>OX402576.1:17235071-18485071 GCA_948098905.1 Tiliacea aurago | reverse complement strand
CTTGTTTTGACAGACCAATTACTTTCGGACGGGCCCGTATCATCGTTGACGGACGTAGAAGGTAGACCCCCTTGAACTATGTGCACTACGTTTCTCTCCTGTGCCCGGGTTCTTGTAGACTTTCTTTTTTTTTCTTTTCTTTTTTTTTTAAAACGTTGCCCCACACTAGGAATTGTTCCTGTATTGTGGGTGCGTTTACAAACATTTAAACTCACAGACTCAACCGCTCATTGCGTTATTTACGTTGTTGAGCAGACCAATTTTTCGAACATATAATCTATACATATAATAAAATCGCAGCGAAGTCAAAAATGTACATTGAATATTTTTGAGAAAAAATAATTGCTACGAGGTCTGGGATAGATTCCAATGCCAAAAATATAATTTTTAGAATTTTTGTCTGTTTGTATGTATGTTAGAGCATCACGCAAATTCTACTGAATAGATTCTGTTCAAATTGTGCAGAAATATTCCATATATGCCTGGTCAATTGATTATCACGCTATTTGCTATGGGGGATGAGCAATATTGCATTATGTTTGTGTTCCTCTATGAATGACGGCACGGTTGGCGCAGTTAGTTAAGCGATTGACTGCTACGCTGCGTGTCGCGGGTTCGATTCCCGCACGGAACAAATATTTGTATGACCTACAAGTAGTTGTTCCGGGTCTGGCTGTTTGTGTATGTGAATTTAAATGTTTGTAAACGCACCCACAATACAGAAGTTCCTAGTGTGGGGCAGCGTTTAAAAAAAAAAAACATGTTCCAGCATCACGCAAATTCTACTGGATATATTCTGTTCAAATATTGCATAGATATTTCCATAAGTCTGGTCAGTCGGTGGGCTATTGTATTATCACGCTATTTGCTATGGGGGAACAGCAATATTGCATTATGTTTGTATTCCTCTATAGTTTACAGTAAATTGTTAAAAGACGAGCCGAACGGTTAGAACAATGCAGATACAGATTTAACCATCACGCTATATCTTTATCGAGCTAACTAAGCTTTTAATCATTATGGCTTACACAGGGTGATTTCTTGTGATGGGGCAGTAAGGGGAACCTTAACCGTTATAGCTACATGAAATCGGTCTTAGAAGACTATCCTTAACGTTCTGAGGCATTTTGATCTGCAGACATAGATTTTGAAAAAAAAATTTCAGTCAGCAATAAAATGGGAAATTATCATTAAAAAAAAATGTTGGTGCCAATAGATCCTGTTTCATATGAGGATCAAAAAACTCTATCAGACCAACTGTGCTTTGAGTACTAGATGAGTAAGAAATCGCAAAAACCTTTTCCCATACATATCGTGGGAAATGAGACTCCAACTTACATTTTAGGGTTCCGTATCTCAAAAAGAAAAAACAGAACCTTTATTTACCTCACTTCGTTGTCTACCCGTCCGTCCGACTGTCTGTCTGTCTGTCAGTGAAGGCGTGGAGGTATCAAGTTTAAATTAATTTCAAATACGGTCTACGGTTCCCTGGAGCTCAAAAAAACAACAACAACTTCTAAGTAAACGCATTAAAAAATACGGCCATTTATGCGACATATTTTCATACTCGCAAATTAATCAAATCCCAGGTACTTCCCGTTGACCTAGAATCATAAAATTCGACAAAAAGCAAAGTCTCACAGCACAAGTAAAGGAAAACGTCTGAAAATCGTTAATTGATAGTTTTATCACATCATCATCATTGCAGCCGAAAGACATCCACTGTTGGACATAGGCCTCCCCAAGCATCGCCACTTCAAGTAGTTCTGTGCTTCCCGAATCCAGCGAATTCCTACGGCCTTCCGACGCTTCGATCGCCACTTCAGAAACTTTCGGCCCTATCGGCCATATGTTCGGCATAATCTACTGTTATACTATTTTAGTTATAGTCGTTCGTCAGGAATTATCTGTAAGAATGCATCAGACAGTGTATCAGTTTTGTGACATTAGGTAGTATATACAGGAACGCAGGCGTTCGATAATTCACTGAAAACGAAAAACTTCGCATGCCATGGGAAATTGCTACTGAAGACTGCGGAATCGACCTCAGGACTAACTGCTTCTCACACGGGTAACTGTACGTCACTTGGTCACGTGTCACCGGTCCTGAGTCTCTGTATATTTTGGCTGCTGAGACCATAATTACAAACGTAGTATACAGGGAAGTTATATTATAAAGAGTCAATGCGGGAAATAAAGTTAATTGTGCTATACTGCGATTCTGACTCACCAGTCGATGCCCAAAAAGGCAAGGCTGGCTGTTCACAATGGTGTGCTGGTACCCACGCTTATGTATGGAAGTGAATGTTGGGTGTGGAAAAAAAGCATGAAAAAAGAATCAGTGCTGTTGAAATGTGCGAATAGGCTGAAAAATTATGTGATAAGGCAACGGTGCGGTTTAAAAGAAGATGTAGTGACAAAAATTTAAAAGATTGTGCTTAGATGGATTGATCATGCAGACAGGCCTCACCCAGATCAGAACAGAAACCATCGGGTCACCCAGATCTTTCACAGATATCTAAAGCAGACCGTGGAAACCCCTGGAAAGGACAGGTGCGCAGTACTAGCAACAGGCGTGCGATATGACCAGATGTATCAACGCGAACTAGCGTATAGCAGATGGCGTTCTATAGTTTCTGCCTACCCCCATGGGAAGTAGTCGTGAGTTTATGTATGTATTTATATTTTATAAAAATAACATAACATTACGTCTGTATTCTCCAAAGGGTTAGGCAGAGGTGTACCTACCTATATAGTACACCCACATTTAATTTCGCCGTTTATGTTTAGTTCCCATGTAATAGGGGGCGAGCCTATTGCCACTAACCGGGCACAAATTCAGACTTCGGACTTTAACTGAGAAATTCTAGACGGAAAACTCAATATCACTTTGCCTGACCCGGGAATTGAACCCAGGACCTCATTTCCAACAGTCTCGTTGGTCTATTGGTCGCAAGCGCTACTTGCGACCAATAGACCAACGAGACAGTTTTTTATAAAAATGTAGCTGTTATTTGTATATTGTGGGGTTTTACGACATCCACGCGAACGCAGTCGCGGGCAGAAGCTAGTAAATAATAAAATATTAATACATTTTTATTCACAAAAAACATAATCTTTGACAATAAAGGCTTCTACATACCGGGGCGACTTGTCGCGCGACGTGACACGGCACAAAGGCCCCGCGTGTCGCGGGACGAGCGGTGCCTTTGTGTCGCGTCGCGTCGCGCGACAAGTCGCCCCGGTATGTAAAAGCCTTAACACAGAAGGGTAAACAGACTTGAGTAAAATTACACAATGAATCGATACAAAAGGTTAGTGATTGCAATGAAGTCGAAAGTCCAAAAGAAATAGGTACCCTGTCTCCCAAACTAGGAAAATCCTGTATCTTGGGAGGCAGTGTCTTCGTATTACATTAAGTCGAGCGATTTTTGTGAGCATACACGTTTTAGAATTAAAGAATTGGGTATGTAAAGTAAAAAATAACCTACTTAAGCCGATTCCAAAACCATTTCGAGATTTTAAGCTTCTAAGACTTATTTTTCTATTAATAGGTCTTAAAATTATAAGATCGTATTTATTTTCACAAAAATACTTAAAATCACTTGACTTTTATTTGACCTCTAAATGACGTCACAAAGCAGCCTGAATTGGAAACTTTCAGTGCCTCTTGTAATTAAGTTGTTCTGTGTCAAGTGTCATGTCAACGTCAAATTTACATGAAGCACTTATTATTAATATATTCAGCTAAGTAAATAGTGTAGTTTTTCACCAGCGGCGGACAGTACAAGTCGAATCACATCGATGTATGTCCTCAGGCAAACTTAACTTACGTTCAAATGATCTTCACAATAAAACAGACGCTGCCCAGACTTGTACTCAACATTTACTTCCTCGCACCATTTCCTTTTTAAGGTTTCTTTTACTAACAACCAATTTGTGTCGGCTATTTGTTGTGGTGTTTATACTTGACGGTATGAAGCACTTAGCAGAAGTAGTCTTTGAATCCATTCATTTTATTAATAAGCCATAACTTTAAACTAAAGTAAGTACGGAAATCGCTAAAGTATGAAATGTAAACAAATTAATTGTCAAATATGACAGTTTGACTTTACTGAATTTTGGTTATAATTATGTGTTAAACGTGGCAAAGATCCTAAGCTATTCAGCTACTAGAGACGTCAGTACGAAAAATACTTTAAAAAATATATAAAAATAACTACAGCTTGTAAAAACCAAAAAATGAATTTATGTGTTTCAAATACTCTTATCATTAAAATAAAAATATAAAAATCATACCTGAAAAATAGTTTACATGAAATTAGTGTAATCTGCATGGAATTAGTAAGTACTGTACATCTTCAGCCTATAATGTTCCCACTCCTGGGACACAGGCCTCCGCTCTGTGAGAGGCAGTGGGCCTTAATCCACCACGCGGGTCCAGTGCGGATTGGTAGATGTTACATGTCTTCGAACTTTTGGTTCTAGGACACGGTTTCTAGGTTCTAGGGCTGGTTTCCTCACGATGTTTTCCTTCGCCGTTTTGAGAGCAGTGGTGATGAAATTATTTGCACAAAGTTAAGCGCCTGCTCGGGTTTAAACTCATGACCTACAACTCGTAGGTCGGGGCTATTACCACTCGGCTACCACTGCACTGCTCTATACATATAAATTTTAAAATCGATATAATATTTTATAATCTACTTTCGTAGAGGGGGTCATTTCTGTCGCTGCTCAGTTGCCATGAAGGTATAGATCTATAAAAATGGGGGCAAAAACCTAAGTGAAGACGACTGTTGACGCACTCTCTCATTCTGAATACATAATATGACGGCGTCACCATTGTAAACAACACGTGCAACGGGCCGAGTTACGCACTGCAATGTGTCACTTAGGCATCCCCACTCTCCCCACTACTCGAGCCGCTCTATTTAAGCGAGCACGCAGCAAGGAGGGGATCATGAGGATTAGCCGCCGCCACCGGCTGGACCACCCACGAAGCGATCACCTGAAGAGGTAAGAAGAGGGGGGGAACGAGCACCGCGAAGGCTGCTGGCCCACAGACGACATCGGTGCCTGCGCGCGTTGCGCCAACGCCGTCGTCGAGCCGACAGCACGCGGTGCCTATCCGCCCCACCGCGTTCCGCCCAGTGCCAATACAGGCACCGGGGCCTGCCGCGATCCCAGGCCGCGCGCCACAAGCGCGCGCAGCAGCACCGCCCGCGACGGTGAGTGATGGGTAGCTCGCCGTTCGATAAGGACCCAGGCCCGGGTCGACGGCGCGTTGTATTCCAGCGCACCTCAAAGAGATGTCAGCACCAGCTGACGGGGTCTGATAGGACCAATGCCTGCCAGGGTTGCGAGTTTGTCTGAAAGGGATATTGTGGCCCTGGCACACAGGCAACGGAACGAACATGGGTGGGTTTTAGTCAATAATAGTCTGACTAAAACCCGCGCCCTCCCACTCCGCCCAGAGAGGGAGAAGTTAATTGATAACTTCCCAAACAAAAAAAAAACAAAAAAAAAGGCATAACATACATAAACTCACGCCGTCTTCCCATGGGGGTAGGCAGAAACTATAGAATGCCACCTGCTACGCTCTTTACGTACTCCTTTTGCTTCGCCTACGTTCAAACACTGGTCATACCCGCACGCCGCCGCCGCGCGCCGTTTGGCAAACGAAAGCGTGACCCGTGTCTAGATAGTCTGGATAACTTTCTAGATAACTAGAAGTACATATAGTTAGTAATGCCACATAAAGATTTTTTGAATTTACCGCGTTTTCTCAGGTAACGCTTTCGCTTGCCAGACTTCTCTATCGTCTTGTAAGTCGTTTAGTTATTATTCTGAGTAAGTCGTAGTGTATTATCTATGATCTGCTGGCTTTGATTGTGACGGGTGGTATTTTTTAATTTTGAAGCTGTGGTTTGGCGAGCCTAGATCAGTTTGAATACTAGCCTTTTAAACACTAACCGACTGGGAAAAAAAGGGTTCTGTATTAAACCTACGAGCATTAGAATTAGAATTGTTAATGCATTTGTTATCTTAAAGGATTACTTTTGTTTTTATATTTACATTTTGAAACAAGTACAGCATTTTTGAGTACTCTTCAAGCTTTTAGATATCTGAATTTGAATTACTTCAACAAATTTACAAATTCTCACGTCTGTATAATTAAAATAAATCTCTACAAATAGCTTTACGGCACAATTTTCTATGTTTAGAGTCCTTCAGAAAGTAGTAGACCTCAATTTCCAAGCAACAACGAGTCATTTTCGCAAAAATAAATAAAAACCTCCTCACAGCTTGTTTTGGGAACTACTACGACCTTTTATAGCATTACGACAGCGCTATTTTGATAGTTGCTTTCCTCATTGGAATCACGCCCTAACTGTGAATGTGGTGTTTTAGCTTTATCAAAAGGCTTTGAGTATGGGTGTGTCTGTATCTAAGGTCAGTATCTTTGGTCAGTATTTCAGTATAATTAAAAATATAAAACTCTGAGCTTGGCAACACTGTCAAGGAATTTTGTGACTGACGTATTGACGTGGTTACTCTGTGTCGTCGGGTGCCGTCTATTAAAATCTACAACTGTTCCACTGTTGGAAATAGATAATTGTGTTGAAATCATATAATTAAATCATTCTACAATGAGTCGCCGTGACAAAAAGGAAGATGAGGACACTGGGAGTACATTTCAAAATCTGGATAAGACTACCCTGTTACAAGAGGCAAGATATTTTAACTCGACACCAGTTAATCCTAGAAAATGCATACATATCCTTACGAAAATCCTGTATTTGCTAAATCAAGGGGAGAAACTGACTACTCAAGAAGCTACCGATATATTTTTCGCTACTACGAAGCTGTTTCAATCGAAGGACGTGGTGTTACGCCGGCTTGTGTACCTGACCATCAAAGAACTAAGTACTATGGCACAAGACGTGATTATAGTAACTTCGTCCCTCACTAAAGATATGACAGGCAAGGAAGACTTGTATAGAGCTGCTGCTATTCGCGCTCTGTGCACTATAACTGATAGCACAATGTTGCAAGCAATTGAGCGTTACATGAAACAAGCGATTGTCGACAAGAATCCTGCAGTCAGCTCCGCGGCTCTTGTTTCTGCTCTCCACCTATCAGCTACTGTACCAGATCTAGTTCGGCGTTGGGTGATGGAGGCTCAGGTAATTAAACAAATCACACAATAGCTTAAGCCCGTTAAAGTATAAACAAATAATACTTAAGATAAATTTATTACTTATCATAATAGCCCTGCCCCTGATGTCACTTCTGCTGTGCTTCTGATTCAACTAGTTCCTACTGTGTGTGTAGTAGCATGATGTATATATTATTTATTATTATATTAGTCTGTGTGAGATGAATGTTTAATTAATTATCTTTTAGTTTGATAACTTAATCTGACTGTTAGAATAGAATAGATGAATATATATGTATAGTAATTCAATTCTTCAATTAATTGAGTCATTCTGATCAAATGCATAATGTTAGAAACTACAGATTCACCAACACTGTTTATTAACAAACTGCTTTGCACAACATCAAAATCCATCAAGTATACTTAGAAGCAATAAGTAAATACAGTATTGCTTAAAACATGTACCTACTGTTCTCCATACTATTTTAGTATTGTGGACGAGAAGTTTAAACACCTGAATTATCCAATTGAATTAAAAGGGAATAATTACCATTTTGCTGATGCTGCCGCTATGCTTGTATTCATAAAAATATTAAATTTGCGAATACTCACTTAATATTATGAATAATATCAAAATTTAAAATAAAATTGTGCAATACAATAATATAATTATACAATCACTGATCAAATTAACAAAACTACAGTACTATCTTATCCATTCTATTATTATAAATGCAAAATTAACTCTATCAGTTACCTTATCACACTTTAACAGCTGAACGGATTCAGATTAAATTTAGCACACAAGTAGACCATGACTTGGGTTAGAAAAAAGGACATTTTAATCCTAGTAGTACATTCCCGTGTGATCATTTATGACCACCATGGGCAAAGCCACAAGTAAAAGCTACTATCTTATACTATTAAATAAACCAAAGTACTAAAAAGAATGAAAAACAATTTTATTTGTCACAGAAACACAAATCAACGTATAATCATGAGCATTAAAAAAAACAAATAGTCGGCAGCTGCACATCATGACTGTGACAAGAAGGCTTGCACTGACCATGATGCTGTGATATGGGGTGCTGTACTCTTCATATTGTTGCCAATGCGAGAGTGCCTTGATTTTTATAACTTAAATCTTAATATGGGGTAGTGCTAGGTGTAATAGCTGGCTATTATTTGCAACTACATGATTTAGCTTGTATTTTGCATGCAGACAACATTTATTTCATTCAATGCTTTTTCTGTTTGATTCATCATCTGATTTAGTTATTGTGTCTTAGCTTTATGAGTGCTGCTGATTAGCATTCAGAGATATGTCAGTGTATCTTCTTCAGCTAGCGATTTTAAAAGACGTAGTATAAAGAAGTCTAAGCTGATTTGGTGGTGGGATTTTGCGTCTATGTAATTGTGCTTATCAGGCTTTTGGAATAATATTACTTTCGCTTAGGGTAATAACGAAGGGGGCAACTAGTCTCTTGGCGTTGGATGTTTCCACAATTGTAAAATGGGCAGGAATCATGTCAACCAACAAAGTGGTTAGCTAGCGACCTCAACAAATTGATCACTTTATTCTTGCCTGAGCAACCGGCAGCAAGTTCGTCATGCTCCCTTAGATGTCACTGCTTGCGGTAGCGTCGGGGGTCGGGTTGCCTCCTTCCCTCAAATATGGCGAGGGGGGTGATGGCTGATCTTTGCGTTATGCTCGTGAACGGGTGCTGCATGTGGTGACTGGTCGTCTTGCTGACCATGGTTTTGTTATTGTTATTAATAATTAACTGTTTTTTTATTTTACTTCGATGGTGCTAGTTTATCATTTGTGACTTCGAGTTATAGATATAGCTTTATTTAAGTGGGCACGCCCATTATGCCTGGAGGAGTTTATTTAGATACGTTTTGTTTACGTTATTTGTGCTTGAGTATAATTTTAGACGATTATTATATAAATTATATTTTTTTGTATAGTGGTGTGTGCTAGCTAACATAAGGCAAATAATTTAATTTAATGTTTTGTGTTGCATTTTACATTTTATTGTATAGATCCAAGTTTTTAATTGAACTGACAGCTGTGCTGCTGGGGAGTTTGTTGCGCCACTTCTTCTTCCCAGCTAAAGCACTTGGAAGTGGTGAAGGGTGGGCGTTTTTGGGGGACTGTCTCATGTAATTTTGACGTTCGAAAAGTGCTGAATCTCAGCCTAGTTTGAATAAATGACTTTTGATTTGATTCGAACCGAAACAGCTAAGCAGCTGTGCTGAGCAAAGGGCTGGGAAGTTACAGATGGGCCATTGACCTAAAATCTTACTAAAATTAGATATTGCGAGTTCAAATAAATGTGTACCAGACTATTGTATTATAGATTCAACTTTAAAGTTAATTAAGTATAAAAATTTAATCATGTTTGTCTTATTGCCTGATATTTCCATACTGACTAGTCTTTTAACTCAAACACATTGTCTGTCTTTGCACCAGCGACTTATTACTTTTGTTTACTTCTGACAATTCTTAAACTTAGATAATTTAATATTTTTACAAAAAAAAAAAAAAAATGGACCTCCAAAAAAAAAACACTACTGTAGTGAAAAATAACTTTATATTCGGAAGTCGGTGTCTTTGGATCTGTATTTTAGTTATTTGCCACCGACTTCCGAAATTAAAGTTATTTTTCCCTATGTAGTGTTTTTTTGGAAGTCCATTTTTTTTGTAACAAGTTTTTTATTTTTCACTTTTTAGTGGGTCAGTTATTAATCTAAGTTACAATAGCCTAATGTCAACTGCTTATCACCTTTTACAAAATATTGCTTTTCCCGATGCTTGGACATTAATTGTTGAGGTGTTCTCCAGGTTATTACCAGGAGAACTCACCATATGCATTGTGTCGAGCATAAATTGCTTAGCAACCATAATAAAGTATCTAATCGAATCGCAACCCGTTAAATACTTATTATTAGGCCATCTGTGGTCTCCATTATCAGTTCCACTTCATAGAATGGTGCTTTCCGAGAGCAAATGCACGAGTTACTATAAAAAATACCCTAATCGCTATAGATATGCCTATAAAAATTGAGGTTTCCCTCGATTTCCATGGGATCCCCTCATCAGATTGTAATTTGGTGGCAATGGGACCACCTCGGGAGGAAACCCTTTCAAACAAAACAAGAATTATCAAAATCGGTCCAAAATTGACGGAGAAATCGGTGCCCGAACTTAAAAAAAAACAAACATACAGTCGAACATATAACCTCCTCCTTTTTGGAAGTCGGTTAAAAATAACAGACATTTGTAAGTATTTATTTAGCTATTAGACATTTTGTAGACTTAACAGGTCAACCCAAGGCGTCTACGCAAACAAGTTACCTTTCCGTATTATGTACGTAGGTACAGTTACAAATTTTATTATTAATTAACTATGAGTACTAACATATACTGAATACAGCTTAGCCTAGTTACGTCGTTATCATGAGTTAACGTGTATGACAGTGTGTGAGTTGGGCATTTGCCGCAGATATAATTTTGTTCAATCCGTCAGTGAACAGGTCCACATCTTGAGTTAAATATAATATGATCGAGTTGAGGAGCGTATGAGTAATAATGAGGGTTGGGAATGGGTGTATAGTGCATAGCTCATTAAGTTTTTTTTTTTGAAAAACTTTGTTTTAGGTCGAAACCACACTGCTAGGTGCTTCGCTGGGTGCTACGCCGCTTACTGGATGACTTGCTCTAGCGAACCAACGCATGATTTTAATTTTGCATTGGCCACAGTTTTGCTAGGTGACTATTAGTCATTTGGTGAATCACCTAGTAAACAGCATAATTAACGCACATTGGTGGCGCGTTAACAAGACGGAGGAAGCTTATTTAAGCAAATCACTGCATGGTTTGACCCACGCTTACTCACTCACAACACTCGCCAAGCCGAGTTCGCGTTGGGCTATCAAGTCAGCCAGGCGGTCAGCTCATTTTGCTGTACATTTCAATCAAAATCAAAAATATTTTTATTTCACATAAGCCTACATGGGCACTTATGAAACGTCAGAAGCTAGGTGTACGGTTTCAATTGGTCGATTCCTATGGAGAAGAGCAGGCAAGAAAGTCCACAGTCACTCTTAAAAAAAAAAAAAGAAGTCTTTTACAATGTTTTCAAATTACAGTGTTATTAGGTATGAGAGGACAGCGTAGGCCCGTCAAAAGTACCAGGTACTTAACAAAATAGAAAATGGTCTACAGATCTACAGTCTATTAAGCCTACAACATCCTCACATTGACAAAAAAAACAATATAAAACATGATTAAAATAATAAAAGTTAGAACCTTGTTGAAATTTTAATTGTAGGTAATAATGCCAAATAAGAAAAACATTATGTCAATGAAGTTTGTAAAAAAAAAATAATATTAAATAAAAAAATAACTTCGTAAAATGGGAGCAGTTAATAGACACCTACATAGTTTCGCCGTTAATGAGGTACCAGGGAAGCCACATGTACAGAAGGAATTAATGTCAAACTTCCTTGTCTTCAACGTAGTCCTTAATCTTATAATATGCTTTTTTGGACAATACAGTAGTGTTTTAGTACTTACCTTCTTTTATTCTACTCATCTCTGATCTAAAAGTAATGTATGATCTAACAAGGGACCATACATTCTTTTAATCTTAGATTTATAATATTTCGTTAGTATTAAGATCGCTTAAAAGTGTTTCAACATCCGGACAAACCTATTGAGAATTTTGTGATGTTTCTGTTTACATTCTGTTTTGTTCCTTAATTAATAAAAAAAAAACCGTAGCACCATGTGAACTTGTGAAACTCTTTATCTGTTTTGTGGCTTTAGCCTTATAGTTCAGTTAATTTGAATTGGAAACCCTTTTTAATGTATGTTCGTTGATTTTTTTTTTTTATCTAAGTATGTTCTTTCTCTTTTCCAGGGGGTCATCACATCTGATAATGCAATGGTGTCATACCATGCTTTAGCTGTAGTTGCTGGAGCTCGACGCAATGATCGCCTTTCTACAGTTAAGCTTGTTACGAAGCTAGCTCGGTCCCCGCTACGCTCACCGTATGCACTCTGCCTCCTAATTCGTCATGCTGCTAAATTAGCTGAAGAAGACCAAAGTGATGCTTCAGAACCATATGTTGATTTCATTGAATCCTGTTTGCGTCATAAATCTGAGATCGTGGTCTATGAAGCCGCACATGCAATAGTAAATTTAAGAAAATCTGCTCGTGATCTTGCCCAAGCCGTCTCTGTGCTCCAAATCTTTTGTGGCTCTTCCAAGGCTACTTTGCGACTGGCGGGCGCTCGCACGTTAGCAAAACTAACAGTAAAACATCCCAATGCTGTAGCAGCCTGTGCAGTTGATCTGGAAAATCTCATATCTGATCCAAATCGCTCTGTAGCCACATTAGCTGTTACAACTCTTCTAGCTACTGGCGCAGAAAGCTCAATTGACCGTTTAATGAAACAAATTTCCAGCTTCATGTCTGAAATTTCTGATGAATTCAAAATTGTTGTAGTACGTGCGATCAGGCGCCTTTGTTCGAAGTATCCACGTAAACACCAATCACTGGCCGCATTTCTGGCTGGTATGCTCCGAGATGAAGGTGGCTTACAGTATAAGACTGCTATTGCTGATGCCATTATTGCTCTTGTGGAAGAAAATCCAGATGCTAAAGAGACAGGCTTGGCTCATCTTTGTGAATTTATTGAAGACTGTGAACATGCGTCACTAGCAGTTCGCATATTACATATTTTGGGACGTGAAGGACCAAAAGCTCGGCAGCCATCCAGGTATATTCGGTACATATACAACAGAGTTATTTTGGAGTCGGGTCCAGTGCGGGCTGCTGCTGTTTCTGCCGTTGCTCGTTTTGGAGCAGCTCGACCCGAATTACTGCCAAATATAAGAGTCCTTTTGGCCAGGTGTGAATTAGATGATGATGATGAAGTTCGCGATCGCGCTATTTGTTATAGCGCAATTTTGGAATCGGGTGATGCAGAACTTATAAATGACTATATTATTAACGTCCCGATACCTAACCCTGTACTTCTAGAGAGGGCACTGCACCATCATCTAACTTCTGACGCAGCATCGACAGTGCCTTTTAATATTGCTACTGTCCCTACAATGGCAGAAGAGTCGCAAGAGCCGAAGGAAACACCAACTGAAATCGAAACAAGAGCGCCAACTATTTCTCGCGAGGAGCAATATGCTGATCAGTTAAAAGTCGTGCCGGGCATTGAGAAACTTGGACCAATTTTCAAAACATGTGAGTCGATTGAGTTGACGGAGCCCGAAACCGAGTACCGCGTTCAGTGTGTCAAACATATTTTTGCACGTCATTTAATCTTCCAGTTTGAATGTTTGAATACCCTGAGTGATCAACTTCTCGAAGATGTTCATATCCGGTTAGAAGCTGTTGCCGGTTATAAAATGATAACCGAAGTCCCATGTGAGCAACTGCCGTATGATAAACAGGGCAGCGTCTTTTGTCTTCTTGAATTCCCTGAAACCCCGCTTGATACTTTAGGGAGTTTTGGAGCGACAATGGAGTTTTTGGTTCGTGACTGTGATCCCACAACCGGACTGCCAGATTCAGGAGAAGGCTATGGCGATAATTATCCATTAGAAGATATCGAAGTCAGTTGTGCTGAACAATTCAGGTCACGCGCAGCATCTGATGACTGGGAAGCAGCTTGGGAAAGAGCTGCTGCTGCAGAGGAAGTTTCAGACACGTTTGCATTGTCTCAAACCGACATCGGAGAGGCTGCTAAAGCTGTGTGTGAACATTTAGGGATGCCAAAAGCAGCTATCACAGGAGATGCAGTGAAAGAAATCCGCGGTGGAGGTATTTGGCGTGGAGGCACGCCAATGCTCGTCAGAGCCAGGCTGGTGGCCGCCGGCGGGGCCGTCACCATGCAGCTGGTAGTTCGCTCGCCCCGTGAAGACTTGGCCATTTTAATATTGGCTGCCGTAAATTAAAGAAAATTATACGATTTTATTTATAACAAAAAGGGCAATTTGTATAGGAAGTGATGTGATGGTCTTTGAACCAATAATTTTTATACATTTAACGTTGTTTACATATAAAATAACGTTCTCCAAACTATTCGGGTAAGATTTACTAAGACTTTAATGACCTCGTATGTTTTGGTTCACAGACCAGTTTTGTCCAGTCTATTTATCTTGTCTGATACACAACTTGTGCCTTTCCAACATAAATTAAATATAATGTATACAAAAGGTCAAACATAGCATGACCTTTTCGGAGCAACCTATAATATAATAATTTTGTTGATATTCCTTCGGAACTTTTCTTAAGTGTCATACGTAAATATATGGTTTATTTATAAACGATGATTAAAGATGTATGGCTAAACAGCCTTTAAACGTCAAAAATGTATGGTTAAACAGTCGCTAATCATTACTTAACTTTAAGCAGCGTTTATAAATAAAGGGGTAAGACTTTTGTTGAGGTCTAATACTATCAGCTAACTGCTAACATATCACCAGTTCTGAAAAAAATTGTGTCTTCGTGTGTAGCGAGCTGTACCCGAGTTCCGCTTGCCGATCGGTCTAATCGGAAAGGCATACCCAAGAATCAAATATCACTAGAAAATGTGTTTTGTTAAACATTGCGATATCGAATAAGCAGCAGATCTGACTACGTAGCGTAAGTACAGCTTTAAAGATTTTGGTTGTATTTTTTATAAAATGCTAACAGCCTCGCAAATAATACCAACACACGACGAGTATCGGAGTTATAATTTAACGTTACCAATAAATGATAATTTATTAACCATTCGGTTGTAAATAAATCTGTTATAATAACGGTTGTGTAACTTCTATGAGAAGTTACACAGTGGCTATTTAATCGTAGAGCTCCCTTGTATAGTAGCACATACGAGATCATCATATTATCAAATTTGCAGAGTGCTATAGATAATGCTGCAGTGCGAAATAGAAAAGAGCTCCCTCACATTACACTACACTAGTGACGAAGTTAGTTGTATAGCCGGTCCACACACACTTTTTGCACAAACAAAACGTGTGGATGACAAGTTTGTGGTAGGTTTTCGATCGACTAAAGTCTGCATAAAATAAATGTGGCGCTGTGCTGCGCAGAGTTAGTTTGGTTAGTTGACGGATACTACTGACGGGAAGAACACATACCCCCTTATTACAAAACAAGGTTTATCTTCAGACCCAGGTTTAAAACATGGAGCCATTATTGAATTTCGAGCTTTATTCCGACTATGTTAAAGTTCCTAAACACAAAACTGACAACTTTTGTATAAAGAACGGTATTTCAACCACTGTTACGTTCCTATTACAAAAACTGGCTCCATGGTTTATGACATGTCAAAATATAAATCTTGTTTTGTAATAAGGCGGATCAAGTTTACTATTAAGTGATTTTCCTGACAGTGGTATCCGTAGATTTTACTAGATTCTACTGAGACTATTTCGGTCTAGAGCTAGTGTGAATCATTGTTGGTATGGTTTACCCAGCCCTTCCCAGGACTGTTTAGTAAAAAAAAACAACCGAATTCGTAAATAAGAAACACTACAAAGTGAAAAATAACGTGTATTTCCGTTCGTCCACCTAGGGGGGGGGGGGTTCGTTTTTTTTTGTTCCCGATCGTCCCATAACTTTAATTTTGGAAGTCGGTTTCTTTGGACTAGAAAAAAAACAACAAATGCACGAAACGAAAAAAAAAAACAAATGTTACCAAGGGCGTCGCCAAGAGAGGCAGGGAGAAGCACCTACCCTGGGTACCCCCCCTAGATATTCAAATAAAATTTAAGTAAAAACGGGCTTTTAATGAACTAAAAAATACTAACTATTAAAAGCTTGTTTTTATTTAAATTTTATTTTGTATTTTGTTGCATTACAATTTGTTTATTATGTGTACCTTCACTTGAAAGGTACTTGTAATGAAAAATCCAACGAACCCAAACACGCCTTTACACAAGTCATGGTGTGAAGCTGTTGAGTTGCACAATCCAAGGCATGCCATACTTTAGAACACAAAATTGATCATAATTGTATCTTTTGTGTCTGTGCTGTTACCCGCTGAGGAGTTTCCTCATCTGTAGCCAATCCTGGATATAGAGAGTCGGGTTATGCATCATACAATTGCATTGTCTTCAAAACAGACCCACCATGTAAAATTTCAAGTTCATAGGATAAGAAGAAGTGCTTTTAATTCAGCATGCAAGATTTGACCCATACAAACTAACTAGGCAAGTTAATATAAAAGCTTGTAAAAAGGGTCTTGATCGACCACTTTTAAAATCTGTTGGTCCACAATTGACGGGTGAACATAATGTCATAAAAAAGCAAACATACACATGAACATATAACCGCCTCCTATTTGGAAGTCGGTTAAAAAAAATAGTATGGTTAAGATAATCAGAAAAAGTAGGTCCCTGCAATAAACTGATTTTGTATTCTATTTCATCATTAGGAAACATGAGTAAAGTAACTCAAAAAGACTTAGAAAAGGAATTAAAGACTGCTAATCAACTTCTAAGACTTATATTAGTAGAATAGAACTACTCACAACAAATGTAAGACTTCGATAGACCGATGGAGACTTTGCATCCAAAATTTCTAAGACCACATCAAAATCGGAACATAAAACTAAAACTTTGAGAGTAACGAGACTTTGGCTACTAAACGAGATGTGAAGTATACAAATGAAATGTGTCTTACGAAGATCACAATACTTCCAGTAATTAGGTACTGTGATGTCATTGTTATCAGTGACGATGAAGAGAGCCAGTAAAGCGACATTAGCAACTCATGTAAACCCCTTTTTTTGTCAACATCCCATTCAGGTAAAAATCCTCACAGTACCAATTTTTTTAATTTTTTTATTACTTAATCTGCAATCGGCTTATCCTACAGCCATAATCAGATGTGATTTTCTTTATATTTTATTTGACAATGTGGCTCCATTGAGCCGACATCAACACAAAGCATGATAAGAACTAGATGTTCTCAGTCTCTCTGATCCAGGTCCAGTATATGCCATCTTTTATGCGTGTTGTGGTTTGGTTATATAGGAGGTTTTTATCCAATTCATTGGTATGTCCAAGTAGTCTCTTCTTATATCTCGTACAGTTTCTGTTCACTTCTTCCTTTACCGTGGGCATCCTTAGGTATTGATGGAATTCAGAGTTTCTCACGAACCACCCTGCGCCTGATATTGATCGCAAGGCTATATTTTGGAATCTCTAGGATTTCTATGTTGGAGTTACTGGCAGAACCCCATAGTTCTATGCCGTAAGTCCACACTGGTTTTATGATGGCCTTATAGACCAGGAGTTTGTTGTTCGGAGATAGCTGCGATTTGCGTCCCAATAGCCAAGAGAAGGTCTTGTTTAATATTGTTGCCTCTTTTTTCTTTGCCTTGATGTGGTTGGCCCATGTTAATCTTCGGTCTATATGTAGACCCAAGTATTTTACACAGTTACTCATTGGTAGTTGTTTTCCTTCCATAAAGACTGGTGCACATTCCCCTTTCCTTAAAGTAAAAGTTGCCTGCACAGATTTGCTTACGCTGGGCTTATTCTACATTTTTGGAGCCATAGTTCTATTTTACTAATTTGTGTCTGTAGTTTTTGTGTAGCCACGTTCGGGTCTTTGTCACTCGCAAGACATGCAGTGTCATCCGCTTATGTTACTGTCGTGACATCTTCAGTGTTTGGTAAATCTGATGTGTATATGGCATACAGTACTGGGCAAAGCACTGATCCTTGCGGGACTGAGGCAGCGATATCGTACAGATTAGAGTACTCGTCTTCAAATTTCACTTGAAATTTTCTTTGGTGCAGGTATGATTGCATGATCATGAAGAACGAGTTAGGTAAAAGTTTTTTGAGTTTAAACAGTAATCCCTTGTGCCACACTCTGTCAAACGCCTGTTGAATGTCTAGGAACACCGCTGAGCAATATTCTTTTTTCTCTAAGGACTGTCTAATTTTGTGTGCTACTCTATGTATTTGTTCCACTGCATGATTCGCTCTAAACCCGAATTGGTGGTCGGGAATTATTTTGGCCTCTAATATTAGGAATATCTTATCAAACACTTTGGATAAAGTTGGGAGAAGACTTATGGGTCTATATGAGCTAGGATCAGTTTGGTCACAGTCCCCAATAAAGACTTATTTAAAACACTACGGGAGTGTTTGCGATAGCTCTTTAAGGCAGAGATTTCTTGAAAAAGGTCAAAAAGGTGGGTTTAAAGTAGCGTATCTCTTAAACCGTAAATATTTTTTTCAAAACAAAAACAGTATGATATTTTCAAGTCTTTTGTGCATACGGTGATGGAATTCAAAACATAATTAAACATAATTTAATACATCAAAAAAATCTTCAAAGACAACTCTTAATTGTTTTTATAAGCAGGGGGCCTAAAATGGACGCTTTGGCAGAATCATATTATGATCGGCGTACAATTCATACATCCCGCAATTCAGCTTTTTGACAGCTGCTATTTGATATTAGACTTCATTAGACCACCAATTCATAATTTGTGGACCATTTTACGAAACTCCTTACAAAACTGTCAAACAGATGAATTGCGAGAATTGTACGCAGATCATATTATGATTCTGCCAAAGCGTCCATTTTAGGCCACCAGTTTATACCTTCGTTAACAGATAACATTATAATTTTATTAAAAGTATAGCATAAAATTGCAAAAGCCAAACTGCATCCGGCGATGGATTATTTTTTATTAATTAGTTAATGTCTAATTTTCTACGATTTTATTTGCATTTTTACGCCATACATTGTGTCATCGCGCTTCTCTTTCTTTTGTATGCAATCTGACAGTGACAGCGGTTTACCTGTTGTCAGCGTCATATGTGAGACTTCAAAATAGTTTTTTATTATGTACTAGCTGTGCCCTGCAAATTCACCCGCGTACGTCTCGATCCCGTGGGGATATCGGGATATGAAGTAGCCTATAATTATGTTAATCCAGGGTGTCAGCTAGCGCCATACAAAATTTTATCGAAATTGGTTCAGCCGTTAGAGCGTGAAGAAGTAACAAACACACACACTCACAAACTTTCGCCTTTAAAATATTAGTGTGATTTTCTATATTTTATATTATTTCGTAGTTTAGGAATTATTCTAATTTCTTAGTTGTACCGGTTATTAGCGTGTAGTGTATTACAGTAACTAACCGGCTGTTTGTATGGCACATTAAAACACAGAGTCGTCTCTGTCAATCCCAATAAATGTGTAACAGTCGTTCTTTAAATCCGCTGTGGTAAATTAATGGCCGGGTACTGTACGGTCATACGGCAACGAAAGTCGATTATCACTTACTTTTGTATAAATTCACACAAAATTATTATTGTTAAAAGCTTGTTATTTAAACTTCATGGTTATATTTTTTTTAAATAAATATTTAATAAAATTTAAATGGTAAGTAATGGATTTTTGTTGCTGATAGTACCAACATAAATGTGTTTAATGGTATTTGTAACAAACGTCAGCAATAGTTCAATGCTAAGATGCTAACGCTACGAGTATACTGATAATATTCTCTATGTGCACGGACTCTTGCCGGAACGTAATATTCTTATGTACTTTAAACCTGAACATCCATGAATTTATAATATACATAACGTAGGTAGGTACAATGTATAGTATGTATACTCATATACATACAGTTGTTATCACTGAGAAAATTTATATCAATTTGTAGGTAATGTGGCAACAATATTTTTTATAGGCCTACCTTCTGACTTACATACCTAATGTTGAATTTTTTAATGTAATAAGTAGATATACTAAACCTACATGCTTGATACATTCTAATATAGTTTATCACTTTAAGTTGAACCCGTGTTTTTTTATTAAAGTTGTCCTAGTAATACCAAAGTCCTATATACTGCAACTACATACTTGATAGATACATAGGCAAAATAATGTTGTACATCATTATTTCTACCCCAAAAATTCTAGTAGTAGGTAGCTACCTAAGTAGTTAGGTAAGTACCGAACTACCGACCAGAAAATAATAACGTCATGGCATGAAGATTACAACGCACCGTAAAGTCCTGCCTGAACTTTCAATAAGTCCGTGACTACCGCAGGACCACCAACGCCAATCGCTTCCATTTTGGCAAATAATTAGTACTCGAACAACAAAATTGGCTACCTTAGTAGTTTCCGAGAAAATCGAGTTTGAAGGTGGTCCGGCGGTAGTCACGCTCCCTTCAGCAGGACCACCATGAGCGCCGAAAAAGGGGGTAGCTACAGCTATGTCAATTATACAAATAATTACTTAGTACCGCCCACGAGCGATTTTTATGGGGAAGTATTTCTTTCTGACATAAATCTCTCGTGGGCGGGCACCCTAATGTGATTAATTTCGTAACAGAACTGAAACATTTGTAAGTATTTACCAAGAAATCAACGATGATAGCTTTCGCGCGCTCGTTCAGCAGGACCACGACTTTGAATGTTCATTCCAAGTTTGAGGAGCTAGTCGCTTTCGTCAAACCTACATAGAAAATTAGTGCTCTGCGAGATAAAATTAACACCCAAAATTCAAAATTACTACTTCTGTAGTTTACGAGATACCATACCATTGGTGGGGTGGCGGTAGTCACGGGTGTGAAATGTATGATATAATAACAAATGCTCTAATTTCACTTGAAATAACGTTCATATAATATAATTTTCATATGCTATAAAATCATATAACCTAATTTCATATGACCTAATGTTTTATATGATATAATTTTCATTTAATATAAAACATTTAGTATAACGTTCATTTTATATAATTTTCAATATGTATAATATTCTTTTTATATAACATTCATTTGACCTAATGTTCTTTTGACCTAATTTTCATGTTTAATGGTCACAGTTCTAACCTAACTAGAACTCTAATTAGTCTAATACAATAAAACATGCAAGCAAGCAAGCATGCAGCAAGCCTGCAACATGCAGCAGGCATGTTTTCTGTCACGGCTCCGGTGCTGCAGGGCTACAGCGGTCCCATGCAAGCTTATCGTCACAGATGTGTTTCACGCTCACCACCGCGGCTGCGGCTAGCTGGCCGGCTCAGCCGGCCAGCCTCAGCCACGGCGGCAAGTGTTGAAACCACCTGCTCCTCAGCTCGCGGGCCGCCTCGCCCCTACGCACCTACGCGATTTTAAATAACACTCTAGGGGTAGGGCAGACAAGACTACGTGGAGTCGGTTTTGCAGCGATTCGTTTCTGTCACGCCGCTCCCGCAGCACGCTCAATCAAATTAATCGCAATATTATATATTTTAAACGATAGGCCTAATGATTTTCGATTACTTAAAGGTTATATCAAACAACGTTATGCTGTTGTAGCGGTATGCTTATGCGATGCATTTTTGCTAGCACCATACTAGCAGGCGTTTAAAATCGTATCAGATTTTCTAAATTATATTAAAAGTTATTAGAGATTATGAATATTATAGTACATGAATATTATGTCAAATGTGCATTATAGGAAATGATTATTATATCATAAGAAATTAGATAAAATGAAATTATATCAACAATTCATTATCTCAACTGATCGTTCTATTAAACAAAAGTATATTAACTGAAATTAGGTCAAGTGAACGTTAGATTTTTTGTTATTATATGAACCGTTACACACCCGGTAGTCACGGTGTTAAATTTTTATTTCAAGATTTCCCTATTAACTGTGATTTCTTCCCAAATTTATACAAAAATTAGAGAAATTATGGATGTTGGAATAGTAGGTACCTATTATCAACAGTTCATTAGCTAAGTATATTTTTTATACAAACTGTGTACCCTATAAAAATAACCTATCGTTACCCATGGCCTGTGATACCTTTGTTAACTACTTAAAATAAAAACATTGTTGGTCAGGGGTGTACTTACTGTAACTCAAGTTACAGTTTTTTTGGATTGGCACGGCAGCGTGGCTAAATAATAATAGACGCATGGATCTATCTTCAAGGTTAAGACGGACCCCACATTAGGCGTGCGCGTTCTTAGGGCGTGGAGCGTCGCATTTTGCTGCCCTGCGGCAGTACGGCGTGTGTGGAGAGTGCACGCGGCGCGGCGGCGTTCGCGAGTTTCACGAGTCGCTCACACGCCCGAGGAACGCGCACGCCTAATGTGGGGGACGCCCTAGTAACGCAGAACGCTTGCCGAGGTCGGTCCATACCGAAATCTTTCCATGCTTCGGAAAGCACGAGCAGTTGGTCCTGGCTGTCATTCGCTGACTAGATTGTGGAGGTAATTCAAATTGAGCTGCATCCGGTACGACTGGTCGCTAAGGGCAAGGGCGGATTTAGGGGGGAAGTTAAGGCTAGGTCAACCACTGTAATTTGCATTGATAAATTTAATAAAATAAATACTTTGTATGATGTTGCCGAGTAGGTACCTATGTGTTTTCACCAGTTCCAGGGGCGTATTTTAAGATTCAGCGCCTTGGGCCTGTAAGGTTTACCGCCCCATTAATTAATGAAACAAAGTAAAAACTTTTACTTTTAATTACTTATAAAATAGCCAGCTTAAGCTGATGTGGGCTGAGAATGATGATAATGAATGAAAAAAATAAAAAGGCCATACAAAGAAATAAACATCATTTATTCCGTCGGTGCTCCAAGGACCGATTGATTAACAAATTTTTCAATGACACGTTAATTATGAATTAACTGTCAAGTCAGCTTTTATTAAGAAAAACTAAACTGTTTTAAAAGCGAGGCCGCCTTGTCGGATGGCTGGTGCGGGTGGGGCCGAATTAGGCGGAGAGTCAATTTGGTTTCCGCAAGGGACGCTATTATACAGTGGATGCCATCATGAGCGGTCGAGCCCTCACGACGGGGGATACTGTGGCTCGGGGTGGGGTCGTCTTGGTGGTGTCTCTTGAAATCGCCAATGCATTCAATACCCTGCCCCGGAGTTGCATCAGAGAGCCACTCCGGTACCTATCACCGGATGCCGACCTACCTCCGTCGCGTGGTCGGGCCCTATTTGATAGACGGGGCTGTCATCTACCTCGGTCACGAGGGAGAGTACACCGGCGAGAGATGTCGTGCGGTGTACCACAGGGATCGGTCCTGTGGCCGCATCTGTGGGATATCGGGTACGACTGGATGCTGCGCGCCGACCTCCCTGGTGGCGTCAGCGTGGTTTGCTACGCTGACGACATTCGTACCTATAAAGATCTTACAAACGTGAAAAATAATATTATTATAATATAATTCAATAAAATTCTTAAAATCGAGTGGCATAGGCATTTATGTACCCAGAATGTACATACGCCAGCATATCAAGCTGCTACAATCTATCAAATTTCTTTATAGATTTATAACTTTACCGCTACAGCGTAAGGTTCAAGGTTGATTGAGAAAATTTTACAGTTTTGGGTAGCTTGAGCTGCTGGCGTCTGTACTTGCTTTGAAAAATAATAAATATTTTTTCAATACACTTCCTCGAAAACTGGTTCATATCGCACTACGATTAGGTTCACAATACAATGTATTTCACACGCGTGCGATTTTTTATTTTCTAACACGTGTGCAGGAATAAAAATTCCCACAGATAACTTATACCCATGGACGTTACGTCCATGCTTATACCTATACTTAGTCCAAATTGGTTCAATGCCTCTATTCACACCGTCTCGCGCCAGAGACGGTCCTCTCTATTCGGAGGTGATTTTTTTTTAATCGGCAAAGATGCGTCTTTACGACGTTAATATTTTTGGAATATTTAAATAATGTTTTGAAATAGAATACCATGATTATTACAATAAAAAAAACGTTTATGAACAAATTAACATTTATTTGTGTTCTAAACTCAGAAAATATGAATTTTCTATTTTTCATATTGGGCTGTTTATCCGCTTTATACCTTTGCTTCTCCTTCAACCTGGCGAAAGCAAAGCGCGGAAAAAGAAAAGAAAATTAAATCATAGTTTCTTATTAAATCATGACAAAAATATTTTTCGTTATTTTATTTTATTTCTTCTAAAGTGTATTCAAAAACGTCGTTTGATACACGTGGACATTTGTTATTGCAGTTCTCGGCTCAAAAACAATCTCGCCTACGGCTCGGGTGTTAATTCCGCCTCGAATGCAATAACAAACATTCTCCACTTGTATCAAAATGTACTTACTATTATCGACCGTTACCCTAAGCGTTACTACCTACCTACAGTGGGAGAAAAATAACCTAATGAATAATCCTAACTAAAAAAAGTGTATTAAAAGTCCGACTGCGTAAAAACTGAACTTAAAAAAAGATGGAAACAAGATTTACATATAAAATGATACTATAAACAATCTCATGCAGTCTAAGGCAATAGGTCGTTATTGTTAAGAAGATGCCTCCGACTGCATGAGATTGTTTATTTATAGTATTATTTTATTTAAATCTTGTTTCCATCTTTTTTATAAATTCACTTTTTACGCAGTCAGGTTTTTTGATTTTTTTAATTCATTTTTTTTAATGCTTTTATGCAGAAATGGTCAGTTACAAAAATTATGTCTTGTTTTATAGCGGCCGGCCAATACTGCCGCGCGCCGGTTGAAGTAATTTTTGACGCATTATATATACATACAATAAAATCGTAACGAAGTCAAAATTGTACATTGAATAATTTGAAAAAAGTAATTGCAACGAGGTCTGGGATCGATTCCAATGCCTAAAATATAATTTTTAGAATTTTTGTCTGTTTGTCTGTATGTATGTTAGAGCATCACGCAAATTCTACTGAATAGATTCTGTTCAAATTTTGCAGAAATACTCCCTTTAAGCCAGGGGGCCTAAAATGGACGCTTTGGCAGAATCATAATATGAAACTGCGTGCAATTCATATCCTGCAATTCATGTTTGACAGTTTGTATGGAGTTTCGTAAAATGGTCCACAAATTATTAATTGCTCTACTAAAGTCCAATGTCAAATATCAGCTGTCAAACAGATGAATTGCGGGATGTATGAATTGTACGCAGATCGTATTAAGTATGATTCTGCTAAAGCGTCCATTTTACCTAGGCCCCCTGGTCAGTCGGTGGGCTATATATTATCACGCTATTTGCTATGGGGGAAGAGCAATATTGCATTACGTTTGTATTCCTCTATTTTACAGTAAATTGTAAAAAGACGAGAAATGCAGATTCAGATTTAACCATCACGCTATATCTTTATGGAGCCAAGCTTTTAATCATCATGGGTAAGGGGTACCTTAATCGTTATAGCTACATGAAATCGGTCTTAGAAGACGATCCTTAACGTTTTGAGGCATTTTGATCTAGAGACATAGATTTTGAAAACATGTAAGTACCTACAGCCAGCAAAAACCGGCAAATTGTCATTAAAAAAAATGTTGGTGCCAATAGATCCTGTTTCATATAAGGATCAAAAATCTCTATCAGACCAACTGAGGTTTGAGTACTAGATGAGTCAGAAATCGCAAAAACCTTTTGCCATAAATATCGTGGGAAATGAGACTCCAACTTACGTTTTAGGGTTCCGTATCTCAAAAGGAAAAAACAGAACCCTTATTTACCTCACGTCGTTGTCCGCCCGTCCGTCCGACTGTCTGTCTGTCTGTCAGTGAAGACCCTTTTTCTCAGGAACGCGTAGTGGTATCAAATTTAAATTCATTTCAAATACGGTCTACGGTTCCCTGGAGCTAAAAAAAAAACAACTAAGTAAATGCATTAAAAAATACGGCCATTTATGCGACATATTTTGATACTCGCAAATTAATCAAATAATATACTTCCCGTTGACCTAGAATCTTAAAATTCGACAAAAAGCAAAGTCTCACAGCACAAGCAAAGGAAAACTTCAGAAAATCGTTAATTGGTAGTTTTATCACATCATCATCATTTCAGCCGAAAGGCATCCACTGTTGGACATAGGCCTCCCCCAAGCATCGCCACTTCGAGTAGTTCTGTGCTTCCCGAATCCAGCGAATTCCTGCGGCCTTCCAACGCTACGATCGCCACTTCAGAAACTTCTGCATAATCTAATGTTATACCTACTATTTTAGATAAAGTCGTTCGTCAGGAATAATCTGTAAGAATGCATCAGTCAGTGTATCAGTTTTGTGACAATAGGTAGTATATACAGGAACGCAGGCGTTCGATAATTCACTGAAAACGAAAAACTTCGCATGCCATGGGAAATTGCTACTGAAGACTGCGGAATCGTCCTCAGGACTAACTGCTTCTCACACGGGTAACTGTACGTCGCTTGGTCACCAGTCCTGAGTCTCTGTATATTTTGGCTGCTGAGACCATAATTACAAACGTAATATACAGGGAAGTTATATTATATTATAAAGAGTTAATGCGGGAAATAAAGTGAATTGTGCTAGGTATACTGCGATTCTGACCCACCAGTCGATGCCCAAATAGGCAAGGCTGGCTGTTTGCAATGGTGTGCTGGTACCCACGCTTATTGATGTATAGAAGTGAATGTTGGGTGTGGCAAAAGAAGCATGAAACTAGAATCAGTGCTGTGGAAATGTGCGAATAGGCTGAAAAATTATGTGATAAGGCAACACGGTGCGGTTTAAATGAAGATGTAGTGACAAAAATTTAAAAGATTGTGCTTAGATGGTTTGATCATGCAGACAGGCGTCACCCAGATCAGAACAGAAACCCTCGGGTCATCCAGATCCTTCACAGATATCTAAAGCAGACTAGGGAGCCTAAAATGGACGCTTTGGCAGAATCATGCGTGCAATTCATACAGCCCGCAATTCATCTGTTTGACAGCTGCTATTTAACATTAGACTTCACTATATTAATTCTTAATTTGTGGACCATTTTACGAAACTCCATACACAACTGTTAAACAGATGAATTGCGGGATATGAATTGTACACAGATCATAATGATCTGCGTACCTACAATTATTCATACATCCCGCAATTCATCTGTTTGACAGCTGCTATTTGACATTAGACTTCATTAAAGCAATTCATAATTTGTGGACCATTTTACGAAACTCCATACAAAACTGTCTAAACGAATGAATTGCGGGTTAAGAATTGTACGCAAATCATATTATGATTCTGCCAAAGCGGCCTTTTTAGGCCCCCAGGAGACCTAATCAGCTTTTGGAGGGAGGTGGGCTTGTTGGAATAACCAATGACGGCCGCCATGGCCCACGCACAATGGTCCACATGAAGGACTAAGTGCGGAAACCAAACCTGCTATTATAGAACATGGTTTGTCATGTTGAAAGGATGAATGAAAGGCGACTAACAAAAGGTATTTACAAGGAAGATGTGAGTGGAAACCCCTAGAAGGACATACCTAATATAGTGACCTAATTGATGATGTTCTTCAGAAAGGACAGGTGCGCAGTACTCGGAACAGGCGTGCGTATATGACCAGATGTATGAACGTAAACGAATCAAAAGGAGTATGTAAGTAGCGTAGCAGGTGGCGTTCTACAGTAGTAGTATAGTTTCTGCCTACCCCCATGGGAAGTAGGCGCGCGTGAGTTTATGTATGTACATTCAGTCAAAAAAGTATCGGGAATGGATGATTTGTTTATGGTTCCAAATATTATTTTTCATTTTTATTGTTGTTATTAGATTGGCACAACTATTTTCCATTTTGGCGCGGAGTTTCAGTTGCATGTGGTATTTAAATTAAATACAGTTCTGTTTTTAGTTATATCAATCTAGTGTGTATTGCGAATTTCATAATGGACAAAAACATTGACCAAAACTTCGCCTCGTCTCTTCAATATGTACGGAAACGACTCATTGAGAGATTCACCAACACCAAAGTTGGCTGCTCTTTATACGGAAAATACGTCAACAACATCAGTTACGCAGACGATATGACGTGTTGCTGGGCCCCTCTTTATGCGCCGTTCGTAAACTCCTCGCTATATGTGTGGAATATGCCGGGGCCCATGGGGTCAGTTAGAATGTTAAGAAAAGCGAACTTTTGGTGTTCCAATCACCAGGTCATAAGGTCACACACGTACCACCCGTCCTCATAGACGGTGTTTCTTCGCGATTCAAATACTTGGGCCACTGGGTCTCGGATGACCTCTCAGACTACGAGGGTATTGAGAGAGAGCGCCGGGCGTTAGCTGTCCGATGCAATATGTTGGCTTGTAGATTTGCACGCTGCAGTAAAGCAGTAAAAGTTACATTGTTTCGGGCGTTTTGCCAATTTTTCTTTAAGTGCAGTATATGAGTCAAATATACGCAGAAGGCAATCAACGCCCTGCGCGTTCAGTACAACAATGCCTTTAGGATGTTGATGCGGCTGCCGAGCGCGTCGAGCATGTTTGCCGACGCTCGTATTGATGGCTTCCATTGCCATCCTTATAAAGAGATCTGCATCGTTGCTAAGTCGTGTCCGCGGCAGTGGCAACAGTATTCTTAGCATTGTCTGCTGGCAGATCTGAATGCCCGATATTGTGGCATTGTGTAAAAAAGCGTAAAAAGCATGTTAAAAAAGAACAGAAACTGATAAAATTATATTAACATTAATTTATTAATTTTTATTCTTAGTTTGTTTTTTTAATGATTTTAGTGAATTTCTTAATTTTATTAATTTAACATTGTTAATGGTCATGCATTACATTACACTTTAAATTTTCAAATTGAATGAATTTCAGGATTTTATATATGTGAGTTGGTACATCTGTTATTTAATTTTAGTTATAATAGTACTCAGATTATAGAAAAGAAGTAATAGTATTATTGTGGTGTATATTTAAAGCTTTGTTACTAACATAATTATACTAACAAAAATATGGATCACTTTGTGTCTGACTTAAATAAATAAATAAAATTAAATCCTCTTAAACCTAAAACCGGAGCTGGCAACCCTAGTAGGTACCTACCCACAGTCCAATAAACTCTAACTTATTTCCTTAGATTATAAAAATAGTCGTTTATGGACATTTGCACCCCCTCGCATTTGCGTAAGCTGACTAGCTTTGTAAAGAGTTGCCTGTTTTTATTATTTCAACATCTTAGAGCAAGGTTACACGCTCAGTTTGGCGTCATTCTGGTCCATCAGTCTAGTCAGTATGATCGGAGAATGATCGTGTAACCCACGGATTGACAGACTGATGGTCCAGACGGACGAAGATTAAATATTTGAAATAATTTAGTCATTCTGTGTTAAATGATGAAAGACTGATGGGTGAATGGTCGTGTAACCCACACGTATCATTCTCGCGTCAGTCACCGTCAGCGGCGCAATGCAGAAGTAACGCGATCCTATGACTGTCTTCTTTCTTCCGATTGTAATTTTGAAAGTCTTCTTCTTCCTTTAGATCTCGTATTTCATTCAATAAATTAAGATGAATGTAATGATCTCTTCTTTGTAGCCAGCTTCTCATCCATCGCTCTCTTTTATGCGTTTCTTTAGCAGCAACGCGATAATTATTTATTTATTTACTAAAACTTTATGCACAAGTAAAAATATACACTGTACAAAGGTGGACTTAATGCCTGAGGCATTTTCTACCAGTCAACCTTAGGGTGATGCAGAGACAAAACATGGCAGGTGCAACGTACGGGATAGATAGCTCGGAAATAACTATAAAATACAATTATCATAATAGCACACGCTTTCTTTTTAGGGTTCCGTAGCCAAATGGCAAAAATGGAACCCTTATGGATTCGACATGTCTGTCTGTCTGTCCGTCCGTATGTCACAGACACTTTTTTCCGAAACTATGAGAACTATACTGTTGAAACTTGGTAAGTAGATGTATTCTGTGAACCTGTAAACTTCCACCGAAAATTGGTTTGAACGAGATCTAGTAAGTTTTATGGATAATTGTTATATTTCGTTTGGTATATTAAAACACTGTTTCTTCATCTATTTGGTTTTATTAGCTCTTTTATATTAAGTTTTACATTTTCACAGCGCACAATCACATCTTAGTTTTTAATCCTTTTTCCATAGAGTAATTATTGGCAGCACACACCACAGATTATACAATATTGAAACGTTCAGATGTGTGGACATTGATCCTCAACACTCTCCCTCAATGTTCGCACATAATTATTTATTAAGTACATTGTTTACACAATCTTACAAATCTTTCTCCTGATAAGGGCTTCGTCAAAATGTCTGCTATTTGATCTGTGGTTGATACATATTTTACAATTATTAATCCTTCCTCTACCTTCTGTTTAATAAAATTAAATTTAATATCAATATGTTTCAATCGTTTCTGATCAGGATTTTTTACAACTTTCATAGTACTTTGATTGTCCTCATAAATAACAGTATTACTTATTCTAATGTTAAAATCACACAACAGCTTCATTAGCCAACAAACTTCAACAGATGCTTCACATAAAGCAATTAATTCTGCTTCCGTTGTACTCAACGAAACTGTACTTTGCTTCTTTGATTTCCATGTTACTGTATTATTAAATAACTTGAACAAATATCCACTAGTAGATTTCCTATCAATAACACGTGCAAAGTCTGCATCTGGAAATCCTGTTAAGCTGTCATATTTACATTTAGAGTAGGTATTTTAAATTAAAATTAATAGTTTGTTTGACATATCTAAGAACACGCTTTAAAGCTTGCCATAACTTCTAAGTTGGCTGTGACTGGAATCTACTCAAATATGATACAGCTGTTGCCAAGTCTGGTCTTGTGCTCACCATAGCATACATCAAAGAACTAATAAGAGACCTGCACTGATGTTCTAAAGTCATGTCAATTTCACATTCGTCAAAGTCCAGTTTAAAATTAAGGTCCATAGGAGAATTAGTTCCTTTACAATTGTCCATGTTATAAGATTCAAGAACCTTTTGCAGATATTTAGATTGATTAAGATAAATACCATCATGTTTCTTTTGAATACTAATGCCAAGATATGTCAGACTGCTGTCCCCTAAGTCTTTCATGCTAAATAACTTATCCTTCTGTTGAAAACCCTTCACTACCAATCTTGCTTTACATATCTCTTCTTCTCCTATATTTTTCTTTGTAAAAACCCATTTACTATCCAGTAGCTTTTCTTTCCGTGGTTCAGGTACAAACTTCCATGTTTAATTTTCTTTTAAAACTTTTAATTCTTCATTTATTGCCTGATTCCAATGCTTCTCATCTTTTCTCCCCTTAATGTCATCGAAATTAGTTGGAACTTCCTGGTAACTTGATAATAATGCATATATATAATGCTGTATCATCCTGGTCTAAATCAATTTCATAAACCTTTTGCCATGCTGGTTTTCTTATTTCCCTCTTTTCTCTCCCTCTTTTTAAACCCTCTGTACTTTTTTCTGTATCATTCTCCATTTCTTGTGTCTCTTCTTCTTTACTCTCTTTCCTTTTTTCTTTATTCCTATTCTTTGATACTTTTCGCTTTATGTTGTCCGTTGATAAAGTTTCATTGTCTCTTTCCTCTTCACTTTCTTCTTCTTGTTTACTTATTTCATCTTCTTTCTCTTCTATTGTGTCCTGTGTGTACCTCACATAAATGTCACGTCCTGGTTTTGTTTCATCAAATACTACATTCCGTGCCGATATTACTGACCTTGTTTCTGTATCATACAGCTTATATCCTGAATTGAGATATCCAATAAAAATCATTTTCTTTCCTGAATTATCTAATTTATGTCGTAGCTCTCTAGGTACATTATTATATGCTGTACATCCAAAAACTCGCATAGCTCTCACATCAGGTTTCCTTCCTTTAGTCGGATTTCTGTTAGTAACATAGGCTGCAAACAAAACTGCATGACCCCAAAACTCTTTATTAAGATGTGAGTCTAATAAAACTGTTTTTGCCTTTTCTATTAATGTGCGGTTCATCCGTTCTGCAACTCCGTTCATCTGGGGATTGTATGGCACTGTGTATTGCATTTGGACTCCTTTGCTGTAACAAAACTCCTGAAATTCCCTTGACACATATTCGCCACTCAACTTTAATAATGGTTGGTTGCATAATTATAGTACTGCTTGAATTTGTCAAAAACTTCACTTTTGTTAGAAAGTAGATAGACCCAAACAAAATGAGTATAGTCCTCTATGAATGTCAGAAAGTACTTGTGCCCTTGCTCAGTCAGTGGGGTGATAGGTCCGCAGACGTCAGTGTGTACTAATTCTAGTGGTCTAGTTGCCCTACGTCCTTGTCTGTTAAAAGGCTGTTTTGTCAGTTTACCTAGTAAGCACGGTTCACACACATAGTTATTATTATTACTATTAGTTAAGTCATCAATTCCACTTACCATTTGATTTTGTGAAAGCAAAGTTAAATTCTTTAAACCGAGGTGAGCAAAACGTCTGTGCCACAGCTGCATCACTTGCTCATCATGACTGTTACTTAAGTTACATTCATCTTTTAATATTTGCATGTGCCCTTCATTATTTGCAATCATTGTCAATTGATCATATTTGCTAACTCTAACTTTACCATTTAAAAATTCAATTTTATAACCATTGCTCTCAATTTTAGCCACAGACAACAAGTTTTTCGCCGACAGCCATATTGATTATATTCAAGAGGAGACTCTTGAATATAATCAATATGGCTGTCGGCGATGCCGCTTATAATAATGCTTTGAGCTCGAGCTTCAAGTAATTTGTTCTCGGGGACGCTCGCAAAGGATTTACTTTCTATTGCGTTTAAACATTCATTTTCCCGTAGTATACTGCTAATACGGAACTTCCATATTGAAAAATCTTCGCCGGCAAATTGCTTTAGCTTAATATTTTCCGCCATTTTTCCTGTATCGCGTGCGCACTCTTTGTCGGAAGCAAATTGCGTCCCGCGGGCGTGAACCACGCTCTGCTACCACTGTTATATTTCGTTTGGTATATTAAAACGTTCAGATGTGTGGACATTGATCCTCAACAATAATGGTACAGAACCCTTCGTGCGCGAGTCCGACTCGCACTTGGCCGGTTTTTCCTGATAATATCCATGACTAAGCACTGATAAATTGACAACCGACTACGTATTTTTCATCAGTCTGCCGTCAGTCTAGATTGACCGTGTAACCGTGAAAATCATCCATCATTCTGGCTTTAGTCAAGTCAATCCAGACTGATGGACCAGAATGACGCCAAACTGAGCGTGTAACCTTGCTCTTAGAGGACCTACCTACGTGTTTAATTTTTACAAAACCTATTTTGGGGAAAAAAGTTTCTGCCTGGCGTGCCGTTTTCGCTCTCCAAAATAAACTTAAACTTAGTTAGGTACTAAAAATAAATAAACTTGCAAAGTGCGTCATGGCCACGCGACATCGTGTCGGATACGTTCGAATGTATCGCTGTCTCGCTCACGGGCCACGTGCGGTTTGGAATAATCCTAGAAAGAGAACTCGAATCCTATATCATCGTAGATTGTTCACGTGTTTTTGAGCGTGAACCTTAGTGATGCTCATTCTTTATTTACATATCGATAGTAATGACCTTTTTGATTTCCCGGATTTACCTACCTACTTAATAAATTGTAGTAATTTCTCAAATGTGAAAGCTAATGTATTTTTTGTGAAAACTTCTTTAGGCGCGTTGAGCACTTTTTAGGTGAACAAAAATCATGGATATACATATTCACCGCTTTCCATGAGCTATATGTATACTGTTTTCACTTCTATCGGCAGTCCCCAAAGACTGCCCCGTATGCATTTTTTTTTAATTTTTAAAATTTAAGTTCTCGTGAAAGTCAATTTTCACCAAAAAAAAGTAGTACTTAATTAATAGTAATGCCAATCAAGCATTGATGCAGGCATCAAAATATTTTCCCTGAATCAAATTAGATAAGTTACGATAGTAATTTTATCGATAACTGACATACAGATCCAATCACTAATGGTGATGTACTATTCTTACAACAGCGAAGGGAAGATCGAATCGATTTAAAAACGATAATCGTATCAAATAAACGTTTTTATGTTTAAATGCAAATGATTAAGTCGACTTTTATTATATTCCTTCATCCATCGAGACGTTCCTAATAGAATATTTTTTAACTTACTTTTCTAAATACTTCCTATCTATCCTACATCTTAATAATCTTTATTCCTATTGAATCAACAAGAAGTATTTCTATTAGCATGGATGGTACTATCAAATACTTACTACCCGATCCCAATCCAAATTCAAGACCCGATTTCAATCCAAATTGGGAATTCTGTCCGGACCGGACCGGACAGAATTCGAATCTAGTGCACAGCCCCCATACAAATAGTATTATATGACTATTTCGGACCGACATTTCTTGGATTTTAATCGGATGCAGTGTGTACACGCTCAAGGTGAAGTGAGAACCAATGTATTGCCTTGATCACACTTATCGAGTACAGTGTCGAGTCAGTGTCCTCGGCCGAGTGCTTGGTTTGTATAAACACTTTAACAAGAGCTCGGCCGAGTCCTCGGCCGAGTGCTAGGTCGAGCAGAGAGGCGAGAGAGTCACTAGAGAATCCCAATCTGTTTACTAGGCCGAGTACTGACCTCCCCGCTTCATTCTTCTGCCCCCGCAGCGACTCGATATCCCGCTCGGCATGCATGAACACGCACTATCTTGTCAGTCGGCCACTCGCCACTCGTTCATTCGTCACAAAGCAGTGTGCAAGTATTTTTTTATTTTAATTATTTATTTTTTGTTTTTTGCTTCTGACTGCAATTCTCTATTAAGACTATTTGTTGCTCCAAGGGCAGTTCGACTTAACATCCATGTTCTGGTCCAAATTCTTCGGTCTCCATCTTCTAATAAATCCCACAATTCGTTAATAATGTCTGGTAACAGCCGGTTGAAAACTCGTTTAAATTTCTTTTTTTTTTGGGATCCATTGCAGACAGCGTGATCAAAACTGAACTGACTCGCCACTATAGTAAATACGTGTGACGATCGAATAATATCGATCGAATCGATATTATTCGATTCTTATTAAATAATCGTATAACATCACGTTTCGAGTTGCCCATCACTATTATGAACAGCTACGTCAAAACGTCTTTCGAGAAGTAACTCGGTAATTAATTCGTTTCATATTTTTTTAGTCTCGTTTTGCTGTTGAACTTGTTGGTCGTGGTCGAGCGATATTACTCCCTGAAAAGTTTAGAAATATGTACGTTGTGATTTGTTAGGATAATCTACGTGTTTAAAACTATTAATTAGTGGACTTATTGAAACTTCGTAACTTGAGAGGTACCTACAAATTCTCCAAGGATCGGAAAGGGATCTTTCGTCTCTGGTGTTAATTGGTGAGTTCCGAAACAGTATTTTGACTTTAATAAGTACCTATTTGATCAAATGTACTGATTCTAGTCAAAATACACGAGACATTTTTAAGTTTTATAAGTTTTATGATTCTACCTCCAGTTAAGTAGAGGGTAATAATTGATTTGTACCTACCTAATGTCTGCTGTGATTATAATCAATACCTTCCTAAGCATACCTATTCAAGTGCTTAATGTTGGTACTAGTCGGTGACCAGAGTAGAAAAAATCTATTAGTCTTCAAAGTATCTGCAACCCTTTGTCTCTTCTTTAGTGTCGATGACAATGTACCCTCTTGTTTCGAACTAGTATGAAATGCTATTAGAATATTCAAGTACTCAGTTACAAATCATTTCTGAAAATTTACTTTTGTGGCCGACTGCCTATGCTTTGCGATTCTATTTTGGGGCAAAGCTTTTGGCGTTATATACTTTTAATTAAAGCAAGTGCTGCTTCTTTGGTTGATAAAAAGAAATACTATTATTACATAACATTTGAAATCCTCTTGTCTTTCGACCTAATTTGTACATCAGCCATGTTTATAGTAGTAGTAGTCTATTAAGCATCCTATCATGTATATTATCTACACATGTTTTTGCAAATAAATGAAACTGAATCTGAATACAGTGAACTTTTATAACAGGGCTATAAGTAGGTATCCATTCTGCCCATCTCATTAATTCCCACAATCACACCCATGTAATTAGCAGATCCCGCAACCACTTGAACATAAGTAAAGATTGTTGTTTGAAGTTTTTTTTTATTTAATCGGGTATTAGGTTAAATGCCAGAAGCCATCCATTACATCACTGGTTAAAATGATTAAACACATGAGGCCTTATTACAAAACAAGATTTAAATTTTGACATGGCTTAAACCATGGAGCCAGTTTTTGTAATAAGAACGTAACAGTGATTGAAATACCGTTCTTTATACAAAAATGAAAACTGAGGTTGGTACTAAGTTGTCAGTTTTGTGTTTAGGAACTTTACCATAGTCGGAATAAAGTTCCAAATTCAATAATGGCTCCATGTTTTGAACCTGGGTCTGAAGATAAACCTTGTTTTGCTTGCGAGACAATTACATAAATACTAAGCCAAGCCATAATACACATTAATGAATTTAAAAATGAAGTCAATACATACAGTGCTTTTTGAGCCACTGCACTACAGGAAAGCCAGAGTCATTGTCGTTGTGTTCTTTAATATATAAAATGGTTTATTAATTATCAAGTACAGTATAGAATACCAAATTAGACATGATCCGCAAACTAGGCGCGTTTATCTGTATAAAGTATTCTAAGGGATCTGTTATTTTCAGAAGGAAGGCAGTATTAATATGTTAAGATTAATCATGAAAAATTGGTACAAAATATTAATAATGCCTGGCTTGTTTACTATGCTACTACATTTATATGATTTAAAGAAGGAATTTAATGAATATTCATATAATATTAACATTCTTATAATAGTAGCACTCTAAACTAAAATTGTTGAGAAGATAAACAACAGTAATTAGTGAATCACTTACAAGTTTACAACCAAATCAAATGCAGTAGTGGTGTTGGTCCTTGGTTGGTAATAAACACTTTGAAAGAGAACAAATGCCTCCAGACCCATAAAACTTTTGTCTTATTCAGTGTTCTTCAACCGATAAATCAGTTTTTTTCCTAATTAAAAAATGTTGTGTTTATTTGCAAATGATAAACAGTATTGTGTCAATGTTGAAAAGATGCACTGCGAACAACTGTGAATGTAATTATTAACATAAAATAGTTGTTATCATATCAATAGTTGTAACTCAAGATAATATTGCCTCGCATTTTCATTTTTATAGTTTTAATGTAAAACTCTCAAATTAAATTATTAAGGTACTTAGATTTAAAATTTAATTTATTTTTGTTTCTTTTAACAGTTTTAAAATAAATGCAACATGGACAACTTAGACGATTCAGAAAACAATGCAAAGATTTCAGATTCTGCATATTCCAACAGTTGCAGCAACAGTCAGTCCAGAAGAAGGTAAGCTAAAACTGTTTGAAGTGAATAAAGGGTTCTACAGACTGGCGCAACACGCGACACGGCACAAAGGCCCCGCGTGTCGCGCGACGAGCGGTGCCTTTGTGTCGTGTCGCGAGTCGCGCCAGTCTGTAGAAGCCTTAATGGGAGATTGCGCAAATCTGCCCTGAAGGCCAATGGAGTTAAGATTTAGGTAGTTAGTGAGGTGCTACAGAGCTCTAAATGTGAGTAGAAGTTTAGGCTTCTTCTGTCATCTATGGTTATGGTGGGGTTATGGTTATGGTTATATACAGGGCCAAATTAAATTATCTAGCGATACTCCGCAGATGTGATGGGTATCGATACATAAAAAAGATAAAGGTCGCGATGCAGAAAGAATTACGTACAATGACCCCTCATTACTTATCTTCTATCGCTCGCACACAATTGTATTGCCGTCGCGCTCGCGCATTCTAATGTGCGAGTTCTGCTTCGCGACCGGATTTTAGTATACCTACTACTATTTATGTATTCTTACTGCAATTTCTCAGTTGCAGCCCGGAGTCTGGATGTAGGCCCGGTTGATGGCAATAGGCTCGCCCCCTGTTACATGGGACTTAAACATAAGGGCCTGTACGCGCGTTTTAGAAACGTGCATTGACGGCGCGCTTTTATCCTACAGAATAGACTGACTTGCGTGCGTATCGCGTCTGTATCGCTACAAACGCGCGTCGACGGCGCGTTTAAAAAACGTGGTGTGCATAGGCCCTAACTGGGGAAATGTGAGTGTACTATAGGTACACCTCTACCCAACACTTCGGGGAAACAAGGTGTTATGTTACGTATGTAAATAAAATACAAGATGTTTTTTTTTGGGGTCAACGACCGCTTGTGAAATTTTAGTTGAAAAATAAATTTTGTTATTATGATTATTTTGTTTTATCGTGTTTAGATATCGAAACACATCACGACTGCGGAGTTTCGCTTGCTAATTTAATTTGACCCTGTATAGTATACAGAGTGTTTGGGGTATAGACTGACACAATTTTTTGGGGCATAGACCGACACAATTTTTTGGGGTATTAAACATAACCAAAAATTTACATTTTTTGCTATTTTTTTTCGTATTTCGTATACCTATCTGGCTGTCCTTCTTCAAAGACATTAAATTATTAATTTGTTTATAAGGGGGTTTACAAGTTAACGAGTAATAGTCGACCAACTTAAATTTGCAGTTGAAGAATTGACCGTAACGTGTACCGATGTATGGGAGAGCATGTTTTTCAACAACAATGTTAAGTTTGTGTTTGGGATAAATTTATTCTAACTACGGAACCCTTCATTGTGCGTGGTCCGACACGCACTTAGCCAGTTTTTTATTAACTGTATAGGTACGTCAAATTAACACCACCCTTAATAAACATATCGCAAATGTATTGTGGTAATAAACGATACATATGCGATATATTTTTATTTTGAGACACCAACATTTTACTGTTTTTGGTAACTATATTTACCTACTTTATGGTGACGTCATAGATGTCACTAACAATAAACACGTAAAATAAATCCAAATAGACAAATAATCAATATTTTACCTATGAAAGATACTCTATCTTTTTTCTTTTGTTTTTGGGAACAGTTTTTGCAATGTTTAAAAACAAATTAAAAACAAGTTTTATTTTACGACTTTCTCGGCGTAATTAATATGTACACCCATGCCAAATTACAGCTTTCTAGGACGAAGCGTCTCTGAGCTAAGCCGGGGGGACAGACGGACGGACGGACAGACAGACAGATGGATATGGCAAAACTATAAGGGTTCCTTATTTACTACGGAACCCTAAAAATACAAGACGGCATTATTTGAAATTATCTGTTAGAGCCCGTGACGTACTAACGATGCGACGGCGACGCTTCGTGCTGTACTGAGTGTACTGACTCGAGAAGTCGAGATTGTATTAGCTTTTGAATTTGTATTTGCTTTGTTGGCCGCACTCTACGTGTTCCGCGCGGTCAGTCTGCTTCTTTCTATAATCTGAGTACAGAATAATCATTTTCATTTTCTCGTCTATTTCACGGTGTGGGGTACCTTTGGATAGGCTGTTCAAAAATATCGCGGCTTTTTCATTATACTGCAGGTTTCACTTTTCCGTAAAAAGACAGATTTTGCCCTATTCAGGAGACCCCACAATGGAAAAGGCAACTAAAATATATTGTTTTAATATATTTTTGCTGCTTTTGTTTATTCGTTTTAGAGGGGCGGGGTACCTTTGGATAGGCCGTTCAAAAATATCGCGGCTTTTTCATTATACTGCAGGTTTCACTTTTCCGTAAAAAGACAGTTTTTGCCCTATTCAGGAGACCCCACAATGGAAAAGGCAACTAAAATATATTGTTTTAATATATTTTTGCTGCTTTTGTTTATTCGTTTTAGAGGGGCGGATTTCTCTGAATGGAAAGTCGTCCTTTGGGTTTATGTAAGTAATATGTAACTCAAAGGGCCTGTTACCGGACAGCCGAAAAAAAAAAAATGCACTGTAAATAGGACTCTATTTACAGTGCATTTTACAAGCTCGTAACAATAAGTTCCGCATTTAATTGTTTAGTTTCTTGGTAACCAAGTTGCGGGACCGGGTTGCGAGGCAACTTAGCCATCTTTTAAACTTCACAGGACCGAGACTTTGTTTGTTTTTCCAACGAAAAGGGTTCCAATATAAAACGAAAGGTCGGCGCAAAAATGCTTGCTCCGACCTTTCTTATAAATTAGCGGTGGACATCTATCTTATTACCCGACTGGACTCCTAGAAGCGCAAAAGAACGGCTCTTTAAAAAAATATAGTTTCAAGATATTTTCGTACCCGTTTAACAAAATACCGTAGGTACTTACTAATTATAATAAAAAAAATTGCAGTCGTAGTTCCAAGTCAACACACTCTGGAAGCAATTCCAGTGGCAGCAGTGGCTATGGCGGAAAACCCTCAACTTCTGGAAGCAGGTTAGTACCTAATGTTTATGGAATTTGGATAGTGTGCATCTATTACTTACTCCTAGTTGTTTCACTTGTCTTTAGGTAGCTGTGATGTTAACTCTCAGCTTAATTGGATGCTAAGAAGAGCATTAAAAATAAAAAACATTTCGTAAAAAAAATAACCGACTTCCAAAAACACTACAAAGTGAAAAATAACTAATTTCGGAAGTCGGAGTCTTTGGATCTGTGTTTTAGATTTTTGCCACCGACTTCCGAAATTAGTTATTTTTCACTTTGTAGTGTTTTTGGAAGTAGGTTATTTTTTTTTACAAAAAGTTTTTTATTTTTCACTTTTTAGTGGGTCAGTTTTAATTTATCTAAGTTACAATAGCCTAAAGTCAATTTCTCATCACCTTTTACAAAATATTGCTTTTCCCGATGTTGGGACGTTAATTGTTGATTGCCACTCACCATATGCGTTGTGACGAGCATATATTGCTTAGCAACCATATTAAAGTACCTAATCGAATCGCAATCCGTTAAATACTTATTATTATGTTGTTCCGGTGGCCATCTGTGGTCTCCATCATCAGTTCCACTTCACTAAATGGTGATTTTTGGGAGCAAATGCACGAGCTACTATAAAAAATACCCAAATCGCTATAGGTTTGCCTATAAAATTCGAGGGTTCCCCTCGATTTCCATGAGATCCCTTCATCAGATTCTAATTTGGTGGCAATGGGACCACCTCGGGAGCATACCCTTTCAAACAAAAGAATAATTTTCTAAATCGGTCCATAATTGACGGAGATATCGGTGAACAAACATTAAAAAAAAACATCCAGCCGAACATATACAGTATGTAACAAAAACCCTGTTGTTCCTTTTAGGGACGTATACATTAACCTACAAGCACAACATTGGTGGAATTATAATTAAAAAAAAATAAGAATTGGCTAGTCTAGAAGTCAAAATCAAAGAACTAAAGAGGTAACAAATCAGTTAAACATTACAAATATTAATACTTAAATATTTATTTTAATTATTTTTGTTGAACAGTTTTTATAAATGACTTGCTTTATTACGTATGTATACCGATTCTTAAAACGTAGGTAGAAGGAACAACAGGGTTTTTGTTACATATTGTATAACCTCCTCCTTTTTGGAAGTCGGTTATAAGTAGATTATTTCAAGCGGAAATACATACAATACTTTAGTACTAAAGTATGAAAAAAAAATTGCATGTTTCGCCTTACCCACCATGTTCGAACTCCAATTTGTCCAAATAATGTCCCACTTATCCGTTAAAGTTTTTGAATCTTTTTTGTGGTCATTGCCAACCTTCTCTTTTTTTTACCAAGACTGAAAATCTAGAACGAATCTTGTCGAGCAAAATTTTTCCCTTTTAGCAAAACAAGAACTGAATAAAAAATTCTCACACCTCCTCAACCTTATCTTAAAGAGCAACTTAAAACCTAGAAACACAATTAAAGCCATCAACACATTTGAAATACCTATTCTCTTACACTCTTTCGGAATTATACGGTGGTCAAAGAATATTGTTTAAGGTTATCTATTTTTCAAATAATTTTTTTAACATGATATTTTATTAAAATTAAACTATATCTATCAAAATTACTATATCAACAATAACTGTGTTAATTTTATTTATTAGTATATAGTTATATTTTTTTAACATTAAAATGTAACTATTTAATCCATCAGTTGTTTGATTTCATGAATTCAAATAAAGATTTTAAAAAATCGATGGACTTCTCATTGCGGGCGAGAATAGCTACCGCGCCCGCCGCAGACTTTTACTGACTAAAACCCACCCGTGTTCCTTCCGTTGCTTGTGTGCCAGGGCCACGATATCCCTTTCGGACAAACTCGCAACCCTGGCAGGATTGCTCTTATGCTGGGACCAAATTGGGGAAACGTAACATAAAATGTAACGCAAATGAGCCGTCCAAATCTATGAAATGTAACACAACAACAACAAGGCGTATGTGTTTCAACGTGAGTTACATTATTTCATGTTACTTTTCACCAACCTGTACCCGGCATTATGCTTTCTGCAGTTTTGTATTCTCTAATAATAATAGACACATTAACACATTTTGTGACGGTACTATAGACAGAAACCCCCTTATTACAAAACAAGATTTATATTTTGACATGGCTTAAACCATGGAGCCAGTTTTTGTAATAAGAACGTAACAGTGATTGAAATACGAATACCGTTCTTTATACAAAACTGAAAACTTTTCGGTACTAAGTTGTCAGTTTTGTGTTTAGGAATTTTACCATAGTCGGAATATAGTTCAAAATTCAATAATGGCTCCATGTTTTAAACCTGGGTCTGAAGATAAACCTTGTTTTGTAATAAGGGGGCTACAGTTCCAATGAATGATCTAAGGTTAACGTATGATATGAATACAAAGATAGATCAAAACTGTAACTTAGATAATTTAGCCTGATGCTGAAAACACATACCTATTAAACAAAGCTTTACAAAATCACTGCTAAGTTTTATTTTTTCTTTGTGTTCGACATTATTAAATTTAATTTAATATTTTTCTACTAGCAACAACTTGCAACCACCCAAAAAAGACAAAGAAACAAAGAAAAAGAAACTACCCCAGATTGAGACTTTGGTTCCCGATGTGGTTGTAGAGGAGGTTCCTGAACCGGTTCCCACTTTTGATGCCCCAAAAGAGGAGCAGCTAGATGGTGAGTACCGGTTCTACTGAGCTTTGTATTCATGTTTTAATCGTTTGGTTTTTAGGTTTTCATCTAGTTTAACTTCAGTAATCGCTTCAGCGACAAGATCAATGAAAATTTGAATTTTTTCCTGGTTTGAGTTTTCTTTTTGTTGGCCGGTATACTAGCTTCTGCCCGCAACTTCGTTCGCGTGGTAGTCGTAAGACACCACAAATCAAAATAACAGCCACATTTTCATAAAACTTCTGTTTATACTACGTTTGTAGTTTAGGTCTTAGCAGTCAAAATATACCTACAGAGATGGAGGGCTGGTGACACCGGAGCAAGCGACGTACAGTTGTACGTGTGAGAAGCAGTTCGTTTATATATTTATTACGTAAAGTTTAAGTTATCTATCTTAATATTCATTATTATTACATAGCATATATTCTGTATTTTACCACGTCTCGTGGTTTGGTTTAATAGGTATTTGGATTTATCTACGGGATTTATTGATGACGTACTTCCCTTACGTAACGCGGTCGGCCACAGCCATGTCACAGCTCACATGCTCGGATTACCAATCGTGTTTATTGTAACGTGCTGCTAAGCTTTGTTAAATTAATAATGTGATAACCAGAGATCGGAATAGGTAGAGCTTATTTATCTAAACTTCGATACTTCTAAACCTCAATATCATTTTTGAAGACCTATCCATAGATACCCCAAAGGTATGGGTTTGATGAAAAAAAAAAATGAGTTTCAGTTCAATATGGGGAACCCCCAAAATTTATTGCTTTTTTTTCTATTTATGTGTGAAAAATCTTAATGCGGTTCACAGAATACCTACTTACCAAGTTTCAACAGTATAGTTCTTATAGTTTCGGAAAAAAGTGGCTGTGACATGCGGACGGACAGACATACAGACATGACGAATCCACAAGGGTTCTTTAAAATATCCCAGGGGCCAGGGCCAAATAAATTAGGGCTGAGTACGTAGCAGATGACCCCACCTATCCACCATTTTCGTATGTTCAACGTTCTGCCAAACACCCTGTATAATAATATAACATTTTTTAGGGTTACTTACTAAAATATTGTGTCAAATTCAAGTGTTTTGTTTTATGTAAGTAAAATAATATTGAGTTGGCTAGTTTATTAAAACTTGTGCTTCGAATACATAATCTACATACATTTTGTTGTACAGATATTGGTTATTCGTGCCCAGAAGGCTAATTGCGTAACACACTATCAGTAGGAATCGGTTTCAATTTGACAGTTTAACAACATTCATTGCGTTAGTTACGTTGTTGAGCAGACAAAGTTTTAAATCAAAATAATTGTAAATAAAAATAAATAATAACTGTAAAGAACTATAAAATAAAGTCCAATGAATAAATCCCGGTTTCTATTGTATTAAAATATCTTTTGTCCCACAACTAAATATGATAAATGATTTTTTAAATCAAAATAATTGTAAAAAAAAAAAAAAAATAACTAAAGAACTATAAAATAAAGTCCAATGAATAAATCCCGGGATTTAAACGTCATTATAATTATTCCGGGATGTTAGAGACTTCTATGTTACTTCCTTCCTCGAAGTTTAGGTAAATAAGCTCTACCTATTCCGATCTCTGGTGATAACAAATGAAGAACGCATGAACAAAGTTTGAGATTGTAAGAATAAAGCTTTTGGGAACATTCTTTGCTAAAGACAATAGCTTAGATTACTATTCAATTACTTAAAAGCCTAATTAGAAACAAGGCAATGCAATCACAATTATTATCAGAATTTGGGTGCTTCATTATAATGTATTCTAAGATCAGTAAAAAGAACTGTCGTTACCAATGGAAGCCACGACAGATAAGAAAATTAAAGATAGGCTATACTCCATTTGAAATAAGATTAGAAAATTAAATAAACTTTTTTACATTCCGTTCAATCGATTTTTACTTGTATTCCGTAGGCATAAGGATGGCATTAAAACCGAAAACGTGGTTACAATACCAACTGTTTATTACAGCTGCCATTTGTCGTGCCACCAACGCAATAGAAGTCAAAATCGGTTGAACGGATTGTAAAAAAGGTTTATTTAAATGTCTAATCTTATTTCAAATGGGGTATTAGATAATTTTGAATTGAAAAAGAAATGTCTTTTTGAAGCATTGTACCAGACTAGAAGCAATTATGTATTACCTTTAGATGCGTTACCTGCGCTCAATAATGGCAAAGTAAATGCCAGGCAATTGCCTGACATTTACAATAATAATAATTATTATTACGTTCGCGCCAATGAACATGCAGCAGCTAGTGACGTAACTACATACGTATGTACATCTCTTTCTAATAACAGATATCGGTACAGGTCTTTCCTTTTCTTCACGCGCTGTATGATTGTATGCAAGTATGTAGCTACAATAATGGTTTACGCTGTTATTGAGTGCACTAATGTTCGTGTATGGCGCGTCTATTTATAATACGTCACTGACTAGAAGACAATCGATTTCAACAGGTTTTTCCGAGCAGCCACATAAAACTCACGCTTTGCATCGCTTATTCGCAATCCAATTGAAATTGCCGCAGTGATGTATTTTACTAATTAGTGACTAACCAATTTTAAGATGTAATGCAGGTTATATCTAGTTTTTGGTCCAGAAGTTGTATTAAATCGATTTATTAATCATCGTTACAGAAGGCCAAGGCGATCAGCTATTCCAAACTTCGTGTCAGTTGTTTAATAAATTTTGCACCTTAATTATTTAGGTTCTACAGTACATCATGGTGCATTTGTAACTCACTGTGCTCAGTGACCACACATATAAAAATGTGAGGTGAAGTATAGACAGGGCAATATTGTGATACCGGGAATGCATGGTATGTACATGTACAATTTATTCATTTTATACAATGATATTATATTAAACAGATATGTTATACACTCACAAAACAACCGAAAAAGTGTTCCGCGCAGCAGCGGCAGTACACCACTTTTCATTCATTTTACATTTCACTACAAGTAAAAATGATAGAAAAGAGATGGCTTGATAAAAACAACAAGAAAAAAGAGACAGCTAGTGTTGTCAATTGCGCATGTATGTAAACAAACATTATTCTGGCCACCAATTACCGAATGTTGGCGTCACAGACTAACAAATTGTGAATGAAGTGCATGCGTCCTTGTCGTCCTCTCGACCAAAAAAAATTATTTCCATTTCTTTCTTTTTTCTAACCTCCAAATGTGAGAAAATTAGGAAAATAATTGAAATATATTAATAAATCGAAATATATTGTGTACTTAGATGTGCTAAGAGATCCCTTGTGTTTTATTAACTTTGGTATCATAATTGGTACACTTTCTAAATACACACGATGGCATATTATGAATTTTTTAGCTGCTTCAACTAAGCGTATTACTCGTCGCGATGCGTGTCGCAGACTAAAGTCAATACGTCCCAATTAGGACGTTTTTGAGTCTTCACGATTGCGCGCTCACAACATACCTGTTTAATATAATATCATTGATTTTATATGAGTATTATTCGAGATTATCGTTGTGGTATCGTTTTTTTTTTTTCAGATAAAATTAATATGTTCTTAAACACGTAAGTGCATTTTTATCTTCCATCTTATTTTTTGTTGTTCAGTTGTCCCGACGCTGCCACCTGTGCATGCACAGACAGAAAATGGTGTCGAGAAAATGGACGTATGCTCTCCTGAGCTGACAACTTTGAAAGATGAGGTGGGTAGTACTTGATTTTGAAATAAACACAAATATTTGCAAATACTCTATCGCCGTTAGAGAAGATGTTGGCACTACTAAACTAAGTACTAACGTGACGTCGTCGGCGCCACCTGCGCTCACGCCTCGTTACATTACTACGGGTCGAACAAAGCGACGCTGATCGAGCGCTGACGTCGATTGCCATTGACGACATACCCACGTTTGCCAATAATCACTAACATCGCGTTTGGTCACAATATACTCGTACTTTGAGAGGTCTAAGCTTTCACTGGGCAGCAATATGGCGAGGAATAATATTCTGTTTCGTAGACCTTGACTGACCTGGCCGATCAACTTAATGAAAATATTAAGAAGAACTGCGATTTTTACTGACTTTTTGTATGCAATGTGCCTGATACTAGTATAATTGTTTTAGGTGGTTACTGGCAACATAATGCAGGTTAAGCCTGCAGCCAGCTTTCCGACCGGTCGCCCTCTCCAAGCTTCTTACAGCACTGTAAGTGTCTTTATTCAATATTGAAAGCAAAATTGCATTTGATCTGCTTCTACCTATATCATGTTCAACGCACTTGCTTGTAAAGTGACTCTTATGGCAACGAATTTAGGTTCATAACTCAGCTTATTATACACGTGTTTTTACTTTACATTACAACACTAGTGTTTTTTTTACTCAGTATATTTTTTTTTCAATACCCGCAAAGAGTTTTTTTGTGTCTAAAAAAATTAATATTTTTGAGATAAATAAACTATTTTAGGTTACATACTTATTATGAAAAATCAATCCTAAAAAACTTTATGTAAAAAAAAAAATAACCGACTTCCATAAAAACTACAAAGTGAAAAATAACTTTAATTTAGGATAAGTCGGTGTCTTTGGATCTGTATTTAAGTTGGTTGGTTATTTTTTTTTTACAAAATTTTTTTTTTTTCTCTTTTTAGTGGGTCAGTTTTTAATTTATCTAAGTTACAATAGCGTAAAGTCAACTGCTCATCAACTTTTACAAAATATTGCTTTTCCCGATGCTGGGACGTTAATTGTTGAGGAGTTCTGAACCAGGAGAACTGCCACTCACCATATGCGTTGTGACGAGCATATATTGCTTAGCAACCATATTAAAGTACCTAATCGAATCGCAACCCGTTAAATACTTATTATAATGTTGTTCCGGTGGCCATCTGTGGTCTCCATCATCAGTTCCACTTCACCAGATGGTGATTTTCGGTAGCAAATGCACGAGCTACTATAATAAATACCCAAATCGCTATAGGTTTGCCTATAAAGTTCGAGGGTTTCCCTCTTTTTCCATGAGATCCCCTCATCAAATTTTGATTTGGTGGCAATGGGACCACCTTGGGAGCATACCCTTTTAACAAAAATGATTTGATACAAGTGGAGAGAATGTTTGTTATTGCATTCGAGGCGGAATTAACACCCGAGCCGTAGGCGAGGTTGTTTTTGAGCCGAGAATTGCAATAACAAATGTCCACGTGTATCAAACGACGTTTTTCAATACACTTTTGAAGAAATAAAATAAAATAAAAAAATATTTTTATCATTAATTATTAGGAAACTATGATTTGATTTTCTTTTTTTTCCGCGCTTTGCTTTCGCCAGGTTGCAGGAGAAGCAAAGGTATAAAGCCGATAAACAGCCTAATATGAAAAATAGAAAATATTTCTTTTTTGAGTTTAGAACAAATAAATGTTAATTTGTTTATAAACGTTTTTTTTAAATAAAATACTTAATCATGATATTCTATATAAAAACATTATTTCAATATTCCAAAATTATTATCGCCGTAAACACGCATCTTTGCATTGAACCAATTTGGACTAAGTATAAGTATAAGTTATATCTGTAGCAATTTTTAATCCCGCACACTTGTTGGAAAATAAAAATCGCACGCGTGTGAAATACATTGCATTGTGAACCTAATCGTAGTGCGATATGAACCAGTTTTCGAGGAAGTGTATTGTAAAATAATTTTCAAAATCGTTCCATATTTGACGGAAATATCGGTGAACAAAAATAAAAAAAAACATACAGCCGAACATATAACCTCCTCCTTTTTGGAAGTCGGTTAAAAATTATCATCATTTCATCAAATTATATATTTTTCACTACATAATTTTGCGTACCTATTCAAAACATTGTTTTGTGTTTATTATATTTTGTATATGGGCTATTTAACGGTTTTGCCAGAGCCTTTATTTTCAAAGTTAATGATACAAGTCTGGTTTTTCCTTGAAACTGTGTTGAAAAACGTCGTATGAAACGCGTGTGCGTTAAATCATTACTCACTCGGCTCCCTTATCGCCTCGAGTGTAATGAATAATGACCAACATAGCACACTTGCATCATAATCACAATGTACTATAATGTAGTCCTCGTATACGTTCAGGTATAGGTAATTGCAAGACACAAGATTATGTCCATAAGTTTTGTTACTTTTCACACCATAACTATGAGATGTACTCTGGGGGTGCTGGTATGATCACTGTACTGCAATAGGTAGCATACTTCGACTGACCTTAGTTATGTATGTGAATGATCCCCATTAAAAAAGAGTAAAAAGAAAAAAAGGCATTTCAGCAAATATATTTTTTGGTGTATATAAAAAAAAACCTAAAAAGGTACTTACCAACAGATAAACAACGAACAAGTTTACTCCGCTGCGACACAAGTTGTATATTATGCTTAATTTTCTATTTATTCGAAGGTACAAAGTAAGCGATACCAAGACATTGGCCGCTACGAGATGCGATGTGAGAGCTCTGAACAATTGCGTTGTAAGGTATGAATTATTTTCATATTTAAATTAATACATTGAAACTGATCCTCTTTACGGTTTTTAAAGACATGATGAAAATCAGAAAAACACTTGTATCATATTAATTATGCTGTAGTGTAGCTCTCCCGCTAAGCGTAAAACAAAGAGCAAATACCCAAACAAAACATACATAAGTATTTACAACTTTTGACGTAGTCTTACAAAAAGGGGTTAATGGGGGTTGTGAAAGTGCTTACTAAACGAACAATAAGTAAACCCAAACAAAACATACATAAGTACTTACAACTTTTGACGTAGTCTTACAAAAAGGAGTTAATGGGGGTTGTGAAAGTGCTTACTAAACGAACAATTTATTTAATCAACTCAATTAAAAATTTTTGGCCGCTCTCTGTCCCGCTAAACGTCAAACAAGGAGCCCCAACAATGTTTGACGTACATTACAAAAAGGGGGAAAATAATGCTGGTTGTGAAACTGCCTACTGAACGAAAACAGATTTAATCTACTTGATAAAAAGTCAGTCACTGACAGAGTACGCAAGCCTAAACAGCTAGGACTAAAAGCATGAAATTCTACACAAGAGTTCCTTATACTTTAACGAAGGGGAGCACTAAGGAAGGATTTTTGAAAATTCACCCTCTAGAGGGGTTGAATAGGAAACTTTGAACAGAAGTTTTGTAATTTTTGATGTTACTATCGGGGAAGGTTGCTTCTGAGAAATTTCCGATGGAAAATCTCATCGGGCACACTGCTAGTAAATTAGTAAAACGTGCAAAAATAACTTTTGCCGACCTACTTGTACAACAACGCAATATTCCAAGAAATTCTTTGCGGGGTAGTGGCCGTTTTTGTATATAATAGTAAAAATAAGTTTTGGGACGCCACAATTGGTTTTATTAATTGCTTATTTGTATTAAACAAACATGGAGTTTTGAACTTACGAGTAGGTACGTAGGCGAAAGTTCCCGGTCGACCACTTTTCAACCTTATTACTATGGGCATAAGGGCGAAAAGTGGTCGACCGGGGACGTTCGCGGTTTTACCTAGTAGTCTTAGTAGGTACCTCGTTCTCTTTATGACACTTGACATAAATTAGATGTGTATGTTAGTCGCAAGTATAGCAACACATGGGTATCACAAAAGTATGAATACAGGTTCAATATTAGTGGCTGCAATAGCTCCGATTCAGTCGATATTATTGCATCCATTAACTGCATTGAACCGCATGGGTAAGATAATCGTGATCCTATTGGCTTACAGGACGGATTTTCATGCGTGATCTCGATGCATGATGGGGTCGTCATGTACACCACATCATCCTTGACGACCACTCTTGGGTTCCCAAAAGATATGTGGATTGGCAGGTCCTTCATTGACTTCGTGCACCCAAGGGTAAGTTTAACTAGAATAATTAGTATTTATCCCTATTACATGGTAATTGTAAAGACAGGCAACCTCTGCCTAACCCTTCGGGGATTATAGGCGTGATGTGTTATGTATAAGTATCGATTTATATCTCTATGTGTATTAAGAGCCCCTTGTATTTGATTTTTTTCACTTCGTTGTCTGTCTGTCAGTCTGTCAAGACCCTTTTTCTCAGGAACGCGTGGAGGTATCAAGTTGAAATTTTATTAATATCAAATACGAAGGTCTACGGTCCCATGGTGCTATAAAAAATCAAGCTTCTATGTCAACGCGATAAAAAAATACGGTGATTTATGCGACATATTTTGATACTCGCAAATAAGTCAAAATCTTACTTCCCGTTGACCTAGAATCATTAAATTTGGCAAGAAGCAAGGTCTCACAGTATAAATAAAGGAAAAAGTCCGAAAATCATTAATTTGTAGCTTTATCACATAAAAAATACTTTTTTGCGATTACAAACTTACATTTACATTTGGAAAATTGACCGTGGCGTAAGTATATCGATGTATGGGAGAACATGTTTTTCAACTACAATGTTAAGTTTGTTTTTGGTATAAATTCATCCCAACTACTTATTTTTATTATTATAAATTATGTTCCTTTTTTTTTTTGGGTGGGAAATTGGGATGGAACCCTTCATTGGGCGTGGTCTGACACGCACTTGGCTGGTTTTTTTTTTAAATAAAGAACCTTTTTTTCGGATGTTCCTATTCTTGTACGAAATTCGTTTGTTCGATTTGTATTACTACAACTTTCTTGCTGCGATGGCTTCCTAAATCGACGATATTTTTGTTGGATGTAACGTTACTTCGATGAAGTATCAATTCATCGGTGTAAACATGTTTGCACAAGAGGCAGACATGTTTATACCGATGAATTGATACTTCACACTTATTGCATCGATTGTTCATTTGGCTTCTGTAAAAATCTACACGCTGGTGCCAGAGTACACGTGTTTGAAAAAAAATAATGGATTGTTACTCTTACTAAACAATACAAGTAACAAAACAAAAACAACAAGTTATATAAAGAAAAATATTACATAAAAATCTTGGCATTGTATTAAAAAAAAAACAATTTTCACTAATTTAAAATTATATACAATTATTATTATTTATATTATATATATTTTACCTATTAATTGTATTTTCATTTTTCTACACCAGCACCGGTAGTATAGGTACATATAATAAGTGAAGCTGTTTATTAATATTAAGATCTCGATGTACATACTCAGAAATAAATTATATTATTATATTAAATTATATTATTAAAACCATAGATTTAGTATATACAAGGTGTAACATAAATAAAGCACAACATCTTAAGGGTTCCTTGTACTCATCATTATGAACAACTTTTACTATGGGACCAAAAATGAAATCGTGAAGAAAATCAGCCGGTCCCTACTTGACGAGTTATGAGAACATAAATGTATGGAACAGCAGATTTTTTTTCGCGATTTCTGGTTTTATCCCATAGTAAAAGTTGATCATAATGATGAGTACAATGACCCCTTAAAAGGTTGTGCGTTATTTATGTTACATCTTGTATACTACTAGATTAAAACAATAGTTATGAATATAATTGTAAAAAACTTCTTATTCTAACTGATAATAGATCATATGGTTTTTTTTGTAATTTTTATAAATATATTTTAATATAATGGAATAAAAATTCTTTCTCAGGACCGCAACACCTTTGCTTCTCAAATTACGAATGGTTTGGCAGTTCCGAAAATTGTCAATGGTACGCAAGAAAAAGGTAAATCGAACTTACTAAATCCATTGTGCCAATTCACTGTCTTTTTGCGCATGTAGTTTGTTTTTAAATATAAAGTGCTAATTTTTGTTAGAGCCAAGTGTCCCCCACCCCTGCCAGCTAAATTGTTGTTTTGGATAATGTGAAAAAAATCACGGCTGTAGTAAAAGTTACTGCTAACATTAATGAATACTGATAAGTGATAGATAACAAACGACGTTGTTCTCTACGTAATTACCGAATAGGCGCAAATCAATAGAGGTGTGAATGAGAGGGAAATATCAAAACTTGTTTCTGCACTTGTGCGAATGAGAGGGAAGTATCAAAACTTGTTTCATTTCTCCCTCGTCCTGGACTCCTGGTTTTTGTCTATCTGGCATTATGACTGCAGTTTGCATAGCAACGTTGCTAGTTGTGCAAAGCGATGTAAACTTTGGGAATATCAAAGAATACCGCAGCAGAAATGGCTCACGTGACAAAATTTGCTTCGTTAGTTTTCGTGCCTGCAGAAGATTTAGATGATGCTTGGCTAACGGTGATGTCTACAGGACCCAATAGTGACAAAATGGAAAATCCAACGACTATTTTGTGACGCAATGGCTATACAACGCTAACCTGAACCTGCGCGGTAATTGCGTAACACACATAAAATGACAATTGTCGCAATGGGTTTAATTTTGACAGTTCATCCACGTCCATTACGTTATTTACGATGTCGATCAGACAAATTTTTGAAACCTATGAAGCAAAGGATTAGCAATATCCTTCAAAACTCTCGGATTGTGATTCAAACTGTTACGCATTTAGGGTGCGGATTTGGAATTGTGAAGCTATGCGTCACAAAACCATCAATATGGTAGAATCTTGGCACAGCAAGATTAATAGAAAAATCGAAACCTTTTGTTTATTAGATTTTTCAATTTTTCAAGACGAAAAGAAAAAAGAGTACCCTTTAAGTACCAAAAATACTACATCTTGTTTCCGTCTTTTCAGTCCCGTTTAATGTAGTCGGGTTTTAGTTTTTTTAATAATTTGTTTTATTAATTTTTTAATTTTACAAAAAATGTAATTAATAGTCTACACACGTACGAGGATGCACCTGGAGGTGTACCCAGCAAGCAACACACACTGTATTCTTCCCTTACACTACATTTTCCCCTAGAACATTTTCCTGACTCACACCCTGGATACATCCTTAACTCACCCGGGATATATCTCGAAAACATCTAAAACACATAGCACTAATTGTATATAGGTACATAAAGAAAATATATTTTCCAAAATAAGGTAGGTACCGACTTACATTTTAACTAGGTACTGATTTTATTCTAACACTTTTGGACATGTCAGTACGAGGATTGGTCATGTGTGATCTTTATATAATTTAATTTTATATTTTGGGGATGTTGGGAATGAATGTATGAAAAATCATTTTGGGGAACTTGGAACTTGGAGAGAGGGCATCACCCTTATAAACTATCGAACATTTGTGAATTACAATTTAGTGTAGTTTATAATATATCAATGTCAAATCGTCAAATTGTGAATGAACATGCACTTATAAACAGGGTTCTGTCCGATTTTATCATCCGTAAAATGGTGAACCGTCCCTGATTCGTAGGTCTTGGCGGTAGCCGAATTGGTGGCAGTATCTAAGCTAGGGCACCCAAATGGGTTAGGTTAGGGTAGAACTGTGATTAATCGCGTGCGAGCCGAGCGAGCGAAGCGAGCGCTACCGCGGCAGCGGCCGGCGAGCGCTTCTTTCTAGTTGGTCGCAGTTACTTGGCTATTTAGTATTAGCACAAAGTGTGTTTTTCACATGCAAGTTTGATACCAGTTCATAATTTGTCGGTTTGCCATGGATAGTTTATAAACTATCGAAATAAGCGTTAAATTGTAAATGGTTTGTTGCAGTTCACAATTTTTCGATAGTTTATAATCTCGCTAGATAGATTATATATAGAATAGAATATAATTTTCTTTATTCTATATAGTTAGTAAGCAGAGACACTAAACAAAAACAATACAAGAAATAACGGTTGGTCACCGTTGCGGCATTCCATGAGAGACGGCACTACAGTGACCCACGTACACACAGTCTAGGCGGCTCGCAACCATGCTTAAGACACTGTTTGAGCTGCCCCGCACCCTGCGCACCAGGGAAGCGCACCTTTTACGCATTGTTGCATAAAAGCACCTTTTACGCATTGTCGCATAAAAGCACCTTTTACGCATTGTTGCATAAAAGCAATGTACATGCGCATCTATAAACATCCCTGACGCACTACTGATGTTTATGAACGAAAGAGAAAGGCAGAAATTAATTGAATGAAATGACGTATGAGGAATGAAATCAATGAAAAGGGGTTGAATGGAAAGTAAAAAAGTATTGCGTCAACCCAAATAATATGTGGCAAAGGCAGGAAGAAGTTGCAGATTTTCCTCTTGCCGAATTAATTGGCGACCGCGACGGGCTTTCGCGTCATAATATAAAGTTAACTGTTATATAATGTTTACATAAAAGCTACAAGCTTTTGCAACATGAATACCTACCACGTTTAGTTAACTTTTTCCTTAACATTTAACCCATTTTTCTTTGGGAAAAGTTACGCGTAAATAATTATATAACCTCATATTATTGGCTTCAAGAGTTAGTTATTACTTAAACTGTTTATTACATTAATTTCGCGGTTTTATATTTTTGTTATATGCCATCTTTTACTTCCACCGTGTAATAGAAATTCAAAATTAATTTTTGGTGTTTAATTGGTATTTGTTTGGATACCGCTTCGTTTTCATTTAATTTATAGCGCTAGAAGGGTATGTTGGCACGTGGCTATAATCAGAATTAACGCCGCCAAAGTGACATAATGCAAATGTTTAAAGCCGCGTCTCCTACGCATGTTTTTTCGAAACATTACACAAAAACCTTACACATAAACATTTGTTTTCATCAGGGACCGTACAACCCCGGTTAAGGGTTAAGCCTTTCGAAGGGGTAACTCATTCAATGGGTTACCTTTATCATGGTGTAACCCATTGAAAGGGTTTTATACTAGAAACCCATTGAAAGGGTTACATGATAACCCAGTGATAGGGTTATCTGATAACCCATTAAAATGGATTAGATACCTACTTGAAACCCAGTAACATGAAAAAATCATAATATTATGTTATTTCGATATCCGCCCAGCACGCGTAGCAGGACCAATTCTATCTCTATTCTACCCAGGGACCATTTTAGTTACCATTTTAGAAAAACCCCATCGAAAACCCTTTCAATGGGTAACCAAAATGGTCCCTGGTTTTCATACACAGCTTGTGTATGAAAACCCTCTCCTGCGTATTAAAATATTTTCTGCGTATTAGATTTTTTGTGTAGATGTAATGAGTTCAGGAAGACAGTTTTAGCAATTATAGACTCAATATCGAGGAGAAGACAGATTACGAGTCAGACCGTATTTTACGACTTCGAAATTTTGAAATTTACCAAGAGCTACGGATTGATGAGCGGTTTAGATTAGGCAATTTCTTTCGTGCTTCTGAAACCGATTTAAAATTACAAGACACTGAAACTTCAAAACCTGTGATGACTGACAGTGGCAGGTATGCGCAGTGCGCGCGGTGTTCGAGAATGAGACAAACCCTTCCCCTTTTCACCCGCGCGGTTAATATTTTCCATGCAGCTCGGAAAACTAAAACATCGTGTTTGCATACACAAATGTGTATGGCCACGCCCCTTCGTTCCAATGTTTTTGTGTAATGTTTCGAAAAAACACGCGCAGGAGACACGGCTCAAACGGTACAAGGATCTTTTGGCGCGTTACACAAATCAGAACTAACGTAGCTATCTTGCTTTTTAATGAAATTTCTGCTGGAGACCATTTCACAAATGTTTACCAACAAGGCACCTCTGTCGATGTAATTCAGGCGCCATAAAGATTCTTCTAGCAGAGCAGTGTACACAATTGAATGACCAAGGTTTGTATTGCCGAGTTATGTCAAGGTTACATATAACGCTACAAGCAACGGCTACAAGGTATTGGCGCCTGGCCACAATCGAACAAATGCCGCCATCTTGGTTTGTCTGTCACATAATTTCACAAAATAACGTTTAATAACAACGCTCAATGACATTGACATTATAAGTGTATAAACTGACAGCGTCAATGATGATACGTGTGGTGTGTGTCTCTTTAAAATACAAATGGGTAAATTCCGTAAAAGTTGTCGCTTTGATATATTGGTATGAATAAAGTGTCTCTTTTGTCTTTAGATAAATCCCCAGAAAACTCGGAGTCGACTATGGTTTGTCGGATACGGCGCTACAGAGGTCTTACAGGCGGCTTCGCTGTCAAAGAGAGAGTGGTCGGCTATACGGCGTTCTTACTCAAATTGTCCTTCAAAAATGTTAGCGATGAAGAGGGTAAAGTGATTTACTTGGTCATACAGGCTACACCCGTTTTCTCAGTCTTTAAAAGTAAGTGTTTTTTTTTAAAGGCCACCGGCTTCCGAAATCGCCAATTATAACACACATACAAAAATATAAATAACACAAAAATACTAATTTATACTTATCGCATCTAAAAAAACGCATCAGTTCCTAGTACATTGAAAATGCTTTCATTTGGTATACTACTTTCAATTGTAAATACTGAGGATAGAAAGGGCCCCGCTGGATAGAAAAAAAAAAAATGGATAAATTGGAAGGTACATTGGAAGGAGTATCTCCAATAAAATTTTCAAGTCTATAAGTAATATAATAACAAACGGGCCCGCTGGATGGAAACCGAAATTAAACGCAATTTCGCCGTTTTCATGGCGGAGGTACATTGAATGAATATGATGAGTAAGTACATTGAATATTTTCGTTAAATTAGACAGGTACATTCAACAAGCTAACAGTCTACACCGGTTTCGATGCTGTTGCTCAAATGGTCCAGCTAGATAGAAACACATGTAAAAACTGGGTTTTATTACTTAAATATTTCTCAGTTAGCAGCTCGAGCTTAAATACTAAGTTGCAAGTTTCAGTAAAGACTTGTGCCCAGTGACTACCAATAGGCACTCTCCATATTACATGCGATTTAAATATACCTAACTGGCGACACGTAGGTGTACTCCACACCTAAGCCTACCCCTTCGGGAAACAGGCGTGTTATTATGTTAAAACACTAATATGTATGTCAAAAATGTACTGTAATAATAATAATAATTCTTCTTATTTCCAACGAATAAACATTTGCAGCATTTTATCGCTGTAAATAACCGAGTGAAGGCTTCTACATACTGGCGCGACTCACGACGCGACACAAAGGCACCGCTCGTCGCGCGACACGTGGGGCCTTTTTGTCGCGTCGCGTGTCGCGCCGGTCTGTAGAAGCCTTGATGGTTAAACCTAAACCTAACCTTACTCTCTAAGCATCCTAGCACAAACATTATAATCTACGTAATATTATATTAAGACGCTGACAAGAGGCAAATGATAAAAGTAGGCTTGTCATAAACAAAAAAAATGCAAAATCTATATAGATTGTGGTAGCGGAAAAAAATACATGTTAAGTATTCTTGAACACATTTCTCAGAACTTGGTTGTTACCAAAACACGATTAGAAAAAAAATCTCGATACAAATTAACGGTAAACTAACACTTTACTTTGAGTTTCAATCCAAAATATCTGTATTAAATATCAACGTACGGTTAGTATTTAATTAATAACAAGAACGTTTTATTTGTATGCAGAACTTGGTTGATTTTTATTTTCGATTACTATTTTTGAGTAAATAAATAATTGCTTCATATTTTGCAATAAATTACAAGCGTTGTGTCATTGCGCTTCTCTTTCTTTAGTATTCAATCTGACAGTGACATCGGTTTACCTGTTGTCAGCGTCTTAATCTTTTTCTAAAACCTACTCAACACACTACACGCCAAAAACAAGTTCGTTCTGCCAATTCCATTAAGTGTCAAACGTTTTTCGCTTTAAAACGCGTTACTCGAATGCAAAAAAGAAACGATTGTAGAACGATCGTGATATACAGGGTGAAATTGAATTCATGGCTATCCTTTTAAGGGGTCATTATACTCTTCATTAGGAACAACTTTTACTATGGGACCAAACAAGAAATCGCGAAAAAAAATCAGCTGTCCCCTACATTTATGTTCCTTTAACTCGTCAAAATGTAGGGAACAGGAACAGCAGATTTTTTTTTTCGCGATTTCATGTTTGGACCTATAGTAAAAGTGGTTCATAATTATGAGTACAGTGACCCCTTAAGAGGTTGTGCGTTAACTATGGGACATGTTGTATAACCTAAAATTCCGGGCATTACACACTTACTCATAAAATAATAACTTTGAGTATTACACCTAATAGAGTACTTGCACTTAAACCGTCTCATTATAAAACGAGTACTTAATTTAGTCCAAGCCCAAACCTTCGCGCCAGTTACTGTATTTTGAACTTTTTGTTTTCTACAGATGTAAGGTTCTTAATACAAAATTGACGTTTAGACTCGGGGCTTAAGACAGTTTTTCTGTAATGAAAACTTTAACTTCGTTGTAATAAAATTCGAAATTCAAAAAAGGCTCGATGGTTTAAACCTGGGTCTAGAGATAAACCTTGTTTTGTAATAAGGCCGTTTACCTTCTAAGTGCAGACAACCTGTCTTTACTGTACACGTAAAACATTCACAACACACTTCTCTAAAATAGCCAATTAATAATGTGAATAAAATTATTCCCAAAGCACCGAATGAAATGGTAATAAAGGCGGTGCCGTTTGAGATAAGACATGCGGCCAACGGTCACATTGAGTACGTGGACCATCAATCTGTACCGTACCTGGGTTATCTGCCCCAAGACCTTGTCGATAAAGACGCGTTGTCGCTCTACCATCCTGAAGATCTACTGTACCTGTGCCATGTGTATGACACCATTGTCAAAAAAGGAGGCCTACCGAGATCTAAATCTTACAGGTCAGTATCCACACTTCGATATCAGCAGGCTTATCACGAGAACCGTAAAGAAGCGTTTTGTCGACGGAAGAGTAGACAAAAATTACGTTTCCGTGTAGAGTGATGACAATTTTCCACCGGGAAGAGTAGACAAGCGATTTCTATTCTATATTAGTATAGTAGAAATAGAAAGCATCATGCTATGCCTGCTGAGACTGGCTTCTCGGAAACGAAAAATTATCACATCACTAGTTTTGCTAAAACTGTTAATTATCAAACTGTTTTATAGCGTGTTACGGAAAGGGTATATACATATCAAAGGCACGGATTCTTTTGGTGATAACAAACTACATGGCAACATTTTTATTATAATACTACATAATTATAAAATTAAGAAACATTTAACTCATAAAAATCAAATGTTTCCAATTGAATTATACTCATCACTTGACCATGTCAGCTTATCGGTACCCGTTTTAATCCATTCGTTTGATCGCGCCGCCAATCGTGCCGCCCGCGCCGCCGAGTCGCGGAGCTGTGCAGGTGTGTGTGTGTACTAGGCGCACAGACATAAATAATGGATAATGACTCTTGTAGTGCGGTGATACGTTTGTTACGATTTAAATTTGATAAACTATAAAAAAATATATATATCCAACATTCCCAAAGTTATGCTTTTTGAGTGGAAATTTTGTACAGAGATTCTGAACCAGTTGCACTCTTCAGCCTGTTTGTATGAATATATCCTTTCCGTAACACGCTGTATATCATGGAATTGTAAACGAGAAGACACTTTAGAGTTTAGAGAAATATCAATCAAAACTGCTTTCAATCAATATTGAAAAATTGAGAATCGGTTTCTTTTAGTGTGTATGGTATATTGTAAGATATGGCCCAATACTCAAACGCCAGTTTAAGATGTATTGTAAAGATTTTAAACGGCTTGTGGTTACTTAACACGTGTTGTTTGTGTATTCGGGGTATTAGCTTAGTTGGTCAATGTTTGATTGGAATCGATCTTTATTACTATAGAGCCAATGTATATAAATAAATTTTCACAGGATGATAACACAAAATGGCGATTACATTCGCCTTGAGACTGAGTGGTCGTCGTTTATAAACCCATGGTCTAAGAAACTGGAGTTTGTTATTGGGAAACATCACATTCTAGAGGTAAGAACACATTCCCATACTCCTAGGTATCACTGCAATATCTCATGATCTCTTGTACTTACATGATTTTTGTTTCTAGGGTCCCACTAATCCGAATGTGCTTCAATCCCCGGAACAAGAAAAGCCAACGAAAGCACCCGAGGTAGAAGAACATAAAGCAAAAATGCTAAGAGAAAACATTATTCGGACAATGAATGAGGTAAGCAAAGTTAATTTTTGCAATAACAAAAGCATTGTAGCTAAAAAATATTCAGCAATTTGTGGTTTTCAAGGGTTTAGGGGTAGCCATTGTTTGGAGTAAGAGTGATTTTAGTTATTTTTAAAGCAGTAAATTCTTATAGCTTCTTGTTATTGAACAACGTACCTATAAAACTGTTTGTTAGATAGCTTAACGAGTGCGTAACTGGGAGATAGTTCATAAACGACATCTTTCATTTGATCAGTAATTATATTTTACATTAAGCTGGACCTGGAACGATTTAAGATTGGAAAAAGTGGTTCTTACAATTAAGGGGAATGCGCTAAGGTAGCCGGCGAAATTCAAATTTTCCAACGTTTTCTGCAATTTTAGGTCAGTAACTAACTCTCTTCAAAAAATCCTGATTTTTTGAACTTTGGGATTTGTAATGCTGTTTCGAATGATTATAATTCTGTAAAGCCTTAATGGTTATGGCCGCGAATCATAATTATATCAACATACAACGTGTTACTGACCTGCGAATTGCAAAAAACGTAATAAAATTTGATTTTCGCGGGCTACCTTAGCGCATCCCCCTTTGATTATCAATCTGTCTGCAAGCATGTTGATGATAACACCTCTTTTACTAATTATTGTTGTGGTTATCGAGAAGATATGTTAACCAGTTGCAGTTTGCGGGCTTCTGACCATGTTCACTAATTGGCCTGCTCGCAGGATGTTTGAGTTATCCTCAGGATGGTTCGTTGTGCCGGGCGGCGGGTCTCGGCACATATCCAACTGTTACGGGCTGTCAAACATTATTAATAATTCACGCTAATGTTTTTCTCACTTTACTGCTCTTTCTTGTAACAGGATTCTATCAGCCTTTGGGTGGTAAACCTTTGAATCTACCTCTACAACTTGATGTTTAGCTTAAGTGGTGTCCGTATAATTAATTACGCTTACCTGATAAAATAATTATCAAAACATTTTCAAAATAGTCAAGTGTAAAGAAACAAACACTTCATATTTATTAAGCCTATTTCCAAAACTTAAAACAATTCTTTTACTTTAAACAGATAAACGTAATTATTGAACTGTGTGTGTACAGACGTCAGCACATCAAGCTACTACAATCTGTCAAAATTCTTTAATAGATTTTCAACTTTATCGCTCTATCTTAAGGTTCAAGGTTCATTGGGAAAATTGTACAGTTTCGGGTAGCTTGACCTGCTGGCGTCTGTACATAATTACAGTGTCTGCTTAAGACGCTGACAACAGGTAAACAGCTGTCACTGTCATTGACTGCATACAAAAGAAAGAGAAGCGCGATGGCACAACGTTTGTAATTTATTGCAAAATATGAAGCAGTTATTTATTTACTCAAAAATGAGTTGAGTAATCGAAAATAAAAAACAACCAAGTTCTGCATACAAATTAGACATTTATTATTAATTAAATAACAACCAACATTGATATTTAATACAGATATTTTGGATTGAAACTCAAAGTAAAGGGTTAGTTTACCGTTAATTTCTATCGAGATTTGTTTTCTAAACGTGTTTTGGTAACAACCAAGTTCTGAGAAATATGTTCAAAAATAACATATGTTTTTTCCTCTACCACAAACTATATAGATTTGGCAATTTTTTTTTAAGACAAGTTTTTATCATTTGCCTCTTGTCAGCGCCTTAATTTCAGATGCTTGTCTTAGACAAGCGTCTGCATAATATAGCATGTTATGTAGTTAGTAATATAAAATATTATGTAGCTGCCTTACTATGTGCAATATTTTGTGTACAAGTTATAATTGTCTTTTCATTTCACAGTCTCTTACAAAGCCAGCAGAATTAGCAAAGCAACAGATGAGCCAACGTTGCCAGGACCTGGCTTCCTTCATGGAGAGTCTAATGGAAGAAGCGCCCAAAATTGACGAGGAACTGCGCTTGGAGATCGTTGACCCAGACCTCAGTTACTATGTGAGTTGATAGAATAGAATAGAATACTCTTTATTATGTACACCATAAAAGTCATCATGCTGACATAGCTGAAAGCATACCAGCAATGTGGCAACTGTAGAGATAAACTACGATAACATGGCTCGCCCCTCCAAATTACTGTTTCAATGTGTGTAGTCACATCCTTACGAATAAATAAATCCTTGGATTTATTTTTGTTTGATGGCCGTTTTAGTACGCACTCATGCGTTGTGAGTCATGACGCTTTGTAAATACTTTGACAAATACTTTCAAACGTTATGAATTTTGGAAGTGCGGGCCATGTTATCGTAGTTTATCTCTACACACACAATTATGTCATGTTGGCACTACACTTGGCTATCACTAGCACTATTTATAAGTACGGGGGTATATTTTAAAATGTAGGTAATAGGTTATACGGGCTGGTATCTGCAACTCCACATCAAAGCGCGTATTTTTCGTACGGTAAAATGTATAAGGTAACCAAACAAAAATTCAAACAAATACGCAAAGTGATAAAATCTGAAGTATTTAATCAAGCAGGCCTCTTCCCAATTAGTCCATGCTCCCTTACGATGCCTTAATTCCTACACCTTCAGTCGGTGATGTCTAGAACAGAGACACATTAGTTGTGGTGCAACGATTATCATTTAGCGATTTCGATATTTCCTGTAAGAATCATCGAATAAGATTATCTCAAAATTTGATTTATATATTCATTCGTCATCATAATATTATGAAGTGTTAAATGAAAGGCTTTTAAAAGCGAACGTTAATAATTTTAAAGGTTTTATTTATACAATTATTTGAGAATCATAATGATTTCATAAGGCATAATAACAAGTGAAATAGTTGCCTATTATTTGTTATTATTGTTTGAGGTTTCATGCATGATTTATAATTGCTCGTTACGAGGGCGGCACTGAAAATTTCGGGAATCAAGGAAGTGACACAACATTACTATTTAAAAATGTATTTATTGCTTTTCGAAGTATTCTCCGCGAAATTTGACACATTTTTCCATACGATGGAACCAATCATTGAAGCAACCATTCCATTCGGAAGTTGGGGTCTCCAAAATGGCCGTTTTGTAGGCGTCCACAGCTTCTTCAGGTGATGAAAATCTCTGTCCACGCAATTTATTCTTTATTTTAGGGAAAGTATAGAAATCATTAGGGCTTAGGTCGGGGCTGTACGGCGGATGCTCTAATAATTCTATGTTTTCTTGCTCTAAAAACTCTTTTGTTCTGTGCGCGGTGTGAGAACTCACATCGTCGTGATGGAGGATGATGCGGCGGTTGCAGTGCTCTTTACGGAGTTCAGAAACGACCTGTGGCAAACAAATGCTAGCATACCATTCTGCATTAACCGTTCTTTGTTCCTCAAGAGGAATAGTCGTAACATGGCCGGTTTTGGAGACAAACGTGGCCACCATTTTTATTTGCAACACTCCGTGAACGAACAATTTTTGTTGGCTTTAACTCATTTTCGAACACCCAAACTCGTGACTGGTTTTTTGTTTCGGGTTCGTACGCGTATATCCAGGATTCGTCACCAGATACAATGTTGTGTACAACATTTGAGGATCCTGCGTGGAATCTTTCGAGAGTTCTGACGCACCAAGTAACGCGAGCCGCTTTTTGCTCTTCACAGAGCGAATGCGGTATCCATCGGGAAAACAACTTTTTTACACCTAATTGTTCATGCAAGATTATTTGTATTTGACTCATGCCAATGTCTAAAGTTGCCTGAATTTCGCGGTATGTCAGATGTCGATCTTCCTCAATCAGCTTACGCACAGCATCAACGTTTTCTTGGGTGACTGCAGTTTTTGGACGACCTTGACGGGGATCATCACTGAGCTTGACACGTCCACGTTGAAATTCAGCAAACCAGCGATAAATTGTGGTTTTGGATGGGGCTTCATCACCAAATGCAGAAATCATCCGGTCAACACACTGTTTTTGTGTTAAACCACTTCGAAAGTCATTATAAATCATCGCTCTCGAGTCAATTCCATTTTCTTAACGACTAAACAAGTTTGACAAAACCTTGTGACAAGACCGAGAATTTTTTTTAAAATAAATAAATGGTATTCGATTTTTAAAACCAAGGAGTTTTCAATTAATAAGATTTTAATATGACAGGAACAGTGGAAATATTCCATTCCCGATACTTTTAGTGCAGCCCTCGTAATTATGAATCGTGACAAAAAAAAGGGGTTAGTTAGTTAGTTTAGGCTCCAGTCCACTCCAATTATTTTAATAATGTCTGTACTGTGTTTTGATTATTGTGGAAAATTACTATGTCATTGTGAACTGGAAACATCACGTTAAAAGTATGAACGGTTCTAGAAACACGTGACACAATAATCAATCAATATCTTTTGTCATTTCCATCCATGTTACGTAGTGGCCACGTGACTAGTGGAGTGGTGTATAACAGGCCCGTGCCCGGTTGAGAGTGGGGTAGAAAACACGTGTTTTTGATAACGGATAAGGGATTTAGTTTCCCTGCGTAACTTCATGTAATCATTGTAATTTCAAACACGTTGGCGAATATGACCTATACCTACAGACTATGCTTTAAGCAACCTTCTTATTTTGAAGTGCGTGTAAATTTTTGATATACAACATTATTTTTAGTATATATGAAACCTGAATATAGTTTGTTCAGAATAAGGAACTGAATCGATTTCAATATTTTTTACGTTATATTTTGTCCCAAAAATATTTAAGTTTGATGGAAAATGTTATCACCATTAAATTACTTACTTACAACACAATCGCCGTAGGGTTAGGTACCTACTGCCAAATTATTATCAATGAGCGCAAAACGACCCTGGAGGCGCGGGGGCTCCGTTAGCATGTTTTTGTACGCACATCCCGGTAACATAACAACCTTATAACTTTGTGATTTTTCATGATACAGTTTTGTAATTTTGTATATAGTTTCTTTACATAAAAATACTAGATACGTGTTTCGGGTTTCGCATATACTAAAACTAATATTGTATCCTAAAACTAATAATAATATCGGGTCCTATTAGACAGATGTTTCAGCAATTATAATTACTGTATGCAGTTGCAACTGCAGTACAAATTTATGGCTTTTGTCCCACACTCGTGTATATGAGCATTTCTCAAATTTTTTGACCGTAGCCGCAATGTGGATGTCCCATGTTTTGGTCTTTGATTATTTTTTTACTACGATAACATAAATAATATACATGACTGTCGTAACTTCATTGATATTACTAAATTATCAGAAAAAATATCAAAACTATAAATAAACCACACTAACTACAATAAATAATTAATAATCTAAAATACCAAAATTTTCGTAGTATGGAAAATAAGTTGTCCCATTGTGACCGGAGTGATTTTGAACTCATTTATTTCATTACATTCTAAGAAACTGAATATATGTTATAGTCTTAAAACACTACTTAGAGTATTTGAATACATGTTTTATTTAGTATATAGTGAAATACGTCGTTAGTTAATCAGTTTTCGGAAAATAATATTGTCCCATAAAAAATTCCAAAACGGAAATTCAGTTTTTGTTACCGATTTTTGTGTCGAAAGATTTTTTAAACTACTAATTTAGGTAGTGTTTTTTCTTTTGGCAATACTATTGACGACATTTCACATCGCCATTTTGATTGTGATGTCATTTCGGTGTCGACAACAGCCGCGACTTAACGTTGTGCCCTGCACTGCGACGAATTCGTTCCGGATTTTGTTATACTGTGTGAAGGTAAGTTCAACTATACTGAATATTCTTATTAAAATGGATAAATAGTTAGTTTTATGGACTACAATTTGATGTAAAATACTGTTTTAACTATTGAGTTTTAAAGAATATGTATTTTTTTGAAAATCTATAACCATCCTTTCGTTACTTCTGATTTTGTTACTTTCGCGTGGTAACGTATAACCAGAACGAAGGGTAACAAAAAAGGAGTTTTTAAAGCTAAGTATAGACTATAGTATTGACTATATTCGTTTAACCTCAATTTTCATAATGTTATATTTTGTTATGTTTATATTGCTTTTGAAAATTTTATCACAGGATTAACGGCTAAGCAGCGGTTTTTATCCTGATTTCTGATTATTTTTTTTAATTTTTCAGGAAAATCACCTCAAGGTGTGTCTCAAAAATGGTGATTTACCTTGATATTGATAAGTTTCTGAAGAAGACAGACTTTCTTGCTTTTTTCGAAGATAATATTGTATGGCCCTGGTCAGTCACACATTTCGTACTATCAGAAAAATGTTTTGGATGTGGAAGTGCAACTAATAATATATTGCATAGTGTTTTTCCACATTTTGTAGTAGCAATGAATACTGAACAGATCAGACTGTTACTAGACAGTAATTTATTCTGGTGTAAGGCATGCAAAAGTTTCAGTGTCTACGACCACTACCCTGAGGATGAGTGTGTATTTTGTAATGTCTAATTTTTAACTTTATTTTAAATATTTATAAGTATTTAGCTCTGCAAGGGCGTTGTTTTTTACGTACTTATTTTATGTATTCGAATAATTATTAGTTTTCGTGACATTAAAAAAATATGTTGTTTTGTTTATAGGTATTATTAAAAATGTTGATTTTAACCAAAGAGAATTAAGACTGTATGAAGACTCAACTGATTAGTTTTTATTTGTTTCCTTACTGAAAGCTTTGCAATAAATTTTTAATTTTTGTTTTGATTTTAACTTATTTTGTTTTCATTTTATGATAAAGTGTCAAGTGTGTATGCTAAGCCTTACATTTCCAATTTTGTTACCCAAGCTTCTTGTTTTGATACTGTCCCAAAATTATGCTGATAAATAAGATAGATATTTCTTTTTCTTTCAAATGAAACGCAATAATCAATCATTTAAAACAATTTTATGATAAATATTATTATAATAAATAGAAAATATAGCATCCTTCCTTTCCTATCATAAAGGAAAACTAAACTTTTTCTTGGAAAGTATTCAAATGGTAACAAAAAATACTCAGTATTGCTAAAAACAATTTAATTTATTATATTTTTCGCAATTTTTACTTTTTTAAGATGTTGTTTAATTTATGATCTACATAGAAAAACATAAATTTATAATACAGTCTGCATGTTTTTTTATGGTTTTCACTCCTTTCCAAGTAACAAAATAAGAATTTTTATTTCGTCCTTAACTTATATTTTATAGGTTTTTTGTATAAAAACTCTAATAAAACAAAAAAACAATTAGAAATTCAGAATCTGTCTAGATTTAGCTAGCTGTATTTAACATAATATGTCCTAAATATACATATTATTTTTTAAGACGATTTTTAAAATTATGGTCAAAAATTTTGAGAAATGCTCATATGAGTTGTCCGAGTTCCTTGTTTCTTTTTTAACCGACTTCCAAAAAAGAGGAGGTTATTATGTTCGGCTGTATGTATGTTTGTTCACCGATTGCTCCGTCAATTGTGAATTTTGAAAATTATTTTTTTGTTTGAAAGTGTATGCTTCCGAGGTGGTCCCATTGCCACCAAATCAGAATCTGATGAGGGGATCCCATGGAAATCGGGAAACCCTCAAATTTTATAGGCATATCTACAGCGATTAGGGTATTTTTTATAGTAACTCGTGCATTTGCTCTCGGAAAGCACCATTCTGTGAAGTGAAAAAAAAAACAAAAAATTGTTTGGTCTTGTCAAATACGTTTGCTAGGTTTATTAACTCGTTCGTCGGAGCTTGAGGTCCTGAGGTTCGACTCCCGGGGCCGGACAACGTGTTATAATTTTTTTCCATTAGGAAATTTTTAATGGCAGGCTAATTGCGTAACACCCGATGCCTTTCATTTTAGCAATTCAACAATATTAATTGCGTTATTATTTATTTAACAGTTTATGTACACATATTTAAACAGCCAAGAAAGAAACTAAAAAATACGTACAAAGGTGATTCTTATTTCTAAAGAAATCTCTTCTAGCATACTTGCGATAGGAAAGTAGATAAAGAGATGTAGACAACGTGTGTAAGAGAAAAAAAAGAACACAAAATACTTACATAAAAAAAATAACTATTCACAAATTTAAATATAAACATACAATAGGAGAATATACTTACATAATACTTCTAAAATATATAATAAATACATAATATGCAACTATGACGAAGTGGAAAAATACCTAGTGTTCTTTCACTCTTCTTTTAAAAACTGCAACAGTTTGGCAGTCCCTAATATCAGGCGGAAATGAATTCCACAACCGAACCGCGTGCACGGAGAAGGAGTAGCAGTAAAAGTCGGTAGAGTGAGGAGGGGGAGATTTCTAAGAGAAGAGATCTTTTCGAGTGATTTTTTTTTATAAAATTTCCCAGGTATTGGATTATCAATTTCCTTTAAAATCATTGGATTGTGGTTTTAAAAGTATTACGCAATTGCGGTGCTGGTGTCTCGATGGAAAAAGGCTCTCCTTACTTGGGTTTTAAAACTTAACTGACCTTTGGTTGATTCAAGCGTGGTATTATTATGTTATGTAGGTACAGTCCGCGAGGCCTAAGCTGAGCTTTTTGCATTTGTGTGAGTGATTACCAAAAGTAGAGTATAAACCGAAAAAAAAAAACCGGTTTAAACAAAGCAAAGGACGCGTCGCGCTCTAGGCGACGTCACACCTACACTATCTATAGGTGCACTCACACAAATGCAAAGCTCAGCTTAGGCCTCGCGGACTGTACTGTGTGGTGCCGGACGTAAAGAATAGCACCATTCTATTTTTTCCCGTGGGAGTCGTAAAAGGCTACTAAGGAACTTACTAGAGAATGGCCAGCAGCGTTCTCTATGCATTTTAACACCATACTGCAATTGCCAATCCGTCTGCCAAGCGTGGTGATTGTGACAAACCCCCCCTTTGGGCTGAAATGATGATGAATGGTGATTATGTTATGTCATTGGCAACATCTTGCGAACATTGTGTTTTATCTTACAGGAAAGGGACTCGGTAATGCTTGGTGGCATTTCCCCGCATCATGATTATTATGACAGCCAGTCGGGCACCGAAACTCCGTTGAGTTACACCCAAATTAACTATAATGAAACATTGCAACGGTAAGTTTGCCAGTCTAGTTGCCTTCAGTTCCTAAATGCGTTCTCCGTGTATACAATGTTAGAAGTTAAACAGAGTAACTTTATTGTTTTTTTATTTAAAAAAAAATGAATGAATGGTTGAATGTTTTATTATATTATTATATTTGTGTTCAGGTATTTTGTAAGTCAACAACCTGACTTGTTTGAGGACTACAATACGGGCAACGGTGACATTCTCGGACTCGAAATAAGACCCCACGCGAAATATGCGTAAGTATGCTTTTATGTACCGACCGATGTTAAACGAGTTCTGTAAGTACAATGTTTGTGGTCATCATAGAATAATTTCTGCCCCGGTAGATCACGTAGTTCCCCCGGGATTGACTTAATATCATTATTACTAGACAATTAGGGAATCCCCAATCGTCTATGCTCCATTTGAAGTTTAAATAAACCTTTTTTTATTGTCCGTTCAACCGATTTTGACTTCTTTTGCGTTGGTGGCCTGACAAATGACAGCTGTAATAAATAGTTGGTACTGTATCCACCGCTTTGCTTTTAATACCATCCTTATGCCTACGGAATAGAAGTCAAAATCGGTTGAACGGACCGTAAAAAAAGTTGATTAAAATGTTTTCTCTGATTTTAAATGGAGTATCTGTTTAGGCCAATTAGCAACTTTCAGGGCAGTATTTCACCAGCTGATAATTTTAGGCCTTTTTGAATGTCCATTGTTGACAGCGAAGACTCAAAAGTCATCGTTCTAGTTAACATTATATTACTTGTGGCGAGAGCAAACATACGGCCGAACCCAATAACCTATTTTCAGTGAAAGACAGATCGCTATTGATGATAGACAGTATAATTATATCTATTCTCGGATGGCGTCTCACAATCATTGATAAAGGCTATCTATCTAACGAAAACAATAAGTAGGTTTCTCTACTTCACCCTCCCGTGCGGTCCGTTACAACCAACATCACTTTAAAAAGCAACATGTGTAATTAGTCATAAATTAAAACATCTTTGTTTCTTACTTCTAAATAAGTTACTGGATTAAGATATAATTCTATAGAGCCATATTTGTTATGGCCGCGAATCATAATACAACTTGTTACTGACCTGCAAATTGCAAAAAACGTAATAAAATTTGAATTTCGCGGGCTACCTTAGCGCATCCCTCAATTAATTTTGGATTTTTTTTTAACTTAAATTCATGTTGACATGGTGCTTGCATGGGGTGGGGGGTTCAATTTCTGTTATTTTTTGCCTAGGGCGCACCGATTTCGAGATATTTGAATTTCTTTATCTTTTTTTATTACTTTATATAAAAAAAAAACATGATCATTATTGCATGTACTAAAGAGTTCATTTTAGCTTGGCTACTTTACGTTTATCCCTGCAATTCGGGGAAAAGACTAATCTGCCATCTGTATTACTGTCCTGTCTACGGTCAGGCCTCGGCCTGTCTCTGGGACGATTGATTCCTTTTTCGGCACATTCCTTTTTGGACATATTCCGTTTTCGGCATATTCTTGTTTCGGCACCTTTTAGTCAATAAATTATACTATGAAATACTTGTGACTTTGCTTGCGTAATAAAATAAAATAATATTTATTAGTAAAATATTATATTTTAATCAATAAAAATAAAAGACAAAAATTAAACAGTACCTACACTGATTACTTAAAATAATTGGGCAACTAACTAATGATGATAACTAACTAGGTATCTAAATTCCTAAGTTTATGCTTATGGACCCGTCTTTTATAAAAGTTGGCAAAGCTTAATATGCTCTTCAATTGATAAGATCTTCATTACAAAAATTACCTTACTATTTCACTGCCGTCTACCTTGTATTAGGTATCTGTTGTGGGTAAGCATATTACAAAATAGCCCTAGGCATTTTAAAATTTCAGAATAATTAAGCTTTGTTGTATATAATGATTTATGCCGAAAACGGAATGTGCCGAAACAAGAATATGCCGAAAAAGTAATCAATCATTGGGACGCATACTTTGGCATTGTCATAAAAATAGCTATCTTTTGTAGGCGATACACCCTCCCATCAGTAGATAGCGTGGGCCGGTAAGATTCCATAATGGCTCATAGATTATTGGGACGTTAAAACCATCGATATATATATTTTTCTATCTCCAGTAGGCCAAAACTAGGTTATTGGGTTCGGCCGTTAACATATCAAACATGAACTGAAAGTTGGCTACCTGGCTCAACCTACCGCGTTGATTATCATGGTGGTCCCTCCCTATAAGGGTGCAACCAGACCACGGTAAATCGACGACATGGTGAAATATTTTGAGATGTGAATGTATGAGATGACATATTTTGGTGCGACACACGGTTAACGTCGGTCCAACGCGGTCTGATGACAATGGTTTCTGATCCCGACGATTATACAATATACAGGTGTGATTACACAGTATTATTCATTTGCAGAGGTTGCCTGTCGCCGATAGCACAGCATTCTAGTGACTCTGGTAAAATAAGCTCGTCGGATTCCAATGAGATGATCATAACCAGTAGCAGTCCAATTCCTGGCGAAGATTATCAGCCTATTCGGCTTACTGAGGCACTGCTTAACAAGTTAGTAACAAGTTGTTGGTGAACAAAAAATTGTCACTATTATGTAATTACTTCAGATCTTAATGTGTATCCATGAGAGGCATCTTAAGCAGTTAATGAAAGAAAAATATTTTATTTGGGACATTTTGACATTTTTTCATGGATTTTATACCCCTTACTGCACAAACATCTTCCTGTATGCGTTAGAGCTAATCCAAGCCTTTTGTTGTGTTCAAAAGTATTTGTAAAGTACCTGTCGTTGTACAGTATTATGTTGAAACAGATAATGGATTACAGTATAATGGCAAAGGAAACATGTGATGTGATAAATAAATAAATGGTATTATGTTTATGCATTATGTAAATAAAAGTGTACCTACAGTAAATACTTTTCTTATAGTTCATTTTACTTTAATAGGCACAACACTGAGATGGAAAAAGAATTAATGAAGATGCAGAGAGAAACTCGTTCTAACAGTAAAGGTGACAGAGAGAAGAACTCTAATGAGACCAGGAAGAAAAAGAAGGAGCATTTGGCTCGCTGTAATGCGTCCTTCCATCCTACCAGCGCTGGGACCGCTGAACTTCAGGTTAGAATACATTTTACTTAACGTTTTTTACAGGAATTAAAGGAATCAATTTCGTGTACTTAGAATAAAGTTAAAAAAAGAGCAAATACACTGGCGTGCATAAAAGCTAGGCGGCCCTTAAAAGGTGTTCCAGAGGTTAATCATGGGACTGTCACCAACGAAAACCGGGATAGGGTTTTTCTAAAATGATAACCAAAATGGTCCCTGGGTAGAATAGAGATAGAATTGGTCCTGCTACGCGTGCTGGGCGGATATCGAAATAACATAATATTATGATTTATTCATGTTACTGGGTTGCAAGTAGGTATAGAACCCATTGAAATGGGTTATCAGGTAACCCTTTCACTGGGTTTCAAGTATAAAACCCATTCAATGGGTTATCATGTAACCCTTTCAATGGGTTTCTAGTATAAAACCCTTTCAATGGGTTACACCATGATAACCTTGATTTTTGAATCTTTTGAGTCTTATTTAAAAACAGATACTTAACTGGAAATCTCTGTTTCTATGGAAAATTTAAAATCGATCTAATTTGGCTGTTTATGCACTATTTTACTAAAATGTTCTTTACTAACATTTTAGACCTTTGTATCCTGCTTATGCGTATGAAGTTTCATTAAAATCGGTTCTGTCATTTCGAAAAACAAGGGCTTGAAAATTTGTATGAAATGCTGTAAGGTGTAAACGCTCTTAATTGCTTCTAACAAGAGACAGCTGTGCTACTGGGTAGTTTATTGCGTCACTTCGTCCCAGCTTAAGCACTAGAAAGTGGTGAAGGGCGGGCGTTTTTAGGGACTGTTATGTAATTTTGACGTTGAAAACGTGCTGATTCTCAGCCAAATTTGAATAAATGTATTTTGATTTTGTTTATTTTTCGTAGCCACATCAGTCACATAGCTTGAAACGGCCATCAAAGATGATGGAAGCTGAATCGGGTGCTCACAAGCATCACTGCCCTTCTCCGAGACAGGCGCGTCGCAACAAGCGCACACTGTTGACCAGCGCCGCCACCACACAACCCACGCCGGCCACCGCTATCGATCCGTTGGCTACAGGTACCTATATTAAAATCTAACTATGAAAACATGTGAAAGTGAGCTTGGACTGAGCTGTCAATTCAGTCGATGCGATCTTTTTCAGTACAAATCGGCAAGTATATTATTAGACATGACGAACCAGAATCAGAATCAGTACTTTATTTGCTATTAATGTAGGTACAGTTATAAGATGTTGTACATAAATAAATGCAATCGGCTACAGTATACCTTACGGCGTGCAAATTATTACATAAATTAAAATATTAATACAAACAAAATAATGTCAACAATACAAAACAGAAATTAAAATGAAATCAATTAATAATAATATAGTCAGGTACATATATGATGATTATGGTTCATCGGGAGCAACACTATTTTAAGCTCGAGTGACGTACGAGGGCGGCACTGAAAATTTCGGGAATCAAGGAAGTGACACAACATTACTATTTAAAAATGTATTTATTGCTTTTCGAAGTATTCTCCGCGAAATTTGACACATTTTTCCATACGATGGAACCAATCATTGAAGCAACCATTCCATTCGGAAGTTGGGGTCTCCAAAATGGCCGTTTTGTAGGCGTCCACAGCTTCTTCAGGTGATGAAAATCTCTGTCCACGCAATTTATTCTTTATTTTAGGGAAAGTATAGAAATCATTAGGGCTTAGGTCGGGGCTGTACGGCGGATGGTCTAATAATTCTATGTTTTCTTGCTCTAAAAACTCTTTTGTTCTGTGCGCGGTGTGAGAACTCGCATTGTCGTGATGGAGGATGATGCGGCGGTTGCAGTTCTCTTTACGGAGTTCAGAAACGACCTGTGGCAAACAAATGCTAGCATACCATTCTGCATTAACCGTTCTTTGTCCCTCAAGAGGAATAGTCGTAACATGGCCGGTTTTGGAGACAAACGTGGCCACCATTTTTTTTGCAACACTCCGTGAACGAACAATTTTTGTTGGCTTTAACTCATTTTCGAATACCCAAACTCGTGACTGGTTTTTTTTTTTTCGAGTTCGTACGCGTATATCCAGGATTCGTCACCTGATACAATGTTGTATACAGCATTTGAGGATCCTGCGTGGAATCTTTCGAGAGTTCTGACGCACCAAGTAACGCGAGCCGCTTGTTGCTCTTCACAGAGCGAATGCGGTATCCATCGGGAAAACAACTTTTTTACACCTAATTGTTCATGCAAGATTATTTGTATTTGACTCATGCATCAGCTTACGCACAGCATCAACGTTTTCTTGGGTGACTGCAGTTTTTGGACGACCTTGACGGGGATCATCACTGAGCTTGACACGTCCACGTTGAAATTCAGCAAACCAGCGATAAATTGTGGTTTTGGATGGGGCTTCATCACCAAATGCAGAAATCATCCGGTCAACACACTGTTTTTGTGTTAAACACACGAAAGTCATAATAAATCATAGCTCTTGAATTTTCTCGAGTTAATTCCATTTTCTCAACGACTAATCAAGTTTGACAAAACCTTGTGACAAGACCGAGAATCTTTTTTTAAATAAATAAATGGTATTCGATTTTTAAAACCAAGGAGTTTTCAATTAAAAAGTTTTTAATATGACAGGAACAGTGGAAATATTCCATTCCCGATACTTTTAGTGCAGCCCTCGTATACTTTGCTTTACGTTTACTTTGTATCCTTCGCTGCGCTGAGGATTCTACTAACACTCTCCTTTAAAATAGTTGTTTGCTCCCTAGGTAAATAATCTACTATTTCATCATCTTAAGTACCTATACGTATTATAAATGAAAGTCACTTTTCATGTCTGTGTGATCGCGTTGTTCTTCTAAACGACGCGCGACGCATCGGATTTTAATGCGGTGTTCACCATCATTTAGAGAATTTATTCCGGAAGGGTTATGTGTAAAATAAATTCATATTAAGGGTGCTATCACAAAAAAAAAGATTTCGTCAATTTCTTATCTAATTGTGAGAAAGCCTGAAATAATTGAAACATTAAGTCTGTGTAACTATAAAAGTACAGTTTTCGTGGTGATAAACAATTCGTGTCAGTCTCAGCACCTGTTAATAGTTTCATCACTTTTGCGTTCTCGAAAATATAGCTTATTTCGCCGTTGATTTACTTAATCAAGATATTGTATAATCATAAAATAAAATTTTGATTTTATCACACGGATAGCTGAACCCCAGTGTGTGATTTTTAAATTTCTTGATAAGGTTTGTTAAATAATAGGAAAAAAATACATTACCGAGAGTGTTTATAAAAAAAATATAAGTGTTCATTTCAGTTCATTCATAATTATATAAAAAAAACAAGTTATTTTGAGTTGGCGGTCACAGACGTATTTTGAGAACAAAAGTTGAGTAACTTTTGTTCTCAAAATACGTCCGTGACCAACAGGCAAATTTAGTAATTTGCCTAAAATAACCATAAGCTAATTTTGCGTAGATATGACGCATACTTTCCACCAACTTGTTCGTTTTCTTTGTTTATGTTTTGTTTTTTAAACATACTTTCTTTCTTTTCTTATTTCTAAGGAGTGTGGCATTAAATCCCGCTATAATAAGTGTCACACAATTTCTAAACATACCTGTATGTACTTAAATCAATAAGGTTGTTTTGTTGAGATTAAATCGCGAAAATATTGCACTAAACATGCATGTTTAGTGCAATATTTTTGCGATTTAATCTCATCTCATTCCAATGGTTCTAACAAAACCATAATAAAGTAAAAATTTAATATAATTAGGCATGCCATTGTCACAATAATCATAGAAGCATGTTCTTTGGAACATTCTACTAGGTACATTATAACTAACAACTTGTTGCGATTACAGCATCCAATCAGTGGCCGCCTGCCAACAACATGAACTCATACATCCTGGGCGTTGGCATCCCTCAGCAGATGTCTATCTTGAGCCCGATACCTCATCCAATGCAGCCCATGCACGCCATGACGGCCGTGCCAGGTAACTTATCATTCTAATATGTCAGCTACACTCACGAAACTCATAATTCTCTTGCGCTTATCCCAATTTGTTTGCGGTCGGCGCAACATGTCCCTTTCTTCCTCACTTCTCTATTAGTCGTCATCTCGGTAGTCAGTCCCTTTCTAGTAATATCATCTTTCACACAGTCCACCCATCGTTTCTTTGGTCTTCTCCTACTCTTATAGCCATCCACATTCATACTCAGAACTTCCCCCCTCACGATATTTTCCTCATTGCTCCGCATGATACCTTGATACTAAAATATTAAAAACCAAGCTAGATAAAATGATGAAAATAAAAACGACGTATTAATTAATGGTTCTTAAGTAACGGCCCCAACTAACGAGTTGTAGGTCGTGCGTTCGAACCCAGGCAAGCGCTTTACTTTGTTTAAATAATTTCATCATCACTGCTCTCAAAACAGTGAAGGAAAACATCGTGAGGAAACCGGCATGTCCTAGAACCAAAAATTCGAAGACACGTGACATCTACCAACCCGTACTGGGCCCGCGTAGTGGATTACGGCCCACTCGCTCTCACAGAGAGGAGGCCTGTGTCCCAGCAGTGGGAAATGACTAAGGAATGTATAATTATGTACCTAAATCTAGTCCCAACCATTCTATGTCTGCACAGGTCCACCGTTGCTTAGCACAGAACTTCAACAGATCATTGCCAAATAAGGCGCCTGGATTAGCGTTGAAATACCGTAGTATATACGCTGTCAGTACTACTAGTCTATAATAGCAGTAATCTTGTAATTTTTGGAAGGCGCGACTAGAATAAATTATGTTTTTTTTTGTAAATTTTGACGTTCAAAAGTGCCTTTGTGACAATTTAAAATAAATAATTACCTCGAGACAGGTGGTCTATGTGCGCCCTGTCTCTGCCCTCTATGTTATTTGTTATAAAATGAGTATATTAATAATATACATAATATTACAGGCATGTACCCGATGTACTACGCGCCGGCCGCCCCGCAGCCAATGCCCACAACCGCAGTTCACCATCTACCTTCAAATAGCCAGCAACATCAGTTTCAAGCGCCAAGTAAGTTTATTTCATGTTATTGTTGTACGTGCGTAAATTGGTCTTATTTTAATTTTCTCTCGGTCAGATATATCGGAAGAGGCATCAAATTAATAGTTTTGTTCGTCATACTCCTGTGGAATTGTTCACATGATACTGCGGTTACTAGTTTACTAAAATTAGTTTTTTCCAGGCTTTTAAACAAACATGGCTACTGATAATTTACTCTAAAAATCTACAATAAACGCTAGCAGCGTTTATTGTAGATTTTTTGAAATAGCTTTCGAGTTGATTGTTACACCAATCTTATTTCGCGTCAATAGGGGACTATGTATTATTATTTAATATTATATGCAAAATTTTATAATTCTATTGTTTTTATTACAGTGGTGATGTACGGTCACCCACTTATGGGTACCCCGCTCGTGTACTCGCCGATGACACAGCAGGTTTACCCCATGCAGCGATCACATATGATGGCACAGTCCATGCAACAATATACCAACACAATAAACCCCTTGGGTATGCACAGCAGCAACTATGAAGAGGTACGTCACAAGTTTACCATTTCCTTTTCATACTTGCACAGTTTTATTACTATACAGAATGTAGAATGGATATCAATTTGTTTTATTTGAAAATTAATGTTTCTGAATGTTTTTTTTTGTTCACACGTACACAGCTTTTGTTAGATAGATGCGACTCTCAAACAAATGTGGGATAATTTCAAAATAACTCGAGTACGACACTTGCCGCCTTATTACGAAACAAGATTTATATTTTGACATGGCTTAAACCATGGAGCCAGTTTTTGTAATAAGAACGTAACAGTGATTGAAATTCCGTTCTTTACACAAAACTGAAAACTTAGTTCGGTACTAAGTTGTCAGTTTTGTGTTTAGGAACTTTACCATAGTCGGAATAAAGTTTGAAATTCAATAATGCCTCCATGTTTTAAACCTGGGTCTGAAGGTAAACCTTGTTTTGTAATAAGGGGGAATATGTTTTGTGCCGATATCACGTAACACGTAACGTGCACAATCACTCGTTAGTCGATCTTTCAAAGCTTGCCTCTCCAGATCGATTTGTTCAGCACCGGTTTCAGTTTCGATCTGAAAGTGTTGACATTTTAATTTTGAAATGAATCGCAAGCATTTACATAACGCAAATGACCAGACATTTTTCTATCGAACTACCATTAAAAATAATAAATATAACTGTTAAAGTTACTTTTAGATAGACAATGCACATATTTTTGCCAATAATACTCAATAACTGAATTTATGAGTGAGTATGAGATAACCTGAAACTCGTTTTACGAACGCTATACCTACAAAATTTTCCTTTATGTTTTTTTGTAACTATCGGCTTAGTTTGCATTCACTTTAAAAGTAAATGAATTCGCCGTCGGAGGCGATAAACTTACCGTTGTTGAATACCTGCACAGGCGTGTAAGCCCAGTTTAACATTGAGACCAGGCAAGGTGCAGGGCAGCGCGTGGCGTGACAAGAAAAGAGCAGAATCTCAAGGCACATCTTCAAAAACAGAAATCGGCAGCGCAGCTAGTCTCTCATCTAATGCGTTGGACGGGTATGGCAATAATTGTGCAGACGGCGGGCGTGATCGCTGGACGCGAAGTGTTCAAGGGTGTATGCCTGCCCAGGTTTATCCCGGTGTGAGGGTAGGTCTTTCCCAGTCCAGATGGCGCGGATGTCTTTCATCGATAGGTTCCGGGTATCTTCGTGAATCAACTGGCGGCTATGTCTTGAGGTCTCGAAAGGAAGGGGTTTATTGACATAGAAATAATAACACCAAAATTATAAGTGTTCAGGAAGCGCTTGCGGGACTCTTCAGGAGTAATAGTTGAAGTACACACATCAAAAGTGTCTAGGGATCAAGTACGTTTTAGAGTATCGCCGCAATTGAGTTATTGAGGATTATTATTTTAACTTTTTTGAATCGTTATTGATCCTTTTTAGTGAATTTCGCTATTTGAATAAAGAATTTTCTAATAATTTTGATTAAAAAAAATAGAAAATCAACTGTCAAAGTTTGTAATGGCGTTTTTAAAAAACCATTACAATTACTGCATCGGAACTGAAAAAAATTGCATTGATATGGAGCGACGACATAACTTGATGATAGAAGAGATAATGAGAGCCGTCGGAATGTTGCAAGCTGGTTCCAGGCAATGTGCTGTGAATGTCGCTCATGGCACTACACAGAGCGTCATAAGCCGCCTCTGGACACGCTTTCACGGCCAGCGTGGCCGAGCGACATGGAGGACGATCTCGCATCACCACTCGCAGACAGGACCGGTACATCCAAAATACTGCTCGACGGAATCATAGCATGACCGCCATGACGTTGGCTACGAGGCTCCACAGCTCTTCAAGCTTGCTGATAAGCGACCAAACCATCCGAAAATGTTTACGTGAAGTGGGTCTGCGTTCCCGGAGACCGCTGAGAGCTCCACCTATAGCACCCCGCAATCGTAGGGCCCGTTTACAATGGGCTCGTGAACACAGAAATTGGGAGAAAGAAAACTGGCGTTATTTGCTTTTCCGATGAATTTCGTTTCGTTTCGGTATGAAGCCGGATACAAGACGTACCTACTCGAGTTTGGAGGACCTATGGACGTCAAGAACGTTTGAAATTTTGTCAGGAAGTTCATTCATATGGAGGGGGACAATAATGGTTTGGGCTGTATTTGGATCGGTGGAAAAAAGCGATGTCATTTGGACTTCGAGAGGATTCTTTGTTTCAGACGTGATCATCCGTTTGCGAAACCGGTTGGGTGATTCGTTTCGACTAATGCACGACAATGTACGTCCACACATGGCTAGAGTCGTAACACGCACCCTTGCCAATGTTTGTATCAACGTTCTGCCGTGGCCTGCTCAATCACCAGACCTCAACCCAATTGAGCACGGATGGGATATGCTCCAAAGAAGAGCTCTGCCGAGTATAGATGCCGTGCATACCCCACAACAACTTTTTGACTTGTTAGAAAGAACGTGGGCGGCCATTCCTCAGTGATTTTGATGAACTGATTTTAAGCTGCCAAATCGCTGTAATTGTGTGATTCCTGTCAATGGTGGAAACAGTTTTATTTTTTAATCGTTACAATAAAATCTTAAAATCCTAATTTTTGTCTTTTTTTGCCAGTTAATTAACTTTGGTTAATTTCCGACTTTGAATTTGCATAGATTGCTGTTTTTCTAAATTTTTACAAAATATAGGGATTATAGCATTATAGCTAAACATTTACTTGATACCTAGACATTTTGGGTGTGTGAAGCTGTAAAGTACTACCGATGACTACGACTTTATCAAATTTGAATGCGCGCTTAAGTACTGATCACCTTTACCTTACCGAGAACCGCAAATCGCATCCTGTTTTAAAGGTTTATTAGTTTTTTTTTTTACTATGTTTACATTGCATTTTACGTCACATATACTGGTATTCAAGGCATTAACATGCTTTGTATATCACAAGATTCCTTATAAAGTTATCTGTCTACCGAGGCTACTATAATAAGTATATATATTCCCGGTGAAAAGAAATTTCAGTGTAAATGAGAAAGAATTGTCTTTTTTAAATAAACTGTTTTACATGTTAAATTACTCGAAAAGTACTGGACCGATTCCCAAGTTACAAAAGGAAACCTCAGGCTGGTCTATTGAACTAAATAAATCTGGTATTTAAAATGACACATCTAGATTTTTCAGCATGTGATGTGCCTTTGAATGCTTGTTGGCAAAACCATATAAAACACACAAAAATAACGAACTAAGAATTTTACAACATATAAACTCAATTAAATATGCTTTTCTGAAGGACTAGATATCTAAAAGTTAGGTCCAGGGCTAGGGCCCGTATTTCTAGAACGTTACTCAGTACTCAAGCATTACTTAAGACTAGATTCAAGCCATTGGATTGGTTGAATTTATTCTTAAGTAATGCTTGAGTACTGAGTAACGTTCTATAAGGCCCGTATTTATAGAACTTTACTCAGTACTCAAGCATTACATGACCAGGGATCGGATATTCGGATGCATATTTACCTAAAGTACGTTTTTTTTCCGGCAAAGGGTACAAAGTATGAAAACGGCTACTTAAAATATATTTTTATTCCGGGAACGTGGGGTTTTATTAATACCAGCTTGTAGGTTTACAATTTTGTATTCCTAAGTATAACAAATATTTCATATCTATTTAGAACTAGAAAAAGAGAATATAACACGTTTAAAAAACACTTAATATTTCTTCAAAACCTTTTATTCTAAAATGAAATATATTTATTCGGGGATACACAGTACAAAAGAGTAGTTCTTAAGTACTTGTCAGTCCTGGAAACCGACACTTTTTCCCGCACCGAAGCGCACTCCATACTAGTCAACTCTCAAACTTTAGGTGAATATGCATCCGAATATCCGATCTCTAGTGATGCCAGACAGTGATCTTACATAAACACAAATGAGTATAAACATCACAGTATTTTGTTTTGATCATTGATCTTATATGTTTATACTGACAATTATTCGATTTCAATCTTATTTCTTTCAGTATGTAAGTTTCCTGTGCTTATTTTCTTCTATTGCATGTCTTGCTTTTCTGAAATATTTATTTTGGAATGTATCGATTTTTTTTTTGCACTTTTGAAATGCTTTTATAGGTGTCGGGGCCGCGCAAAAGTCACAGTGGGGACGAGGATACAACGATATACTCTACAGACATCAGGTCTCCCAACAATTTGAGTCATAAGGTTAGAGTTGCACCTGTGGCTCATATTTGCAACTATTCTTGTTTTAAGATTTCGCCATGTCTATACGCCTTTATAAATATAAGTCTCTGTCGGGCATTCAAAGGAGCCCTTGAGCTTTCGGGGCTCTGCTCATTCTAATGATAATATTATGAAATGTTAAATCTTGTCACATATGCTCTGAATCAATCCAGTGACAGTGCACCGTCCTCTTAGAATCATAATTTATGTAACGTGTAAAAAAATAAACTGAGGTCAGTCAATACACTATTTTTAATATTGCTCATGATTTGAATGATAGTCGAGGTACCAATAAACATAATAATAAGGAAATTGTTACGACAGCCTAACTTGGTGTCGCACTCTTCGAGACAGGATTGGCCTAGAGGTGGCCATAAAACGCAGGTATGAATTTGGTAATCAATCTGTTGGCAATCTTCAAAAACCAAATCTTTCTTTTTTAATAACATCTCTTGAAAAATTCAATATATTTTAAATCAAGTCATAGTTAATTTGGATAGCACTTAGCCTGCGACTGCGCAGATCTTTAACAACTTCTTATGTTCTCTCAATATAACTAATTATGATACAGCATACGTATATTATTAATAATAATACTTGGTTTGGTAACTTGGTTTTTAAGTATTATAATTATAAAAATATTTATTCTAGCATCATGCCAACTACAACCAACTTGAATTGCAATATCAGTAGGTAAAACCAATTTAAAAATAGTGTATAAGTCATAATTTTGACTTCCCTCAAAGAAAATATAACCTTATGCAATGTCTATATGAGTTGTTTTTCCTTTAGAGCACAGATGCTGCGACGAACACTCCACCTCCAAGGGAGAGTCGTCTCAACAAGAGGAATAGACTTGCCAACAGTGAGGAAACTCTTGACAAGACTGACGGAGAGTCTAGCTACTCATCCTTCTACTCTTCATTCTTTAAGACTGAGTCCGGCAGTGCCGACGACAGTGGTGACGGCAAGAATGGCAACAAGCCACCACCAGTTAGGGTAAATATCAGCATTTTACTTCATCAGCCGCAAGGAGCTCAGCACTGGACCTTGGATTTCCCCCCCCTCACAGGATTCAATGGCCTGTGATTCTCGCAAGGTCTACCGTTTCTGTCTAGAGCTTGTCTCAATTTCTTTCAGTTCAGCTTTTCTAACAAGTGACGTCTACGGAATTCTAATGCCTGTAGTCACACATGATTTGTGTGTGGCCACAGAAGGCCAAATAATTTTCCGTTTTCCTGTTGCCTACTTCGGTGTCCCTCTTCACACTTTGGTGATTGGTTATTTGTCTTTTGTAAAACGCTAGTCATCGTATTCAAAATACTTCATCGGCAAAATATATGGAGGTAGGATACCATGAACGTAAATTAACTAGGTTTACAGTTCGAAAACGAACCTACAACTTAATTTTATCGAAATGGACACAATAAAGCTCTAGACAAGGTATGTTTTTAAGTCTTATAAAGGTTGGTCTTTCTAGCTTAATATGTTATTTATGTACATTTACTGACAAAGTATTCTTGTTTGCTCTTTTTTTTTGTTTCGTCAGACAATAAAAAGAAGTATCATTTCAGAGCCCATTAAACGTCACATCTTACCATATACCCCAGCCCGTGAAGAATGTCGCCGCCAGGAGGAAGATGGAACCGCCATGGCTAGAACAGGTACGATAACAGAGAATGACGGTCATGTTTAATGGAGAACCTCTTTTTGACTTGATAGTAATTTGCCCCCACCCCTCCTTGCCTCGGAAAGTGCGATAAGCAGTTGGTCCCGGTTGACAGTCGTTACGGGTCGTCAGAAGCCCAAAAGTCTGACAACCAGCCTTGTCAAGCGGTATCGTGGTATCGTGGAACTGGGTTGTGGATATCAGATAGGCAGTTGCTTCATGTAAAATACTGGTATTCAGTTGTATCTGGTTAGACTGGACGCTGACCCTAAACATATTTGGAAAAACACTAGGCAGATGAGTAATTCACAAAGTCTCAAGTAGTCCTATTCCAATGACAGTGAAAACGAATACTTATTTTTCTTTTTATAGGTGTGCGTGACTTCAGAGCTGGTCTACAAGTACCAAATCCACACGAAATCTTTAGAAGAAACGCTTATGGCCGACAAACAGAGAATGGAGACTTTGGAACAGGTTGGTCTCTTGATCATGTAACTACTTCATGTCTTGTATCCTACAAATATTCAAAACTTCGAAAAATTTATAAAAATTGTTATAAAAGCGAAACTACCGCTCTGTATACGTAAAATAACGCACTATATTCTAAAGTTGCGAGTGCATGATATTTCAAACCTTGTCTGGTTGAATATATCATTGTAAAAATCATGCTGTTTACAGCTTCGGGGTGATAAACGAAGTGTCATTTCTCTACAGAATATATTTATTTGTATGAGTGCCGCTCGCTTTGCCTGATTTTTAATATATTTCGAAATCTTAATATGTCCAGCCGGCATTGGTCAACGACCAGCTAAGCCAGTTGTACCTAGACCTTCAGCTAGAGGGTGTGGCTGCCAGGCTTACCTTAGAGGAAGGTATCACCAGTTCCAGTAGCTCCGGCGAAGAAACCAGCTCCTCTATTCCAAAGGTAACTTTATATTCAAGTTTAATGTGTAAGATAATCTTGCCTTTAAATATTTTCCATAGAACGTAATTGTTATTTGTCATCTATTTTATAACTATAGATAGCATTTAGTGGATTCATTACGAATGGTTTATGTGTTCTCTCGTCAGTATATTATGGTGGACATAACATATTAATAGTAAACTTACGTTATAAGTCAGTGGTTAAGAACTTGCCTCTCATGCTTGAGGTTCAAATCCGGGCAAGTACACACGGCTACATATCAAGCTATACATATCCAGTTTAGGCTGATCTCGCATTGTATAGGATTTCTGTACAATGAGAGGTCAGCTTATACTGGAAATGTATAGCTTGATATGTAGCCGTGTGTACCAATGTGACTTTTTCTATTCATATGTAATTTCTGAGGTTATCTTGGTTATTACTGCCATCTGTGAAGGAAAGCATCGGACGAAATCTTGTCTGATAGTTAATATAGGTCTAAAATCGATAACCCGTGCTTAGCAAGCGTGGTGGTTAATGCTTATGACTTCTCTATGAGAATAGGCCTTTGCCCTGCTGTGGGAGCTGAGCTTTGCATTTGTGTGGGTGATTACCAAAAGTAGAGTATAAACTGATAAAACCGGTTTAAACCAAGCAAAGAACGCGTCGCGCTCTAGGCCGACGTCATACCTACACTATCTATGAGCACTCACACAAATGCAAAGCTCAGCTTAGGCCTCGCGGACTGTATTACTAAGTTACTTGTTAAGCCGTAAAAACCGTGGGAAGCAGACACTGGTCGCTAATTTGATATTCACCATCGTCATCCACAGCCTGACTTCACCCACTGTTGGCATAAGCCTCTCTTTACATGTGCCAAACCCCACGCTGGCCAGCCTGATCCAGGTTCTACCCTCGATGGTAACAATAACAATGTCATCCGCCCATCTCGCCGCATCTCGCCGCCGGACGACTGACACTTCGTCGTCCAGTCCTTGGACGCTACTCGGTCACTACTTTATTCCACCTGCGCCTTGCCAGGTGTCTTGCCCAACTCCATTTTCCGATATCGAAAACCTTCGTACGTCTCCGTATCTCGACGTTTGGGACTCGGCCTTTAAGCTTTATAGCAAGCATAGAACGCTCCATGGTTCTCTGTGCAACTCTCACCCTGCACACAGCCTCCTGCGTAGCGTTCACGTCTAAGCACCGTATGTCCTGGTGGGCTGAACACACTGGTAGGAGACGGGACTTCAGACGTTGTGAAATTTTGGCTGATTACAAAATGTCCAATTTGCTACATGTGTTGCCAAGCTGTTGCTTCTGTGTGATATAAATATACTTCCAATAGGTTTTATGGATTTTACAAAGCTGGTTTATTTCTGGCTTCTTAAACAGCATCATTACAGAATAGAGTTCCTTGCTCTTGTTTCATGTATATTATTGTATTTATATATTTATTTACATAAGTGTATGCTTTGTGTATGTATGTATTTATTGTACATGTAAATGGTACACCACTAACTACCTGCAGTATTGTGTCTCCTTCTCCCTTTAATCCATCCAAAGGTTGTCTGTAAAAGATCGCTTTTAGCGATAAGACCGCCCATTGTGCCACCCTATGTAAAATTTCAACATTTGATGATGATGATTCCATTTCAATTACAATACTCGTATAGTATTATGTCGTTATAGTTGTTCTTTATTTTAATCAAAGTTAAATAGTTGATAAGGTACGATGGGGTTGGCATATCCGTGTGGATAAAAACCCCCTTTAATTAATAAAGAGAAAAAAAAAATATCTGTAACTTTGGTGGTGTACATAATAAAGAGTATTCTATTCTATTTTGCAGAGTTCCCGTAAGAAGCGAGAATTCAGCAGACTAGTTATGATTTATGAAGAGGACGCTGGCCTGCCTCCGCCTTCTGATGATGCATCGGAAACGATGGCTGAGCCGTCGAGCTCCTCAAATTGTTAAATTCCGACCACAAAGGTCTAATTGCAAAGTCACCGCCACACCACCTGATGTGAAAACTCTATGCACAATTATATTTCATATTTGCATTTAAGCCTCTGTAGTGATAAACGCACGAAAATCCTGATATCTAGTCTTCATTACGTACGTAAGATAGATAATAGTACATTATTGCAAAGGCCGTGAAATAGGCAATTGCAGTTCGAGTATGAGTTCGAAGGCCGAGCCGGCGAGGACTTCACTAATACGAGAAAGGCAATTGCCATTTCCGCCGAGGCATATAAAGTGCTTTTCTCAAAAGAATGCAGGGAAAGTAAATTATTTATAAATTCCAGATTCAATGACGAACAACGATAATTTTTCACGCGCCAATGTGTTCATTTGTCTTTTTTTTTCAATATACAGCTTTCTATTTGCAAGCCAGTTCGAAATTTAAATAAACCCTTTGATAAGTTACTTCCTTGGTTGTCATGTTTCGGAGTAAAAGAGTATTTAATAACCCCAGCACGCCGTTTCAAACAACATTGCTGGAGTGTTGTAATGTTCCAAATTCGAAAAACGCTCCTGCAATGGATTTCATTTTTTTTTACCGTAAATTCGATACTTCGCGTGTTCTTTCTTCGAAAATAATGACAATATTTCCATGCATGTTTGAGAAAATATTTATTAATAATTAATGCAGTGCTTGCGATATAACGGACCTTTGTAATATAATTATGATGAAGATCTTGTGGTCGTGATCATGGCTCGGAAACCGGTTAATTTTCTATGTAACCTTACCCTTTATTATAAAGGTTTTTCAACATATTTCGTTAATTATTTTGTTACAAAATCAATGCTGAACTTAATGTGATGAAGCAATCTTTTAAGCTAATATCAATTGTATCAAAAATAATTTGTATCTTCGGAAATAAAAATTAACCAGTTTCAAGGCCAGGTCGTGATTTCTACAAACCAAGATCTTATTCAGTTCTCGATCAGACTTGAATGAAACAGATGGGTCCCCAGAGTTAAACTCTTCAGTTTTATTCTCTGTTGCATTGTTGATCGTGCTGACTGCCATTTGCACCAAATAATAGTGATTCTATAGAGACATTTAAGTTTAGTTAAGAATAAGTTCTTAAAGGTTTATTTTTTTATTTATGGAGAGACTACAGTGATTGTTTAATAGAAATTCAGTTTAATTAAATGAAAGACTTATAATTTTGTTTTTTTATGACTTGTTTTTTAGTTTATGTTGAAGATTCTCGAATTATAATTTTGTTCACATTATGTCTATTGTGTGTGATTATAGAGATGACATTTTAAGTTTAATTAAGAAGAAGTTATTATATGTTAATTTTTTTTAAGGAGAGACTACAGTGATTTTTTTTTAGAAAGAGACTACAGCGAATACACATTCTGTTTAATTAAGAAGAAAGTCTCATATGTTTCTTTTTGTTATGACTTGTTTTTTATTTTATGTTGAAGATTTTCGAATTGTAATTTTGTTTTTATTAAGATTATTGTGCGTGACTGTTAGGAATATACAAATTTAATTTTAGCTTTGATCTTAAATTTTTGTTGTGGTACACAATGATCTTGTTACGGATATTATTATGAGGCGAACTTATTTTTTAAAGCTAATTGGTTAACTTGGGTTGGATACTACGCATCCTTTCGGCGTGCCCGAAACTAGAAACCAGGACAAAAGTTCTTCTAACCATAATTACGCGTACACTCATACATCACGATTATTAGCCGTCACACGAACATGATGATACACAAATATAGTAATAGTTTAAAATGGGCTGGTTAATATTTCGTTGAAAGTACTCTTAAAATTTACTTTACGGCCCACATCAAAGATAATAAATAGCATTTATTGACAAACAGGGTAAAGAATTAGAAGAATCAGAACTACCATAAGCCGTTATATTTTCAGAGATATATTTAGAAGCGTGTTATGTTTATTTGCCTGTGTGTATCATCCACACATTCAAAGATTTTTTGTTTTTTTTTTACTTGTACTCGATTACGCAAGACATTGCTAGATTAGTTACTGCCATGTGCTTTTATAATGCCCGGTACGAGTCGTGCGTCTGTGTGTGTCTCTCTCTCTTGCCCAAACAATAATATACGAAATATAACTCTTTATCTTTCTATCTTCACTAACTTATATCTTCCTCTCAACTTTCGTTCGCTCGTGTCCGTAACGCTCTCGTCACGCATTCACCAGCTTACTTCCCAAGTCAAGCGTGCGTTAAGAAGTTTTACTTCAAAAACACAACAATTGTCTAAAACGAGATTGTAAAAATAAACTATTTAAAACAAATACGAAATAACAGAAATACATTTTGCAGGTGTCAGTTTGTGTCCACGACTCGTGCCGGTTACTGTATGTGCGTGTGTACTCCCTAAGTGGCTGGACCAATTAAAACGTATTATGTGATATGAAAGGGATGTGTCGGACATCTGAATTAACTCTAAATAACCGAATGAAAGTATTTAATTGTATTATCGGTAATTTTTGCGTTATGGAGTGATAATTTTCACGTAATGCCTTGAATAAAGAATTATATTTTGTGACAATATAGAAAACTTAATCAACAGTTAAAAAAAAAAACAATATTTGTAGTCCATAATGTGAAACGGGTGCCTTAGAATGCAAGATTATTTTGCAGGTATCAAAGACGACCAATAATGATTATAATTAGGTTTTTTATTTTATTTCTGTATTACTTTTGCTGGCCATGAGGAACAGTTTAGAAAAGTATTCTGTAGAGTCGTGTTGTCTTGTTCAATTTATAAAACAGAAAAACATCGGATATTATAATAAAAGACACATCGAATTTGAGTAGGAGGGTAATTTAATTGAATAAGCACAAAGCGTTTATTATATATGGTTAATAATAATATTATATTTCAATTTTATATTCCTTGATATGCATGCTATTTTGACATAAATCAATTGTTATGTGTACAATAGTATGTATTGATGTTGATAAATCTTTGTTAGTACGATTTGTAATCCGTTATAAAGAATTTATGAAATTACGGAAGTATGGTGCTGTAATTAATTGCCAACGATCTACTTAAAAAATATGTATTGTACTACTAATTCATTCCTATGGTGATTATTATATGCGAACAAAAAGTAATAATTAATTTGTTACGTTAGTCTTAATTTTTTTTTTTTTTTTTTTAAGAAAAATAATCTGCAATCGGCTTTCAGCCATAATCAGATGTTTTCTGGGATTCATTTGGGTTCGGTGCGATTTCATTAAGCAGCACCGAAAGAGTTGGTAGAGACTAAATAGTTAGTTTCTCTGGTCTATGTCTAGTATTTGCCATCTTTTTAGGCGAGTTACATCTTCCTGTCGAGTTAATAGGTTCTTAGCCAATTCATTTGTGTGTTTATTGAGTCTTTCTTTGTATCTCTTGCTTATTTTACAGGCTTCCTCCTTTACGGTCGGTATCTCCAGGTATTCATGTATTTCCGTGTTTCTTACGAACCAGTGTGCACTTGAAATAGTTCTTAGAGCAATGTTTTCAAATCTCTGGAGGATCTCGATATTGGAGTTGCTAGCACAGCCCCAGAGCTCTATCCCGTAGGTCCAGATTGGCTTTATTATAGCCTTGTAAACAAGTAGTTTGTTACTGAGGGATAGCCGGGATTGACGCCCTAGTAACCAAGATAGACCTTTGAATTGCAAAGTGGCTTCTGTTTTCTTGGCTTTGATGTGGTTAGCCCAGGTAAGTCTTCTATCCAGGTGTAGACCGAGATATTTCACGCTGTTATTGCTTGGTAGCGGTTTGTCCTCCATACGCACAGGTGGACAGTCGCCTTTCCGGAGTGTGAATGTTACTTGTGTCGATTTAGTTACGCTAGGTTTAATTCTCCACTTCTGAAGCCACACGTTAACTTTATTGATCTGTTCCTGTAGTTTCAGCGATGCGTTGTTCGGGTTTATATTACTTGCAAGGCATGCAGTGTCATCTGCGTATGTTGCTGTTACAACATTTTCTGTTTCAGGCAAGTCTGCCGTATATATTGAGTAAAGGACTGGGCCAAGCACCGATCCTTGTGGAACTGAGGCGGTGATGTAGTACAGCTTTGACAGTTCTTCCATGTATTTTACTTGGAATCTTCTTTGATCTAAATAAGATTTAAGGATCATGTAGAATGAGTTTGGTAGGAGGGTGTTTAGCTTGTACAGCAGTCCTTTGTGCCAGACTCTATCGAATGCCTGTTGAATGTCAATGAATACTGCAGAACAATACTCCTTTTTCTCTAGCGATTGTCTTATTTTATGAACCACTCGATGTACTTGCTCTACAGTAGAATGTTTTTCCCGAAACCCAAATTGGTGATCCGGTATAATCTTGTTTTGGTCCAGGGTTGGTTTTAGTCTTAGCAAAAGAATTTTTTCGAATACCTTAGATAGAATAGGGAGAAGACTTATAGGCCTGTATGAGCTAGGTTCTGTTGGTGGTTTCCCTGGTTTTGCAATCATACAGATTTGTGATATTTTCCATAACTTCGGATAGTACTGTATTCTAAAAATGGCATTGAATAGCATTGTTAAAAATACTATTGTTTTTCTAGGTAGTTGCTTAAGTACTTCACCCGTTATAAGGTCGAAACCAGGAGCTTTTTTGTTTTCCAAGTAACGAATTGTTCGTGCTAGTTCCCTTGGAGTTACAAGTTTCAGCGGTGGTGATAACTGTTGGTCACTATTGATCATTCGGTCCACTTCTTCTTCATATTCGGTCATAGACGACTGGTTTGGAGTGAAAACTTTGCATAGGTGTTTAGCGAAAAGCTCAGTTTTTTCGGTTCCACTTCTGGCCCACGGATTATTGGAAGACATCCTTAAAGGTGGAACGTGGCTAGATGGTCTTTTAAAGTTCCTAGTTATTTTCCATAATGAGTAGTTGTCCTTCTTATGAGCTGAGAGTGTGGAAAGTTTTTCTTGAAAGGATGTGTTCTGATTTTCATTGGTTAGCTCTTTTAATTCTCTAGAGATTCTGTTGTATTCTGCCCTGTCTACATCGGATCTGCTAGTGTGTAAATGCCTTCGTTGTCTTCGTTTTTCTTCCAGTTTGTTACGTATTTCCAGCGGTATATTATTTCTTTGCGTGGATAAGCTTAATGTTGGGGTAGCTCGCCACGCAGCAACTTGTATGAGGTTTGTGATATAAAATGTTGCCTCATCTATATCTTCTTCTGTTTTAAGTTTGACCTTTAAGTCGACTTCATCTTCCAGGTATTCAGTGAATGCATTCCAATCTGTTTTATGATTATAAAGTGCTGGCCTCTGTGCTCTGTGTATTGCCGACACGCTAAATGTTGCTATGATAGGGGTGTGGTCAGATATGCTATCAAGTGATGATTCCACATCAAAATATACATCAGACAGACCCTTTACATGAAGAAGTCCACTAGATCGGGTATCTTGTTGACGTCAGTTGGCCAATATGTTGGTTCACTTGTTGCTAATGTTATGAGTTTGTGTTTGTCAATACATTTTTTCAACTCACGTCCTTTAGTGGTGCTTAATCTTGATCCCCAGTGGGTGTGTTTACAGTTCCAGTCTCCACCGCTTATAAATCTGTTTCCCAGGCTCTGGAAGTAGCAGTCAAACATGTGTTGTTTCGGATTGTGCTTTGGTGGGCAGTAGATAGCGCTTACATTAGTAGGGCCCATACTTTCGTTTATAGTGATGGTAGTAGCCTGCATCCAGTCCTCCTGAAACTCGCTGTGGAGATGATGTTTGATGTTACTTTTTACAATAACTGCATACCCTCCGTGTGATGTGGTATCAGGATGATTGGTGCAATATACGCAATAGTTCTCCATCTTGAAATTCTTGCGATCATTAAGGTGGGTCTCAGATATCTGAGCAATATCGACTTTGTTATCTTTTAGCAGTATTTCCAGTTCTTGTTTATTTGGCGTCAGACCATTGATATTCCAGGTGGCAATACGTAACGACATCATTGCGGAAGCCTACTTATGAGTGTCATGATGAGGTTCATCATTGTGCTAAACTGTGATATGAGTAGGTCGATCCTTTCAGTCTGTTTTCTTAAAAGTGCTTCTAAGCTACATCTATTTTCCTGTTCCAGTTCTATTTTTGTTAAAAAATGTGTTCTCTGTGACTCATGGTCAACGTGATTTTTTGTATTTGTTCTCTGTGACTTTGTTTGGTAAACTTTGTCTTTCTGTGTTCTCTGTGGTTCCATGTGGTTAGTGTTAATTTTCGGGTATGCTTTCTGTGTCTCTGTAAGATCTACTACAGCTATGTTTTTTTGACAACTTCACTGTACCGTCCTAAACTTTATATTACGCTTGGTTGGGTAGCCCTGGCGTTATTTACAGGCTCGATGATTATCGTGTCTGTGACAGTTTGGAGCTCATTAGTTGCAGTATCTTTTTTCGGTGCAGTATTTGTTTTCATATGTGGTTGATATTTGCTTCCAGTGTGCTTTCTTGCTACAACTTCCTTATACACCTGACATCCTTTGTAGCTAGCAGGATGACTTCCTGAGCACAACGCGCATACCGCTGGGGTGTTTACATCTATTGAACGCATCGTGGTTTTGTGTGCCCCGGCACACTTCACGCATCTGTACGGCCTCATACAGTTATTTTTGCTGTGCCCATATTGCTGGCATCTTTTACATTGTACCACTGTAGTTTTTCTTATTGGGTCTTCTATTGTAACTTTCTGGTTGTATATGAACTTTATTTCCTTGACAAGTCTGTTATTTTAGTCTTAATTAAGTAAATAAAAAAATAATAGTTATAAGTTAGATACATTAAATAGATATATTTGTAAAATTTACATGCCCACTATCGAACACAACAAGTGAATTCAGTTGTAACTAAAATTATTGTCAGTCATTATCACTTATTGTTATCTTGTGCGTGGTTTATTGTTAGAATAATCGCTTGAACTTATTTCATCCTAGTTCTTGATAGATTAATGTTACATTCTGAGTTTATAAGCAGCTAGTTTTAAAAGTGGTATCTGATTTAAGTGAAATGATCAATCGTAGATTAGTATAATTAGCTAATAAGAGCCTACCACCTTCATTAAAAGTCTTCTGTTAGGTTTTGATTGTCTAAGATTAAGGGTCAGTGGGAGAATTACTATTTTCTATACATAGTTTAAAATATTAATTATAATAATATTGGCTAAATGACTTTGATGACCCTGACCACATGCTCGTGGTTTGTATTATGCTAGTTTCTCATTAAAAGTAAAAAAGTAAATGTAAACTTAATTTCACCAATGCTATGAGATTTCTGTGAAATAAATTATTGGAAAGTGATTGCTTCGTTTTACTGTGTATCCTCAGACCAACAAAAAAAGGAAGACGGCGCGCCGCGAACATCAAAAGTGAAGCCACAAAACCGTGCTCCTGCAAATAAATACACACGCTCACGCACACACCTACACTAAAACCATGCTCATCGGTCTTAGTACGTCATGAGTCGTCGTCTAGTTAACATTGATAAAAACTGAAAATAAACAATAATAAATGAATTATGGTTATTATTAGAAGAATAAAAGGTAAAAGAAAACGAAATGTATAAAATCGGGTTAAAGTAGCGTTATCTACAGCAAATCCACCTCAAATTCAATTTACTAACATTGTTCCTAGATAAGAAATAGCTGATAAAAGATTGGTAATAACAGTTGCTCCTCAAAAAATATTTGTCCTCAAGGTAAAACTTATCCTATAAAAGCTGTTGCTATTAATAGAAATAAAATAATTACTCCTACTATTCAAGTATATTTTGCTATTGCTTTTAAAACTTGTAAAAGCAATAGCAAATCACAAAAAAAGTCTCACGGAATCACTTTTCACTTGTAAGTACTTGAAATAACATCGAAGAATTTTAGGTTTCTTGGAACAAATCAACAAACAAAAGCAGTGACATAAAGTGCGAGGGTTTCCATAATATGGGTTCTTCCCAGTAGTGATGGTTAATTAGCATTCGCATTCATTGTTAGCGTGTGAATGATCATTTAGCAGTTAGCAAATTAAATGTAGTCGCGAAATTCTGTGAAATGCGAAGCGATGTTTCTAATTCGATGTTTCTAAATACCTAGTCAGAGCGTCGAGCAATCGCGTAATATATTTAATTATTGGCGAGCCGGCGAGTAAACTAAACGCGAACGCGATTTTTAATTCGTTTAATAACAAAATTGACATACTTCATTATTATCAATTATCGTCATTAGCAAATATCATAGCAATAGCTATTAACACGCTAAGACTCAAGAGTTCACACGCTAATGAAATTAATTCGAAATAGCATTAATTGCCATTACTACTTTCCAGTGGTTAGATTGCTGGTCAGACTAGTCTTTCCAACGGGATTGTTTTTCCCGTTGGTCACATTTATTTGACGTATACGGTCACATTTATTGGAAAAAGTTGGTACCTATAGTTGCCAAGGAGAACATTTTTTTGTTACCTACTTAATATTTTTTTATTTGAGAAATTAGAGATTTTCATAAATCTTTTAAGAAATTTTCAACTCGCTAGAGTACACCGTTACAGATTTATGGCGGTCCTGGGTCCCTCAGTTCATTACCTAATGTCTGTCCTACTGAGAAATCTACAAAACATGGGTTTAGCAGAAGAAAGACAGGGAAGTTTTTTATTTAGTTATAATTAAAATATTATGTACATAAATAACAACTTATAACTAAATAATTTCTAAAAATAACAAAATTATATACTAACTAAACTAAAACTATTTATTAGAAAATTAAAATATGGCGTCGAAACATTCCTCCGCATCGCTGTCGACTGGTAATGTACCCAAGAGACTGGCGGCATTGCCACGTTGTATGGCAAAGCTTAACCTCTGGCCAAGGTAAAAGCCAGCCCTTGGGTCACGGGAAGTGTCAACCAGCCGTTAACAAATATCTTTGAACAAAACATAAGCACTCGGACCCCACGGCCCGACGGTTTCAACCCCAAACGGCTCGAAAATATAATTACCGATAAGATTATTATACTTTCGCCGCTTGATATTTTCCGCAGACGCAGCAGCAGCGCCAGCACAGCACGCGTAGTCAGGAAGATGGGATGGCCCAAGAGTATCGGCACACGTTGCGTCCCACACTAAAGGCCTACCCACCTTCCATGGAAATAAATCAAATCAAAATCAAAAATAGTTATTTGCTAGAATATGGTACATATGGTGTTACAGTACTTAAATTTGTTTCAGCATATCCTGGCATAACATAACATGGCGTACAAATGTCTTCACAATCAGCGATGTCAATTAATCCAACTTACAAATTACAGATTCTATTGATTTGTCTTCTAAATAGTCCTTAATAGTATAATATCTTTTAAATAGTAATAGTTTAAAAAGCATTTTTTTAAACTTTGTCAGCGGTAAGTCTTGAAAAGTATTTGGTAAATGATTGTAAATAATAATCGACATGCAGTATACATTTTTCTTAAATTATTTTAGTTTTATTGGTGGCAGCCGTAGTCTATCTTTATGCCGTGTTCGGCTATTTGGCCTGTCAGTGCTCGTTTCAAATAAATTATAGTTTCTCTTAACAAAAAGAATTATTTCAAAAATATATAAACATGGCAGAGGTAGAATTTTAAGGTTTTTGAAATAGTGGCTTACAGCTGTCTAAAAAGTGAGCTCCACAAATTGCTCGTATACATTTTTTTTTAACTTTTAAAACTGTCAAAATCTACAGAGTTCCCCCATATTATAATACCGTATCTAAGTACGGATGATACATAACTATCCATGGTAAGCCAGCATTGCCGTATCACAGTTTACTGTTTGTCTAATTCTTTTCAAGACTTAGATAAAACGATCTATTTTTGCAAGAATTTTATCAATGTGTGTTTTCCAATTGCAATTTTTATCGACCGTTATACCCAAGAATACAATTATCGACAGTGGTCAAGTGAGAATCTTTATAATGAATGTCTATTTTATTTATGTTTGAATTGTATGTCTGAAATTGTATTATGTTCATTTTAGTCATATTTATTTTTAAGTAATTTTTTTCTAGCCAATCGATTGCATTATCCAGAGCTTGGACGATTTCATTTTCAAAATTTTTGTTATTATCACAAAAAAAACTTTTTACAAAAAAATAATAACCTACTACCAAAAATAACACTACAAAGTGAAAAATAACTTTAATTTCGGAAGTCGGTGGCATAAAACTCAAATACAGATCCAAAGACACCGACTTCCGAAATTAAAGTTATTTTTCACTTTGTAGTGTTATATTTGGTAGTCGGTTATTATTTTTTTTGTAAAAAGTTTTTTTATAACATATAGTTGAACATCTCAATGAATTATTTAAAAATAAATAATGGCTCAAAAGTTATTGGTTGAAAAGTAAATAAAAGTCAAAATTCCGTGTTGTTTTTTAAATGTAGATTTTCGATTTTCCGACGTCTCTTTTATCTCCACCATGTAAACCTCTTGCGTCGTATGTATAAAGACTGCGCATCTGTTGCACCATTAAATTATTGCACCTCGCAAAACTTAATCGTATCCATCAAGCACCAAAATATATACCTTTAAAAATATACCTTTTATGAGGGTCATATCTACTCTACAAAATTTAAAATGCATTTCCTCTTAAAGTATGGCATTTAGAACAACTGACGATAAGACAAATTTTAATAAAAATTTTAGTAAAAATAAATTATCTATAAAGTTAAGTCTAGTCAAAGTCGAAAACATTGGGCTCTCGGTTCAAACGTTTTAAGAAAATTCGACTTTCATTTACTTTTCAACCAATAACTTTTGGGCTATTATTTATTTAATTTTATCGTAAGTACATTTTATTGAATTCCGCATTAAAAGTAATGCTGTCACCGTCACTTTCTGATACGTTCCGTTAGAAGACAGCATTGCTTTTAATGGACTTACGTGCAACTGGCGGTGAGATGTTAAACTATGAGATATGAAATGCATATTTATGTCTTTCTTCTGCTAAACTCATGTTTTGTAGATTTCTCAGTAGGACAATATATTAAGGACTGAGGGGCCCAGTTTAACCGCCATAGATCTGTAACGTCATATTCTAGCGAGTTGGAAATTTCTTAATAGATTTAAGAATATCAACTAATTCTAAAATAAAAAATATTAACACAGAGATAGTAGGTAGTTACTTTTTGAGATTTATGATGGCCCTCATGCAGGCGCCTGGTTTGAGAGCCCAAGTCATTTGTTCATAAAAGTTTTAGGTAATTCACGTTTTTATAAATTATGGCCCTTTGAATCAAGATATTACTATTTTTAACAAATTTCCCTCTATGTCTCAATGTTTCGCAAGAATTTAAAAAAGGGCTCTCGCTCCAGAGGCACATCATTTACCGACATATTCTGCCATTGGCGCGTTACATTGTGGTAAACTTCTATAGTTGGAGGCGCTGCCGATGCTGTCTGTACCTCAGAACCAGAACAATGAAAAGTTCTCGAGGTCTGTACTGACGTGGAAATGGGTGAATCGCGCCTGCTGGCATAGAGGGCGTTGTTATTAACTGCTGTAGAACGACGTAGAAAATAAAATGAAATAAGCATTTATGAATTATGAGTTTCTTGTCATTTTACTTTGTTTGAAGTAAAATGAAAATTGTTTGCTTTTTCGAAATTACATATGAACACATATTCGATTCACATGTCACTCACAACTTTTTGGCGTAGATACAGTCACGAGCATTAATATTATTACTATTAAGTACTATCTTCTGCTACTTGAAACCCGCAACTTCGTTCGCGTGGACGACATACTAAAGTAACGACCACATTTTTATAAACCTTCCCTGTTGGTGCCTACATTTGTAGTTTTGGTCTCAGCCAGCCAAAATATGCAGTTAGGAGTGGTGACGCGGAAGCAAGCGGCACGTATATTTGTCCGTGTGAGCACCAGATTTAGGAGTGATGGAATCAGCCGAAGAAGAAACAATATGGAGACGTATTGGAGCTGACTGTACAATTATTGTGAGAGTTAATTAAGTATAATAAATGTTCAAGATTGTGATGTTGGATACGTTTATGTTTAATGAACATTGAGATTCTATGTAACTGTTTTAAGTATTTTTCTAAAATAGGAGAATATCAACTTTTTGTAGATATTTATTTTGGCCTAGCGTTGCCATAAGGCAACAGTCCAAACTCAAAATTGGGAGATATTGTTTTTTTTTCCCCTGTTCGTGTTATCTGGACATAATTAAACCCATAACTAAAGATAAAAATAATTTATATAATCCTACATACTGACCAGTCTTGTAATATATAAGTAATCAGTCCGTTAATATTTACCGTGATGCTGGAACATAGATTCAAACAAACAGATAAACAGACAAACATTCTAAAAACTATATTTTCGGCATTAGAATCGTTCCCCGACCTCAATTACCTTTTTCAAAATTATTAAATGTAGGTACCTACAGTTTTTACTTCGCTACGATGTTATTATATTACTTACTAGCTTCTGCCCGCAACTTCATTCGCGTGGAAGTCGTATACAATTATCAACCACATTTATATAAAAAACTGCCTCTTTGGTCTATTGGTCGCAAGCGCTCTGTTAAGCATGAGGTTTCGATTCTCGGGTTACAGTCCGAAGTCTGAATTTGTGCCCGGTTAATGACAATAGACTCGCCCCCAATTACATGGCCTACCTACATAACTGGCGAAATTGAATGTGAGTGCACTAGGTAGGTACACCTCTGCCTAAACCTTCGGGGAATTCGGACGTACGAGTAATGCTATGTTATTTTTATAAAAAATTAATTCATACATAAAATCACCCTTCTTCCCATGGGGGTAGGCAGAAACTATAGAACGCCATCTGTTACGCTACTTCATACTCCTTTGGGTTCGTTTACGTTCATACATCTGAGGGCCTAAAATGGACGCTTTGGCAGAATCATAAGTACCTACAATTAATATTCCGCAATTCATCTGTTTGACAGTTTTGTATGGAGTTCCGTAAAATGGTCCTCAAACTATGAATTGCTATAGTGAAGTCTAATGTCAAATAGCAGCTGTCAAACAGATGAATTGCGGGATGTATGAATTGTACGCAGATCCTAATATGATTCTGCCAAAGCGTCCATTTTAGGCCTACTGGTCATACACGCACTTCTGTTCCGAGTATTACACACCTGACCTTTCTGAAGAACATCACCAATTAGGTCTCTATTTGTCCTCCTAGGGCGTCCCCTCACGGCGTTTCCACTCACATCTGCCTTGTAAAAAAACCTTTTTTACTACTCTTGCTCAAAAATTCCGTCATTGTATTTATTAAATTATCTTTAAATTGGTGAAGGTTTCAGAAAAATACACTTGGTAGATTTTGCGCCATTCTCAGTTTTTTATCCGCGTTAGACATAACTTTTCAATTTTTTACAAATTTCACTATGTAATATAAACATATCTAATCTAAAATATTCACCATATTAAGTTATTGATAAAATGCTCTAATTTATCTAATTTTTTTTTAAATCATTAACACTACTCGTTTAGACGTGATCTTCAGTATAGAATCATTAAAAGTCGGATATTGTGCCATTTTTTTTTTTTTTTTCGGTGGGAATTTATCAAATAACTTCTCCCGCTCTGGGCGGAGCGGTCAGACTTTTACTGACTAAAACCCACCCGTGTTCCTTCATTTGCCTGTGTGCCAGGGCCACGATATCCCTTTCGGACCAACTCGCAACCCTGGCAGGCATTGGTCCTGACGGACCCCGTCGGTTGGTGCTGACATCTCTTTGAGGCGCGCGTGGAACACAACGCGCCGTCAACCCGGGCCTGGTCGTTATCGGACGGCGAGCTACCCATCGCTCTCCGTCCGCAAGCCCGCGCCTACGGTGGCCGTAAATCGGCTTGCATCTCCCGACGCCCGGGGCGTCTCCTGCGGCGACTAGAGGCGCGAGGGCGCGAGCCTTGCCTCTCCCTCACGCGTTCCGCCTCCTCCTTCGCGAGAGGACACGGCGGTGCTCCGCCCAAGCCGGGCAGATCTCCACCGTATGCTCCACCGTGTCCTCCGGGCGATCCACACAGTGGTGACACCCGGGCGTTTCCTCCCGCTTTATCCTGAACAGGAACCTCCCGATACAACCATGTCCGGTAAGGACCTGCGTCAGGCGGAAGGTGAGGACGCCGTGGTGCCTCTCCTCAAAGAGGGGACTTATCGCCACAATTGTAGCGTGCCCAGCGCTGGGTTGCGACAATCGCACTCTCCATGCCGCCATGAGATCCCGCCGGAGTTCTGTTCGCTGTGCCGTGAGGTTATTGTCCCCTTGAGTAAAATTGTCGTAAACGCTCTTAAGAAAAAGAGGTATACGTATAAAAAAAATCGGACGGAACTCCCGCTAAGACAAAACTGTGTCCCGTAATGGCGGCAACAGTCATACGTGTGAGTGAATTTAGGGTTGCATGTTAGCCAAATTTACCCATTTATTATTGTTTTATTTTGACAAATACAGGTCGGCTGATAAGTTTCTTGGAAATGTCGGGAGAATTATTCTGTGCCATTTGAACAGGTTAATGGTAAGAACCAAATCTCCTTATGAAAATATATGCAATTAAAAACATAGTTAATAATTGAAAATATTTAAATGGTAATTTTTTTAATGTAACGACACAAAAATAGTGTTTTTTTTCGTAATTTCGAAATAAATACCATGTTAATTTGATTTTTAATTTACCTTTTGAGGTATTGCATAACACTGTAGGTATTTGTTCGGAATCCACTCATTTTGACAGTTACAATTTCGAATTATATTAATCCAATAATTTCGCCGAACTTCATTTTCTTTAGGAAATCTTGTAAAAAGAATATAAAATAACTAGTAATAAATAACCTAAATAAATTTATTTGATTAAAAAATATAAATTTCCCATATATTTAGGGTAATTTGCACACGTGAATATTGGCAACACTGGCCTTGAGATGAATTATTTTGGCCTGGTGAATGAAGATTGATTGTAATTTATAAAATCGGGAACTAAGTTGTTGAATTATTCATTTACCTATGAAACGTAATTCCTGGATTTTTTAACTTGCGATCGCTACGGTTTTTACAACATTTCATCACACAAGACATGCTGTATTTCAATACTTTTTTGCCGCATAAACGTATCGACTGTGTTGACGTTTGCGCGCGTAATGGCTGAGGAATGTGTGAATGTGTGCGTGGCGCCTGTACGTACAGCGAGCTGGCTGACTCTGAGTGACACAGTTTTCTGTCAGCGAGAATCCGTCCGACTTTTTTTATACGTCCATGGGTATATGATAAGGTTTTATGTATTTGCTTCAATCAATTTAAAATTTTTTGCACATCATCATTCATCAGCATCATTTCAGCCGAAATACGTCCACCGCTGGACATAGGCCTCCCCCAAAGGTAGGTGAGGGGAGGGGGGGTGCCATAACCGCCACGCTTGGCAGGCGGGTTGGGGGTTAAAAGTTTAAAATGCATAAAGAATGCTTCTGCCCATTCTCTAGTAAGTTCCTTAGCAGAAATAGGATGGGGCTATTCTTTACATCCGGCACCTCACGGCACTACCAGTAACATCATCATCATTCAAGCCGAAAGACGTCCACTGCTAGACATAGGCCTTCCCCAAAGGGGGAGGGGGTTGCCATAATCGCCACGCTTGGCAGGCGGGTTGGCGATCGCGCCAACCCGCCTGCCAAGCGTGGCGATTCGACCATACTGCGATCAGTATGGTGTTAAAATGCATAGAGGACGCTGCTGCCCATTCTCTAGTAAGTCCCTTAGTCGCCTTTTACGACACCCACGGGAAGAAATGGGGTGATGCTATTCTTTACGTCCGGCACCACACGGAGCCCGCTACCAGTATAGTTACACTTAATAACAAAAAGGTATTTTGTAGCACTAACTGTAGACAAGGGGCTAAGCAGAAATCCTTTAAATTGTTTAATAAAAATATTCAAGGTTTTTCTTCCAAACAATTATTGGAAATCGAATTGTTTACATTATTTGTTTAACCGAGCTTTGGTTAAAAGAATATGAAATGTTAATCAGTTGTTTTAACCGGAAATCAATGCTGCTGCGTGGTGGTTCACTAATCTTAATTAGAAGTTGTATTAAATCAAAAACTCATAAAGACATAGGTAGTTGGACTATCGGTTGGACATAGCATTGAGCTGTCTTGTGTTGAGCTAGATAAGCATGATAATATATAAGTGTGCGTTAACAGACACCCAAATTTTGAAAACTGCTGTATTTGAGTCTGATTAGGAAGATGTTTTGTCAAAACTTGTAACGAGAAATAAAGAAATAAATCAGTAATTATCAGTGGTGACTTAATTAATATATTTACATTAATAAATTTACAAAATAATTCAAATACCAGTAGATTATTAAATTTGTTTAAATCGTTTAATTTGTCAAATTATTTTGTAGAACTAACTTGAATAACTACGACTACTGCTACATGAGTATTGATAATGTTTTTGTTGCTGCGACTATCCATCATTATCTATCTCCCATCTGCAGGCTAATTCACGTAACTAAAGAAGTGCAGTAGCAGTGCAGTTGCAATTAAGTTTCGATCAAAACAACGCATTTCGTATTCTACTATTCTCTATGGCTGTCAGATACTATATATATTCAGCTATCACTCAAACTTAAACTTCATTGCACCTGCACTGCAACTTGATCGGCGCGTCATGAAATTACGTGAATTAGCCCTCAGATCACAGCGGTCAAACCGTAAGTTTTGAGTTCAACATACCAATACAAAAAGTTCAGACCAGTAAAATCTGTTCATTTAAATAAATTTAATAACAATTTAATTTGTATAATATTAAGTAATAAGTACCGTACGAGATAAGCAATGTTGATATTTTGTATAATATACATTAGTCCAAACCGAGTTCAATCATTATTTTTAAAGAAGAACACTAAAACTATTTTAAGCCTTAGGTTTTTATTTGCTGACTGGGCAACTAAAGGACTCAGGAAAAGTAGAAAAAACTTTTCGAGCTTTATGGCCTTAAGCCCTATATAAACACAGAAACTTTTAATAAGTATGTTGCTACTTACTCTAGAACTTTTAAGATCACTTGTAAGGCAGCGAAAGCCTTATAAATTAGCAACAAGGTTTAAATCAGCAGACAATAAAATAAAGACGGTTTGAAAAATTATCAATAATGAAAAGAATAGGAACAAAAAGCATGATTCTGATTACACACTGGAGACGTCAATATGTGGTCCCATTTACGATAAAAATTAGATAGCAAAGAAGTTGCTTAAATAGTAGTAAATTTCTTTACCAGTATCCTACTTAAAACTACTGAAACCTAAAATTCCTCGCCCTCGCTCGCTTTTGATTCAGTAAGGGCAAACATTTCAGCAAGCCCGATTGAATTTAACTTTGAGCATATTAACCCCCATACCTAATAGTACTTAAAGCTTTTAAGCAAATCAAGATCAAACTGTCCGAAAATCTTTGGGGAATATCCATTAACGTCTGTACCTAAACAATTGTGACTATAGCGCCTTACTTCGCCTTAATAAGTATTTAATATGGGTGTGGATCAAGGAGTTTTCCCGGATTTAATGAAATACAGTAAGATAATACCACTTTTCAAATACGGGGATAGTAAAACACAAATAATTTTAGACCTGTATCCGTGTTGCCGGTTTTCAGCAAGGTAATGCTCAATCATTTTAACACGAATAAAATCAGTCACGATCAACAGATGGTTTTGCCAAAGCACATTGTACGACCGACGCTGGTGTAACCTTATTAAGACAAATTTTTAACGCGTGGGAAGAGGTCCAAGATGCCATAGGAATCTTTTGTGACCTACCCAAGGCATTTGATTGCGTCGATCATGAAACCTTTATCTTGAAACTTGAGCATTACGGACTTGGAAAACTTGCGCTTAGTTTAGTAAAATCTTATTAAATGATAAACAAGAGCAGGCTTAGCACGAGAACCGTAAAGAAGCGCTATGTCGACGGAAGAGTAGATAAAAATGACGTTTCCGTGTAGACAGTTTACAGATAACATTTTCGGTAGGCAAGCGATTTCTATTCTACAGTAGAGTAGAAATAGACAGCGTCATGCTAAGCCTGCTAGCAAGTTCAAATAAATGATATTAATTCTCTCTGTTTAAAAGTAAAAATTGGTGTTCCTCAAGGCTCGATATTGGGTCCTTTTCTCAATTTTTTGTGTATATATATGATGTACTCCATTTATTAAAAAATCAACCACTAATGGTGTTATTTGCTTCCTTAAATTTTGAGATAGATAGGACGTGCTAGACATTTTGACGACGTAAATTTTGGACCTGCAGGGTCCAAAATTGGTTTACTGCCAATAATTTAGTATTAAATGGAAAAAGAACTAATTGCATATGATTATCTTTACCAAATGTCAAAAGTAGTTTAATATTAAATATACACAGATAGTATTGAATCAAGAGAAACTAGAATTCGTCGATAAAACTGTTTTCCTGGGGATCACGCTCGACTCTAGGCTACAGTTCCTCATTTAAATCTCTTGCAGGACGGCAGTTCAGCAGCATATTGTGCTGTCAGAAAAATCCATCAATTAACTGATGTAATACCGCGAGGCCGGTATTTTAGTTACTTTCATAGTATCATGTCTTACGGTATTTTACTTTGGGGACGGGCTGCAGACATCGAGTAATTTTTTGCTGCAGAAAATAACTATTGGATCCATGTAATATAATCTCCGAAGGCGCAATTGGGAACTGTTTAAGGATATTAACATCATGACGGTTCCTCGTCAATATATCAATGAAAACATCATGTACGTAAGAAAAAAATTACATCTTTTTAGTAGAATAAGTGAAAGACATTATAGTACTAGAAATAGGGACCTAGATCAGGTTTCAGACTGGCTAAAGTAGACTCATCTTTCATGGGGGTTTAAAATGTTACAATAAAATTCCTCCCCACATACTTCAACTGAATGAGACGAAATTAAAATCTTGTAAAAAAAGGCACACTATCCAACCAGGCATATTATAAGTTGGAGGATTACATCGCCGATAAAAATGCTTGGCTCAATGCTGGTCCTGCTCCACAACCAAAACTAATTGATTAACATTTGAAAATATTGTTGAAGCTGCTGAAGATTGTGACTATCTTTGAATTGTATAAACTCAATCTCCTTTGTAATATATAATTGCATAGCACAGGTGTGAGCACTAAGTATGTACAATAGAGCTACCATTTATCGGGTAATATGTCTTTCTTTGACTTCAATGTGCCCTGGCTGGCGTCTGGAGTGTCATGCTCACTCAGATGTCTCACTGATGGTGGTGCGTGTGTTGGATCATTTAGCTCACTTCAAAATGGTTGAGCTGGTGTGGATGTGAGTGAGCAGTCGACGCATGGTGCTGATCCATGCGTCATGCTCGTGAACAAGCGCTGTCAGTTGGGACGGCTTATTTTAGTTTTAAATTGTTTTTTTATCTGTTGTTTCTATTTGCTGTACTATGGACGCGGTTGTTTGTTATATCGTTCTCACATTTAGTTATAAATAAATTCAACACTAAAGTTGTAACAATATTTTTGTAACATTATAATTTAAAAGAGTGTCGATGGAGTTTCCTTCCCGTTCTTCTCCATATGTATCTACTACGCTTTGGAACGGGCAACTATAGCTTCATATTTCTAACTGACCGACTCCTTTACAATTACAAAGTGCCTTTAAATGGCTTGTGTAGTTTCAGTTTGTAACGCAATCAGGGTGCAAAATTGTGTTTTTTTTACAGATTTTCAAATGCATATCAATTATTTTGAATAGTTGACTAAATTATCAACAGTCAAGCAGATAATTTGACAAGCGTTTAATTTCGACACGTCGGTGTCGCGCGTCGTTCGTTTTAATCCAGAAACGTAATATCTCCACTGTTTCTTGGACTAGTAGTGGGCGCAACAGTGACTTTTGAGCGTGTGTTTCGGGTTCAGTACGGTTAAATTCCAGGTTGGGCTAAGTATTATTGGGTTCCGGGGATCGCGGAAGTCGCACTAGATCCCATGATCCCCGGTGCAAGTGTGGGATGGGAACATAGGGTGGTTTTTAGTTAGTAAGAGTCTGACAGACCCCTCCGCCGGCCTCAGGGCGGAGGAAATAAATGAGGATTTTCCACCCGGGAAACAAAAAAAAAGGAATGATGGGTTGTTCCTTTGCTAATTTCAGTCTAGCAGTTTGGAGTCTGAATTGGTGCCCAATTAATCGAATTAGTCTCACCCTTTATATATTATGTTAATCTATCTAACTTTACTTTAAATGGAACTTGAATATGCAATGAATGAACTTCCATTCGTCCCTTTTGTGGCCCGACATTCTGATTCATACAAGACAATAATACTATAAGTAATATTAAATTGTCGAAATGTAATATGTATTTCCTTGTTGGGCTAATAACGCAACTGTATCGGACAAGTGTACTAGGTTCGATTCCCCGGCCGGGTAATATTTTTGGGTTTTTACCACAATAAAACTTCATTTCGTCGTGACCTCCGTGACCCCCGCGCCTGCTAGTAGACGGAGATTCTTGCAAGTGCCATTTCTTTTGGTGAGGGTTGCATTTCAATTTAACCATTAGGAATAATATGTTAGCTGATGCTTCCATTTTGAAGTTTCGTTCGGTAGTTCGATTATTTGACGGTGAGACAGTAGGCCCAGGGGGTAGAAATGACAACGGGGATCGTTGTCATTTCTACATTTCACATGGCGAAATAAATTTGCCTACCTCTGTCCCTCCGGACATACAAATGAAGTTTGTTTTAGGGAATTCAAAAGGGGAAGCAGTAGACCTTGTTGTTCAAAGTATCCTTTAGCATCCACAGTTGACAAAGTCCACTCGGACTCAAGTTGCGCAACACTCCGCAAGGTAAGGTTACAAGTCGCTGTGTTCAATATCATCGGCCAGTAACATTTACACAGATTACCTACAAAACGCACTGTTATCTATTTACAATAAAAAAAGCATATTCATTATTTTCAGCTACACAGCTCGTTGGGAGCTATCCATGCGACTCGGAAGTTTTTAAAACGTCAGAGTTTAATGTTTCGCCATGTCACACACATTATCACCGGCACATCGCTACACTGTAGATACATTCACGCACACAGAGGCAGGTCCACAAACACGCGCCGGCTCTACCTGCGCAAGAGTCGCATTCCGTCACCCACCTCCGCGATTGGCCGCCGAGCCTGCAAAGGCTTCGAACAGCGTTACAAATTTTTAAATTTAGAAAGTTTTGCTCAGTGTTTGTGATTGGTTTTGTACGAGGCATAATGTCGGCAGTATTGTAAGGTGAGTTATAAGTTTATATTAAGTTTAAGTGCAGCTACTTGATAATAGTGCGAAGAAAACAGTTTATACATTTTCTCTCATGTTGGTACTTAGTTACTATATAATATGGTGACTGTAGGTTATGTATTTACCAACTATGTGAATACCTGAGGATGTCTAGAAACGGATTTTCGATTTTGAAATTCAGTTTCAAACAGGTTATTTCCTTTCGGCTGCTTTCTCAACCCTATTTAACTGAGAACCTACGTGATTACAGCTATTTAGAGAATGATCTTGGCGATCCATCATTCTTGTCTTACTCGATGACTAATAGGTACGTAAAATTCTGCGAATAAAATCCCCAACGTACGTTCTTGGTGCAGTTTTTACAGAGGCTTTGTTAACACTGAGACATCACGAGTATTGCCAAGGTTTACTTTTATGGTCTGCGACTTGACTTGTTATTAACAGCATATACTACCTCAAATGACTTGCATGCATGATCCTCCGTTATGTCGAAAATACTACAGCATTAATTTTTAAATTTATATATGGTAAAGTTGAGGATTAATGTTAAGTACCTACTATGTTTGACAAAAACACGATTCCATAAAATTTTCTTCTCAGAAATAAAATCCAAAGTTACCTCCAAACCGAACGATAAACCGCTGGTGTGCAAAATAACTTGAAATTAGATAATTAAACTTTGCATGTTAACTGGACTATCTATAAAGCAGGTCATTGTTATTTTTTTGTATTGGCATTATTTGCACCGTAAAAAAAATATACTAACATCGGTGCCTTGGAGTCTTCTCCTTACCACCCTGTCTCGCTTGCTCGCGTGAAGTCGCGTGACCGCCAGCTACTTGTGCGAGCGAGATAAAGAGTGAGGTGGCGCTGAGGTAGTATAGACCCTTAATTACCCTACTGTAGTCAATGAACACCCGGGAGTGATTAATATTGTTCCTTTTTTGTATTTAATAAGGACTTTGCTGCTGCCTGGATATATTCATCTGGTTTTGACCATGGTATCTATCTCGTTCAGTTTGCCTACTGCCTAGAGTTTAAGGTCCTCAATACTCGATCTGTTGGCTCTCATGTGCTTAGCGGCTCATGAAAACCAGACTGCAGCGCCTGTATTTAGGTACTGAGACCTTGTCCATGTCTTACTTAACATTTCTACGTTCAGTTAAGACACTTGTGCTCAGCCTCAAAGTAAAATTCAATCTAAAAAGACGTCAATTAAAAATAATAATTCATCTCTAACATCCTTTTCTCCCAAATACAAAACCGACCAATAATAAAATAATAAAAACTTGAATATCAGACACAAACAGTCCATATTGTGTTACTTACAAAAAAAATAACTAAAAACACAATACACATCAAATAAAATACACATGTACGTTAAATAACATAAATACAAATATATTATAATATAACATTATTTAAGGCATTGGAATAAAGGCTTCTACATACAGGCGCGACTTGTCGCGCGACTGGACACCGGTAGTACAATATCTATGAAAAGTTCAAGGAAATTGTTTTACCGGTGTCGCGTTGCGCGACAAGTCGCGCCTGTATGTACAAACCTTAAGACGGAGATATATGCCAGTGACCTTGAGTGGTTAGCTTGCGTGTTCTGTACTGAGCTCACGCAACGCGTCGTACGTTCAGCCAGTAATAGGACTCACCGATCAAGGAGCGCTGTCCCCATGCATTATTAACTTATTTTACACAAACCAAAAGGTATTTTAATAAAATGCGTATACTAAAAGATCAATAATTAAATTATCTTTAAATTGGTGAAGGTTTCAGAAAAATACGCTTGGTAGATTTTGCGCTATTCTCAGTTTTTTATCCTCGTTAGACATACATTTACAAATTAATTTCACTATGTAATATAAACATAATCTAAAATATTCACATATCAAATTATTGAGAAAATGCTCTAATTTAACTTTTTTTTTTTCAAATTATTTACACTACTCGTTTAGACGACATCTTCAGTATAAATCATTAAAAGTCGGTTAACGTCGTCTTAACGCTCTGTGAGTCGTCATCCAATGCCACATTATGGGGCTGTCAATCCTGCTGGCCACAGTAGCCAAAATACTGTTGGGAGTACCTATGGCGCACTCGCCGCATCAGGGACGCTATACCGAGGCTATACGCAAACCCATGAGTTAACTAAATACTTATTATACCCTTTTATGGTTTATTAAACCTCCAATATACGTACCTACAAAGTAGAAACCAGTAGGCCGGTCTTCCATGCTAGATTATGACATTTACCTAGGAGGTATGGACTTGGAACAATGATCTTAAACTAATCACTTAGACTAAGGACGGGTGTATACTGTATAGCACTGTATCTGTTTAACTACGTACCTTGATTAGATCGTTATGTTAGTCACCACACCAGTCTCATGGCGCAGTTTGCTTTGTATGAAGATTACATTAGATTAAGTATTCAGGAAACAGGAGCGGAGTCTCCAGCAAAGAGATTTCTATTATAAAAGCTATATCCTGCTGCACAGGCTTTTGAAAGTCCTTACACTGTTTTTTGACGTGGACAATTACCTATTCATAACAAAGCGAATATATTTATGGAAATATTGCTGTGAAAGTGGATTCTATCAAAGTCAACATTAATACAGCCAAGCAGAATATTAGTTTTCTTCAAGATAAAGAATCCCCCTCAAGTATTAATTCATACTTATTTTATTCCAATTTTGGGAGATCATATGTCGAAAAAATCAGAACTAAATAGTTCTGAATTTTCACGACTTACTTAAGCCTTCCAAGGTTAAGCCGTATGTCCCGTAGTCTAAAAATGATTAGAAGTTGATTGTTAATCGCCCTTATGTTTACAACCGGCTCTAACATTACGTAAGTACCTCTAGGCAGTCGATATGTACTTACCCATAGACGAGAGCGCTAACTGCCATATGCATAGGGTTGCCATAATTGTTCGGCACTGACACGGGTCAAACATTTTAAAATGAAATAAAAATCTGAATTACGTGGGTGTTATTGATAATGGTTTATTGTCATAAAATAATCAAAAGTTTGAATAATTAAGTGCAACCAATAATATTAACTGATACTCCAAAGCCAAACAAGTTAAACAGTACTACAGTTACTTGAGAATATCTAGGAAGAGGTTCATCTTTTTCGCCTAGTCATATTTTGAAGTAAATTTTACATTCATAATGAATTCTTATTTTTTGATATACCTAATCATAAAATTGGACACTATCATGTAGATTAAGCGTTTAGCAAGCACCAAGTGAGCGAACGACGCGCTGCAATGATGCCGAGTAGCCGCACCACGACTCTCACAACCCGCGTCTCCCGCGCGCAGTATTTCTTGCGCACCGTTCGGCGCCGACACTTATAACGCATTTTGAAGAAAACGGGACCAAAAATTGACAAGTAGCAATACGGGGCACGTCATACAAATAGAGTGACGTATGGCAACCCTACATATGCAGTTACTCTATCTATATCATAGCATAGGACATGAAGATACAGCTATTTAGGATACCTATTCTACGGCTAACGATAATGGTTTTGCTAATTGTACAAAGATTAATATCTAGCAATAGGTGTTAATGTTTTTCCGTAAATTAATGTAAATGACGTGGTTTCTCAGAAGAGCCATTTTGGTTTCACAAACAGTGGTTGGTCAAGTTCCTCGTTTCCCTTTAGTCTATTCTTCATAACCAATTCCTTGCATCAGGTTCAGATGGACAGAACTGTCAACTTATTCGAATTTCGCGAGTTTTTTTGTAACCTAGACCAATCATCATTCTCCTACCCTTATCCCACTTTTTTGGGATCGGCGCAACATGTCCTGGCGCTGAGCAGATGGCGGACAATTTGGGATCGTATGGAAATCCCGGCAGTCTATTTGTCCTATGCGTTAGTGCATAGATTTCCTGGCCCGCCACGCCGCCGCCGTGTGGTTCGCGCCTTATTCTTCCATATCTATCTACTTCTCTATTACCCCCAAGATACAAGCCCTGCTTAGTTCGGGGGTCAATGATCAAGCCAAAATACTGTGAAGTACAATCTCAATTGTATTTATGTAAGATCACTGTCTATCATCACCTTTTCTTTTTAGGGTTCCGTAGTAAACAAGGAACCCTTATAGTTTCGCCATGTCCGTCTTCCTGTCTGTCTGTCCGTCCGTCCGTCTGTGAGCTTAGCTCAGAGACGCTAAGTCCTAGAAAGCTGTAATTTGGCATGGGTGTACATATTAATCACGCCGAAAAAGTCGAAAAACCATGAAAAACATTTTTTTTAGGGTACCTCCCTTGCACGTAAAACAGGGATGATATTTTTTTTTCTCGTCTATAATACATGGTGTGGGGTATCGTTGGATAGGTCGTTCAAAAATATTATGGGTCTGTGAAAACATTTTCCAATTCTGAGATACGTTTGCGTAAAGTAAAAGTTGTTCATAATAATGGGTACAATGACCCCTTAAGAGGTTGTGCGTTAATTCTGGGACATGTTGTATAGGGGACCAGACTTTGTATCTTCTTAGATTGCGTATGTTTCTTTCAATATAAAATTCCAAATAGGTAAACAAAAAAAGTATTATTGCGAAATAGCGATTCATAAAATATCTGCCTTTTAGAGTAAATATAACCTCTTTTCTTAGAAATCTATAACAGGCCACGAATGTCCAAGGTATTTTTTACCAGCCGCAGCAAAACATTTTATTGCCAGCTTTTTTATGGCTTCACTTGGGTTTACTTGCTCCCGATCACTCTTTTTGTTCATTGTTGTAGTCTGGGCTATTTTCAGAGTCCGTCTTGGATTCCAGGTTAAAAGTCTCAATGGAAAATGCTCCGCTTTTAGGTTCTATTATACATTAAAATTGGATATCGCGTTGCTGTGTTTACACTGAATGATTGTCGTCATCTAGATTACGCAATGGAGACTATTTAAAGGAATATAAATAGAGTATTTTTAACCTAGGGCTTTTGCTTGTCTTTTATACTACTTATTACAGATGAAATGTCTACATTTGTTAGGTTTGATAAATTAGAGGTGTGGTCTTTTTGACCATTATCTTGTTGCTTCAGCGAAAGTACAGTATTTGTTGCACTATGTGTAACCATAGTGATTTCAAATAGGTTCCTCAAAATGTGCACTTTATTATTTATTGCATAATTAAGGCCGTTAAAGGGTAAAGGAAAAAGGCCTGTTTTCCCTTGGGCGGAAAACACGTAGTTTAAAAAAAACTTTTTAAAGGTCACCTTACATTAAAAATTAAGGCGACGATAACTGACTTTTAATGATTTTATACTGAAGATCACGTCTAAACGAGTAGTGTTAATCATTTGAAAAATATATATGTTAAATAAGAGTATTTTCTCAATAAATTAATTTGTGAATATTTTAGATTATGTTTATATTACATAGTGAAATTAATTTGTTAAGTTCTACCAAGTTCGAAAAATCTACCAAGCGTATTTTTCTGAAACCTTCACCAATTTAAAGATAATTTAATTATTTACCTTATAGTATACGCGTCTTATTAAAATACCTTTTGTTTTGTGTATATAATAAATTTAATGCGTTAAATTGGGGACAGCGCTCCTTGATGGGCGAGTCCTATTACTCGTACTGGCTGAACGTACGACGCTTTGCGTGAGCTCAGTACAGAACACGCAAGCTAACCACTCAAGGTCACTGGCATATATCTGCGTCTTAAGCTGTGCCTGAGGATGCATTGTTATAGGTTCTTATTGGATGGAGTTAAATAGAACCTAAATGAATAAGAATAATTTATTTGTTCAAAATTATACAGACGTTTAAATAATATGGTGATTCACTATAAACGCTCGTACAGACTGGTGCGATATGGGCGCGACAGGCACTGACAAAGAAATTGTGCTACTAGTGTCGCGTCTCGCCCGCGATTTCGCACCAGTCTGTATGAGCTTTTTTACACTTTATTCTATTTTGAAGCATCTGTGTCTGAAAGGTTTCATTAATGTCATTTTAATTCGATCGCATTATCACACTGAGAATTATTTCATGCATTATCGCACTAGGTAGGTGCGAGTAGACTGGTGTGACATCTACTAGTGTCGCGTCGCGCCTGTCTGCGGGAGCCTTAAGGAAAGTTGCCTTTATTTTGAAGTAGGTACATAAGTGTCTACCTACCTAAGTTTCTGAAGTAGAACGAGGTTCACTCTCTTCTTATTTTCCAAATGGTGGACCATAGGTTCAGGAAACATATGTAAAGGTATCACTTCAGACATGACACAATCTTCAGATTTATGTAGGTACCTACATTTTACCTAATATATTATTATGAAACGCCGTTGGTCCCGGATATTATTATTTTTGTTTTTAAACGTTGCCCCACACTAGGAATTGATCATGTATTGTGGGTGCATTTACAAACATTTAATTTTAAACTCACATACACAAACAGCCCGACCCGGAACAACTACTTGTAGGTCATACAAATATTTGTTCCGTGCGGGAATCGAACAAGCGACACGCAGCGCAGCAGTCAATCGCTTAACCACTGCGCCAACCGTGCCGTCATTCGTGGATCTTTGACAGTCATTTGATCAGAAGTCCGAAAGTCTGACAACCAGTCTTACCAAGGAGTACTTATCGTGTTACCCAGTAACTGGGTTGTGGAGGTCAGATAGGCAGTCGCTCCATGTAAAATACTGGTATTTAGCTACATCTGGTTGGACTGAAAGCCGACTGCAATATAGTTGGGAAAAGACTGGGCAGATTGAATCGCACATTACTTAATTACCTACTAACGTAGTTAAGACGCTGACAACAGATAAACCGCTGTCATTGTCAAGACTGCATACAAAAGAAAGAGAAGTGCGATGACTCAACGCTTGTAATATATTGCAAAATATGAAGCAATTATTTATTTACTCAAAAATGAGTTGAGTGATCGAAAATAAAAAACAACCAACTTCTGCATACAAATAAGACGTACTTGTTATTAATTAAATACCAACCGTAGGTTGATATTTAATACAAATATTTTGGATTGCCAATCAAAGTAAAGGGTTAGTTTACCGTTAATTTGTGAGTATGGAGATTTTTTTTCTAAACGTATTTTGGTTACAACCAAGTTCTGAGAAGTATGTTCAAGAATAACATAAACTTTTCCGCTACCACAAACTTTATAGATTTGGCGTTTTTTTTGTTTAAGACAATCCCACTTTTATCATTTGCCTCTTGTCAGCGCCTTAAATCAGATGTGTAATTGTGTTGTACCTACACATAACCATCACGCCGTTATACTTGACGGGGTAAGTGGTGGACTGGCATTTCAATGCTACTCTCATATTTATGAAGCTTAAGCAGCGCGTTCGCGGTATTAGGTTGTATGTACTGAAGTAGGTACGAAACCCCCTTGACATTTGTAACAGTTCCAACCCTTATATTATTGTGACTGGGTAATACCGGACAAAAAACCCTGTTGTTTGAGAACCAAAACAGTTGTCGGACAATTACGTCAGCGACCACTGCAATAGTATTTGTATAATTCTTGGTACACTTTGTAATTAGTAGGTATTACTAATTAGCACCTACAAATTATTTTTACCCATTTTCATAATTAAATTCCAAGAACAGGTGTAATTAGATTATAGTTTTCTTCAAAATTAATTATTAATGATCTTATTTACCTAAACGGTACGGGTAGGTAATAATTACCTAAAACGCATTTGCATTTCACTTAATAAAATATGATAATCCTAACTAATATTATAAACGCGAAAGTGAGTTTGTTTGTTTGTTTGTTACGCATTCACTCTAAAACAGCTGAACGGATTTTAACGAAATTTGGCACACGGGTAGACCTTGACCTGAATTTGCTGACCTTGAATTTTTATCCCGGTATTCCTACGGGATAGTAACTTATGCGGGTGAAATCGTAGGACGCAGCCAGTATTATCATAAATTAAAATTAATAGAATTGGTTAAATTAGTACCTAATCTATAACTAGAAACAAATAAAGTAGTAGTTACTTTAAACAAAACAAGAACGCAAAGGTGGGAATTGAACGCGGGACCTCAAGCTTCTTGCAATGCAGCCGCATGTCCCCAAGTTGGATATAATGCGTCCTACGTTCCCAAGTGGGATGCCATATTATTATGAGGGTAAATTATACTGTAACAACAATTATACCTAGGTAAATGCATTTCTGCCTACCTTATAACTTATATAGCAAACGCGTGATGTTTCTGAATAACCAATAGGAAACGATGACATAATCTTTAAGTCATGCAACAAACGCATTTCAGCTACAGAAAATAATCTTAATTCTTAATCAAATATCATGATATCAAGTCCAGTTCTAATTGATAGTCTGGTGGTGTATGGGTGCATGCTATCGATTTGTCTAATAATAAATACCTAGTCAATATTTTGTAGAACTTCCACATTCATTGTTACCTGCTTGGTAGCCGGGCAACGTCATTCTGGTGCCCACTGACATTTGCTTGTGCCCTACAAAAAGTGCAAGACCTGGCGTGGAGGACGGACGTCCATTTCAATTAATTAAAAAAAAATATATATTTCTAAGTCCTTAAATTAATTGGATACATCAATGAACTAGCCATTGAATTTAAGAACCGTATTAGTTACCTAATTAAATTAATCGATTTATTGGTTCTTGGATTTTTAATAACATTAACTTAGGGCAAAATGGTGCTGCATTTATGGAAGACGCACAAATATCGAAAGAGAATGATGGCGCATGAGATGAATATCTACGCAGTAGGTACGTACACTGAATGTACTTAATGAGTTATATAGTAAATAATTTCTCATAATAAAATAGTGACACAGGTAGTGATATCACGTAGATGAGTCAATCAAGTTAATTAAATGCCTACATAAAAGGTATGTGAATAACATGTCTTATCACTTTATCAGTTTAGTTCCAGCTTAGGAGATTTATAAATTTTAATAACTTACTTAATTTGCACTATATTTGTATTATTTTCGTGTATTTGATTTTTGTTTATGATGTGATGACTTACTTGTTTTTTTGTTTACTGCTTGCTCTGAAACGGGGAACTTGGACAAACAAATAGGTAAAGTTTTCATTAATTAGTAATTTTCTTGGAGTTATCATCGTTATTCAGAATGACTTTGACTATATTACTTAACTAACTTAATTAGGTGACGGCGGCAGGTCTCAGGATATGGTGAAGTTCAAAATTATTTAATAATCTGCTTTAAAGAGTCGCCCAAGCGCAGTTTCTACATTATCTGTGGCGGTGATGGCGGTAGGTCATCGCGGACACGAAATCCGCTGGACTTGACCATATCCAGAAAACAATTGTTTTTATTGTTGTAATTATTTTCATATAACTTCTTTATATTGTTTTAATGGCCTGGTTACTGGGTTACCTTTTAGACAAGTCTTTATTTTATTACAAAACTTGTTTAAATATTGATGAAATGAATTTTATTCAATGCATGATGATGATATCCGGGGGCCCGCTCCCCGGTTTCAGTAAAGATGTGGCACTTTACTGAGACCTCACGCGAACTTTTTGAGAGAACTTGAAGCGATGTTGCACTGTTTTGTTTCATTTGCCTACACTAATGCACATTCAAAAACACTTAATGGTTAATAATCCACCATTATTACACATTAATATTCGGCTAAACACAAATAGAAAATAAAACAAAACTGCAGAACATGACGCTTCACTTTCCGCCAAGAAGCTTCTCGATTTAACCTATTTAATTAATAGATCATACATTATTTTGTTACTTATTAATCCACATGCGTATTTTAATTATTTTGTTTAACGACGGCAACTAAAATCTATGAAGTGAGAAATGTTTGGTCGAGCTGTACTTTATTAGAAAACAGTTTTTCTTTTGATAAAAGTTTTCATACGATATTTTTGTTGAAGTTCCAAATTAAAATCACATTATGCACCATCGAGTCATAGTGAAAATCAGTCGAATATTATTGCCCGGCTAGAGCTTAGGGCTTTAATGACATGCTTTAGGTAGGTTAAGGTGTGCATCACATACAGGGTGGATTTTTGAGATGGGGCAGTAAGGGCAGCTACATTAACCGGTGTAGCTACAGGGAAACGGTCTTAAGAAACTGTCCTATTTGAGAAATTTTTATCTACATTCACAGATTTTGAAAAAAATTTACAGTCAGCAAGAAAATGGGCAATTTTCACAAAATCTTTTTTTTATGCCAATCGATCCTGTTTCTTATAAGGATCAAAGACCTCTATTGGACCAACTGAGGTTTGAGTACCTACTAGAAAAGTCGTAAATCGCAAAAAACTTTTCCCATACATTTCGTAGGAAATGAGACTCCAACTTAGTTTTTTTATGATATCGGCTTGATAGATTTTAACATTATGAGTTATCACTAAATTCGTTTTAATTGCGAGTGACAGTGTATAAATTTTATTAAGGCATCTGGGAATAAAAAAAGAGAGGAATATTAAAATAAAAAAAAAATGTGATTATAAAACTATGGAAATCAAATAAAAGCTACTAAATAGCCAATTCCAAATAAAAAATATATACATAAATATTATTACACCTTGTATCTACTATTTTAACACAAACTACAAAAAATCTACATTTTCTTTTCTACAACATATATTATCCTATGCTATCCTATCTTTGCTAACCTTACTTTTCCGTATACCTTATTCACTTCATCATCATTTCAGCCGAAAGACGTCCACTGCTGGACTTAGGCCTCCTCCAAAGGGGAGGGTTTGCCATAATCGCCACGCTTGGCAGGCGGCTTGGCGATCGCAGTATGGTGTTAAAATGCATAGAGAAAATGTTCTAAACTAACTTTTTAGACCTTTGTATCCTTTTTATGCGTATGAAGTTTCATTAAAATTGATTCAGTCATTTCGAAAAACAAGGGTTTGAAAGTTTGTATGAAATGCCGTACGTCGTAAACGCTCCTAAGCTACTCTTCGTAGATTTAATTGCTTCAGCACATTTTTTTTGTTAGGTGCTATTAATAAGTACTATAATATTTTGTAATCTGTATAATGTAAAGAGCCCAAAAAGACAGTTTCTCTAAACGTCAACGAATTATAACGTTGCTAAATTGAAGAGTACAATTGTGACGTAGCATGACAACTGAAGTGACAGGTACCTATTACGTTTAGTCGGTTACTAGACAGCTCTATCGTCACGTGTTTTTTTTTGTTTTACCTTTATTTAACTACCTAAGCCAACGGAGTATAAGTTAAATACTTTTGTATTATACACATAAACCTTTCGGAATACTAACATTCTTTAAATAAATGATAAGTAGGTACTGAAAACCGCTTCATTAAAGCTGACCTCTCATTGTACGGAAATCCTATACAATGCAAGTTCAGCTTATACAGGAGCTAGATGTGTAGCCGTGTGTACTAATGTATAAGTAGAACGCTTCTACCATTTTCCATGGAATTGTTGACAACCAATCCACGTGTCTCATTTTACATCCAACAATACGTACTAAATTACCTATCCATACAATGCAAAGTAGATAAGCATAAAAATTAACGTTTTGTATACCAACGTAATAATATCGGATATACCTAAGCGTTAACCTTCATTTTTGCGGGTCCGCGCCCACTCGACCCGATTAGACTCGACCCGATGAATAAAATAGCTGAATATTTTTGTTTTGATAGGCGTAAAAACGTCGATGTATAATAGTCAGACAGAAAAGTGTCGATTTAACTCTTGCTCTACAGAGTGTAAAATTTAAATAATGTTTGGATAAATATAAATCAATAAATAAACAAGTAAGTACTTATCGTTTTCTAATTAGTATACACTTTGTACTTTGTAGTAAAAATCACAGATTATTGTTAATTATCATTACCTACAATCTTATAGCTAGGTAGCACGGTGGTATTTATTGAATCAGTCTTTTTACGTGATTAAGATTATATTCAATAAAATCAAAATCAAAAATATTTTTATTTCACATAAGCCTACATGGGCACTTATGAAACGTCAGAAGCTAGGTGCACGGTTCCAATTGGTCGTTTCCTATGGAGAAGAGCCGGCAAGAAACTCCACGGTCACTCTTTAAAAAAAAAAAAATATCTTTTACAATGTTTTCAAATTACAGTATTACTATGTACGAGTATGAGAGGACAGTATAATACAGACAGTATATATAATAATTATTGTACCTATACAAAAATAATAGTATAAAAAACACCCTTTTATAGAAAACCAAAATAAAAAATGGACAATAAATAATTTTATTGTAAAAAAGCGTGTTTAGTTTTTATTAAACTATTTTTTTTTTGTGGGATTTTCTATGAAAGCGTGTTTTTTATTTTTTTTAAACTATTTTTTATTTAATTTGGTGTTACAATTAAACATCAACATGTCAATAGGGAATTGGCGTAAAGACACTGCCTCTTAGGAAAACAAAAAATCACTCACTAATCCTGATTGTGCTAGTAAGGAAAACGGGTCTAACTATTCAAAATATTGAATTGTCATCGGTCCTTGATAAGTATGCCAAATTTCGAGTTAATCCGACGTTTGGAAGGGGGTCAAAATCATGTTCAAAGTTTCCGTCACATACAAACATACGTATGAAGCTAATAAAAGGGCATTAAAAATATTGTAAAACATTTTACAAGGGTAACGGAGTGGAGTTTCTTGGCCGTTCTTCTCCATTTGAAACTACCTATTTTTTGAAAGGGGCGACAAGAGTCGATTCGATGTTTTTGTGAATTTTGACTTCCAAGAGCGTCTTTTATGTGCTTACTTGAAATAAATAATTTGACTTTGACTTTGAAGGGGTACAGAACCTGACATGAACCCTGTAAGGGCACTTCAATTTAAAAAGTACTAAAATTAAAATTACTTTACGTTTACTTTAAGACTAATAAAGAGAAAGTAGCAACTAATCTAGTTCTAAATATTTGTAATAAATATAAATAAATAAAAATAAAAAACCGTTCGTATATGTTAACCGCATTATAATAATATCATGTTTTAAACGACAAAATATCTGAACCATTGCACGCCAGTATTTGAGCTGAGTGCGTTTAATTGTAAATTATTTAAATATTCACTGCTCCTGCCAAACATTTCCCCTGCACGCAGCTTAATAAATACTGACGTAAATGCAGTTTTATTTAACAGCCTTGTGAAAACCGGTTATCCCGGCAGGTGAGCAAACAGCAAAATAGTATTGGAGACAGCTCGGCGTAATATCCGGGACAGAACTGAATGTCCCAATCATCTCCGGCCTCATCCTCGTTCAAGTGATGACATTATTGCTGTGTTCAATTTGTTACAGGCATTTCATTTTAGTTCACTTTAGTGTGAAATATTTTTTTTAATTTTTTTATTCATGTTTAAAGAGTTAAGTAATGACATTTCATAGAGGAAAATTCTTTTCTTGGATAGGTAAAGTAAGGTAAAAGAAGGTACACACGGCTACGTGTCAAGCTATACACTTCCAGCATAAGCTGACCTCTCATTGTACGGAAGTCCTATACAATGCCAGATCAGCTTGTACTGGAAATTTATAGCTTGATATGTAGCCGTGTGTACAGAGTAATCAAGAACGAAATACTTTAAAGCCAATACACAATTTTTTCAAAGTATTGATTGCATTTTAAATCAACCTAATATGCCGTGGAGGCCACAAAGAAAGTTATGTACAGACATCACTTTCTTAGCAGAACATAGTTTAAAATGCACAAGTCTTGGGAAAACCGTGGATCGATAACACACATGCATCCTTTGAATAATATATATTACCAATATCCCTTTAGTAATGGCGTCTTTGTTTCAACTATATCCACTACGTATGTAACGAACAACTTTGTCCTCTAAAAATGTCGATTGCACTTTTTGTTTTTGTAAACAAATATCCGGATAAGAATCTTATCTTGGTGAAATAGAGTTGATTTTTCCGTAAGGTTCTTTATATTATTGTGAGACATACATAGAGCCTCGGGTTGAGACACTCATGGCGGTATTAGTTGCATACCAATGAGAAGGAAACAATGAGGTGGTGTGGGTGTAGCGAGGCGTCGTCGATTCTTTGCTTTCTCGTGAAATCAACACGACTCACGGTCGACGGCGCCTCGGTATGTGTCGGTGACGAGTTGCAACCTTGTTTGATAAAAACGGCGGCCTGCGGGGTTGTTCGTCAATGGCAGATAACGGCCGAGGCTGTAAACATCATGACAATAACGTCACAATTGCTTCACAGAACACTCTCGTAAAAGTAAGAGAATCGAAGTATTTTGGGAGCATAACGAACGCCCGAAGGCAAACTCAAGTGCAACTTATATAAAAAAACTCTTTTATTCGGACAACTAAAAGATCCCTATAATGTTAGTAACAGGTTTGCACTTATATGGTTAGTAAGTAACTTAAACTAAAGACGAATTAAGGCTCTTACAGACTGGTGCGATATCGCAGGCGAGGCAGGCAGCGACATTTATAAATTGTGCTACTAGTGTCGCGTCACTCCCGTGATATCGCGCCAGTCTGCATGACCCTTTAATGAGAAGACACTCAACAACTATATTCCATTTGAAATAAGATTAGACATTTAAATAAACCTTTTTTACAGTCCGTTCAACCGATTTTGACTTCTATTTCGTTGGTGGCACGACAAATGGCAGCTGTAATGAACAGTTGGTATTGTAACCACGTTTTTGCTTTTAATGCCATTTTTATGCCTCTGGAATAGGAATAGAAGTCAAAATCGGTTGAACGGACTGGAAACAAGTTTATTTAAATTATTTTAAATGTCTAATCTTATTTCAAAGGGAGTATATAATAGAAACAACGAGAAATGGAAACTATGGTACCTATAAATTTTCGCACAAATTGCCTTATAATGGCGGAGGAAGTATCTGCCGCTACAGCCTTCAGAATGCTTGTGTGCCCCTTATTCTACTCAGGAGTGAGGCCATTTTTGTCCGGATAATGGCATGAAATCGATCGGTATGGTTTACGCGCCAGGGTAATTCAGATATCCCGCGAAATTCAAATTTTCTTACGTTTTGTTACAACAAGCTGGTCAGAATCAGGTTGAATTTTTTTGAAAATTTTGATCAACATATTATGTTGATCAAAATATGAATCGCGAGCGTAAAAAATATGTGTTTACAGAGAATTGTTATCATTGGAATCATTAATAGGTAAAGTTAATTTTTTAATCCCAGATAGTAATTAGACATATCAAATCTTTGTTGTTCGTTTTTTCAATTTGGAGTTTGACATTTGCACCAGTCAAATTACTATAAGGGATTAAAAAATTAACTTTACATATCTCTAAGTTATTGCTACGCATTACTGTGAATAACCTACTACCTATTTCATGAAAACATGACATTTGAGGCATTTAACAATTTTGTAAATTCATAGATATTTGTTACGGCCGCGAATAATATTTTGCTCGACATAAAACTTTACTAACCAGCAAATATTTTGCCACCCTAGCGCATCCCCCTTAATAAATAACTTGCTTTTTACTTAGTTTTTGTTGTGTATTCTCTTGTAGGTACTTTTTTCCTGAGAATATAAAATGCCGCCATGATTAATAAATGTCCTATAAGTAGGTTCCGGAATTACATTATTTTTTCAGTTGTTTGCTAAACTGCCTTAGCCTATAATTACATTTAAGTTAGTTATTGTACTCAATAGTATTTATTAACAAATTCCGTTGGGAGGTAGGATGCACGGAGGTACGTGCGCGCGCGCCTCCGCTTCAAGGTGATCCGCGCTTAGATCACTCCATACCGATCGTGTCACGTTTAGCCAAATACCGTAGCACACGCCTAAAACTAAATCTATTTGTTATCATTAGTAGTTAACTAGAGGACCTAGAGAGAAGTGATAAAAGCTTTCGTATTTTTGCCTTTTCATCGGGTTATTCCCAAAGTACTCCTAAAAGAGTTCCCAAACTACTCCATGAAAAATATAATATTTTTAATTAGGTTTCATTCTAATCCATGATAATATTAAAATGTTTTCAAAGTACTCCACTCCATTTTAACCAAAATTAGCTTTTTGGTTAAAATGGAGTGGAGTACTTTGAAAACATTTTTTTAAGACGTTATAACAAAATGCTATTAAAGTCCAGATACATATGGAGCCGAATAGGAACAAAATAATAAGTATTTTTAAATAACAATAATTCCTTGGAGTACCTAAGTTATGTTTTTAGAACAAAAGAATGGAGTACTTTGGGAATAACCCTTTTCATCATCGTTGTCGCTGATCGAATGTCACTCTGGCTAGGCCCTTAAGTATTTGTCTATATCGAATTGGCGAGTCTTAATCTACACGAGTATTTAATTTCTTCATAACGTTTTAATCGGGACCTATTATTATTCTATCTATTTATGACCATCTACTTAGTCTTTTTTACATAAACACCACATAAAAACTGCTTTTATGTTCAAGCATTATCAAGTTCTAAGAATCGTAATAAAATGACAATGCCAACACAAAGACTGGACGCCTGGCGAGGATTCCTCGAAACGCAAAATAGATATTTCAAAAGAAAGGATTGACGACAGTTACACACAGACAGGTCGTGGTAATCCCAACTTATATCTGCATTTTTATCAAGAAAAATATACATACCTAGTGATTTTCTTGAAATCTCGGTAGCACTAGGATGTGATAGTATATGGATGAATTATTTTTAAAATTTGTATTTAAACCTAAATCTGTATTTACCGAATCAATAATAGCATTAAACCACCCGTATTCGTTAATGACTCGTGCAGACTGGCACGATATCGCGGGTGCGACAGGCAGCGCGTCACTTTCCATGAAGTTTTCATAGAAATTGTGCTACTATAGTTGTCAAAAAATAATAGGCCCGATTTGACATTTAACTTGAATCGATTTGTCTTGAACTCGTGAGTATCAAGTACCGAGTCGTATGGTTACTTCACTAGTTACGTCGCGATGGTCAATGGCGACGTAACTAGTGAAGTAACCAAATGTCAAAACGGGCCTATTATTTTTTGACAACTTTAGTGTCGCGTCGCGCCTGTCTGCGGGAGGCTTAAATCGTTATCTAACAAATTCCAAATTCAAAATTTCCAAAAACATCCCTCATTCGGGAAATGGGCGAACTGTTCTTTGAGTGACGTTGGAATCGAGAACTTTTCCAGAATCTGCTTCATCAACCCCAGTGTTAACGCCTTAAATTCTTTAAAATATGCCTAGCATGTGTCTAGTCTTTGTATCCAGCATGAATTCCAACGTGAACGTCTGAAGAACGCTGAAATCAATCTTAGTTAGGCACGCCTTGCTTTCGGAACCAATTTTACTACTGTAAGGCAGTCTTCAACTACGACTTGAGCGATTGATGCGTGAATAATAAACAGCTTGGTCTGTCAGTTCACTCCCAGCCTTATTTATCGTTTTTAGTTCGCTTTATTTTGCAACACGATGCAAAGTCTGTACTTAAGGCGACGATAACCGACTTTTAATGATTTTATACTGAAGATCACGTCTAAACGAGTAGTGTTAATAATTTGAAAAAAATATATGTTAAATTAGAGCATTTTCTCAATAACTTAATATGTGAATAATTTAGATTATGTTTAAATGACATAGTGAAATTAATTTGTAAAGTTTTGTCTAACGCGGATAAAAAACTGAGAATTGCGCAAAATCTACCAAGCGTATTTTTGTGAAAAGTTCACCAATTTAATGATAATTAAATTATTGATCTTTTAGTATACGCGTTTTATTAAAATACCTTTTGGTTTGTGTATAATAAATTAATAATGCGTCAAATTGGGGACAGCGCTCCTTGATGGGCGAGTCCTATTACTGGCTGAACGTACGACGCGTTGCGTGAGCTCAGTACAGAACACGCAAGCTAACCACTCAAGGTTACTGGCATACATCTCCGTCTTAAAGTTCTGTCGTTTACAAGTTTGGGCTGGTATTATTGCATGATATTTTCTTATTGATTTTCGTAAGCAATAATAGAGTTGATGCTAGCTAGGTGACTGTAGGTATTGTTTTCAGTTTATTTATAAAATCATTGGTTTTCAGTGAATTAATTAATTAATGAAAAATTAAAATTAAAGAGTCCGTATAATTATAAATTCATTAACATAATACAAAATTTCATAACTTTATATAATATCTTATAATGTACCCTTTACATAGTTCTGATTTGCATGATTGTACTTAGCTTATTATTTCATATTTCTACACCAGCAATGGTATTATGTGTGAAACAATGTTTAATGTAAGTTCTAATTGTACCATATACTGAGAAATAAAAATAAATAAAAATAAAATAAATACATAAAAAAATATTTTCAATAGGTATGGAAGTGACATACTTCCAACTATGATTAAATTATAGATAGGCAAAACGGATTCTTTTAGCGTTTGAGTCGCACTTTAGACTAATCCACATATGTGACAGCAGAGTTGTACTAACATACTATTTAAAAAAGGCTCTGGCTAGGTACACCCGGTAACATGGTCATCCACCATCATCGGTACGTTCACTTCAACAGTGCATTCCAATATGGATCAAAGCGTCGCATATTTGATGTCGGTTGCCTAGCAACGATAATAAAAACTTAACCACTACAGTTGTGATTCAGTCCAAATGCGTTTGTTAACAATCATGAGTAAATCGTGTAAAATGTTTGAGCCACAGTTTCCTCCCTGAAGGTTTGTTTTGAAGACATTGTGTGTGTGGAGGTATGTGGTGGTGCTGTAGTGACGAAGGCAACATTTGTTTTGGACCAGGTAACTGTTCTGAGTACAGTTAACACCTCGCGACATGACTAATACTTTCTTCACGAGTAGAAAGATTTATTTCTCCTTTACTTTCTTGCTTTGTCCCATAATTATCGTAGTTGAGTTATGCCCAGTATTTAAAAAGTTGTTTATTTATTAATGTCATAGTGCAAAACCGCGTATTTCCATGAAATAACTTGCTATATTTCAGAATTTTCAGCATTTGGTCAAAACTCATGATTTTTTCGAGTCTAACGACGAGGTTTTTATAAGAACTAATTAATTTTATTAGGGTGGCGAACCCAAATTAAATTAGTTAGTTCTTATAAAAACGTCGTCGTTAGACTCGAAAAAATCATGAGTTTTGATGACTCACACATTAAAATGGTCGTTTGTAATTAGCTGTACTGCGTAGAACAATAATATTCAGTGGAACTTCACGCAAATATTCGTGAATAATAAACTAAACAAACAGTATTACGATCAATTTAAATAAGGATTTTATTTTATTGGGGTCTTATAAGGTGTTCATCATCATCATCATTTCAACCGGAACTCGTCCACTGCTGGACATAGGCCTCCCCCAAGGGGGGGGATTGACATAATCGCCACGCTTGGCAGGCGGGTTGGCGTGATAAAGTGTTCACCTACCCGTAAATAAATTCAGTTAATTTGTATTGAAGAAAGAATGTTCTCTGTACCTGAACAACGTGTCATGAAAATTATGTAATTTATTGTTGGTTACAATACTATTAATATAATGTTGGTTTGAATGAAGTTGGGTGGGTATTTTAAATCGTCTTATTTGTTATGGTCACCAAATGTAGGTGACATGAATGCATTGAGCATGAATTATTTTTCAGTTGAATTTTCTGTTATTGATTTTCCCTATTTTCTTTTGAATTATTCATTTAAAATTGACAAAGATAAAAAGGTAACAAAGCAAATTGAAAACTGCCTTTGCTCGGTTATACAAATAATGCAGAATTTTAAATAAAAGTGCTTTTAATTACGACAATAGTGACAGAGGCAGCTAATTACTTTCATTCATCTCTATCTGTATGTAACTGTAACTTTCTGAAATATCATTTGTTTACGAGTATGTCACGTTGATCGCGTGTCAGTTGACTGACGTTGCATATTCAGGGGTAGGCACGAGCGCTTGAGCCGTCAAACGTGATCAATTCTTTAATAACACTGTCCACCTTTTGTCCACATGCGCCTAGCACGTTCCATATTCAAAACGAATGCCTACCTACGACTAGCAATGCTGTTGATATTCATTGGGTTGCGCTGTTGGTATATCTGAAAAAGAATTAATTTAGTTTTTATTAAATGCATAGCAGGACTGTTCAACATTCGCCGCAGGAGACGCCCTGGGCGTCGGGAATCGCAGGCAGATTCCCGGCCACCGTAGGCGCGGGCTTGCGGACGGTGAGCGATGGGTAGCTCGCCGTCCGATGAGGACCAGACCCGGGTCGACAGCGCGTTGTGTTCCACGCACGCCTCAAAGAGATGTCAGCACAATCTGACGGGGTCCGACAGGTCCAATGCCTGCCAGGGTTGCGGGTTTGTCTGAAAGGGATATCGTGGCCCTGGCACGGGTGGGTTTAGTCAGTAAAAGTCTGCCACGCCCTGCCGATCTGACCAGAGCGGGAGAAGTTACTAGATAATGTCACAACCAAAAAAAATGGCCTGTTCAATATTGTTGATATATTTTTGAAACGGTTGACGGCCATAATTATGTCTTTGTATTGTGTGGAGATGTCGACACAATACAAAGACATAATTATCTTTGTATTGTGTCGACATCTCCAAGTAAACTATTTAAAAGTACCTGAAGGCGTATTAGTTAAACCCCAGTAATGTCGGTTAAGTAGCATAGCATACGGACCAGGATGACTCATCCTGCTAACTATGCAGTAAAAGTACTGGCTGTCCTTTTAAATATTTAATATTCTTTTTCTATCGGTTTCTTAACGGTTTTGTATCAATTGTATGCAACGGTTATTTTAAAGCATTGTTAATATACAAGATCAGAAGCTTGAGTGTTTTTACGTATTTTATGTTGCTAGCTGATGTAATAGTATTTAACTAAATGTAGGTATTGGATAACTGCCATTTATTATCTAACCTTTATTTTTAAATATCTTGTGATGCGTAAGGTGGTTGCGTAACACCAACGAATTAGGGATAATTAGGTAAATTAGTAATTGCACGTTGGTAATGGATAAAAAGATTAAAATGAGGTGACTTTAATTCTTTAATTTATTATTTCTGAGATAACGATCTTCTTAAGTAACATTAGTATTTAGTTGTTAAAATAATTTAATCGTCCAGTTTATAACTCCTCGTATAAAAAGGCGATGCAACATAACTACTTAACAAACCCTGTTTTATTTAAGTATATTTTTGTTAATGTAAAGTAGGTATACCTACCGTCGGTCGAATGACTGCGTAAACAGTTTTAACGGACATGGCGACGATAAAAGGCTTCTACAGAACGACGCGACACGAAGGCACCGCTCGTCGCGTGACACGCGGGGGGCCTTTGTGTCGCGTCGCGTGTCGCGCCAGTAACTTACCTATGTAGAAGCCTAAATACCAGTATTCACAAACAGTAAAAAAACTTTTGATAGTATGTACTAGGTGTGTAAAAAACGTTTTTCCGATCGAGTGCTACAAGCGAGGTAACACCATGAGTCATCACCAACCGGTCGTCAAAGTAAAATTGTAATATTTGTTCAGTTACAAACGGACGAACAGCCTTTAGATATAGAGCTGTCGTATGTTTATTTACAAAGCTGAATGTTTGTACTGACTGAACACCGGCAAAGTGAATATAACATCCATGTATATTAACGCCTTGCTGAGCTATGCAGACTTGATGGAAACCTGATCGACTGCGCTTCAATGATTTTTATAATTACTTACTGGTATTAAAAGGGAGCTAGGACGGCTAGCCGACCTCCGCAGCTGGTGCTTTTAAAGATAATGTAGAGATACAAAGTGTTTTTCATTACTTCATATACAAATATTTTGCACTGAGAATACTCAGATATCGATATTAAGAAAATGAATATGTTTGAATAGTTGATACGAAGCATTTCTTCATGTAGGTAATTCATACTGTGTAGGTATGTTTCTTACAAGTAGCAAGACGTTATTATGCTTTTATGCGAGAACTCGTTATCGTAACCTGTTTGTTTATCAAATAGGGCATGTATGGCAAAATGAACTGTACCCTGTACCAAGATTATTTATATCTGTAGACCTTTCAATGAATTTACAAATGATTCATACGTATTTGCTCATTTCTCAACGTGCCTGGGAATTATTATTCTAGTATTAAATGCATTAGACTCATCTCCCTCCCACTTATATATGCAGATCTGGTGTAAATAACTTATGCTAATACTACGCCAATATAATCTGCAAGTAAATGAAGTTTATTTAAGAGAACTCTACGTTTTCTCTGCTAAGTAATATAATTGTGCAGAATGGCGGAACCGTAGGTAAAGAATCAACATTAATTACAGAGTACGAGTAATAAGTAAAGACTACTGCCATAGTTATGGGATTCCCAATTCATTGTTGTATCCAAAACATGTCTGTTAAGTTAAAATTATGTAACTTAAATAATATTTTTCTTATTTTTTTTTTAATCTGTCTGCTGTAGACCAATCAGCGGGGTTATTGCGTACCACACATTGGAAATGCTTTTCAATTTGCAAATTCAACGATTCATTGAGTGATTTACGTTATCGAGTAGAGGTAGGCGAACTTTTTCAAAAATATGAAACAATAGTTTATGAGTTTCTTTTAAAATCCTTCGGATTGAAAGTGTAGGTACTATGCAATTGGACGGCAGGTTACCTCTTTAGGGCTCGGGAACACATAACTGCGAATTCGCAACTCATCGCAAATATCTGCGAGCTTGGCTAACTACCGTTGAAGGTATGTTCACCTGAACCAACGCTTTGCCGGACGAAATCGTATCGCAGCAATTCGCATCGCGTTTTTGTGTGGACGCCCTTAGTTGGCCGCTATATAATCTTTTTAACTTGCATCTAACATCTCCTATGTAAAGTTGATTGCAACCCGGTACTCTTTGATGTTGGTATAAAGAGGGGATCAGTAACAGCGTCGAGTGAAAATGTTTTTATAATCCCTTCACCATTAACTAAGTCCTTTGTGTTCCGTTGTGCATAAAGAACTCAGCCTTGCGGTTACCTTATGTTGCTTTTACAACATTGTGTGCAGTAATTAAACTTGTAGATGACAGATGTCACAGCGCAGCTAGTGTATAAGTGTGCCTAATATATTATACTCAATAATGACATATCTGTATATATTTGCTCAGTTTGTGATAATCGATTGAGTCAATTTATAGTATCTGAATACGGATCGATACGCCTTTCTATATGGATCGATAGGTATTCCTTTATTATGGACTGATAAGTACTTCACGCAAATGCGTTAGGACTAGAGATCGGATATTCGGATGCATATTCACCTAAAGTTTGAGAGTTGACTAGTATGGGGAGTGCGCTTCGGTACGGGAAAAAGTGTCAGTTTCCAGGAGTGACGAATTTTTAAGAACTACTCTTTTGTACTGTGGATCCCCGAATATATTTCATTTTAGAATAAAAGGTTTTGAAGAAATATTATTAGTGTTTTTTAAAAGTGTTATATTTTCCACAAAATGATTGCCTAGTTCTAAATACATAAGAAATATTTGTTATACTTAGGAATACAATTTTTTTTACCTATACACTGTTATTACTGAAACCCCGCGATCTCGGAATAAAAATATATTTTAAGAAGCCGTTTCCATACTTTGTATCCTTTGCCGGGAAAAAAGCGTACTTTAGGTAAATATGCATCCGAATATCCGATCTCTAGTTATAACATAGTTTATCGTAACCGCCTATGTAATGACCGAGTTACCTAGTTTTTGAAGGATATTTATTTATAATATTTATTGTATACATTCAACATTGGTTTACAATAGTATTTAGGGAAGGTATTACTGCTAATTCATATACAAATTATAGGCGTACTTAAGATTGAAACAGATATAATCAGACATAGTCATCTTTTGACGATCTTCAACTTACCCAACCATCTGAAGGCCAATTCTCGTAATTTAAAACGTTCAAAATCTAGTCGCAATCTCATCTTGGCGACAAACAAACGTCAAAAAGTTGTCAAAATGTAGGGAAATAAGAGGTATTTTTGACAGATTGAGACTGAGATCAGACTGTGAACGTTCTTAAAATTAGTAGAATTGCCCCTCAGATTCCACACCAAGAAAGCAAACTAATACTCAAATTATAACCCTCTTAGAATAGTTCTTGTACACGCGGCTACATAATTATCAAGCTATAACTTTCCTGTATAAACTGACTTCTCATTGTACGCAAATCCTATACAATGCGAGATCAGCCTAAACTGAAACCCCCTTATTACAAAACAAAGTTTATCTTCAGACCCAGGTTTAAAACATGGAGCCATTATTGAAATTCGAACTTTATTGTGACTATGGTACAGTTCTTAAACACAAAACTGACAACTTTGTTCCGAACTAAGTTTTCAGTTTTGTATAAATAACGGTATTTCAATCACTGTTACGTTCTTATTACAAAAACTGGCTCCATGGTTTAAGTTAAGCCATGTCAAAATATAAATCTTGTTTTGTAATAAGGCGGAAAATGTTTAGTTTTCTGTTCATCCTATCCATGTTTAAATATTCTTTTTAATTATTATATCTCTTCATCATACCGCTAGGGTATGTTGAAGACAGTTGAAGAGATACTTTTTAATTTTGACCAACTTTATTTGTTAACCACCAGCAGCAACAACAAACAATGTTATATTCTATTCTATCCTCTTTGCAGATCAACTATGTCTAGACTAGCATGCCTGCTGGCGGTAGCTGGCGCTGCGTCCGCCCAGCTCACGCTGGACGGTATCCGATGCGGCCAGCTGACCTGCCAGCTCGAGGAGTACTGCTCCCCGGACACCAACCGGTGCGCGCCCTGCAGTGTCGTTTGCAACAAGACCAGCCACAACTACGATGCTGGACTCTGCATCAAAGAGTGCCAAGGTAACCTTTTTCTGCTACTTTTTTAATGATTATTTCCATTATGAACTTTTGTGTCTTACTGCAGGCTACCTCATGGTCGCTATTTCTACTCTGCTGTAGAATATAAATCGATAGTCTACCCTTCCCGATAGAGAACTGTAAAAGTAATTTTTGTCTACTCTTCCGTCGACAAAACGTTTCTCTACGGTAGGGCAAAACCCTCCCCTTCTTCCCCGTGCTGTATGTAGCCAATATTTAAGAAAAGAGGCGAAGCGGTGGTAGCTAAGCTGACTGTCCAGGGTGTGCCGTATGTTCACTCAAGGACCTTGATTGTTGCGCAGAATAGCCACTTAATACGGCTGACAAAGAATGACAGTTGTTATTTGAGTTTATGGACTATTTAAATAGATTTTCAATTTGCTTATCAATCAAGTTCCTTGACATTTCATGTAAGTACTATCGCGGGCATCCAAATCGGGACCACCGTAAGGACTATTCCTGCTTGCAGCGCTCGGCCATTATTCCTATGGTTCTATTCCGGTCAAAGGTCAGACATCTGTAATCAATGATCATTGTAACAGAGCCTGAGAAATGTATTTAAACAAAATATTCCTATGTATTTTTGTTTTATTACTCGACGAAAAAAAGGGTGCGGGCGGTATAACAGATGAGAACATCGTCAGGATGGGACTTTGTTTTGAAAGTGGTCCGATTTGGGTGCCCGCGATAGTACGTATATACAACATTATTTTTACTATATGCGAAACCTGAATATAGTTTGTTCAGAATAAGGAACTGAATCGATTTCAATCATTTACACCATGTTATATTTTGTCCCAAAAATATTTAAGTGTGATGGAAAATGTTGTCACCATTTAATTACTTACAATACAATCGCCGTACGGTTAGATAGGTACCTACTGCCAAATTATTATCAATGAGCGCAAGACGACCCTGGAGGCGCGGGGGCGCGCCGTTAGCATGTTTTTGTACGGACTTATAACTTTGTGATTTTTCATGATACAATTTCGAAAATTTTGTACATAGATTCTTTACATAAAAATACTAGACACGTGTTTCGTTTTCAGGGATTTTTTGCGAGATGAAAATGTAACAAGATTTTCTGAAAAGGCACTGTAGGTACTGTAATTAGAATTTCTTTGAGCGGGTTGATTTCCGTGACATGTGGAAAAGTGGGTGTCTTACTTCTACAGAGCCAACTAACGAAAACTTTGAAATAATAATACATTACTTACGTATAACATTTACAAACACGCGTGGTAGATACCACGCGACAGTAGTTTCTGAGAATGTTGGTCGTAGTCCAGATGGACTACGACCAACATTCTCAGAAACTACTGTCGCGTTTCCATCAGATGGAAATCCTTGGAGCTATAAAGATGACTAATATGAACAAATAATAATAGAAGCCTTAAAGAGTGAGCAATCGATTATTCACTCAGTTGTCTTAGTTATAAAGTCTGTTATCATTAAACAATAAAATTTACAACTGGTTTCGTGACCGCAAGCCGCCTACGGTTGTCGCTGTCCCTGTTTTACTGTGGTTCGTCTCGCTTGCACTTGAGTAAAGAATGTGTAGGTTTCAGGTCAAGCATCTCTTAGGAGAGTGGTGGTTTCATATTTGTACGGCAACACGGTATTGGTGCAGATGTTGTATGAAATTAAGTGAGCACTCGTACTACTGATGCTGCGCTACGATCCATGTTCGGGAGATTGATCTTGACATAGTAACATAGTAAAAACTGTTTACGATTGTATCACACGCGACGCTCTCATAAATGAACTCATTAATACTTGTTAGTGATCTAGACAGCTGCTGTAAATATTTGTCGCTGAAAAACTTTATCTACGTTCGAAATTGTTTTTCAGTTTCTATTTGGTAAAAACATTATAAATGCATTTCCAGATTAAGACATCAAAAAGGGCTGACGATTTATAGATCCTTGCAAAGATGCAACAAGTTCAAGACAAAAAAAATATCCGAAAATACAAGTTATGTACAATAACTAAATGTGGTCCCAACATAGCTAGGAAAAGGATAGGCAGATTGATTACTGCCATAAAACGTCCAATCCTAGCTTGTCCGCTAACATCTATTACTCCTTTTCTTTGAGATAGGTATTGTAAATCTCGGTATCCAAGGAACAAAGATTTTACTTTTTATCCGTCTGTAATAAGTAAACCTCATTAAAAACTTTATTGGAAAATGTCACTGCTACCTTTTCCATTTACAATGCAGACTATCAGGAAATATCTCTAGTGAATGTATTCCTATTAGCATTGAGAGTATTATTTAATAAAAAACGAATCATTTAAAAGATCGGACAGAAAACCGTACTACACACATATAAATTTTCCGCTGGCGTTCATTTTTTGATTTTTGTTTCTACAGAATTTTATTTCAGAGTTAATCTACCTACTTATTTCTTACAAAATAATAGCTCTCCTCGCTCTTCAAAAGAGAATAAATAATTCAATGAAAGTGTAGGCACTGGCTTAATTTTCTTAGTAGCCTCTAGATTTAAGCCTCTTGCTACCTCCTTTGCTTACGCATTTTAGGCAGTATTTATCTAGTAAGTACTTGGGACTTATGATCCACAGTACGAATCATATTAGTCCATCGGGTATTAGCTTTTGCCGCTACGTTACACTACGCTCAAATTCAACCGAAGTCTTTGGCTCTACACTGATTAATTTCTAGGTTAGTATTATTTTGGATCTATAAGCTATGTAAACCAAGAGTTTAGAAGGTTATAGACAACTTAAGAACTACATGAAAGGACGATATAATTATACGACATGTCACAGAATGAACGCACAACCTCTTAAGGGGTCATTGTACTCATCATTATGAACAACTTTTACTATGGGACCAAACCTGAAATCGCACAAAATAAATCAGCTGTTCCCTACATTTATGTTAGAATGACTCGTTAAAATGTAGGGAACAACTGTTTTTTTTTCGCGATTTCAGTTTCGGTCCCTTAGTAAAAGTTGTTCATAATGATGAGTACAATGACCCCTTAAGAGGTTGTGCGTTAATGAAATGAAATGAAAATATTTCAGACCAAGCACACAGTAAATGATACAGGTCCATATTATGTTAGTAGGTAGATAGATACCTATAGCTATGTTAGTAAAATGAAAAATATTTATTATTTTGGACATGCGTGAGCGACCAATGCCACAGGATTTGGCTGTCCACTCAGTCCAACACCACGCTCAGGAGCGTGTTGGAGCTACCATTTACCCGAGACCACAGGGGGCCGTTCTATTGCGAAGCACCGCCTGGAAGCCGGCCGTACTGTCGTCGGCGAACATGCCAGAGGCATTGCACCGCCATGGGAGCCCCAACAAGCCCATCATCATCATTTCAGCCGAAATACGTCCACTGCTGGACATAGGCCTCCCCTAAAGGGGGGGTTTGCCATAATCGCCACCCTTGGCAGGCGGGTTGGCGATCGCAGTATGGTGCTAAAATGCATAGATAACGCTGCTGCCCATTTTCTAGTAAGTCCCTTAGTCGCCTTTTACGACAGGTTGTGTTCGTGAACGGGCGCCGTCAGTTGTGACTGGTCTTCTCCTATCTGCCAGGGCTTATTTGATATATTTTATGTTGTTTTTTAAATAATTGATATGTTTACATTGTTCTCACATATAGAAGCGACAAGAATAAATGTACCCAGGATTTTGTAATATCTTGATTTAAAAGAGTGTCCTTGGAGTTTCTTGCCTATTCTTCTCCATAGAGATCTATGTTTTGGAATGGGCAAATAGCTTCAACTTTCTGACTAACTGACCGACTCTTTGACTATTCAAAAGTGCCTGTAATTGGTTTAATTGAAATAAATGCTTTGAGTTTGAGTTTGACACCCACGGGAAGAAATGGGATGGTGCTATTCTTTACGTCCGGCACCAAACGGATCATGGGTATCGTTTTCATGGTTTTTGAGGACACTGATAATGATTATGGGGTCAAAATTAAAATTCAAGATGGCGCCACTTAATTTTTTTTTATTTATTGGTTTTTTTTTGACATTTGTGTGTCATTTCCATGGCATGGCATGGCATGATATAATTATGTATTTGCTATCAATCCAAGGTTTCGAGAGTAACTTTTTCATTCCGTTACGATCATTCATTCATCATCTGCCAGCCTTTTCCCAACTAAGTGGGGGTCGGCTTCCAGTCTAACCGGATACTGCAGCTGTATTATTAAAAAAGATAATTCCATAAGGCAATAGATTTTAAATCGGATAAATTTTGTATCTAGCCAAAAAGTTGTAACTATTTTTTTCACTAGACGCAGCTCACGGACCGCTTCGCACTTCATCTGTACAATTTTAAAGTATCAGGTGCATGCCAGTACCAAGTTATCCAATCCTCTGCGAATGGGTCGTTGTTCCTCGCACATCACGAGTTATAACGGACTGAATAGAATGCAGTTGTAGGATCATTGGTAGGGGGTGTAACAATACCCATAAAAGTCATGCTCCGTTGATTCCGACAGGTATCGTACGCACACATGTATAGCCACGCACACGAACACAACTGCTTGTCTGTGTGCAGCCGTGTCGTCGGTGAACTCAAATACAGGTGGCTCCTTGTTTATAAATTGTGCAAGTGTAATATGTTTTTGTCGCATTATGTCGCGATGCAATTAAATGCGTGTTTTCAATTAGTTCGGCTGTAAACAAAGTGAAGTATGAGCGAGCTTTGAATGAACTTGTGGAAAACAAAAGAGCGCTCTGCTTCGCTCGCGTTTAAGTTTGGAATAGGAATATACTTTTGCGCTTTGATACTTCGAAAAGGACAAAATAAAATGTTTTATTTCATGGCTGTATTTATGTAATATTTGGTACAGGGTGCTACGTTTACGTTTATCCGTTCAGAGCTGGGAGTTGTGAAACAATGTATTCGCTAAGCGTTCAATAGTTGATAGTTTTGTGAAGTGCGCTGTGTGTGTGTTTGTGTGTGTTTGATGGTGTGTGTGTGGCCCGGGCAAGCACCTGTCGGCGCTGCTCGACCTGCTAATTGTTTGCTCGGGACATTTTTTCACCGACCCCGCCTGTGTCAACATAATACCCGGCCCTAATTTTTTCTTATCTTGTGGCAAAGAAACCTGTGCCGTATCGTTAAATGCCTTTCTATTGTGAACCCATTGAAAATGAGTTTTATGGCTAAGATTTCGTTTTAATGTGAATAAAAGTATTTTTATGATATTACTAGAGAGAACCAGTATTTGCAATTGATTTTGAATCAATTGCAAATACTCTTTACGAACTGAATAAAACTTAGTGTGCACGAGTAGGTATTTCTTATTGATTTAAAATTAATTATTGCAAATACTCGTTCTCACTACAAACAAATGAACTTTCCTGAAATGAGTATGAAAAGCCTTTCCATTTTGAAGGCACCATTTTTTTAACAATATGCTGTACCTGCATAAGTTTTACTCATTTTATATAATGTCTCCTTTACGACGAACACTAGTAGGTAAGTATTTGCGAATGTTATGTTAGAGAAGTCAAAGCTTACTCTAGCAGCAACAACGCACTGTGAATTTTTTGAAAGGGATCCTAGAAGTTTTCTTCAAACAGTAGAGACCTGAGACCTTACGTAGATGCAAATGAGCTTAGAATCTGTTAAACTATGAGAATAATTTATCGACTAGCCTAGAGGCTAAATGCGTGGATGTACCAAGTTGTACCTATGAAGTTTTTAATGAGGAAAACTTCAAAAATATTTGTAGTTTGGTCTTAGACCGTCAAATTTATCTATTCTTTTACATAGGACTGAGACTGACCGTTCTTAGAGAAATATGTAACACGTATACCTAAGCTTGTAGGTTAACCCCTATTACACTGAGCTGTGATCTATTTGGGTGCGGTTCGTTTCCGGGATTCTCAGTAAACCAAGCTAGTTTAGGAATAGGTAAAGAAACATTCGGAGCTTCATCAGCCTTCATAGACTAAAGCCTAAAAAAATGCCCTTGAAAAGTTCAAAGATAATATTTAGACTGCCAGACAAAGTGTCAGCTGATGACTAGAAATTTATACTCAGTTTTTAAAACAATAAAAGTTTTTTAACAGCATCATTCGACACCTCTATCGCATTAGTCTCTGAGCCAAATTTTTCGTTACTACGCATTTTTAGTTACATGATTGAGTGCTTTACATAAGATTTTTTTGTCGTGTTATGCTGGTCTGCGACTTGTCTATTCCAGCAGTATTTATCTAATTTCAAAATTCCAAGATGCACGACATTTATTTGTTGAAACATGAGTATACATACTCCATGCAGATTGTTTATACACAAATATAAAAACAACTTTTTACATAAAAAAAAAAACATCTGTTTTCTTTTTTTTTTTGGAAGTCGGTTGATTTTTTGTAAAAAGTTTTTTATTTTTCAGTTTTTAGTGGGTCAATTTGTAATTTATCTAAATTTCCTAATGTCAATTGCTCATCACTTTTTACAAAATATTGCTTTTTCCGATGCAGGGATGTTAATTGTAAGAACCAGGAGAACTGGAGCTGACCATCAGTTCCACTTCACCATACGCATTGTGACGAGCATAAATTGCTTCGCAACCATAATACATATTAATAATTAACATTAACAAATTAATAAATTAATAAATATTATTTAGTAGTTCCGGTGGCCATGTGTAGTCTTCGTCATCAGTTCCATTTCGCCAAATGGTTCTTTCCGAGAGCGAATGCACGGGTACTATAAAGATACTCAAATTGCTATAGCCTATAGGATTTTAAGATTTCCCTCGATTTCCATGGGATCCCTTCATCAGATTCTGACTTGGTTACAAGTGGTCCTATGACCACTGTGAGTATAGGTATACCCTTTCAAACAAAAAAAAAGAATTTTCAAAATCGTTCCACAATTGAGGGTAAAATCAAAAAACGTACAGACGAACATAATTACCTATATAACCTCCTCCTTTTTGGAAGTCGGTTTAAAAAGAGATCTATCATGTTTGGCCATATGGGATACAAATATTCTGACGATTTCTTTTAATCTAGTGTAGATACGTGACCAAATTATCCTTTTCCCACTAATAAAATATGTATACATGGGATAGGTATTACTCCAGAAAATTATTTATTTCAATCGCTTGTTTACACCCATGTTTGTTTATTTACAGGCTATCTCCTCGACCTAAGGTACATGCGAAGGTCCGAAGATACACATCCTCCAGGGGATCTGAGCGGTAACTTTCTATTTTTATCTATTTTCTAGGTATCTTTTGCTCTGAAGTTTATGCTCACGCGATACTTGCTTCATGTCTCCTACATGTCTTTTTTGTTTTGCTTTTGCGAATATGTTTGACTTTTACTTTTACACGAAGAAAAGTGATATTTCAAAGGGATAAAATCCTTGGTGAGTTTTAAGACAAACGTTTTAAAAGTAAATTAAAACGAGAGAGTTAATTTCACAAAGAGAGACTCGTGAGCTAAATATAGCAGAAAATAATGAACTAAATTAAAAAGTTGATAAAAAATCTATCCACAGGTTGTCTGAAAAATATATCTTTTAGCGATAAGACCGCCCTTTGTGTCACCCTATGTAAAACTTCAACATTTATATAAGTCATTTTTATGGTGTTAATAATAAAGAGTATTCTATTTTATTAAATTAAACGTGACTGCACTGGGAATATAGACAATTATGAACATGACCGATAGTTAAGTTTCATTACAACCACAAGCTCAGGGGTTAATGAGTTTGACGCCATTTAATGACAGAAGAAATATAACCATAATCCTTTTTTTATCAGTATAAAGTGTGACATGCTTGTTCAAGGTGTAATTACTACCTAATTAGGCAGCACCATTTTTGTCACCAGCATTCAACTTTTGACTTAATTTTCATATTTTAGGTTAGGCTGTTACGTTACCACACCCTTTGTCAATATTCCCTGCCTGTGACAACCCAATAACTTATCAGAATACAATCTAAATCAAAAAATATTAGAATCACATAAAAGTTAGAATCAATTCTTAATACTATTGTCCTAGTGATATTAAAAATAAATATTTGTCTGACAAAACAGCGAAACTTTATCTTTCTTTTAAACAAGATATAAATTGGTTTCTGCGTTTTATATGAGAATGTCCTTTCGCTGTCCAATTGAGAGCTTCGTCGGGTTAATATTAGATAAGCCGGGACTCTGTTGAGCTCACGGACCGAACCCTATTGTACAGTTGAACAAGCTATTCGATAGACAAGCAAAAATATTTATCTTTCCTATACATTGCCAATATTAATTGTTATTGAGTACGTTATTATAACTTTTAACCATAACGCTGGTAGCACACCTCTGCCACGAAACCATAGCAATGAAACCGCAGTGGTTCATTCAACTGGCTCGCGTCATATTCCGCTACTCGAATCGGATGTGAGTAGCGGAACATGACGTGAGCCAGTTGAATTAAACTACTGCGGTTTCGCTGCTATGGTTTCGTGGCGGAGGTATGCTACCAGGGTATACGATATTTAAGAGAGTGATGTGAAAGAGTTGACTACTCAGCATACGCACAACATTGCTTGAAAGTAGTTGCAAGTTAGCTGCCTGTATACCAAATAGCTTGTTGGCCTGTACATAAATACACACTAGTAAAGAACAATATAACCATTTTGATATTCTGTGTAACAGTGTTGTGTTGCTCATAGATATTATAAGTTTTTGCAAGTTCTGGAAATTGCGCTGCGAATATCCAAGTTTTAGACCTTAATTGGACTGTAGACATGTTTACTGCGAATGTTGAATTAAGTTACGATCGCGATTCTCCTGAACTTGTTTCAAGTATTATTGATTCTAAAAGTCAAGTTAATTTTGAACTTTCCTTAAAGTGCAATGTGAACTGCTATTGAGAATATTAAACTACAGCAGCTCCGCTAGCGTGTACTAAAATATACTAATACATAAAATCTGCTGTTCCCTACATTTTGACGAGGAGAAGATAAATGTAGGGAACAGCATATTTTAATTCGCGATTTCAGTTTTGGTCCCATAATAAAAGTTGTTCACGATGAGTACAATGACCTCTTAAGAGGTTGTGCGTTATTTATGTTACATCTTGTATAAGTTTAAGGAGTAGTTTTCTAAAGCCCGTATTTATAGAACGTTACTCAGTACTCAAGCATTACTTAAGACTAAATTCAACCAATCCAATGGCTTGAATCTAGTCTTAAGTAATGCTTGAGTACTGAGTAACGTTCTATAAATACGGGCCTAAGTAGTAAGAATATCTGGAAAAAAAATTGCAACCAAATAAATATGACACTGCTTACTTATGATTTAAACCTTGTGCAGACTAGCGTGATATCGCGGGCTCGACGCGACTTTCGTAGCACAATTTGCTTGTCGCTGTCTGTCGCGAACGTGATATCGCATCAGTCTGTACGAGCCTTTAGTTGTCTCTTTGTTGGCATAATATAATATATAATAATATATATATTTATAGGTAGTAAGTTAAGCTAATACAAGAAGCTTGCAATGCAATGCCAGCAACAGCGAACAAACTATATACCTACCTAGGTATTTATATGCTGCCGCTAAGGTATTCCACTCGCCATAACGGTACAGCTGGTAACTGAAGCTTTAAACTTTTCCTATGAATTATACGTCTAGTTCAGGCGCGCATCAGAATGCCTGGAGCAACTAGCAGCGTTCCTAAGTCCCCTTAGAGCCCTCCCGTACCTAAATAATTCTTTATTGACAACGTAAAGCGTATTTGTGCAAATATTGTCTTGCTTGGCTTTAGTTGTGTAGTTGTGTGTGCTATTTTGTACCTCTCAAAAATTCTCTACGTAAATGAAAATATCATTTACGTAGAGAATTTTTATGCTTATAGTCAGTCGTCAGTTAGGGTAGCCAGGACAATGGGTCATCATATTTCTTGAGAATCGTAAAAGACGACAAAAATTTCCGATTGTCAGCAGAATCAGCGTTGCTATTAAAATCATTATATCTCTACAGAGAGACGCGAAGACTTTGAAACTGCTTACCAACTTTCTCTAAAGCGAACTGTCAATGTGATAATTATTGCTAAACAGAAGTAGGGTTACTTTGGTGAACGTTACTGCGAAAGTTATAAAATTGCATTGCGCAAATGCAACTGCCAGATTTTTGTAACCCCAACAATCTAAACTCGCATTGCGAAGATGCTACTGTCAGATTTTTATAACCCAAAAAATCATAGATTTTTTGGGTTGTAGAGATATTGGTGAATGGTGGTTGACAAAGGTTATGCTTTCGAAGGTGTGCAGCGTCAGGCGCAGACGGCCTTGATCATCAGTGGGGTGGCCTTGGCCATCTTGGTGCTCGTTCTCATCATCGTCTGCAGGGGCAGGTTCTCTTGGCGATACATCAAACAAAAATTTCAGCCGGCAAAGGTAAATTATTTTTGCAGTTGAATTAACTTTAATCCTACTAATATACTGCATGTGTGTTACTCAATCACGCAAAAACGGCTAAACGGGTTTGGATGAAATGCACACAATATAGTTTATAACCTGGATAACACATATAATACTTTTTATCTCGATATTCTCAAACTCTGTCTGTGTGGTACCGGACGTAAAGAATAGCACCACCCTATTTCTTCCCGTGAGTGTCGTAAAAAGCGACTAAGGGACTTACGTGCTAGAGAACGGGTAGCAGCGTTCTCTACGCATTTTTAACACCATGCTGCGATCGCCAACCCACCTGCCAAGCGTGGCGATTGTGGCAAACCCCCAATGGGGGAGGCCTATGTCCAGCAGTGGACGTTTTTCGGCTGAAATGATGATCTCGATATTCCCATGGGATTGAGACTTATGTGTTGAAACCGCGGGGCGCTGCTAGTAGTGAATATTACTTAGTACTTGCAAACACATATTATTCAACACACAAGTGGAACGTAACATGCAATGCACACGTGTAAAGATGTCACTTTTTGTTCATTTATATCTTTCACTCAAAGTTAAACGTCTGAACACAAAATTAATCAAAATTGAAAAAGGAATGCATAAGTGAACTGATGCAACGATATTGGATTTCGGCATTCGGTATCTTTCACTCGCGCGCTGTATGATCGAAAAATGTATGATTATAGGTAAATATATTTTTAATTAATGAAATGATCAAATTATCTTTGATTTCTATGTAATTTTGTCGGTGTCGTGTGATCATGAGTGACCCGTTTAATATCAGCGTAACATACATACAAACGTTACACCGTATACAACATAAATGCAATTTAAAACTCTACATAGGTACGTGATACATACATACAATATACATTCGTATGACATACTCGTACATGTATACGTGCAATACAAACAGAAGAGCTACTAGTCATCAAAACGTAATAGGAACCATTCGTCTCATGAACCCACTCACATACCCTCTCACCCTCATAACACTACAAACACACACACACACACATACAGACAAACACATCTCACCCTCACCCACACCCCGTATGCACCTTGAAATCCACTACACTTCATACAATTCATAAAAAATTAAGATTTTATTATTATGCTCTTCCAACAAATAGTTTGCCCTTAAAACATGAAAGTGTAACTTACGTTAAGCATTTTCTTTGTTAGTGTTTTTGATTTGATGATATTTTTGCCTCTAGGGGGGCCGTCCCTGGTGTCCTGAAATACAAGTCACGGCTTAGTTTAGGCACCAGTCTTCCACAAATGAACATCCTACATCATATTTTTTTTCCATTTTTAAATTATAGTTAATATGTGTTATTTGTGAAAGAAATATAAACATTATTTTTATTTTTATTATATTTAAATTTTTTTCCTCCAAATTAATTAATAAAGCCTGCACGGTATGCTCGTAAGACTTTCAAGAGTAACGCGAAGGACATTTTTTTTATTATTAAAAAATATTTCAATAACATTAACATCATTATCATCATCTGCCTAGCCTTCTGCATTTCCCAACTATGTTGGGGCCGGCTTCCAGCCTAACTGGATGAAGATAATATAAAATCTTTCTTATCTTAGATTACCGTAGATAAAATATCTTTCACCATTTTACAGAACCGTGTGAAGCAGTACCCAACAGACCTGACTCATCACAACCCTCACGCGGAGATGCCCAAACCTAAACACGAACTCAAACTCGAGATACGGAATCCCGAACCAGCGAAACGACCGCAGCAGCCTCTGAACGCGAGAGACCTGGAGACCAGGACTTCACAAACCGAGAAGAGCCAGGGTGCCACCACACCGAAAACTGTCAGCACAGCACTTAGCAACCGACACCCAGCAGAAGATACCACTTTAGACTTCTCCTACGATAACATGGGGATGAACGTGACCCCGCCCGAGCAACCGGCCACCAGCCACAAGTTCTGAGGTCCGGCTGTCAGCTTTGGCGGCGAAACTGTCAAGTTTATAGAGGTCACCAGTAACGTCAGTACTGCCGCGTCAGAATGTTAAAGTTCACAGTTTATTGCGTCAGGATCCGGTTTCCGTCATCCATTTTTACAACGTCACAACGTTTCCGGCTTATAAAATAAGCAAACAGGTAACATGGAAGGATTTTACGGAGCTTTGCTGTTCGGTTTATCTCGACCAGAATGCATTACTGTCAGAGTTTTGTCTTGTGGAAAAAGGTCTTTTCCCGAATACACATCGCACAGACTCTTGGTGTACGGTTTTTCACGGAGTTGTTCACATTCCATAAAATGTTCAGTAATTAACACATTCCGGATGAATCCTAGTTTCTATAAGTAACTGTAGTGGGAATACCTGACACTAAATTAGAAATAGAGATTAAATTAAATACATTTAAAATCTCGAGTTTAAAACGTAGAGTAAGTTTTGATCAATTTATTCTTCGTATTTTCGGAGTATTTGTGGTTCAGAATCGATGCATCGAATTCGACCGTTGGCGTTGTGATCATCGAGTTATAAAAAAATATATGTATGTAGAAAAAAAAAAAAAATATATATAAATATTAGTATTCTAGGCATACTTGTATTTATATAGGTATATGGAACAACTATAAGCAACTGTAAGATCAACACCAATATGTAGTTATAGAATAAAATTAATGCTATTAGAGAAGTAGGCCCTTTTGGTGCAGCTAAAACGATGTAAATATGTAGCGAGATTATCATTAATGCTTAAATTCTGATTATTAAATATATTTAGTAAGTATTTATAACGTAATTAATCGTATAATCAGATGTTATGTAATGAAATTCATCACAACATTCACAATAGTTAATAAATTATATTTTAAATCACTCTGTAGGTCTAGAAAGTAAATAAAATAGGCAGGTAGTGGTCAGCCATGTGATGTTTTTCGTAGGTAATTGAAGAAAACTTATAATTACTCTATACTCCTTAGCGTATCACTAAATTAAAAGTAATAGGGCTTTTTTCTACATATTGAACAATAGCTACAAAATTGCTTCATACACATCTTTTAGAACAAATTGAATGATCTTTTGAAAACACATTTCCGTTTCTTTAACAAACTATAAAATCAGTTTCTAATGTGTAATAATGAGATTTTTTTATAGCACCCGTCTTATGTTTTGGCAACCGCATCGTTTTCCATGTTATGTCTTTCTGTCACGAAAAACAAACAAAGAAAATTCATAGACATCACATGGGTACCCGTTAATTATAAGATAATTAAGAACCTAATTAATTACGACTATCACAGACGTGTATTCGTTCAGCAATAATTTTCGCACATGTATGTATTTTATGTAGTGTACCTACGTGATTGTATTTGAACGGCTACCGCTGGACTCAATTGATGAAAATTTACAAAACATTGCTTGGGAACCGGGATGACAATATACATAACTTTCGAAGTGAATAATGGAGCTGAAAATGTTTCACATTGCAACGCAAAGCGAAACATTTTGATGAGCCTAATTATACCACAGATCGCATGGATAGATTCCATTTAGAGAAAATGTTTACCGGGACTAACAAAGTTAAAGGTATCCTACTGACTTTCAATAGCGGAAACTTGGAGGAGAATATTCTTTCTTATCAAAAACCGACTATCTGTTAGTTAGTAACAGCAAAAATAAAAAAAATCTTACCATTTCCGGTTGGTTTTGGTTTTTATTTAGTGTTCACACACATAATCGAATCTGGTAGTACCAATTTGCAAAACATTCCCATTCACCAACATTATGTTTCGTGAACTCATCGTAGGGTCTGGCGATTCTTCGTATTTTATAATATTATAATTTATGTATTATATTGACTTGCAAGTATTTAGTTAGGAGACCTACCTAATGCATATATTATTATTTAAATAATTATAATTATGTTGTATATTTTCGAGTTCGACTCGGGTTAAATAAATGTTCAGCATGGCTGAGGTAGTTTTTTATTTATGGGTTATGTTAAATGTGTATGTTATATTATTGTTGGTGATGGATTGCGTTTTGTTAAAGAGTAAATTAACTTTATGGTAGCATGTTAAGTTTTATTGTTGAGATGTCTGGTTTTATGATTAGCCGAGGTAGTTAGTGGCTGGTTTAGAGTCATCAGCTGTGCGGTAGATCCACAAGGAGCAGCTTGGCAGCTTTAAGCCGGCGCACAAAGTGTAAGCTCTCGACACAACTCGCCGGCTCACGACTAACTACACTTGCTTACAACAATGTTATCCCTCAACCAGCCCGTGTGTACTTCGAAAATATCTCCATCCATATTCTCTTGAACAATACGCTGTTTTGGTCTATGAAATAAGACAGTAATATCCGATAACACCAACATTCCGGACAAACTTATTGTTGCATTGATCCTCTGAAATAGGAAACTCTAATGACTCGAATCTCGATAGTATAACTAATTGTTATTGTGAAGTGAACTTATGTACTGCTTTCATTGTCCGCTTTAAATGTATTTTATTAACGCATATAAGCTCACCAAAAGACGTATGTTAAATATATAAATATTATTCTGAAAGAGATTACGAATTTCTTATTAATTATGTAAATATTTATAAGAATTTTATTCTAATTGGTAAAATTTAGGGTAGGAACAAGCACAGTAGGCAGTTTTTGAAGTTCCGCTAATTACCCGAATGGCAGGCAGAAGAAATTAGTAGCTCATGGATTAAGTAAAATCTTTAATTAAATTTGAGGCAATCAATTTTTAAGTTTAGGATTTTTTACATTATAAAAGCATTCCGTTTTGTGCCTTTTTGTTTAGTTTTAGCAAGTCGAAGAAAGGTAGATACTTAGATTAGAGCTTTTACATAGCAATCATTCTTGATAAGTTAAACTTAAGTAATCAAAATAAGTACCAGTATTTTAAAATACTGGAAGTTTATTAAATAATAACAGTGACACCCATAGACACGTGTAGGTAGAATTATATGGTATATGGGTAGCTATATTCAAGAGTGCTTAACGAACTATCCTTAAGAACAAAAGTTTCAAGAGAGACTCGGTTTGTCCTGTTGTGAGTGCTCCTCCAATCAATGTAAGTAGTTCAGTGTATGTTTCATCAACTTTAGAGAACATGAACAAGTTCTTAGGTACTACAACAACAAAGATTTTTGAACAGAAGGAAATTTCGCGAGAATTGCGTAGGTAGAATGAAATATGTCATGAACGATTTTACTGAGGAAGTTGTGTAGCATCTCATATACTCGTACTTACTGCAGACTACTATCAAATAAGTTTAGGATACTATTTAGATTGTGATGGATATGCAAGTTAAATATCAAACGTTTGAGCCTTGTTTCTTCGAATTTCTGAAAGATATTTCCGTAAACAACATTGTTATTTTAGTTTGCATTCTGCCATAATCTAACTAAGTACATGAGCAAAAACGTTCTTCTCGAGTCGAGGCTGCGACATTCCCTTTGTTTTTAGAAAACATTTATAGTGACATTCAAGTTATGACTAATGACTTAAACTAAGTAAAAAAAAAGGCCGAGTGCGAGTCGGACTCGCACACGAAGGGTTCTGCACCACCGAACAATATTTAACACTACGTATTTAACGTAACGGTACCTATCACGTTTTTTTTTGTATTATTATTATTTGTTTTTATAGCGGCCATAGTAGAACACAGTCTGTTAAAATTTCAAATATAATTACCGTTCAAAATATACAGTTTTTGAAAAAAAAAATACTATAAACGATCGTAGTCAATCTTCGAGGATAAATCTGATAATCTTAAGTCGTATCTGATAGTTGTATTGCTACTTCAAATTCATGAAGGTACCTGGTTCCCTTTAGTTAATCTAATTTAGCGTTACGCCGCGACTTATTTAAAAGCAATTGTCACGCGAGTACGTTCGATTTGTTTGTTCGGTGAACGCGTGGTTGTGCAGACAGAGGTCGCTTTCCGGATTTCCAAAAAAAAAAGTTACATGCACGCGGCGATCGCGTACTCGCGCGACGTTCACTTTTAAATAGAAAACGCCCTTAGAAATGTAATATTTTTTTCTCAAATTTTCCGGTGATGTATCAGCGGAACTGGTCGTAATAATTTAAGATAGATTTTAATTAAAATAACTAAATAAGGTAGTGTTATTTTTAAGTCACTGTTATACGCACGAAATAGGTTTAAACTATGTATTAGATAGTGGGCACACCACGTTATCTTGTAGTTGTTATGTAATGTTAGTCAGTATTGGGTATCTAGCTGAAAGAATATTTAATTACCCATGGTAGTGAAAGGCTTCCCGTTCTACAGTTTTCATTTCCTAGAAACTGCCGTTCCTAGACTTTATTGTTTCAGTACTAGTGATCCCTAGTAAAGGCTTTGTGTTTTTCAGTAAAACACAATAAGTATTTTGTTTCAGGAAAAAGTGTATTTGTTATGTTCTTGGAGTTTCTATACAAGTATTTATTAAAGTCATTAAGTAGCTTTTGGTATAAAGTTTTAAAACTTACCTTCTCTGACTAACATTGCAAAAAAATAGTTCGTAAGGAAAGTTCCGTTGACATTTCATCGTAGATTTGATTTTCATGAGAACACAGTTATTGAATAGCGTTTTTTTAAGCGATTGCACCAATTTCATCACCGGCAGAAATAAGCTAAGCCATCGTCTTCCGAAATCTTGAGTTTATTACCTTTAACTTATCTAATTATAAAGTCTACTAATAAAATTATAAATAAGTATGGCCTTAAGTTGTGTGGTTTGTCGATTGCTTTTAAATAAAATAATAATTCATGGGAAATATTTCATCCGTAGAAGTAGAGTAGCATTATAATCATCTTCGTTCTTAATACCTATTTCGATGGAAACTTTATATATCATACTAGCTGACCCGGCGAACTTCGTACCTCCTTATACCGACAGCAGCGCCACCTACCAGGTCCAATTGTTTTTTCAAACCACCCAGGAACCCATTGAAATATAAATACAAAATTTCAACTAAATCGGTCCAGCCATTTTGGAGGAGTTAGGTGACAAACACACGTATAGAAGAATTATATATAATAAGATAACAGACATCAAAAACGAGGTTGTGCTGTTCAGAGGGTTTGATTTACCTATTTTCAAATAGGTTTTTGTTATTATTGAGTTTCTTCAAGACTGCAGTTTTCTTATCGTCACTTAAAACATTTTTTACTGGCGTTGATTTATACTTTTGGTCTGTTTCTTTGGTTCTGCTTTTTGCTTTGGTAGCCCATAGGTTAGTCTGGAAACAGACCATAACAAAGTTGGGATGCAGCTGAATACCTCTACAACCCAATTACTGGGTAACACGATAACCTTTTTGTCTTTAGTATCTATTAACATTTTGTAAGTTCAGTTTAATAATCCTTATCGTTTGATGATGTGTCAGTGGAGCATATGAATAGATTTCTAAGTTCAGTCACGATCTTAATGCACTGGAATTAGAGTAAGGTCCAAAAGCAAAAAGAAAAACTAAAAATATATAGGTTAAGTTAAGCTTCATTGATACATCATCAGTGGTATCATTTTCACGAGCACGCGGTTTTTCATTGTTATTCTGATTTAAGTTGATAGTGAAGGCAAGTGGGCTTTATTTTACGTTTGCACAAAATGGCACAGTCGGAGCGACCTCACGGCCTGCTGATCCATCGTCTTCCCAACCCGTAGTTGTGTTTCTAAGTTTAATTGTTTACCGATATTTGCTGTGCACATATTGGTATTGCCTTCGTGGCCCCCAAATCCACCGTCTTCCTACCTTAGTTCTTGAGTTTTAGGTTTCCAAAGACTTTTATGAATATAAAAAGAATACTGTTTGTACCAACACCACATCCAGCTCCTGCTTCGTACCATGTTGGTGTAACAGTGTCTTCATCTTCCAGTTTCTCTTTATTTGCTCTGCTATATTTAATAAACAACAAGTGGCTCAAGATAGTATCTTCGTAATCTTCCTGTCTTGATTCTTGATTGATTTTTTCTGGCGATGAAATATTAAAATAATCATTATCCGGATGCAGCTGAGTACCAGTATTTTTTATGGAGCGACTGCCTATCTGACTTCCACAACCCAGTTACTGGGTAATACGATGCCCCTTGGTAAGACTGGTTGTCAGACTTTCAGCATCTCTTGCCATTGAATAACATTACTTTTACCTGACGAGTGCAGTCCATTCAAATGTCACAAAGTCGTTGGTGTTGTTTATTTTTTTTTTGGAAATTAATGTTGGTATCAATTTACCTATCGTTTTTAAATTATTCCGCTGCATGATATCTTTCAAAGATCAGGGTAGGTCGCCCTTAGTGGTTATCATTACAATCCCTGTGTCTGGCTTCACGATCAGTGAGAAATCAAATACGTACGTGTTGTGGACTCATCCAACCATTGGATAGTTGGACGAGTAATTTCATGTGGGATGCAAAATTTTAAAATACTGAGATATTATTGCGTGAACCACAGCGGGGCAGTTACGTAACACACATATCCGCCAGTTGCACGTAATTCCCCATTAAAAGTAACGCTGTCACTTTCTGATACGTTCCGTTACATAAAGACAGCATTACTTTTAATGTGGAATGGAGTGTTTTAATGGACTTACGTGCAACTGGTGGTATATAATATGACCATTGATCGCTATGGGTTTCACCCACATCCATTGCATTATTTACGTTGCTGAGCAGACTATGAAGCAATGGATTAGAAATGTTCTTCAAAACTCTCGGATTGTGATGATTGTGTGTGGTTTTTGTTTACATTTTTCAGTTTTCGTCCAGTTCCGTCTTTATTTGCTTTGCAATATAAACAACACGAGGAGTAGTGAGCTTCATATTGATCACCATCACCATCAAAAATTGTGTAAACTATTTGAAGGGGTTAAGAAGTTGGCATGTTCGAGATAAAACTTTTCGTTTTTTAGAAGATATCAATGATGATGTTTTTTGCCAAGTGCGAATTAATTTAAAAATAAAAAAATAAATTTAAAATAAATAAACCATTTTCAAGTTTATCTGTCCACATAAAGACTTGAAAATTATATATTTTAACTACTCTACAAAACTTTAACAGACTGATGAGATGATTGAAGCAAAACAGATTGCTTTAAGATCGCTGCAAAACAAAATCTCTGGGGTTAATAAGATTTTTGTGAAGTTAAAGAAGGATTACTTAATCTTCATCATCTTAGTAATTTTCACCACAACACAGTAATTAATGTTTGATTTTGGTTCCCATTTTGTTAAAACTGAGTTAAAGAAGCGTAGTAACGGAGATTATTATTTGTCTATACAAAACTGCCCAGTCGGAGGGCTGAGTTTCGGCCTCCTAATCCATCGTCTTCCTATCCTATAGTTTGTCTTATACCTTACCTATACCTAAGTTTCGATCATCCATGTTTCTGTACATATTTTGCTTTTGTGCTGTTATAGAATTTAAAAGCAATCGGGTAATATTTACTTACTCCTTGATATACCTAATGAAAAATAATTTTACATATCATAGATAGAGAGTTCTTCGGTAAATGAATTCCAAATTATGTTTGATATCTATATCGGTAGATGATGTGTACGTAGAGCTTATAAATAGCTTCATAGATTACTACGCATAGATTATTTTTGGAATCAATACCTCTTCGTCGGTATTTTTCACGATTGCACACTTATTTTATTTGTACATGAGAAAGTAAATGATGATTAAGTTTTTGACGTTGTTAGGAAGTGGAGTTAATTTTACGATTGCACAAAATTGCACAATTGGAGCGACCTCATGGCCTCCTGATCATTCGTCTTCCCACCCTATCATGGACGTAGTATATTAAATAAATCGCCTCCAGTAAATGTTGAGGCGTACAGTCTTATGCTTTTGTTTTAGGAGTTTTTATTTTCTATCGGATTAAGGTAAGTGTACCGTTAAGACCCCGCCATGGCACATTAGGAATCTCGCTTCAACTTGTTTCTCGTTAGTATTTCCATAATTGATTTAACACCTTGTACATATTAAATAAATTATTTTTAAACCAGGTGATTTCATGATTTGGAAGTAGCATTACTTAATTTGTAACTAGATGTATCGAAATAGGTAACTATGAGGGATTTTTAACAAAATAATTTAAAATAAATATAACTTACGAATTACTCGTTAAGTTATTACTCTAAAATAATTATTTATTTAATTCAGCATCGCAATATGGACACGGTATTTCCTTATGAAATAATAAAAATAATACACAAAATAAATTATTGAGAGACAATAATAAATAAAAGTCTAGTTACATACTGGATTTTCGTAAATCCTATTTTATGTTTTCACTGAGAAATCCCCCTATGGGAACATTGCACCTGGAACTTGTAAGGAGCTCCCTAAGCTTAAGGAAAATATTTTCTAAGCCCGTCTACACTACGGGTTAGCCGTATTTAGAAACGCGGAACCAATGCTGCGGGATTCCGAACATAGGACGAACTTAAAGGCTCATTTACACGACTCCAATATAAAGCAGCCTCAGACAAAAATAGCACTGTACACTCGCCAGCGTATCAAACTACCACAAACTGTCCCATTTTCTCATTTTGAACTTAACCATTAACATTAATTGAAGGTTTAAAATCATTTGGAGAAATTTGACATTTTGGTATAACCTGATGTTCCTGTGTAAATCGTAGGTTGTAATTATTTTAGCTTATCGAGCCGCTAAAAAGTAGTTTTAGCGGAAGTAATTGGATAAAAAATAATTTTTATTTAGCTATATTTTTTTCTTCTTTTTTAATAGACATTGCAGTTACATAAGACTCGTTAGTGGTAAAAATTTGGATCACTATTGCCCATAGTCTTTTCATTCCTCATGCGAGTAGGTAGGCTACTAATTGTGGGGTAGGAGGCCACTCTGCAAACTACATTAACGAGAAATTTACGGAGCTTGTGCTTGCTCTACCAAGAACTATACTCGTGTAAATGCTCCACACAGTTCCTCACTAATCTCTTGCAACATAAGCTACTTACATGTATTCCTCAGTATTACAAACCATCGGAGTACGTACCTATTACTTCATTTGATTTATATAAATAGGTGTTTTGTTTAAAAAGGGAGATGCTCTCAACAATATTTAATTAATACTCGCCATTTTAAATTTCAAATCAATGATTGCCGTAGTTTTCGTCAAATTAAATTCATTTTCCAAAAAATAGAAGGTATTCAAATAGTCGTAGGTACTTGTTAGATTTATAAGTTAGATTTGCATCACATTTTAGTATTAGTAAATATAGGGAGGCAATGTAAGGGTAAAAGTATTTAATTATTAATAGCTATCATTATAAACCTTAGATGTAAGTAATTAAGTCACTTTTAAACCGTCCATACTTGACATTCCACTACGTTTTAGACGAGAATTGCACAATTTTCAATAGATTATGAATTTAAGGGTTAAAAGTAGTATTTTTTAAGTTAAGTTAATTTAAGTCGACCCGTTCGTACAGGGTGATTTTAAAATGACATGTAAAAAGCATACACTTGCAATTTTTTAACCACTCTTTGGAACATCACAGACGATAGAAATAATAGTTTTAATTTAATTAAATAATGAGTTAATGTATCTGGTATATAGGTATTAGACATGGTATAAATGGTAAGCTGGTGTATAAGTATGATAGATAAAAAGCTGGAATTCTACTTAAGACTTCTATTAACTCTTGCGGCATTATGCACTTAATTAAAATAAGCATTATTATAGATTATTTTTAAGTTATGTGTCAGCATATTCCTGCGACAGCTGTAGAATAAAAAATTGATGTAAGCGGACTCAGACATTCCCAGACGTAAGATAAAGTCAAAAATCGCTCACTATAAAAGTGCCAAACATGAAGCCAATGCCACCCAATGGTTTTCCAAAGTGTTCTATCACTCGAGACTTGCAATCCACTGCCAAATACGGTGGAACATAAATCCGCAATTAGTTTGCGCACTCAATTAAAGAAAGAAAGAAAGAGTAACGTTTATTTGAACACAAATCGTGAAATACAAAATAAAAAAGTGAAAATAATGTTCTTAGAACAATAGCGTGTGTGCGTGCCTCACGGCTGCGCCAAAAAGGTTCATTTCAGCATTAATGCCAGACTAATTTCTAATGAACCTTTAGGGACAAGTGACAGGGAGTAGTTTCGACATGCTTAACACACAATTTTTATACTTATAAATTAATAAACTAGTAATCAAATATAATAACGAAAAATTAAACGAAAACAATAAGAACTGCCCTAGCAAAACCTATTCTTAGTGATAAGCTAGATCTATTAGAAACAGTTGCAGAATTAATCCCCACTCAGCCTTATACAAAACGGGGCTCTTTAACATCAGCCTGCATGTTTAAGAACGTTGAGTACTCTCGTATCATATTTTCAAGAGCTTTTATTATGAGGAAGAACGGTTCTTAAACAACATCAAATTAAATGCGGATTTAGGTCGATAAGTATGTTTCTACCTTTGTGTTTTGTATTTTTAATAGTGATCTTAGTGGTATTTGAAATTCTGCAGAAATAAGACGGCCGCAAAATAGGGCCGAAATCAAAATATGAGGGCAAAACTAAGGATTTATACAACATTAGTTTTTGTTTATACTAAACCCGAAAAGGGGTCATTGTACTCATCATTTTGAACAATTTTTTATATGGGACCAACCTTGAAATCGCGAAATAAAAATCAGCTGTTCCATACATTTTGTCGATTTAAGTGAACACAAATGTAGGGAACAGCTGATTTTTTTTCGCGATTTCACGGTTGGTCCCATAGAAAAAAAATTTCAAAATGATGAGTACCCCTTTTCGGGTTTAGTATAAACAAAAACTAATGTATATATGGCCAAAATACGTTTTCAGATCAACGAAGCAGTTGTCTCAAACAACCGTATTAGATTTAACTTTGTATCACGTTTTAAAACTACTTAGTTTATATAAAAAAACATTTTTTTTATATATTATCTTGAATACTTACTTACGATTAAACTTTTAAGGTAGAGTTATAAAATTAAGATAGTTTTTAGAATCTAAGGTATCTGTAGGTATATATCTGGAGCCCTCAGGCATTCCGTCCAATACATAGAGTTATTAAGTAAATAAGATATTTATAAAAATATAAATTGATATTATTTTGTATGTAATATAATATAGCACTAAATTATAAAATTATATAAGCTATTTCTGATGTAATATTAATTTGAAATAATATTAAATAGGTAATGAATTTAGTCAAATATCACATTATTTTTAACGGGGCTGTTTTAAACATTTTGGCGTAACTACTTATTATCAAAATTTTTATCAAAATAAATGATTGAAAAAACGAAGTCGAGACGAAGTTCCTTTTGCTGTATATTTTGAATTAAATAACAGGCACAATGAAATAAATTAACAACGTTTTAGCGTAACTAAATGAAAAAGGGTCAAAATGTTACACATTTTTCGGTCTAGCTCTCATTTGCCCAGTGTGCAGAGTACACGTGCGTTAAGGAACTTCACAGGAAAACATCTACATCAGCAGCTCCCATATTTGCACTGTAAGCAAAGAAAACTTTGCACACTATCCTTTTCATTGTTACACTATACAGGGTTATTTTTAAAACGTCAATAACCTCAGGGGTCATTGTACTCATCATTATGAACAACTTTTACTATGGGACCAAACCAGAAATCGCGAAAAAAAAATCAGATGTTCCCTACATTTTAACGAATTATTCGAACATAAATGTAGGGAACAGCTGGTTTTTCGCGATTTCAGTTTTGGTTCCATAGTAAAAGTTGTTCATAATGATGAGTACAATGGCCCCTAAGAGGTTATTGACGTTTTAAAAATAACCCTGTATATGACTGTAGAAACTTATTTAAGTTTGCATATTATTCAATTCTCCCCACTTAGTAGAAAGATTAGCAGTATTAACAATATACCTGTTTAATAAACATATTAATATCAACGCTTATAGTATTAGAATCAAAATTGTATGAAATCAGACCTTGTCACGTTATTAGAATTACATTCTAATAAATGTCTAAATTTGAATTGGAAATAAATGTTTAAGAATAATTATCTGTTTGTTTACATTTAGTATCCTGAATAACTACTACTTATTTAAAAATATTAGTTTTAGTCGATTGATATACAATTGAAAGCTAAGTAAAGAAAATAAGTCGGAGGTGTCGTTGGACACCCGGTTGGTAAGTTTTAGCTTTTTATGTATTATCTATTAATACATGAGAGCCATCTAGTATGCTCTCAAGTTTCAAGTGTTAAAAGATTTGATTTTTAATACAGAGCCATCTAGTTTAAGTTTTTGCTTGTTCAAAACTACACTAGATGGCTCTGTGAAAACAAAAAACATTATTCGTTACGTGTCGATTTCTGGTAGGTTACAGAACTTCGTTCCAAAAATATATAAGAAAAAAATACTTACTATGAAAACTTACAAAGTCTTACCCAGTAATTGGACTTTGGAGGTCAGATAGGTAGACGCTCGATGTAAAATACTGGTATTGAGCTGCATCCAGTTAGACTGAAAGCCGACCCTAACATAGTTGGGAAAAGGATAAGCAAATTGATTGACTTACGATGAAAACTACTGTGGATGGATTATGATCGATAAACACTGTGTATTGGTTGGACGTGTTGTCGTCCTTGGAAGTTACCTACTGCCTGCTCATCAAAATATCTGTTATACCCTGTGTGATAAAGATCTCTATTACAAGTGTAGTAAGAACAAATTTTGGTAAAATTTCTATCGATTATAACTCATCATTTCAGTCGAAAGACGTCCACAGCTAGACATAGGCGTCCCCCAAGCACCACCACTTCAACCGCTTCTGTGCTTCCCACATCCAGCGAATCACTGCCGCCTTCACAAGGTCATCGGTCCACCTTGTAGGAGGCCTTCCAACGCTACGTCTTCCGGTACGCGGTCGCCACTCAAGAACCTTTTGGCCCCATCGGCCATCAGTTCTGCGAGAAATGTGCCCTGCCCACTGCTACTTAAGCTTGGCAATTCTTCGGGCTATGTCGGTTACCTTGGTTCGCCTGCGGATATCTTCAATTCTGATTCGATTATCATTAATGATTGATAATGCCAAACCATTTGTCAATCGTTGGGATTTTGAAGAATAATTTCATGAAAAACTCAGTTTGGAAATGGGAAAATTTTACCCAAAAACAAGCACGGGACTCACATTCTCTTGTGAGACGAACAATAGTTCAATCTCGGGAGTGACAATACACAAAATACCAGCAAAACCAAACAGGACCGGCAAAGGCTTAATAATAAAGCGATGATGCCATTCCTATACAAATCCGTATGCGACACGAGAGCTCACACAGATTCCGACTCACAGGTATTTTAAATTATTTCGCCAATACCTATGAACGGCACAGCAGCTCTGCGAAAATTAAAATTGGGGACAAAAAATTATTACTACAAGCAAACAACAACTTATGGGCGCATTTTGTCGATGAATATTGAGAATTTTCATTTTCACACATTTTCTTTATGGTATACTTTTGACCATAAAGATCAGGTTACATTGTTACATATCTAGTTTTTAAATAGACCTTATGTAATGTTTTTAATGTCTTTAAAGATACCAGTTTCGAAAATAAACTGCAGAATGACAAGGCTGGTCGGTGTTCAACAGACGATGGGTTGGCCGAAACTTCGCTAATTTAACTCTGGTAAAAGCATCAAAATTCGTGTGAAATAACAGTATCCTTCGCAATTTTTTGAACCTAAATTTTAATGTTTTTTTTATATATGACTTTTTACAGACAAGTGCGATATTGTCGCTAATTTTTTATTGGCCTTTTTAAACCTCGAAAATGGTCACAATTAAAATTGAAAAAAAAACCTATCTGCTCCAAATTAATTACGTCAACCGTAGAATGATTGCAGTTTGATCTTCGTTGATTGTTTGTTTGGCACTGCCTCGAAATTAGTTATGTTCTGTACTAACATTAATTTAAGAGCTTAGTTAGACTGAATATCCTATCCTGCTCCATAGGACAATCTAGAGTCTAGACAAAATCAAACAGGTTGCTATTTTAATTGTATAATTTATTATTTTTATGACATTTATTTTAAATTCTGTGATTACCTTAACTCACAGTGATATTGTTATTTTTTAGGAAACCGTATATATTTTTTACAATTTTTGTAAATATAATATGTGAGCACCATGTATCTACTCGTATCACATAATTAATTTATCTGTCATTGCTTCATTCTTAACTCTTTTTATTAAGTACCTATTGTGGTATAGTAATTTATTCTAGGTGCATCGTCTTCACATATAGTTATATAATTAATGTACCTATAAAAATATTGTACAAGATTTTAAAAGAGTACCGGTGGAGTTTCTTGCCCATTCTTCTCCATACGAAACTACCTTTTGGAAGGGACGACTAGAATCAATTCTATTTTTAACCGACTTCACAAAAAGGAGGAGGTTCTCAAGTCGTGTGTGTTTTTTTTTTTTTTTTTTTTTTTTTTTTTTAATGTTTGTTACCTCAGGACTCCGTCGTTTATGAACCGATTTAGAAAATTCTTTTTTTATTTGAAAGGATATACTTCCAGATTGGTCCCATTTTTATCAAAACTCAGTTCTGATGTTGGAATCCATGAGTAATTGAGGGAACTCCTCAAATATTATAGGCATACATATAGCGATTTTTATATTTTCATCAACAAGTCAATCATTTGCATTCAGAAAGTATAATTTGGTGAAGTGGAACTGATGAAGAACTTCTCAATGATAAGTATTTCACAGCTGGTGGTGATGATACGAGTATATCTGGATTAAGATACTTAAGCGAAGCAAATTTGATCTGATGATCGAAACTGATCTGATGATGAAGCCGAAAGGTAGGCACTGGAACTCGGTTATAAAGCAAGGTATCCTACCCGTGTTTGGTCTTATTGGAATTGTCATGAGATGCACTCTGGCTATAAATGATTATTAACCAACTTCAAAAAAGGAGTTGGTTCTCAATGTATATATATCTAGCCGTATATAGGTACCTACATATAAAAGGAAACCGTGACTGATTGGTCTATCAACACAACTCAAACCACTGAACAGATTGGGCTGAAATTCGGCACGTAGGCATCCGCTAAGAAGGTGTTTTTGGAAATTTTACCTGTAAAGGGGGGAAAACGGGGGGTTTTGTTTGCATAAAAAATCTTATTCCTAGAGTTAATAAACTTGAAACTTGGACGAATACTTACGTAAGTAAAATATAAAGTTTGTATTTTTTTGTTATCTTAACTTCAATGGATGGGATGTCAAAGCTTGTATAGAAGAACGCGTAACGCGTGGTCCGATCAACTCGAAACTTAGTATTTATACTTAAAACCAAAAATGAAGAATAGCTTGATCAGGGTTTTTCGAAAATCTACCCATAACGGGGTGAAAAGGGGTAGTCAATTTTACAAGAGAGGATTTTACTACGTGGCTTGATTAACTCGAAAATTGGTATAACCTTTAAGTCAAATAATGGAAAAGTCGCAAACCACTTTAAAAATTAACCTCTTTGGGGATGTAAAGGGGGGATGGATACAGTTTGTATGAAAAAATCATCTTTCGTTGATCTATTAACTTGAAACTTAGCCTGAATTCTTCATCATCAGTCTCCTGCCCTAATCCCTATTTATTCGGGGTCGTCGTAACATGTCGAATTACACTATAGATTTAATACATACAAAAGGAAACAGTGACTGACTTACTGACTGATCTATCAACACAAAACTCAAATCATTGAATGGATTGGGCTAAAATTTGGCACACAGATAGTTATTATGACGTAGGTAAACGCTAAAACAGATTTTTGAAAATTCAACCACTAAAGGGGTGTAACGGGGTTTCACAACTTGTATGGAGAAATCAATGTATGAATTGTATCAATTCGACAATTCGCAGGGTTACTCGTATCAACAAATAAATAAAACGTGTTTCATGTTTTTTTAAAAACAGCCCGTTCTGGGGGTGTAATGAGGTAAATAGTCTACAAATCAATATGGTGTCATTTTCAAGGTTTGTCGGGACGTTGATCACGTAAAGGTCAATAATTTTGAAATATTACACTCGAAGAACAAAAAAAAAACTAATAAGTCCTTATTTATTATTATTTTGTATTGGTCTAAATAACAAATCTATCTATATAAATAAATGGAGAAACTGACCAACTGATTGACTGACGTATCAACGCACAACCCAAACTACTGGGAGCGACGTGAAATTTTGCACTAGGGTTCCTTTTATGTAGGGTATAGGTACTCTTAATCCCGGTTCCCGTGAGATTTTTTCTGACATCTACGCGGGTGAAGCCGCAGGCAAAAGCTAGCATTATATATGTACAGGCATAACTTATTTGTTTATGAACCGATTTTTATAATTCTTTTATTTGGTAGAGGAAGCTTGCGCGGTCTCCTATACATTACAGATTTACAGCTAACTCTTCAATAATACGTATTTAATCCACTCGGTATATGTTGATGATGTTATAAAACTTCCTGTCACAGTTGTTTTCATAGCAAGTAGTATACGTATTGGTGTGGGGTAGGTACCACTAAAAAGTGAAAAATAAAAATCTTTTTTACAAAAAAAACAACCGACTTCCAACAAAAACACTAAAAAGTGAAAAATAACTTTAATTTCGGAAGGACATAACATAATCACGCCTTGTTTCCTCGAAGGGTTGGGCAGAGGTGTACCTGTAGTATACCCACATTTAATATTATATTTAATTTAATTTCGGAAGTCGGTGGCCATATAAACGAAATTACAAAGCCAAAGACATGATGACATGATTATGTTATGTCCTTCCGAAATTAAAGTTATTTTTCACTTTTTAGTGTTTTTGTTGGAAGTCGGTTGTTTTTTTTGTAAAAAAGATTTTTTGTAAATATTGACGTTCAAAAGTGCCTTATACTCGTATGTGCCTATTGAAATAAACACTTTGACTTTAAAAGATTTATTTAGATTTTCCGCATTACAGTTTTTTTTTCGGCGGATCATTTTTTTGTTAAAAAGTTTTTTATTGCCAATATAAAAGTAGGGGAAGACCAAAGCAATGATGGATGGACTGTGTGAATATGGCTAGAAAGAGAGTGAAGAAAGGAAGAGTGAAGAAACGGCCATGTGTTGCGCCGACCATAAATAAATCGGAATCAAGGCTTCTACATACCGGGGCGACTTGTCGCGCGACGCGACGCGACACAAAGGCACCGCTCGTCCCGCGACACGCGGGGCCCTTGTGCCGTGTCGCGTCGCGCGATAAGTCGCGCTGGTATGTAGAAGCCTTAAGGGCAGGAGAATGATGATAAGATTATTATGAATTGGGCACTGTTGATGACTGATCAAAATATTGATGCGTTTATGGGTTGTCGTCTCAAAATCACTAGCAAGTAGGCGGCCAGACTCAATTTGGAGATCGTTATTTTACGTAAACTATTAATCATCATCATCATTTCAGCCGGAAGACGTCCACTGTTGGACATAGGCCTCTCCCAACATTTGGGGTGTGTTGCCATAATCGCCCCACTAGGCAGGCGGATTGGCGATCGCAGTATGGTGTTAAAAAGTATAGAGAACGCTGCTGCCCTTTCTCTAGTAAGTCTCTTAGTCGCCTTTTACGACACCCACGGGAAGAAATGGGATGGAGCTATTCTTTACGTCCGGCACCAAACGGAATGTAAACTATTAGGCTAAGACAATGATATTATATTAAACAGATATGTTATACACTCACAAAACCTCCGAAAAAAGCGTTCCGCGCAGCAGCGGCAGGACACATACCCACTTTTAATTCATTTTACCTTTCACTATAAGTAAAAATGATAGAAAAGAGCTTGATAAAAACGACTAGAAAAAAAGAGACAGCTAGAGCTAACAAACATTATTCTGGCCACCAATCACCGAATGTTGGCATCACAAACTAACAAATACGTCCCAATTAGGAAGTTTTCAAGTCTCACAAAATATCTGTTTAATTTAATATCATTGGGCTAAGAGCACATTACAGCCGCATCAGGCCGCAGCACGTCGCATTTCAATATATAAAATCCGCCTGAAGTGTGTGATGGTTTTATACGAAATATACGAAAGTCATTACTTTTTACTTTAAGAGACAGATGTATGCCAGTGACCTTGAGTGGTTAGCTTGCGTGTTTTGTACCGAGCTCACGGAACGCGTCGTACGTTCAGCCAGTAATAGGAGTCGCCCATCAAGGAGCGCTGTCCCCAATTTGACGCATTATTAATTTATTATACACAAATAAAAGGTATTTTAATGAAACGCGTATACTAAAAGATTAATAATTAAATTATCTTTAAATTGGTGAAGGTTTCAAAAAAATACGCTTGGTAGATTTTGCGCCATTCTCAGTTTTATATCCGCTTTAGACATAACTTTACAAATTAATTTCACTATGTAATATAAACATAATCTAAAATATTCACTTATTACATTATTGAGAAAATGCTCTAATTTAACATATTTTTTTTAAAATCATTTTCACTACTCGTTTAGACGTGATCTTCAGTATAAAATCATTAAAAGTCGGTTATCGTCGCCTTAAGAATATTTTCTAGAAGGATTTTGCAATACGGTGTTTAATTTAAAATCACTAATGTAAAGTCGAATCGAGATGGTTTGCAATTTGACGAGCGGGAAACAAGATCCCTTGGTTACTCTTCTAAAATAATGAGTTTGAGCCTCTTATAGAAAAAGGAAGCAGCCTCCCGGACAACTGAGAGTACAAGGGATTTGCTAATGCATGTGAAGACTATAAATTGGAAGTAATTTTAAGTCGTCGTTAAATCTCGAATGCTGTTGCCGTTGGTGAGGGATTCAGGATTTTTAAAGTTAAATGGCCTTTTGATAATTCAGAGGGTTCCCGTATTTTGAAGAACTTTTGCATTTTAATATCAGTCAAGAGTACCTACATTTTTGACAAGTTTTTGACTTTGATTGTGACTAAAGTCGAATTATTAATTCATTAGAGTAATCTGACATGTGCACAAAGTGACACCTAGTCACTTTGTGTAATAAAATGGTCATGTTTATTCCCATGGTGATTTATTTTAATCGATTTATATTATGTGTAAAATAAATGTTTAATAATAAGTGTAAAAATCTAGAATACAATAAATAATAATAATAATAAATAATAACATTTATTTAAACATTGCTTAAAACTATTTTTACATAAAATTCTGTCTGTAACTGTTTGTGACACTCATTTTGTTATATGCGGTGGTCTCCAAAGTAGGCGCTGCCGGTATCTTTTTTTTTTTTTTTTGGGGTGGGAAATTATCAAATAACTTCTCCCGCTCTGGGCGGAGCGGAAGGGCGTGTCAGACTTTTACTGACTAAAACCCACCCGTATTCCTTCATTTGCCTTTGTGCCAGGGCCACGATATCCCTTTAGGACAAACTCGCAACCCTGGCAGGCATTGGCCCTATCGGACCCCGTCAGTTGGTGCTGACATCTCTTTGAGGCGCGCGTGGAATACGACGCGCCGTCGACCCGGGCCTGGTCCTTATCGGACGGTGAGCTACCCATCGCTCACCGTCCGCAGGCCCGTGCCTACGGTGGCCGGAAATCGGCTTGCGACTCCCGACGCCCGGGGCGTCTCCTGCGGCGACTAGGGGCGCGAGGGCGCGAACCTTGCCTCTCCCTCACACGTTCCGCCTCCTCCTTCGCAAGCATTACTGCTTCGCAGAAGGAGGTGACGGCCTCCCATGCACTCTCGCTCCGAACCATGACCTTAACCAGGGCCGGACGCGAGAGATCGCCGCCGCCGATCGCCTCCGTGAGGACACGGCGGTGATCCGCCCAAGCCGGGCAACCTCCACCGTATGCTCCAGTATGCTCCACCGTGTCCTCCGGGCAATCCACACAGTGGTGACACCCGGGCGTTTCCTCCCGCTTTATCCTGAACAGGAACCTCCCGAAACAACCGTGTCCGGTGAGGACCTGCGTCAGGCGGAAGGTGAGGACGCCGTGGCGCCTCTCCAGCCACTCCTCAAAGAGGGGACTTATCGCCACAATTGTGGCGTGCCCAGCGCTAGGTTGCGACCATCGCACTCTCCACGCCGCCATAAGATCCCGCCGGAGCTCTGTCCGCTGTGCCGTGATTTCTCGCGGCAGCGGAGTTTCACCCCGGCGTTTCACCTCCTCGCGCCACTCCCAAACGTGCGCGAGGAGTTTTGCCTCCAGATCCTATGGCGGTAGTCCGGCAAGGAGGCTCGCCGCCTCACGGGAGACCGTGCGGTATCCTCGGACTAGCCTGATGGCCATGACCCTTTGGGACGCGTTCAACCGCCGGCTGCCTGTATCTTGGAGACCTGAGTTTTGATACATTCTGTTTGTATTGGTTTCTATGGAAATGGGTAATAAATTGCAGGCAATTATAAAAAATCTAAATTTAAATTTGAAATGAGATCAAAGTTAAAGAATAAAACTTAAATTATTTTAAACAAAATATAAAACTTTTCAATTAAACACGCTTCAATGCAATTAATCAAGGCTTAAGGGTGCTATCACAAAAAAAAACGTTTTTCGTCAATTTCTTATCTAATTGTGAGAAAGCGTGAAATAATCGAAACAATAAGTCTGTGTAACTATAAAAGTACAGTTTACGTAGTGATAAACCATTCGTGTCAGTCTCAGCACCCGTTAATAGTTTAATCACTTTTGCGCTCTCGAAAATATAGCTTATTTCGCCGTTGATTTACGCCGTTATTTTACTTTTAAATAGACTAGTTTATTTTTTTTCGAGCAAGGTAACATACCTTAGTTATTAAATAGTTTTTGTTTGAATTTATATTTTATATTCGTAGATAAAAATAAAACTTCGGATGAAAAATGGTCAGTAACTCTCTGTTTTACAGAATTATTTTTGGTGAATTACTGTACGAAATATAATAAATTGATTAAAGCGCTCCCAAGTATAAAATACAGTAGTACCATGGACATTTTTATAATTTCTTAAATTACGTTATCTTCTGTGTAAAAAAGCATCAAAAGATACCCAAAAGTAAAATTTTATGAAACATCCTTTGCAGAGTTTTTACTGATTTATGTAAATAAATTGAAATATTTATTTAAAGCGCTCCCAAGATAAATAATTAACTTGCTTAGGCATATTTTATTTTTTATTTTATGGCTATATCTAAACCATAATTACACATCAAAACTCGAGTAAAACGCGCAAATTCAAGTAAAATTGTGATGGCCCTCTTAAAATTAAAACTAAAGAATAATTGTCAATTAAAATAATGTGTGACTGTGTGAGTGTATGTTCGTGTGGAGCGTAGTGTGTGGGGATGTGGGTGTGTCTGTCGTGTTGGTGAGATTCCAAGTGTGAGTTATGTTATGAGAAGGCTTTCCGATTCGTCGTATGAAAGATCTAAGAGCCATTTTTTTACCACTTTTTTACTTAAAGAGAGGGAGAAATCTTTTGAGTCATAGGGCAAAATACTGATGACCTTGTTGTATACAAAAGTGTGTAGGTAGGCGGGACATCGTCTGGCTAGGAGAGAGGTGGTTCTTTGTAGCGGAATGTGGAAGACGCGTTTGGAAGTTAATGAGTGGTAGTCTGGTCTGATTTTAATTTTTTTAGGCATGCATTGAGGATATACAGTTAGCGGACGCGGAGAACTTGAAACTCTTTGTACAGAGAGTCAGTGGGGTAGAAAATGGTTTTTTTTTTAAATAAAATTAACTTTTTAAATACAATAAATATTTCCATAATATTGAACTAGGTGACAGCCTTTCCTCCGGTGAATTAATAATTCAACTTAAGACGCTGACAACAGGTAAACCGCGGTCACTGTCAGACTACATACAAAAGAAAGAGAAGCGCGATCATACAACGCTTGTAATTTATTGCAAAATGTGAAGCAATTATTTAATTACTCAACAGTGAGTTGAATATACGAAAATAAAAAACAACCAAGTTCTGTGCACAAATAAGACGTTCTTGTTATTAATTAAATACCAACCGTACGTTGATATTTAATACAGATATTTTGGGTTGAAACACAAAGTAAAGGGTTAGTTTACCATTCATTTGTATCGAGTTTTTTTTGTATACGTGTTTTGGTAACAACCAAGTTCTGAGAAATATGTTCAAGAATAACATATATTTTTTCCGCTACCACAAAGTGTATAGATTCGGCAATTTTTTGTTTAAGACCACCGAAGCGTCTTAAGGTTTGAACGTTTTTAAATAAGGGAATTACTCTTCTGTCATCATCATCATCATTTTACGTTACTGCTGGACATAATAGTCCCCAAGCGTGCCACATTGACTAGTCGTGTGCTTCTCGCATGTTAGTCTGTATTTTAAATTGAAGCAAAAATGGTATATATACGGTTCTCTATTGTGTTCCCTAACTTTTTTATCCATAATCTAAAGTGCCATATTTTTTTTTTCTCCTTTCATCATTTGTCCGAATGATAGCTTGCCCGAACTTAATGTCACATAAAATTGAAATCCCTAAATACAATATGCCCTAAATTTGTTTGCCATAAATATTACAATCAATAATACACAAATGACATAAAACCGTTTTCAATAAAAGTTATAAGTTCTAAATTCAAATTATTTAATCTTTATCCCAATAATATTTTTGAACATTGGGTTTTTATTGCCCTGTAAGCATGCAAACAAGCATACACCATGCAGCAAGCAAGCAGCATGCAATGAGCAAGCAAGCAAGCATGCAGCATGCAAGCGAGCATGCAACATGCAGCAGTGTTTCAGTCACGGCTCCGGCGCTGCGGGGCTCCGGCGGTCCCACGCGAGCTTATCGTCGCAGATGGTTTAACGCTCACCACCGCAGCTTCGTCTTGCTGGCTGGCTCCGCCGGCCAGCCTCCGCCGCGGCGGCAAGCGGTTAAAACCACCTGCTCCTCAACTCGCGGGCCGCCTTGCCCTTCCGCGCCTACGCGATTTTAAATTACACTCTAGGGGTAGGGCATACAAGACTACGTGGAGTCAGATTTACAGCGATTTGTTTCTGTTACTAAAACCTGAAACAATTCTTTAGCAAATGCAGCAAACAGTTTTATTATAAATGAACATTCGGAATAATACACATTATATAATACAATACTTAGGACATATGACTTAATTTCATGCAAAATTAGGAGATTCAATTATTATAGTACTCGATATTATGACAGATTTGTTTTAGAAGTAAAGATAATTACGTAAAACAAAATTTCGAATTTTTGAACATTATGGTTAATGAAGTTTATAGCAAACGTGTTATGGATAATGATTTTCGATCAAACAATTTTAGGAGAAACTAACTAAAAAGGTGTATATATAGGTACTCCCTGTACCTATATATACACCTTTTTAGTTAGTTTCAGCTTATATAACACATCTGGACTGCTATACATTTTTGGCGCGCTTCCGTCAACGTGCACATAGGGTTCCCACCTTTTTTATATCAAATATAGTATTTTCGAAGCGATTGCCTGTAAAATATAGCAAATGGCGAATACAAAATTGTTATTTTTGATATTAGTGCGGTAAGTTGATTTTTACAAACGAGTAGAAGCTTACCATAGTCACGAGTTTGTAAATACCAATTTCCGCGCGTGTGTCATACAACGTTTTTCAACACATTTGCGAGAAAACAGTACAATAGGTACTAAAATAAGCCATCAAAACAATTTAAGAGAATGATTGAGTATTTCTGCGAGTCTTCCATGATATAAAATGATTGTAAATCATTAAATAGCACTCACGATTTTGGCGGCTCATTCAAGATATCAGGTGCAGTAGATTCCATATTAGGTAATATCGGATTCCTCGCTTGAACTCTTATTATTATTTTGTAAATATCAGTCGGAAAGCCGCAACAATCTTTGACATTTCTAATAAGATAATGGCGCGAATTTGCAAATGACGCCACGTGCACATGGTGAAAATTAGTACTACATCTTTCGTCTCATTTTCTCTTTAATAATAAAGTGAGATAAACGTATTGAGCAAAAACGCTTCCAAGTAGGTTCGAACATTCAGCTTATTTATTTTTGTAATTTGAAACTCCTTGGTGGAATTCTTACATAATTTTTATGGTAATTAAAAAAAAACCATAAAGGATACTCACGGCCCTATACAACGAAGGAGGTGGTAAAACATGTACTTAGAGAGTACCTATTTTACCGCCCGTTCCGTTGTATGGTGCGTAATTTTTAACTTTCGAACAATGTATACAGGCTTCGTAAATGCATTTTTTGAGCAAATGTGTTGAAAATAACAATTTCTTTAGAAATATAGTAAAAAAAAACAGGGGTAGTAGGGTTGGCAACCTTACGCACGATACATCACTCACGCGCAGTTCACAATTGTCGTGTCCACATGTATTTGAATACTATTCTAAAATAAAACCGCCTCTTCCGAGAATAGTGTCGTGTCTTGACTTTGACATCGTTAATCATTAAAACATATAGTTACCTAAGGGAAAAGCTTTTCTATGTAATGATTGAAAAGTAAATTAATATTGAAAATGCCAGTTTTATTGTTTTTCGAATTAGTTCTGTTTATTTCACAATTTGGCGTTATAATTTTGTTTTTGTTAATCCTTTACTGAATCATGACGATGACATAACCGCTACCAACGAACTGTTAATCATGTAATCAAACTTAGAGCCGCCAATTTTCTTAATTGGTGGAATAAGTAACACGTGACTATTCCTAAATTTCTCTAGGCTGATATTCTTTTTTGTTATTTCCTAGTTATGTTATTATTAGTGTTTAGGTCGGTTTCCTCTCCATCTGGACAGTCCTGATATTATTTAATGTTGGCTGTGGTCAGTACCATTTATAAGTCATAGTTAATATAGTGTATATTACTAAAATATAATATAATTAATACAACGATGTAGTTATGTGAACATCCTGATGATATAAACAAATCTGCCATTGATTTGGATGTGATGGACGTATGAACAATTGCACGGCCAACTCGGCTTAGCAACTCTTTCTAAACTCAAAAAAGTTCATCGTAGGAATTGCAGATTTTTTATAGATTTTTTAAAATCCCTTTTAAAACCCTTTTTAAAACCCCGTATCTAGAAACTGTATTTTTAATCCTGAAAGGTTTCCATCGCGAATTTTTAATATTCCATCCATTTATATACGTTCAATGCGAGGATTACAGTCCGGTGAAAGGGTGCTCCGAATGTGTCTCAATATTTGCGTTGAAACTGTGCCTATATCCAATTTATACGAGTTCTTGGAACTGTTTAATGTCAATTTTACAGTATTTATGGTGTGGTCACTTTATTAATCATTCTCCTGTCCTTATCCCAATTTATTAAGTACTTCTCTACTAGTCGTCATCTTGGTCAAAGGGCCTACCTTTAGGGGTTACCTTTCTAGCCATATTATTTTTCACAAAGTCCATCCATCTTTTCTTTGGTCTTTATTTATTTATTTTACTTTAACATAAAACGGCCCAAGGTCAATTAAATTAGTTAACTTACTTGCATTGCTACTTCTTTCCCACGGTCTTCCCCTACTCTTATAGCCATCAACATTCTCACTCAAAACTTTCCTCAAGACATTTTCCTTAGTCCTCCGCATTACATGCCCATACCATGCCAACCAATTCCCACACAACTTTTCAGTCATTGGCAGGTTTTCAGAGTTCCTCTTATGTACTCATTTCTTATTTTATTCATTCGCGTAACACCACATATCCCTCTTAGAATATTCATCTCAGCTGCATTTCGTTCATCCCTTTCTGATCCATACAAGACAGCAGGTCTAACCATTGTTTTATAAATCTTTGTCTTAAGATTAAGGGCAATATGAGAGTCCCAGATTGTTCCCATAACCTGACGCTATTTCATCTATCCAGTGTTAATTTTGTGTTTAACAGTCCGATCTACTTCGGCACAGCTTTGCACGAGTGAACCGAGATACCGAACGTCGGAGCAGAACGGGAGAAGCATGCCATAAAGCGCTATGGCTCAAAAACTGGAGAGACCACCGAAATCGCAGAACATATTATATTCAGTCTTGGTTCTGCTGATTTTCAAGCCAACATTCTCCAGCTTCTGTTGCCATTTCACCAATCTGCTCTGGGTATCAGGTCCATCTTCACCAACAAGAACAACGTTATCGACAAACAGCATGCACTAATGCCTCTTCCTGTATTTTCGACATCAAAGCGTCCATAATCAACAAGAAGAGGTAAGGGCTTAAAGCCAACCCTTGGTGTAAGCCTAAAGCCACATTGAACTCGTCGGTGTTGGCAGCGGCCGATCGGACGTATGTCCAAGTATTTATACATAGCACAAAAAGTTGTGTAGGAAAAAAAAATGCAATATTGGGGATATAATAGAATTATAGTTAAAGAAATATGATAGAATTATAGTTACAAGAAACAGTTAATTTAAAATGCTAAAAGATAAGATAAGATAAGATTCATTTATTTGTAAAAAAAACATGTATATACATACAACAGCATGCAAGATGATAATAAGTTTCAATAAAGTCCAATCATGCTTAGCCATATAAATAGGTATTGGCGTACAAATATTGTAATCACATTAATTATAAACTTACAACTATAATATAATAAAATTAATGTTAGAAAAGTTTTTCGACTAAAAATTCAGACGCACTGTAATTGGCTTTTTGCGATAAAAACACTATCAACTGACGTTTGAACGCATTGATATTTAGCTCCTTCCAACGTTTAGGTAGCTTGTTAAATATAGTTGGAGCCATACAGATGATAATTTTGCGCACGAGTGCAGTTTTTAGCTATTTAGCTATGTCCAAAACCTTTTAATTCATATATATTTATTGTTCGTTACCAAAAATACAAAACTTTTACCTCCACTGATATTAGCAGTATTACTCTATGTACATCACTTCCACATACATTGTATGTTGCACTTCAATCAATTGTATTTTCGTTAATTTTTTCTTGAAAAATAACTTCGTTCCCCTTTTGTCGCCTCGTGTTTCTTCGGCTCTTCCATGGAGGTCTCTCATAGTCGCTCAGAAATTTCTGAAGACGTTTTCTGACCATCTTCTGCTTATGATTTTCTAACATATCGGAGTAGGCATCTGAGAATGGCATTATGTTAATGCCGCCATCAGAACTAATCAAGCCTGATATTCCGGGAACCATGCCCATTCCACTACGAGGTGGCATTTGGTATTGAGAAGGATATGGAGATGGATATGGTGGCACATATGGCCCCGGATATGGTGAAGGAAAAGGAGATGGGTAAGGAGGCGGATAAGGCGACCCAGACTGGAGCGGGAATGGCATCTGAAAAACAGGTGGGGGTGGCAAAGGTATTCCAGCTACTGGAACCATAGGATTTGTAGGAGCCAAGGGAATGCCAAAAGGTAAAGGAATGGGCAGTGGCATTATAGGATAAGGAACCGCGATTGGCGGGCCAGGTGGTATTGCATGAGGGGGCATCATTATCGGAGGCACCACTGGTGGAGGGAGTATCGGCAGAGGTGCAGGCATTGGAACCGGTATAGGGATAGGAATAAGCATTTCTTGCCCAGGGTCCGTAGGAGGAGTAGGCATTTTTTTAAAGTTGCAGTACTCTGGAATGTTCTGTGGGTACCAGTAGAGAGGATTGCATGGATCTCCGCTGGGTTTTGTACCGTTTGGTCCATGTTGGGAGAATGTACCGTCTATGGAGCACTTTACGCCTTCAAGTGACAGTACTATAAATACGAACTGTAAAAAATAAAGACTTTTGAAGTATTTTGGTCAAACACATAATTAAAACATGTCCCAGAATTAACGCACATCCTCTTAAGGGGGTCATTGTAATCATCATTATGAACAACTTTTACTGTGGGCACAAACCTGAAATCTCGAAACAAAAATCAGCTGTTCCCTAAATATTGACGAGTTATTAGAACATAAAATGTAGGGAAAAGCTGAAAAGTTAATTCTGGGACATGTTGTTTAAATACTAATATTTTATAAACTCGCGTAATATTACATATATTTTTTAAATATAAGTAATAGAATTGGGAGTTTAGTGCCGTTTATAGTATTTTGTAATGACGACTTGTTTTAAGTCTAAAATGGCAACGGCGAATCATTATTCGAGCTCAAATATAAAAAAAATATATACATACCTACTCGTATTTATATATTTTTTTATATTTGAGCTCGAATAATGATTCGCCGTTGCCATTTTAGACTTAAAACAAGTCGACATTACAAAATACTATTAACGGCACTAAACTCCCAATTCTATGACAGATATATTATAAACTGGTGAAATGTGGGTGCACTATAGGTCACCTCTATAACCCTGCGGGGGGACAACAGACATGAATTTTTTTTATGTTATGTGTGGATATCAAAAAGTCTTGCTCTATTAGCCTTATTTTGTTATGACTGTCACTACATATTACAAAACAAAGTACCCACACCGCGTCTGTTTGTCTGAACGTGATAAACTCAAAAACTACCGAACGAATTTTCATACGGTTTTCACCAATAGTTGGAGTGATTATTGAGGAACGTTTTAGGCGACGATAACCGACTTTTAATGATTTTATACTGAAGATCACGTCTAAACGAGTAGTGTTAATAAATTGATAAAAAAATATGTTAAATTAGAGCATTTTCTCAATAACTTAATAGTGAAATTAATTTGTAAAGTTATGTCTAACGCGGATAAAAAACTGAGAATGGCGCAAAATCTACTGAGCGTATTTTTCTGAAACCTTCATCAATTTAAAGATAATTTAATTATTGATCTTTAAGTATGCGCGTTTTATTCAAATACCTTTTGTTTTGTGTATAATAAATTAATAATGCGTCAAATTGAGGACAGCACTCCTTGATGGGCGAATCCTGTTACTGGCTGAACGTACGACGCGTTGTGTGAACTGAACACGCAAGCTTACCACTCAAGGTCACTGGCATATATTTGCGTCTTAAGTGTATAATTCATTGAGGTTATGTGCACGGTGTTTTATCAAGCGCTAGACACTGTGCAGAGTAGTAATAAACAGTTCTTACCTTAAATTTTGCGATGGACTTAATGTAAAACATTTTGTTCGTCCTAACAGCTAGAGACTGAAGTTTCTCCGAACAGGGGGTTTATAAACACTTTACAAGCTTAAACGTAACAATGAATCTTTTTCAGTGCAGACAATGGAATCTTAGACTACAATACTCAAAAGGTGAATGTTACAATGTTTTACATTGTTTCTTTATTTCTGAATTGAAACACCAGCACCTGTGTTTTTACATTTTATACGTTTGATGTGAACGTGTGAATGGATGGAGTTGCAAATGCAACTCCATCACATTATGACACGTTCACCCATTGGCAGACAGAACAACGTGATTTAAAAAAAGATTATGATAGAGTTTCGCACTCCCCACCCAGTAATATGGTACTACGGCAGTTTTCGTTTTATTGTATACTAGCTTTGCTCGCGACTTAGTTCGTATGGAAGTCGTAAGACACCACAAATAAACTAAAATACAGCCACATTTCTATAAAAAACTGACCCCACAATGCCTTTTTTACTGGCCGCTGCGGTAATGTACTATATTTGCTTTGAGAACAAAATTTAGAGAGTACTTAATATCATGTTGCTTATGATTTCTGACATTCTGAGAAAAACAATTTGGACCTAAAATAATTTACAACATTTAGACTAGGTATGGGATAAGTTTTTTGAGATTTCATACTTTTGTAGTGGCCAGTTTATTCACCTTATAAAACCGGTCGAGTGCGTGTCGGACCACGCATAATGAAGGCTTACAGAAGCCTTTATTGTGTAATAAGAAGGCTTAAAGAAGCCTTCATTGTGTAATAAGAAGGCTTGCAGAAGCCTTCATTGTGTAGTTGAAATCAATTTATCCCAAGATCAAACTTGGGATAAATTCATTAAAATTCTTCCATATTGTAATCGCAGAAAACAAAAAAATTGTGATAAACCTACAAGTTAACGATTTTTTACCCGACTACGGCGAAGCAAAAAGGAGGGTTATGATTTTGACCGGTATGTATGTATGTTCATCTGTTCCCTCATTACTTCTAAACTGCTCGTCATAATTTGACAAATGAGGTATTGTTAGAAGCGTCTTGATCGTCCGCTGGTTATAGGCTATGTGAAGTTACATTAAATTCAATAAGGCGCCCTCTAGCGGACATAAAGTCAAAGCCTAAAAATAAAAAAAATGTTTATTCATGCCGTGTTGGGTACCAAATGAAAGGCCTTAATTAGCACATTTCAAATATATATATATTGTCAGCTTTTGTTCATGCCTTTGCTTGCAAGCACCCAATAATTAGGTATAATTTCTATAAAACCACAAGCTACAACAAACATATTTTCTCTCCAAACCTGCACAAAATACATAATTATATTATAATAAATACGTATTTCAATGTGGCCTATTTATAAAACAAAAATAAAACGTTTGTAATAATAATGACATAAGCTGGGAGTGCCTCCACGCGGTGAAGGCGGTAACAGTCATATTACTGGCTAATCTAATCCAAAATATACACATCTGCATGAGGAATCTATGAGGCACGTCATCTTACTGGCACAGGGCTTTTAGAGACCTGATGGATGTTACCATTAATCCTTACTTGGGCAGTTACTGTGCACAAGTTGCAGGGTTGCACTCTAGATAAAGCGGTAATTGATTTAGGGAAGTCACTATTCGCTAAGGAACAAGTCTATGTTGCCCTCAGCCACCTAAACTATCAAAACAACACATTCTAACAGTAGTAAGCGATCATAATCTTCAGGGCAAGTGGCATACGACCACGACTGTCTTCTGAACATCACTATGAATATGTATTACTCGTAAATACATTAAAATATATTACGTGTAAGTTGTTTATTTAATAGACGATAAATATTGAATAGTTTGTACATAATAATTTCAGACTAGAATATTTTCTTGTTTCATACTTTTTAGAGCGTGATTTTTCAGTAGTCGGGTTTTAGTTTTTGAACTTATTTTTTTTTACTCTTTCCTTTACTTGTACAATGAGGTCTCATTGTACTGTTGTTTCTTGCCAAATTTCATGATTCTAGCTAGATCAACGGAAGTACTATATAGCTTTTGATTTATTTGCGAGTATCAGAATATATGTCGCATTAATGGTCGTAGTTTTTATTGCATTGACTAAAAAGCTTGATTTTTAGAGCAAGCATGATTTTTACAGCTCCATGGGACCGTAGACCTGCGCATATGACATTAATTTCAACTTAATACCTCCACAAGTTTCTGAGAAAAAGGGGGTTGACAGATAGACATACGGACGGACGGACGGATAACGAAGTAATCCTTTATGGGTTCTGTTTTTTTCTTTTGAGGTATGGAGCCCTGAAAAGTAAGTTAGAGTCTCGTTCGCCACGAAATGTATGGGAAAAGTTGTTTGCTCTTCTAGTACTCAAACCTCAGTTGGTCTAATAAAGGTTTTTGATCCTTCGAAACAGGCATCAAAAAAATGTTTGTGGGAATTGTCCATTTTCTTGCTGGCTGTAATTTTTTAGGAATTTCTATCCGGTAAAATTTGCGTGATGCTTGAACATACATTCAGATAAACACAAAAATTCTAAACACTATATTTTCGGAATTATAATCAATCTCAGACCTTGAAGCAATTACTTGTTATCAAAAATACTCAATGTACAGATTTTACTTCACTACGATTTTTTATATGTATGGATTCTCCCCTTTATTTATAAACACTGCTTAAAGTTAAGTAATGATTACCGACTGTTTAACCACACATTATTGACGTTTAAACGTCTCTTAACTTTAATCATCGTTTATAAAAATAAACCCATCGGTGTTTAGAGCATTAATTACATTTTGTATTTTTATTTTTTATTTATTCAATATATTTATAAACATACAAAAATTTCAATGGTCGCGTAATTAACTTAACAATATTATTCCTTTCAAATCTAAAGAAACTTTTTGTACTTGCAAATAATACTATAACAAGTTATTACAGATTATGCAATCGTTAACTTTTCGGTAAGCGACGATTACCATTTTATTTGCGTAAGAAATGCATAATATCTTGTTCCATTCCATACCACAAATTTTTAAAGCAAGCGGTTTTACAATAAAATATTGCGATGATGTCGGTACTCAGATAGACAGTTTTAGCCAAGAATTGTGTACTGTTATCTTTTCTAATGTGAAGATATTATCTTGGACGTCCACTCGACGTCAATATCGTCATGACTTTGTTGCTCGACCCCAAATCAAGCAAAATGCCTAAATTGAGCAAACTTCTCTCCTTGGCTTTAGCTTATGAATAATATCGACTACAACACCGCTTTTCCGATTGTTCTTGATGATCGTCAACCAGCTGTTCGTTAACTTATGCAGTACTACCACGTCAAAGCTGTTTACGCTTTTAGTAATGTGACGAAGTTTTTCTGGTGTGTAACGAATTTAAACAGCTTTTGAGATGCTACAGTGAGGTCCACAAGGTATCGAGAAACTGCGCATTTTGTAAGAAACGCAAAGCAGTACCTCTAATGCTACCTATCGGTGATTTGCCTCATACAAGACTTGACTGCTATAGCCAACCAACGTTGGTTTGGACTACTTCGGCCCAGTGGATGTGTCAATACATCACCGCAGAGAAAAGCGATGGATTGCTGTTCACATGTATGACAAGAGCTGCACTGTTCGTGTTGTGTGGAGTGCACCAAGAGATTGTTGAAAGCGTCGGAAATACTTTCAGATGATGGCACCGCCGGTGGCGCTTTTATTGGGGCAAACCATCAGTTAACTGAATTGTTTGTACCTACAAGATTTTGATTCAACAACCAGTGTTAGTGGAGCTTTATTCTGCCTGCAACGACCTTTATGGGAGGCTGTTGGGAGCGGTTTATACGCGCCGTGAAGACAGCTCTTCAAGTGAGTTTCTTCGAAACTTACCCATTAAACGAGAAAGCTGTTTTAAAACCAAACTTTGTAAAAAAGGGTATTATAAAATTACCGATTATTTAGAAGACAAAAAAGCTTGGGATTGAGCTACTCGCTCTGCTAACTAAGCCTTGTGATAAAACTAGAAAAAAATACATTTAAATTATTATTCAAAATCATCATTATTTATAGTGTTTATTGGTATTGTTCGTCGAGTCGTTGAGCTTCTTAAGTCTTGAGTTGAGCTGCACGATTACAGACAAATACTTGCACTTATTGGACGGGCCCACTCAAATTTGTGTGGTTAATTCCTCAAAAGACTATATTTTCAGACACGGACCTACATGGTCGTCACATGTTTCGCCATTTCTTCTCACACCCTAGTCAGATAGGAAATGTCGACTCCATCTAGCTTTATTTATTTATTTATAATATGACGTGTAAAAGTGATTCCGACATCCTATTTACAAAATAAACAATTTCATTTCATTTCATGACATTGAGGCTCATCAAGTCAACATAAACAACAACCTGCCCCACTGGACGGCCATGTTTTCTCATTGAGAAAAGAGTGGCTAAAGGCTCCTTCTCTCTCCAAGATTTTTAGGTGTAGGTGGCTCAAAGAATATTTACCTATTCTTAAAACAAAGAGATACAGTATTTGGTAGTTGATGATGATGTCCTTGTCCTGGATTCTGACCTACCCCGGAGATTGTGACCTATGGGGTAAGTGAGAAAGGTTTATCTGGGCAGAGAAGGGGTCGTGTGTGTAGCTGACGTGGTCACCAAAGGAAGTTCAAGGACTCCAGTAGTTGTGTAGCTGCGCCATGCGGGGGTGGGGGGGGGGTTGATGTTGCGACCTTTTTTTATTTATTTATTTTTAGTATTTTATTAAAATTGTAGTTTTTTTTATATTAACATTATTGTTTTTTTTTTTTTTTTAATTATTCAAATGTTAATAAAGAATTAGTAGTCATTGGATACATGAAGTGGGCTGCCGTTGTAAGACGACTAAAATGCCACGGTGTATAGTAATGCTGCGTTTCTTTTGACTTGTAATTTCAGTATAATTATTTTCGTCAATAAATATATTTTGTACTACTATTAAAAAAAATACTTGGTAGAAAATAGTTTGTAAAAAAAATTAGCTTGGTTTTGACATATAAATCACACAATAAATGGATCCATCCATGCAGAAAAATACGTACGAGACAGTTTTTTTCCTGTAAAGTTTTGAATGATCGATTACCGTAAGGTATCAGGTCCCGTGTGGAGCCGGAGGTAAAGACCATCCTATTTCTTCCCGTGGGTGTCGTAAAAGGCGACTAAGGGACTTACTAGAGAATGGGCAGCAGCGTTCTCTATGCATTTTAACACCATACTGCGATTGCCAACCCGCTGCCTAGCGTGGCGATTATGGCAACCCCCCCCTTAATGTTTGGGGAGGCCTATGTCCTGCAGTGAATGTCTTTCGGCTGAAATGATGATGAATTATTACCGTATTATTCGGCAGTGGGTGCAATTTATTGATAACATAAGGCGTAAGTAGAAGGCGCAAATATTTTGGTTGGTAAAGATATTGTTTGGGCTAATCAGTCCAAATGCTTTAAGTTCTTTTTGCTAGCAAGATTAGCTGGGAACTCCTTCAAAGTGTAGGTATTGTGGAACACTCAGATGTTTCCTCTCTGCGAAACCGTTATGATAGATTCGAACACACCCGTAGCTGAGAGTACGTGCATGCGTACAGACACAATGTCGTATGTAAAGGCCTTACTTCACCATAACGACTTGGTGGCGCAGTTAGGTCACGCTGCCAAGCCAACAATGTACTTTATTTCTAGGAAGATACCTTATTTCAGAACAAACGAGCCCTTCATATTGGTTTATACTTAGGTTAAATAAAACAACTCAATAATAATTAAAAAAGGGCATGTTTATTGAATTTGATTCTATATTATGTTTAGTTAAGCAAAGCACCAAACCTTAAATTTACACAGTTGCCCAATTTTTTACATTTATTATTTTGACTGCATCTTTTGGGTTTATGTCGTTTTTATTATATTTATATTTATTTTTGTCGTGCTCATATTTTTCGTAGGCTGCGATATATTCCTTATGCCTCTTCCGAGACTCTGCGACATAAGCTTCAGCCATGGCTCTGACCATGTCCTCAGCCTTCTGTGCTATGGCGTGATAAGGACCAGGATGCTGGTTTGGCTTCACTGTAACAATGGGGTAGCTTAGATCTTATATTTTATCTTTATTTTACTTATACTATTAAGAATTTGAAAATTATGCTCTTATTTGCGATCCATCGTAGATCCTTTAGCCCCCACCACATAGTTTTATTCGGTAGAAGTCCGACGAAACTACTTTGCTCTAAATTCCTTTAAACTCCTTTCCTCTAAACTCCATTAAACTACTCGAAACTCCTTTGCTTTGTGGATTTTGACAGGATGAAAAAAAGTCAGAACAAGAATGTAAATCCGTGATTTGATCAAAAAAATAAAGCGATCTCGATAAAGAAAGTGCAAAACATACAAACAAACAACGAAGATGATGATAATCCGCCTTATTACAAAACAAGATTTATATTTTGACATGGCTTAAACCATGCAGCCAGTTTTTGTAATAGGAACGTAACAGTGATTGAAATACCGTTCTTTATACAAAACTGAAAACTTAGTTCGGTACTAAGTTGTCAGATTTGTGTTTAGGAACTTTACCGTAGTCGGAATAAAGTTCGAAATTCAATATAGTTTTAAACCTGGGTCTGAAGATAAACCTTGTTTTGTAATAAGGGGGCAAGTGTTTGAACTTTTCGAGAAACCAGAAAAAAAAAGTGAGATTTATGTCCTTTTAATAATAATGATAAATTTATTTGCCATAAAAATACAGATGGGATTCATTATAAATAGTGTACATTGTATACATCTGGTTCTATGTTAAAATCTGTACTCAAATACCTCCTCTTAAACTAGGTAAACCTGTATCTTAAGAGACAGTGATCAGCCATGAGGGTCTCTTAAGGGGACGATAACCGACTTTTAATGATTTTATACTGAAGATCACATCTAAACGAGCAGTATTAATGATTTGAAAAAAATATATGATAAATTAGAGCATTTTCTCAATAACTTAATATGTGAATATTTTAGATTATGTTTATATTACATAGTGAAATTAACTTGTAAAGTTATGTCTAACGCGGATATAAAACGGAGAATCGCGCAAAATCTACCAAGCGTATTTTTCTGAAACCTTCACCAATATAAAGATAATTTAATTATTGAATATTGACCTTTTGTTTTGTGTATAATAAATTGATAATGTGTCAAATTGGGGACAGCGCTCCTTGATGGGCGAGTCCTATTACTGGCTGAACGTACGACGCGTTGCGTGAGCTCAGTACAGAACACGCAAGCTAACCACTCAAGGTCACTGGCATATATCTGCGTCTTAAACATAGTTAATGACAAAATGACAAATTGTTAAAGTTTACGTAACTCCTCCCCACATTTGAACTTCAATTGTAGTACCTAAATGTGTAACTGCTAAATGTACATGTAATTAAAATATACCTACTTACGTAAACTTTTTTGTTTTTTTTGTTTTTCATCCGTTTCTCTTAAGTTTTGGTGTTGTTTATTGCACTGTCATAAACATAAGGTTTCGATGGATAGTATTTATCAAAGACTGCATAGTATTCATCATACTTCTTCTGAGTTGCCTATTGGCTTCGGACATCGATCTAAGCATATCGTCACTCTTTTTGTATACAGGGTGTAAGGGACAGCCCTCTGCAGACTGATGGGGTGAATTCAGTATATCGTACTAAGATGACCGGTACATAAAATTATTTCAGGAATGTTATGGGAATCCAATGAACCTGATTTGTTGCGGTGGGGTGGGCGGCCGCGCTCGCTCATTTCAGGCGTCGTTCGTTAGAGAATTTCAACATCCATTGCTGATTTTTTATTTTAGCTGTGTTATTTACATTAATGGAGTACTGCGTACAGAGAATGTCATTTTACATTGAAATAAAGAAATAGTAACTGTAATAACGATAAAAAAAAATCCTGAGAAAATTTTCAGTGGAATATGATTCAAAATAAGGAGCTGAATGCACCCTGTTAATTTGCGGAGGGCTGTCCCTTAATAATAATAATAATTTGAAGCAGAAAGTGTATGCTTGGGCAAACCGTATTCGTAGGTATAAGCGGCGTGTGGACCGATACACTCAGAATCGCACCTTCCAGAGCAATGAAAGGTGGGTTTATAGGGCTTGGGAGCGACCGAATCAAGGTGTGACTGACACGCACCTGCCGGATAATGATGCCATGTCTTCTTTCTGGCACAGTATCTGGTCGGTGCCTGTCGGTCACACTGAAGGTGATTGGACTCGAAAAGTTGAGCGAGCCTGCGATCCAATACCAGAAATGGGGGCTATTACCATCTGCCCCCAAGATGTAGCTCGTGCGGTCCGTCCGTTGCCTAACTGGAAGTCTCCAGGACCGGACGGACTGCACAACTTCTGGATCAAATGGTTTGTTGGGTCGCACGCTCGCTTGGCGGCTCAGTACCAGACTTCTTTGGAGTCTGGTTCGCTACCCCAGTTCCTAACGACAGGAATAACCCACCTGCTCCATAAATCAGGTAGCACCGCGGAACCCAAAAATTATAGACCGATCACGTGTTTACCGACGGTCTATAAAGTTCTTACATCCATTTTGAGAGCTAAAATTAACAAACATATAGACACTAACTCCATCATGTCTGCCTCTCAAAATGGATGTAGGAACGGGTCTCGCGGTACTAAGGAGTTACTCCTCATTGATATGGCCATTAGCCAACAGGTTCGACGTTCCCGAAAGGATCTGTCGACATGTTGGATAGATTATAAGAAGGCCTATGACTCGGTGCCACATACATGGCTCATGAGGGTGCTGGAGCTGTATAAAGTTGATCCAACTCTGCGCACCTTCCTGATGTCATGTATGAGGCAATGGAGGACAGTCCTTCGCTATCCAGGATGTCGAAATATCCAGAGGAATAGCGAACCGATAAGGATCGAGCGAGGCATATTTCAGGGCGATAGTTTGAGTCCGCTTTGGTTCTGCTTAGCCTTGAATCCTCTAAGCACACTGCTGGAGGATTCAGGTCTAGGCTATCGGTTGAGGAGAGGTGGTCAGGTTATATCTCACCTCCTCTACATGGATGACCTAAAACTCTTTGCCCCCAACAATTTGCATCTGATGGAGCTACTGAAAGTAACTGAAACTTTCAGTAGTGCCATCAGGATGGAATTTGGTGTGGACAAATGTGCGGTCATGCATGTAAAGCGAGGGAAGATTGTGGAATCCGTGGGAACCCAACTTTCGGATTCCATAAACCTTAGAGCCCTCTCCGCATCCGAAACCTATAAGTATTTGGGTATGTCGGAAGCGTTGGGCATCAATGTTACTGACATGAAGCAATCGTTGAAGGAGCGCTTCTTTGCCCGCCTGAAGAAAGTATTTAATAGTCTTCTATCAGGCGGGAACAAAGTGCGCGCCTTCAACGGTTGGGTCATGCCGGTTTTGATGTACTCTTTCGGCATACTCAAATGGACTCAGACCGAACTTGACGCCCTGGATAGGAGGGTTCGTACGCTGCTGACTGCATATCGAATGCATCACCCACGGTCCTCGGTAATGAGACTGTATATCCCGCGAAAGTGTGGAGGTCGTGGCTTTTTAAACGCTAAGACACTCCACAATCGCGAGATATGCAGTCTCAGGGAATATTTCCTAGAAGCCGACGTGGGGATGCATCGAGATGTGGTCGTGGTGGACAAGGGCCTCACCCCGCTCTCCTTGGCTACAGAGAACTGGCGCAAACCTGTAGTGCTTGACACTAATGATCGCAGGGAGGTATGGCAAAGTAAGGAGCTTCACGGACGCTTTTTCCGGGCCCTACATGAACCCGAAGTAGACTTTTTAGCGTCCGTAGCCTGGCTACGTTTCGGTGATCTCTTTGGGGAAACCGAAGGCTTTGTCTGTGCAATTATGGACGAAGTTATCATGACTAAGAATTATCGGAGATTTATTGTGAAGGACGGCACGGTTGACGTGTGTCGGGCATGCCACCGTCCGGGAGAATCAATCCGACACATTATCTCCGGGTGTTCTCGTCTAGCTAACGAAGAGTACTTGCATAGACACAACCTTGTAGCCAGGATTATCCATCAGCAACTTGCTCTGAAATACAACCTTGTGGAATCGGAGGTGCCGTACTTCAGGTATGTGCCCGACCCAGTTCTCGAGAGTGGAAATATCACATTGTACTGGGACCGATCCATCATCACTGACAGGACTATTGTTGCCAATAAGCCTGATATAGTGGTGGTGGATCGAATAGAGCGGCGCACAATGATTATTGACATAACGGTCCCTCATGACGGGAACCTCGTGAAAGCCGAGAAAGATAAAGAAATCAAGTATCTTGACTTGGCTCGCGAGGTTGTCGACATGTGGGATGTGGACTCAGCAATCATTGTGCCGATAGTTGTATCAGCCAATGGCTTAATTGCCAAGAGCCTCGACCAACACCTAAAGAGGCTCTCGTTGGGCAGCTGGATTAAGGGCCTGATTCAGAGAGCGGTACTTCTGGACACGGCTCGCATTGTTAGGAGGTTCCTCTCTCTGGAGCCCTGACCGCCGGTAGCTTGGACCTTGTTCCCGATACCGGTGGGCTACTATTTTTTATATTTTTAAATGTTTTTATATTTTGTTTATATTCTAATATTTAAAAATATAATTTATATGTATATTTAATGAAATAAAGGAATAATAATTTTCTTTATTTGTATAGAATGCAGGTATTACAATGATGGTGTTAGTTTTAGATATATTTCCAGTACATTCTGCCTGTTGGCATACAAACATTTGTTACAGATAATTTAAAAACTAGGTACCTACTTATATTCAAAATGAGATCATTGATCAGCTAAGTCTAATATATAATACATAATAAATGAGATAAGGTGAATCAAATATTACAATTCATCATTTATAAAATCGGTAACAGAGTAATAACATTTCTCTGTCAGCAACGACGACAGGAATTTCTTGAATTGTTTTAAGGGCTGATCCTTAATACAATTTGGCAAATTGTTAAATATAATAGGTGCCATACCTACACATGCCTTACACCCTGTATAACCACGTTGTAAGTACATTTCAACAGGACCCAAATTCGGTTTCACAGTAACAATTAAATACATTTTGTCATTCCTTTGTTTACTTCATCTCTGTTGCCGACATGAACTATAAGAGAATGGCTCATGCCGTGCTAAAACATAAGTTGGCCAGGAAGATATGGAGAGGTCGACTGTCCAGGGATATCTGGGGCAGTCGTCTGGCACACCAGATGTTCTAGAATGTATCGCAATTCATGTAGGTTATTGAAAAGGTACGTCTTCAAATCACTTTTGAGTTTTGATTATGTGGTGTTTGTATGCGATTACCTGGGATTAGAATCAAAGTATTGTTTGTTGTTATAATTTGTGAAAATCATTAGCAAGGTGTCAAATAAAAGCGTTTTAGTAATTGGTTATTAAATAAACAACATAATAATAACATTTACATTTGATAATCATGATCACAATTATATTAAAGCAATGGTCCTTCCTTTTTCATCATTTCTAAATTCTTCGTCTCTATTATGGTGACTACTCCTCCGTGTTTCGTTTTCACTCTGTGAACTTTATTTTTCTTTTCTTTATTTTCTTTTTTCTTTCTTTCTTCTGTTTTAGTTTTATTTTTCGCACTGTCGTATACAAATATCTCTGGTTTAGAAGGATATTTGCCGTAAGCTGCGTAATATTGTTCGTACATCTTTTTAGTAGCCTTGACATAGTCTTCTGCTATCTCTTTTATCCTATTCTCACTTTTCCTGGATATACCTTGTTTGTACAATGCAACAGGACCTAAGTTTGGAATCACTGTAACAGTTGGAGAGCTAGGATCTTTCTCAATGTCTTTCCTCAAAAGTTCTATCACTTCTTCATATGGGCTCAAAGGTGGATTATATGACTCGTAATCTGCGCTAGTTATTTGATATATTGGGTAAGGGTAGTTATAAATTTCTTCAGGGTAGCTGTATGTTGGGAGGTGATGTTTTTTCTTTTCCCTTTTCCTCATGATTCTGACAGGAGTGTTAGTTGCTAGTCTGGATCGTATTAATTTCTCGAAAACTTCTGCGCAGTAAGGGGGCAAATGTAGCGGGTGCCAATATAGCGGGTTACATTCATTGGCGTCTCTGTATCTCTCCTCGAAATCGAAGTGGTCCCTGTAGGTGACGCCAGTGATGGATTGCGACGTTAGTACTATGATCTTGTACTGTACTAATACTTGAACTATCCATTTCAGCTGAAAATATAATTAATTAAAAAAATCAGTTTTTATGAATCTTGATAAAAAGCCAGGACAAAGACCGACCGTTTTCAGAATTGTATTAAGTAAATAATAATAATATATATTTTAATGTAGAAGGTATAATTTCGCCACAAATAATCTATCAATAACTTAAAACCACAATGTATGGTCTGCATAGAAATGTAAAATGCGAAGTATTCGCTTCGCAATATTAATTAGATAAGTAGGTAAACGTTATTCAAATTATGACGGCTATTAGAGTACCTATGACGGGCTAGCACACAGTCATAGACCAACGTAAATAGATTATTTTATGTTTATTAATTAGTTACGATTTTGCTAGTCGTCATTATCAGATGGAAATTATAACGAATATGTGGGATTCATGAACTGAATTCCTTCTCGCGGTAATTTCATGCCAATATGTAGGCGTAGCGTATTTATAATGTACGCAATAATTATAAAATTAATATTAATTTAATTGCAAATAATAATTCTTGATATCACTCATTACAATGTTGTCAGCTCTTAATTACATGAGAAGTGTTGGAATATTGGGCATGACTGACTAATTGAAGGTTAGTAACTAAGTACGTTTGAATATAGTTACTCGAATACATGCCAACCTATACATATTATCCAGTTTAGGCTGATTGTGTAGAATTCCGTACAACGAGAGGCCCCTTATACTGGAAATGTATTACTTGTACTAATAGCGAATCCATGTCTTAAAAATCCATGTTTTAAAAGTATTACAAATATTTTTAAAACATGGATTCTGTTTGTGTATCTAACAAATAAAATATACTTTTTGTTGGAAGTTAAAAATTAATGATGAGTGGATATAAGTCCAGTGTTATCGAACATTGATAGTCATAATCATAATGATCTTATAGTTAGTATTATTATAAGCTTAAGATTTAGTTCGCCACGTGTGAAAGGGTCTTAATCTTTCAGAGACTTACCGACATTTTCTTTTGTGTTTGGTTTTTAACGTCAACTTCTTTCATTCGCACTTTATTGGCACCTACTTATCGCATTGTTCTGTTTATTTTTTCTGTTTCTTGTTTAACGTCACTTCTATTGTGTGACCACCTGCAGAGTTATGTAATCACGCGTTCTTTACAGATATTTTTTATAAAGCACACGTTTTGATTATCATTTCTTTAAATAAAAATACATACTTAATGGAAAGGAAATTCTCGGTTTTATTCGTCAAAGTCTTCATCCTAAAAATTCTCCTATTTGCATTTTTTCCAGCTGTTCTTTTATTGATGAGCCTTTGTTTTGGTTCGGGTATCTAAACAGTTTTATTATGACGGGTTGAATTACTACTGGTGCTTTAGGACAACCAGCTGAAACAAAAAAAGAACCGTGTTTTTCGTTAGTTTTTGCGATTTAATTCACAAACAGCGAGATTGAGGCATTTAAGAGATGATACCTTTTTTTTTTTGGATGGGAAATTATCAAATAACTCTCCCGCTCTGGTTGGAGCGGGAGGGCGTGTCAGACTTTTACTGACTAAAACCCGCCCGTGTTCCTTCATTTGCCTGTGTGCCAGGGCCACGATATCTCTTTCGGACAAACTCGCAACCCTGGCAGGCATTGGTCCTGACGGACCCCGTCAGTTGGTGCTGACATCTCTTTGTGGCGCGCGTGGAACACAACGCGCCGTCGACCTGGGCCTGGTCCTTATCGGACGGCGAGCTACCCATCGCTCTCCGTCCGCAAGCCCGCGCCTACGGTGGCCAGAAATCGGCTTGCAACTTCCGACGCCCGGGGCGTCTCCTGCGGCGACAAGAGGCTCGAGGGCGCGAACCTTGCCTCTCCCTCACGCGTTCCGCCTCCTCCTTCACGAACATTACTGCTTCGCAGAAGGAGATGACGGCCTCCCATGCACTCTCGCTCCGAACCATGGCCTGAACCAGTGCCGGACGCGAGAGATCGCCGCCGCCGATCGCCTCCGTGAGGACACGGCGGTGCTCCGCCCAAGCCGGGCAGCTCTCCACCGTATGCTCCACCGTGTCCTCCGGGCGATCCACACAGTGGTGACACCCGGGCGTTTCCTCCCGCTTTATCCTGAACAGGAACCTCCCGAAACAACCGTGTCCGGAGAGGACCAAGAGATGATACCTATGATGGTTTTCACAGTTCAAGCGTTAGTCACATTGACGTGCGGTTGACCGTACAAGACGGGCTACTCAAGTTGTTATACTTAAACTTGGAGAAAATCGGTTCAATAGAAATAGAATAGAATTTCTCCAAGCTTATGTTTCAAGGGAAGACTTTTTTTGTACCTATCAGTTTTCTTATAGCAGTAGACACAAGCAAGAACATCAAATTATAAAGAACTGCCCCCGATACGACAATTATGATAAAATTCAGTACATACCCTTAAGTCCTTTATCGTTCAGAACTATGTCACCCAATGTAAGAACTGGATCTTCACTGGTCGAATAGTGGATAAACCAAAACCCCATCATTATAATAGCCACAAGCATGGTTATAACTGAGCTGGCTTCACTCTTATGTCGTGCGAAATACAAACCAATTTACATTTACTTATAAATAAAACAATAAAACTAAATGCAATATCTGAACATTTATTTGAGTGTAAAGGTAAGACCGCACTGACCAGAACTGCGCTGCAGCAAAACGACGCGGCGACGCGAGATTGGTTATATGAAATTATATAGGTATGTCACACACTGGAACATTTTCACAACCGTCTTGTGTCTATTTGTAAACTATATCGTATACAATAATACATCCTACAAAACTAGTTGTTTTACGCCGATTTGGCTAACAAAATCAGACAGATTCAACGAAAGCATGCGAAACGCATGATAAAACGCTACTGAAACGCGACGAGCAACGCTATTGAAGTTAAGACGCTGACAGAACTGCTAAATTACGGTCACTGCCAGACTGCATACAAAAGAAGGAGAAGCGCGATGACACAACGCTTGTAATTAATTTATTGCAAAATATGACGGAATTCTCTATTTACTCAAAAATGAGATAAGTAACGAAAAAAAAAAACAACTAAGTTCTGCATTCAAATAAGACGTTCTTGTTATTAATTAAATACCAACCGTACGTTGATATTGAATACTGATATTATGTATTTGAACTCAAAGTAAAAGGTAGTTAATTTGTATCGAGTTTTTGTTTTCTAAAGGTGTTTTTCTGAAAACCAAGTTCTTAGAAATATGTTCAAGAATAACATAATTATATTTTTTCGTTACCACAAAATATATTGGCAATTTGTTTGTTTAAGATAAGCCTACTTAGATCGTTTGCCTCGTGTCAGTGCCATAAAGACGAAAAATTAAGATGATAGTGCACGATGACGTACCTTAGAAGATATAACGTTAGACGCGCGGCAGTGCAACTCCGTGCCACGAGTCCACGACATGCAAGCTATGTAATGTCAGGGCCATTCATTGTTAAGCAAATTGACTACCAACTTAAATTTTCCTTATATTCAAATCACACCTGCCAATATTTGACAGTAATTGTATGAAACGGCTATAAAACGGCAAATTAACTTAGTGTGACAATTTGCTTCAACAATTATTTCCCTGATTGTACCTACTGCAGTGCAGTTCCGCTTGGTCGGTCTTAACTCAAATAGGTACGTATTATTTGAATTAGTTTTCTGTATTAGTTTCTTCTTGTTTGAATTTATCAACTATTTCGTCGAATTTGCGGTCGGTTATAAATGAAGGCATGAATAAGTTTTTGGGAGGACAGCAACATTTTTCTTCGTAATTGTAGTTACTTCGTCTATTCCTCAGTTCTTGTCCAGTAGCTTGGGTCCCTTGATATATACCGCTAGAATTTTCTAATTGCATCAATTCTTCGCGCACAGTCTTTAGATCTTCTTTTTTTATAAGTCCTCGAATATTGAGGAAGTCTGCCATATCTTTGTTGACTTTGAATTCAACAACGCATTCTGAAAAAAGATTTTGATAAAATAGTTTCACATAGAGGTGAGGCGTATTTATCGTAAAAGATAGAAATAAAAGATATTTAAAAATAACAAATAACAATAATTTTTAAAATAAATATTTTTATCAATATAAATTATCTGTTACTTAAAATAACGGACCTTGTTATTTTAAGTAACAGATAATTTCAAAGACTGTTGCTGTCGCTGTTACTGTTAATTCAATATAACAACAGTCCCCACACAGACTGTTAGTGAAGGAAAGGTTTCTGTTTGGAGTGTACTAAACAAAAGTATCAATCAATCTGCCTAGCCTTTTACCACTAAATTCGGGTCGGTGCCAAAAAAAAAGAAGTAAATAAGCGTAATTCTATAATTTCACACTTCGCCGTCATTACTAATCAATACTTCGGATACATTTTTGACTTCATTCAAACGAAAAGAAATAAAGAAGATATTCAATTGAAATTTAAATACGTATTTATCCTTCGTAAATAAATAACAGGCTGTTATTTATTATCAGATATTTGGATCTGTTATTTTTGTGTAACAGTAACAGTGATAACAGATATCGTGTTTAACCTGTTACACTTACCCATCTGTTACCCATCTCTAGTTTCACATATTTATCTTTACTTAAGATGGAAAGAAAAAAACCTATAAAATATACATTATTTGTTTCAATGATCATCTCCCATGATCAGCATGTGTAGTTCACTGTTGGACATATCTATGTCCAGCAGTGAACTCATGCTAGGCTCATGCTCATGTGTCCTCTTCAATCGCAAAATAAATAACTTGATCCCCGGTTACTGTAATCTAGCTGCTTTCAGCCACCCCGCGAAGCGCTTCACAATTGACTCACATACATCCATTCAAGTTTACACATATACACCAATATTTTGCCATTTTGAGCTTAACCAAATTTTAATTATAATTAATTGTATCTGACACTATGAAGACAATCATGTATGATCCACCAACCCGCTCTGGGCCCACGTGGTGGATTATAGCTTAATTAACTAATTTTACCTTATCACAGACAGCAGGCCTGAGTTTTGCCAATAGGAAATTAATAGGCTGATAATGCTTGTTCCCCTAGCGAGACACCAAGCTACCTATCTCTGCGGTTTGTATAAGTATAAAAATCGTGTTACCCTTACCCTTGTGAGGAGGACATTCGCATTCAAAAGAAGGTGCTTTAACGGGTAGATTTTCATATCTACGGAAGTCATTGTTGATTCTAATAGGTTCCTGCGGCATGGACAACAGCCATTTGTCCCAGGGCATCTCCAACTGCTTAGACTCAAAAATCATCGGAGTCAGAATGAGAGCGATGCAAACCGTCTGCCAAGAGAAATTATTTAGTATTCAAGTTGAAGACATAACAAAATATTATGTCTAAGTTCCATTCAATTCGGATTATTTTGTGTCCGTATGGATTGAAAAGTTGTAGGACGTTTAAGGTGGCTTCTCATTTCAGAGTACGTTCTATAACTTTTTAACGGTTTTACTACAAATTCCAGGATCATCATTCATCATCATTTCAGCCGAAAGACGTCCACTGCTGTTCATAGGCCTCCCCTAAAGGGGGGGTTTGCCATAATCGCCATGCTTGGCAGGCGGGTTGGCGATCGCAGTATGCTGTTGAAATGCATAGAGAACGCTGCTGCCCATTCTCTAGTAAGTCCCTTAGTTGCCTTTTACAACAACCACGGGAAGAAATGGGATTCCAGGATCGGGCTTACAAAATCGGCTAATTTACTACTAAATATTGGCAGTACCCACGTTCAAATATGAGACATGGCTCCTCAGTCCATACGGTCACATTATTTTATGCTCTTATTTAGTTTATAAAGGAAAGTACTTACTAATGAAACAGCTGTTTTTGACAAAAAATATGTATTCATGAGAGTACGATATAGATTATTATAATATTTAAACAAAATATCTTACATAAATATAGTTGTGTGAACGAACAACTCTTGACTTAAGACTACCCTGAGAATTAATACAGTTCCGAAAATCATTTTTTTTTTACTTAGTCTTATATTCATTTTCCGATATTGATTCTTCAGTTTATTTGCTGCATTTTTTTTGTTAAGACAAATATAAACTCTACTAATCGTTATCTTATAAAATACGTAGGAAGCCATGGTCATAAAAATTGTAATCTGAGACATTGTCTTCAAGAGATGAGACATCGTTTTCCATTCTTAGCGCCATAACATCAGTTATCTCATTATCATTGGTTACTCTTGCAGCTTCATTCAAATAAATGAAATTTTTTTCAGTTTTTAAGGGTCGCCTGCCCAAACCAGCCGGTTCAAATGTTATGAGGTAATTTTTCTTTTTCCTTTTCTTTAAGCACACATCAGGTGGATAATAAGGACATCGCACAGCGGGCTGGGTGGTGGGGGACTCCGTGGTTGTGGTGGTGGTGGTAGTTGTGGTTGTGGGGGCCTGAGTTGTAGTCGTTGTGGTAGTAGTTGTTGTCGTTGTAGTTGTTGTGGTAGTGGTTGTGGTGGTAGTTGTGTCCGCGACTTTCAAAACGATACATGGAGTGTTTGTTGTGGTGGCTTTAGTCGTACGCTTCTTAAACGGCGCAGCAGAATTCATCGCATGCATGATATTGAAGTCCCTATTGAACACACGTCTGTAAGCCTTTCGGCCTTTCCCTCCTATGAACAGAGGGAACTGCAGCGCGATGTTCCCCCCGTCACTCCCATTGCATCCGCCCTCACACAACTTATAGGGAGCAGTGAACATTAAGATGCCAGGTCTTTCATAACTTTCTAAAATGAATTTTTCACACAATAGTTAGTTTCATTATAATTTACTATAGAATAGAATTATCTTTAATCAAGTATCTTAGACTCAAAAATGATTAGTAAGAACAACTATTCACAACAACAACACACAACAACAACACCAACAACAACTACAAACAACAACAACACAACGACAACAACTACATTAGTAAGAACTGACACTTCACAAAAACAAACAAATGGTAGTGCATCACCGTTGTGTATTGGCACAACAGCGATCCACGAAAACACAGTCTAGACGACTTGAAATCAGGCTTAGGATACTGTTGTTCTGTTGTGTTGTTTGTTGTAGTAAAGGCTAATGTTCCGGATAATAACCTAAATAAAACACTACTTACTCTTGACATTGACAATTTTGTTGATATACTTTTCTCCATCAGTCGCATTCTCAAGATTGTCATTGATTTCATCAACTGCTTCTTCTTCTATTGTTTTTCCAACTATCAGTTGAAATGAACTAAAAATGGTGAATGTTTTTAGATACAAATAACCTTTCATTCTATGTACCTGTAACACAAGTAAATCTTTTTCACCTTTTATATTTTTGTGAAATCTGTAGTTATGGCTCGATGAAACGCGGTAGGTTTATGCATAACATAAGTTTAATGTTTGAATTCCTTATCGGAATAATTTTTATATTGATTCATAGCATCAGAAAAGTGTGTTTTATTAAAATAATATAAACATAATGCCGAGGCATTACAGCAAATAAGAAAATAAGTGTTGCTTCAAAGATTAATACAAAACAAATGCAAGAGCGTGGAAAGGATTATCATAAATCTTTGAAAAGCTATCATCGGTACCGGACTGCAATGCTGTTCATGTACCTACAGAGTGAGCTTTGTTTCTGCTTCCTTATTGTGATTCATTCCGACGTTGTCGCCCAGCTCGAGCGACATTCGGAAATATTTATGTACAACGATTTATAACTGTCACTGTCTCAAACTCTTTCCAATTGGCGAAAGAAATCTACACAATTGTTTCGCTGGGCAGTGTATAAAAATAGTCGTCCAAGACACTGGCCTAGAGTAAGAAAATGTTAATAATATATCTCCGTCTGTGACATAAGTCATGTGTTTTAAGTTTATTCAACACATTATCTGAGTTATTTGGTGGCATTTGTTACAAGGTTGGAAGGTCGAATTTTCTAGTTTATATGTCTGCTAAACGAAATGCATGTTTAAATTTAATTAGTCACTTTTTGTGAAAAAGTAAAATAAAATAGTGTTTTGTGCTAAATCTTAGGTCTTGCATCTAATTAATCACAGAGCACTTGAGTGAACAGCGGCTCGGTTACTGCATTCTGGAGTGCTGCCATTATCATAAAGATGATAATTTACAATATTGTTGTATCTACTGAAACTGGTTGTATTTATCATATTATCTAATGAACAGATAAATATCATGTAATTTCCTTTATTGGGCTTACATAAGGATGGTTTGTCTAAAATGGTTTCCACTGACATTGGATTATTGATTGCTTTTGAAGGCAATCCATAAAAATAAGTAGAAATATACGTAGTCTTCGTACTACTCATACATGCTTATTTTTAAAATTATATATCTATAAACTGTCTATTTATTTGACGGGCTCCTTTTGTTTCGGCTCTTTCAGCAAAATGTCAAACACATCGTTTACGATGTCATTGTAAAAGATTAGAAGGTTTTCAGTTAAGTTTGGTTTGTGTCATAACAAACTGTCTTGAACTTAAACACGGTAAGGTGTCAATATTCCCTGCTAACACTAGACACTACACAACGGTTTCGCATGGCACTACCCATCAGCGTCACTAAGACGAATCGACAACCAGCTCATTTGTCAAAACTACTTGAGTAATATTCAAAGGCAGCGACATAATTATGTGTGTGTTCGCAGATCCGGTACTCCTCCTGTTACATTTTGAACATAATGCGTTGATGAATGACAACTTAGAACCTCAGGCCCGTTTCTATGAGGTACCTCGTAGCTAGTATCATTGTAAGAGATTAATATGGCTAAGAGCTGTTCAAATATTAACGTCGGGTGAATTTCGATAAAACATACTAATTATTCGTATTACTACAGAGGGATGAACTATTTTTAGGTCAAAGAATCAGCATTGCTATTCTTCGTGGCAATTACCAGCCATTTGGGCACTTTTCCTGTTGACAACGATGCTGACGAATTTTTTTATGCCTTGTGATTCCTTCCCCTCCTTTTTATAAACAAAATCAAACTGGTTGCTATTTTAATTGTATAATTTATAATTTTTATGACATTTATTTTACATTATGTGACTACCTTAATTCACACCTATATTTTTTTTTAGGAAAACGTGTTTTTTATTTTACCCTTTTTGTAAATATGTGAGCACCATTTATCTATCACAATTGATTTATCTGTCATTGCTTCATTATTAATTCTTTTTACCTAATTGTAGTATAGTAATTTTATTCTAGGAGCATCGTCTTCACATATAATTATACATATTATTATGTATAGTTGATGATACAAAATATTGTAAAACATTTTAAAAGATTAACGGTGGAGTTTCTTGCCCATTCTTCTCCATGCGAAGCTACCTTTTGGAAGGGGCGACTGGAATCAATTCTATTTTCTTTGTAAGTTTTGACGTTCAAAAGTGCCATTTATGTGCTTATTTGAAATAAATAATTTGATTTTGACTTTGTACATATTACTAAGTATTATTGTTTTAAATCTGTTAGAGTATTGATATATTACGTAATTATTTTGACGTGAATACGACTTTGAATTTTTTTCTATAGTGGGAGGTAATTCAGAAAACTGATGATAACGAAATCGGGGAATACAGTTTGGTGTTGCAGCTATCCATCATCTACATCCAAAATTTAATTACACCACTCGATTGCTGAAGAATCAAAGAAATCGTTACAAAGAAAATATTACCACGTATTCACGTCAAATATACCGGCCGTATCAACGACACAGACACAGCCCAATTAAAAAAATAAAATAAAGTAGCCTTTCATAAAATAATTCAGCAGCGCCTGTTAAACTTTCAATAATCGTATTTTTTTTAACAAAAAGGCCAAGATCAAGAGAAAGGCATCCGATCCCAATGATATAACGGATTCAAAGTCATATGTGACGTTCAAGGTTGAATTCAAATGTATGTACAATTAAAGCCAAATCCACTCTGTTTAGAATGCAATCTAAAGTGGTTTAACGATATTACCTCTGACGTCTATAGGGTAAATACCAGACAAAAAGGTGCATCGGTGCGTCGTTGTTATATGATATCAAGTACATAAACCAAATGCAAATGAATTTGTCACTGCAGTGAGCATTGATAGATTGATTTACAAATTCTTCGCCAAATGTCTATGAGCTGCATCTGGTTAGACTGGAAGCTGAACCCGACATACTTGGGAAAAGGGTAGACAGATATTGATGAGTTTGTTCATATCCAAACCGAGATTAATACCTATGTGAAATATTTGACAAGGTACGGGTGGATACACGCTCAGTTCAATTTCATATTAATTGGTATTCAATTGCAGAATGTTCAGACTCAATTCCTAAAACTGCCCATGGACGAGTTGTGGACTCGAGAAACGGACGCTTTGTTATACTAATTAAATTTCCGGTGACGTGTATTTGTTTAGTGAATAGTCGGGCTCTGGTTAGCTCACTTACTCAGCTAAGTATTTGATTTGTCAAGTTAATTTAGTGAAATTGCTAAACTACCTGAGCGTGGTATTTAATCAAAATAGTCGGGAAATTGAGAGGATTTCACAGATAAGTTGTCTGTTAGTGCTGCGAAGTTTGTGGTGTGACTTGACCGTTAGTCAACATGCGCATGGCTTAAATGCTGCCTTGCACGGCCTTGTGTACAATGCCCGTAAATGTGAATACATGGTTTTTAAGGCCGTGGGTAAGTGTAATCATGAACCTAGATTTTATCAAAATGGTATGAGCATAAATAAAGTCCACCAATTTAAGTACTTGGGCCACATACTTACCGAAGACCTTAAGGATAATGCAGACATCGAAAGGGAACGTAGGGCAGTGGCGGCCCGAGGGAACATGTTGGCCCGTAGATTCTCTCGTGCGGACAAAGTCAAAATCACCCTGTTCAAGGCGTTTTGACAAGGTCTGTATGCGGGGGGGTCTATGGGTCAGCTACACCAAAAGATCGCTAGATGTCTTACGAATCTAATACAATAATGTTCTTAGGATGCTGTTGAAACTGCCCCGTTTCTGTAGCGCATCGGAGATGTTTGCTCAGAACCGAACTGATGGTTTCCATGCAGTAATTCGCAAAAAAGTCGCATCACTGATGCGTAGAAACAAGAAGTTACACCCTATTTCTGAGGCACTATGTGGGGAGAATGGTCAGGTAGCATATTCCTTGATTTATCGTTCTCTGCAAATTCTACCGCAGTCATCAGCTATTGTTATTTTTGTTTTGTATACCACTAACACTAGTGATAAGGTATTTTACTAACAAATTGGATATTGTTGTCCGAACTTAATAAATAAATAAAATAAATAAATTGAGGTCTTCAGCTTTTGTCCGTATGATTCATGAATAATGTATTCACATTATTAGAGATTGACCAGCAACATATCGACACCATAAATGAATTAAATTGTCGTTAACAATACATAATAATATTTCACATACACAGCTCAGTACCTTGGCTTCAACTCTTTATTAACGCCTTTTGTGGAAACACCACAATTTTGCCAAAGTACCTAACCTGCAGAAGTGTAACCAGAAAATCGAGCAACCAAATAACGACAAAACAGATGTCAACGTGCAAAATGTCAGAATCAAAAATCTCGACAAATTGACAACTTACAATTTGACAGACGGCCCCGCGGGCTACCGCCGAACATAGGCACATAATATAGCTATATAACTCATTTGCAGTCGCGGCCTTTGTTCTATTAATATATTGTGCATACTATGTTGTTCGAGCTGTCCACTTTATCATCGCTAACTACGCTTCTTGTTCATCTGCACTTTATCAACCGTGAATAGATCGTGCATTTGTTTCGCATTCCAAAAGAAATAATTATTTCGTGTACGGAAACCATTGAATACCCACATACTGTTTTTATAATCAAGGCATATTCCTTCGTTTTCGATGCACCTATTCAATCGTGTAGTAATATTAACTTTTTAAATTGTCTAAGTCCTCGTGAGCCTTCCAAAGGTTCACGAGGACTTATTAATTAAACATGATAAATTTATTTACATAAGACAAAGATGTACACAAAACATGGAATTCTCTGACTCCTGTGCTAGTTATAACTGTGTTGGAGGAGCCAGAGTAGTAATACTGTTTTGAAACTGTAAAGGACAATAAGTCTATTCGTGGCTGAAAACACATTTTCAGGGATACTACAAATAAGTTTCCTTTGCAACAGACACAACTTTACAGTGCCTGACGAACGCCATTTATTAAGTTCGCAGAATTGGCAGACAATTTCAAGAAAGTTATCTGTATTGTGACCGATATAAGTACAACGTTAGTAAACAGTCCCCAAATGATAATGAACCGACGTAACCATACCAGCCAATACACAGCGCCACGGACTGCAGTGCTTATGGTAATATCAAATAACAGATGACAGGTATGATGGCTAACTCCAATTAATACTGAAATGGAACCTGACACTAGTTGCTGTATATCCATCGACGCCGAATTACGAGGTTCAGTTTGGCATGACTATCTTTAGTTAATAAGTTGATTGAGAGATATGCCGTGACAGGCTGCCAACAAATCTTACAACGACAAACTAATTCGTCTGGTCATGCGTGACAATACTGCAAATTCAATATGAACTAATGCCCAGTTGGTAGTACGTAGCATGCGTAGTTCATACAAACGTAATACCATAATAATTTGTAAATCAAACATATTCTTAATGTAGAGTGTATTTATTTCGATTGGATTACAGAATATCTATGTTCCCAAATATATATTTTGAAAGGAGATATAAAGACGAGATATGAGAAATTTAAAATTTCTATAGAGAACTTATTTTTCTCATAGCTCTCGTTTAAATTAGTGTCCATTCAAAATATATATTTGGGAACCTAGTTATTCTGTATCCCAATCGGAATAAAGACACTACCTTTAGAATATTATATTACGTTTGTATGAACTACGCATCCATCGCCTAAGTATTTTAACTAAACTGGTCGGTCAGTTAGTCAGAAAGTTGTAACTAGCTTCAAATATAGATAGATAGTTGTACTTACTAGGCAACCGGCATGTTTTAGGACCAAAAATTCGAAGATGTGTGACATCCACCAACCTGCACTAGTCCCACATGGTGGATTATGGCCTCTCACAGAGAGGAGGCATGTGTTTCAGCAATGGGAAATCGGTGACTTGCTTATTCAAAAGAACAATTAAATGCTGCTTTATAATTTCATTGACATGGGAATGTCTCTTTCTCGACTTCTGTCATCATAAAGAGTCATATCTTTCAGTTGGTCTCTTCACGTTAAACGGTGATACGAAATATTCTTTAATGGAAGTTACAATGGTAGGCTTTCGAAGGGACTGCAATATTCTATGTACCGTAGGCTACGAAGCTTCTACTTTAGTTTAAAAGTCTGATAGATATCTAAGTAGAAATTAATCCTGCTGTCTAACTCTCATCTCAAGTTAAACATCAATTTATGATAATCTATAACTGTCAATGTGACTGATGGAGGCGGAGTCGAGGTGGAGTGGAGGAAATGACATAGAATCGCGGTTCCGTCATATTTTAACGGCCGTCATGAAAATCTGTTAAACAAAACGATTTTTTAAACGATGTCAAACGAAAAAACATGTTTTGTAGTAAGACCGCTTTAAGGCTTCTACGTACCGGCGCGACTTGTCGCGCGACGCGACACTAGTAGAACAATTTTCTTGAATTTTGTCCTACCGGTGCGGTGCAGGTGTCGCGTCGCGCGTTAAGTCGCGCCAGTATGTAGAAGCCTTTATGCTTCTTTCTTTAGTAGTTAGTATTTTTTACATCTATTCTATTCTAATTATGTTTAGCTGCTTTCATCATGCGTGTATCTCTCTCGCATCGTTCTTCGCCAAAGTGAAAAAACGCTAACGTGTCCAAAAATAAACTGATGAACCGAATTACTACTCTTTCCGACTGAACCTGAATCTGTAATATCGAAAGGTACGATACGGTCGGTAATTAAAATTCACCCGTCTGCCAGATCCATCAATTATCCGGTCATTTATGAATGAATTGATGAGCCTCGCCCACAGAAATGAGGCAGACGGATGATGCAGTGTCTCGGCGATCGGTTTGGCTCACTCAAATAATTGACGATCGATTATTATTCGGTGACAGTGGGAGGCATCAATATTATCTACAGGCTACAGGAAAATTTACTACTATAGTGCATTTTTTTTTTGAATAATTTTAGTATGCTTAGGAGTTTTCTTGGTTGGTTATACAAGTAAAGAGAAAACATTTTTTTTTTCAGAATTTTTATTCTTGAATTGATTCTGAATTTTTAATTTATTTTTCCTGGGTTCCTTTACTGATACTGAATCTACTCCTAAGCTATGACACGCAATTTCTTTAACACCCTGTATATAAAAAATCATGAATGTCAATGGCTGTATAAAAATCCAGAAATAATCTTGGCCAGGTCATTTGAGGACCATGTAGATTGGTGTTTGAAATGGTCTTTTGAAGAAAGAACCATACAGATTTGAGTGGACAGTAGTTGAAAACTGTTATCCTCACTTAACCTATTTCCATAATAGCAGTTCTTAGGTATCAGTACAAAGTCTAACAACATCCCAATTCACAGCTTGTGGTAGTGTGATTGGTGATTTTGTAAATTGTTAACTTCACTTACTCCCCTACTATCTAGAGTCCAGTAACATGGTAATCTCAACACAACCATTTCCGAAACTCATTAAACAAAACTTTATTATTGTAGTTGAATTTGAATGCGAAAAACATTTAATATAGATGTGAAATGTTGTAATCCGGAACGAAATGCACACAACACGAAGTTTGAATGAATTTTCCGGGAAACAATTTAACTAACACTTATAGTGGGGTAGTTAATCGCTGCAAGAGCATCGATGTCACAAATTGAGCGTTCTATTTATAAACATCGAGTACCCAATTGATGTCTGGGCTCCCTTGGTCATTGTAACATTTAATTATCTTCAATTTGGCCGATTGCCTACTTTACCTGCTAGGTAGCCCAATGTTTGGCGCACGCCCAAGTGATTACATTCACTGAACTGTCAAACATAAGTTATTTTAGATATCTCGACATTGAAATTTTGTGTGCGCCCACTGAGTGTGTGTCACGCGATTGTGACATTGAACGTCTTGCATTAAGAGCCATATTACTGGCTTCACGCCTCATGACAGAATACTGACACGGACTTTATTACGGCATTATGTTTCAAACAAATCATTTACCATTGATGTTATTAGTCATCTCATAACTATCACTGTCTCCATTAGCTGTTTATATTGGCAATAACTCATAGGGAACATTTTGTGAGCAGAATTATTATTATTAGCAAAATTATTCACTTTTAATTAAATTATTTGAACGTATAGTTACTTGAATTATCCATTAATAATTTAAATTATTCATCCATAAATCACTTTTATTAAGAAATCAACGCACAGATTAATTATTCTAAGCGAAGTTAATGGCAGCCATATATCTGGATATTAATCTAATATACCTTATTAGTCGCTGTCGGGGATCGATTGCGAGGATATTAATCTTTCGTATTGTATGGGAAGTTGTCGCAGGATTGTTTATGATTATGTTTATTTGTATTGTTTTATAATAATGTTGTTATTGTTTGTTGTTGTAATATGATGGTATTTAGCAGCCTCCGGTTAGACTGGAAACCGATCCCAACATAGGGAAAAGGACAAGGCTCGGCAGATTTATTGATTTTGGTTGTAATTAAAGTTTAGTATGTAACGTGATACAAAGGAGACAGTTTAAAAGCTTTTCAATGATGCTGTCACTATATATTCTTTGCTCGTTTCTTCTTCAACCGTAGAAACAGCAAGTTTTTTTTTGTTGACATATTAATTAGATTGGATTTCCATGTGAATCGGTATATTTGGAGAGTTTGCTAATTGAAATACTCGCTACATGTATACATGTACCTACAGTTCATGATCCAGGCTGAACACACGAAGTTGTATCAACACCGTTGTAAATCATAGCTTGGAAGATATATATATCTTTAGTTACCGTGGTCAGGTGTTATCTTTGAACTCTGCGTATGTTTGCATTTAGTGTAATATGTTCACAGACTCACAGTGTAATATGATAACAGATTTAATCTTGAGTCTTGATTAAAGTGATTAAAGTCTTTGAAAGCTTCTAAGAATTAATACTCATATCGCTAAGCTGGTTAATGTAACTGTCGCATTGCATAAAAACATGTTAAGTATTTCTTAGATTTTAAGACTGTTATAGAGATATCAGTTCAAGGGTACCTACAAGGAACACGCTAGCAAATGAAACCAAGTAAATTAACTTAAAGTTTTATTGTCTTACACAAATAAGACAGATATTAAAAGAGGAATGCGGACGGCTTCCGATCAGTGTTACTGTTTGTACCGTTGCGGCGGCGCCGCTGATGCTGCATTACACCAGCGAAATCCTGTAACATCGACACAAAGGTCACGCCGGCACTCCGGAGTGGGTCCGCTGAAGCGAGGTCAAGCTAGGGTGTTAGAGCGAAGCTAGATGGAGACGGTGTTAAATCCGAGTCTGGAATACTTCCTCGAGATGAGGGACTTGCTGTGGTAGCGATGGAACCTGGCGCCCGTCGATATGTGGTGAAGGAGGGAGGAGTCTTTTTGCTGGTTTCTGATGCTGGAGCCCTTGGACAGGTAGGTCCGGAGTACGCGCTCGCCCCACGTCTGTGCGCGCGGCCGCTCAACGGGCAGCCCCTTGTTCCGCCTGTCCAGGTAGTTGATGACGTCGTTGTAGTAGTTGTGCTGGTAGTCGTACAGGTAGTTGTATTGGAGGAACCTGGGCCTGTAACGTGAGGGTGGCTGTTTACAAATGGTCCACTCGAAATATAGATTTTAGATTATTTTTTAGAATGGTCCAATAGATTTGTGGCCAATTAAGAGAAATGTAATACTGATATTTCAGCATGGAGGTGGGAAGCTATTATAATTACTTCTAATTTTGTTAATAGAAATATTTTTTGTATATACGAAAAATAAATTCGCAAACTGTGTTGTTTACAAATTGAGGCGAACTGTTTGTTGTTTGAGTTTAATTTAGGAAAGTAGGAAAAAATATTGTTGGTCACCTGATCCAGTGCTTAAATACTAGTTTCGGAGGTTCAGTGCCCATGACGGTCTCGGGTGCGGGGGGTTCAGCCTCCTCGGGCTTGGCCGCGGCAGGCTCGGCGGCTGCGGCGGCTGCCTCCGGCGCTGGCTCCGGCGCAGGGGTCTCTTCTTGAACATCTGCATCGTCCCACATCTCGTAAAGGGGTACTCTGCGATAAAAACCACAGCGTTATTGGCAACACTTGCTAAAGAAACTTCACTATTATCACGACCGGTCACGGCACTTCATCACAGACCTAACTGGGTTTGGAGAAACGTGTGGTGCGGATGCTCGTTCGTCTACGACTGTCAGCTCCGTCCCCCGGTGTCGTACGCAGCCTCCCGATTTATCTCCCTTTGACCCCACCTGGCTGTCGCAAGCGCTATGTTGGTGCGACTCGCTGCCAATGATGTTCTGTCAATACGCTGACCGTGCATTGTATTGACAAATTCCTAGTCGTTTTTAATTAGCGTGCCAAGTGACGCATTGCCGCTTTTGATGTGGGAAAAGTGTTTATCATCATTTTAATGATTGTTAATTGAATCATAATAGTTATGTGCCGCGATGTTACAAACATAAATATGGTTAATGGTGTATTTTGTATTAATAAATCAACTCACTGTTACAAATTGCTTCCATAAGAAATTGCGATTGCTATAATGGTGATCTACACACGAATGTATTAATCGTACCGAGGTCATTAGTTACGGGTGTCAGATGAAAAGACAAAACAAAGATATAAATTTCCGCTAGATCGTGTTTGAGTTGGGTGGAAATGAGCCAGATTGTCACTAACTCTAACACAAATGATGTCACATCTGTTGTTAAATCCGGAAGACAATTCATTGATTTATTAATGTGAATTTGTAAGAGATTACTTTGTTGCGGTGGTTATTTTAAGTCTGACTAACGTAAAATCTAATATTATGGTTTTTTCCACGCTATCCATTCTGCCCCCCGCTTAAGACAGCAGCTATCATTCTGAACGCATTTCCAATCTCCTAATTATAATTTAAAATTTAAATAAAAATAAAATTAATAGTAGCGGAGCAATCAGTTCCGCTAATTACATAGACGTTCCGCATGTTTTATTATAATAAATGAGGATTAATTGGTGATTACCGAACGTTTCACACTCATGCTGATATCAATGAATGCGGCGGATGCCAAGCGTGCTTCACGTAATATATTACGTCTCGGTCAAAAGACAATATTATTCAAATAAACTATCTGTTTTGCCGAAAGATCAGTCAGGCATTGCAAAAATGGCATAACTAATTTAACAATTTAGTTTTTACTTTTATGTTTAACAACTCATTTAAAAAATATAAAATATAAGTGCATGTCTCTTTCCAACTGCTAGCTCGAACGTTTGAATAAACATCGTTTTGTATAGACATCTAAAAACCCCAACTTCAATAGCAACAACATTTGTATACACCGACAATCAAAAACACACTACAGTTACGCTACGTAGATCCTATAACATGGTTGTGCTAGATGGAGCAACGTAGGTGACGGAGAAATACCGGACACGCGAGGATGAGATCCGGGTGTTATGAGTGACAAAACTTGGGGAGTTTACGGAGCCCTGTGACCAGCAGTGGACTGTGGCAATGGGCTGAGTTGATTGATTGATCGTGATACTGCATAATTTTGTCCGTTTGTTTTGCAAATGGCTTATAAAAGAATGAAAACAAAAATATTTATTGGAACTTAACACAGGATATCACAAGTTAACACCGTCACTCGTAGAAACATAAAAAACAAAAACAATAAAAAAAAAGTAAAATTAAAATAAAAACAAAGTCCTGTACGAGGCCAAAACGCTCGATCCGATCTCAGCATGATGCTGCGAAAATTAAAAATAAGTGCCGCAGCGCTGGTATTCTGATAGGGCCCAAACATAAGGGCCCAAAGGATATTGTCACGAGGTTGCACAGTTCAATATTTATTTAGCGTTGTGTGTTACTTTCTGCGGTTACCAATTTCTCATGATAATGGAGTTTCTAACCAAAGTTAAAACTGTTAATTTATTTACTACATAATATTAAAAATTCAATATGTAGTAGCTCGTGGGGGATGTATAGCAAATAACAGGTCAATCGATCAAGTTAAGCTATACTTGCCGAGGTTAAAATCATTACATAACGAGACCTTTCCGTGCCGAGCTTGGAAAGGAAGTTAAGCTGTTGGTTCCGGCTGCCATTCGTGAATCTTTGACAGTCGTTAGGGGTCACCCAGCTTTACCATGGTGTATCGTGTTGCGCAGTAACTGGGTTGGTTAGGACAGATAAGTAGTCGCAGTTCAAACTCAAACTCAAAATATTTATTTCAATTAAACCTATTATAGGCACTTTGGAATTGTCAAAGAGTCGGTCTGTTAGTCAGAAAGTTGAAGGTATTTGCCCGTTCCAAAACGTAGATCTCTATGGAGTAGTAAACAGGCAAGAAATTCCAAGGACACTCTTTTAAATCAAGATATTACAAAATCCTGGGTACATTATTCTTGTTGCTTCTACGAGTATATGTGAGAACAATGTAAAAAAATTACATATTTAAAAAAAAACAGATAATATATAGAGATACAGATTAAAAGATTACAAATAAGCCCTGGCAGTTAAGAGAAGACCAGTCTCAACTGATGGCGCCCGTTCACGAACATGACGCGTGGATCAGCACCATCCAGTTCAACCATTTTGTAACACGCGCCACCATCAGCGAGACATATAAGTGAGCATGACATACTCTCAACTGCAAAGCTTTTTTAAGTCAACATAGGTACATCTTATCATAATAAACCGCTCCATGGTACTCACATTTACAAAACTAAAAAAAGCTTCTAAATTATACAAAACTATAGCTTGCAATGTATTTCAAAGTAGGCAGTATTCAGTGGCACCCACTTTTAGACTGGAAGCTAACCCCAACGTTGTTGGGAAAAGGCTAGGCAGATATATTATACAGCGTGTTACGGAAAGGGTATATCCATACAAACAGGGTGAAGAGTGCATCTGGTTCAGAAGCTCTATACAAAACTTCGGCTCAAAAGAATAACTTTTAAAATGTTTGATATTTTTTTTATTTATATCTAGTTTATTAAGTTTAAATCATAACAAACGGGTCACCGCACTACGAGGGTCATTATCCATTATCTGTGGCTGTGCGCCTAGTACACACACACACACACCTGCCACACTGCGACACGGCGCCGCACCGACACGCGGCGGAGCGGGCGGCACGATTGGCGGCGGGATCAAACGAATGGATTTAAACGTGTACCGATCAGCTGACTTGGTCTAGTGATGTGTAGAATTCAATTAGAAATATTTGATTTGTATTAGTTAAATGTTTCTTAACTTTATAATTATGTAGGTACTATTCAAAAAACAAAAGCATTCAAAAAATGTTGCCATGTAGTTTGTTAACACAAAAAGAATCCGTGCCTTTGGTATATAACCTTTCCGTAACACTCTGTATATATTAGACATTCAAGATACTAAAACAACAGATGAGTACTATTGATAACACAGAATCTGTACTTACAGACTTGCTAGGGTGTCAATATATATTAGGTCGTACAATCAATTCTAATTATAGTAGTCAGCTGATATTGATAACGACGTCGAAATCCGACGAAAAATCTACAGGTAAATTAATAGACGTCGGCTATGTGGCAGTTCATAAATAATGGACATTATAAATAACATGTGTCTGAGTCACACAAGTCGAAATAAGCATTAAGCAACTTACCTAAGAGGGTGAAGTCACCTGTAAACATCGTTGGCCGTATGCGGCGTCACAACTTACGTCAAGTCAAGATGCTTGTTGTGGGAAAACAAGTATGATGTAGTATTTTTGAAAAGCTTACTAAACTGCGGCTAGCTTTTCAAAGAGACCACAAAATGATCTAAAGTACAGACGAATCTGCGCTTGGTAGATCTGTATAGCTATTCACAAACGTACGATTCGCTACCGTATCGACAATGACACTTGTTCGATAACCTGATTTCTGAACCGACGGGCAAAACGCTATTCACAGATCCGTGTGGAAGAGATTTTTTATAAACCGATTGTAGGTGACGGGGAACGCTAGAAAATGGTAGTACCTAAATAGATAATTGTGGTAGAAAATTTAGTGTGGTAAATAAATGATTTTTATTGGGTATTTCATTAAATGCAAAGTAGGTATAGAATATACATCGATTAGAAATTGAACAACAAAAAAAACAGTAAACAATGATTTTATTAATAAATAAAATTTATCTGATTTCTATTAAACTTGCTTTGTAAACTTCAATTGATTTCATTTTGAAATTTGAATAACTTTGAACAAAAAAAACTCCGACTAGTTTATAGTTCTGTAAAAAGACCTTTTTTTACAGAAAAATTGGTAAAATTAAATGGTAAATAGGTATAGGTAAATTTTATCAATAAGTAACAATTACTATTTCTTGTTAATTGCTTATTTTCATGTTTTAAAACGTACTTGAAAATGCATATTTGCAGACAAGACTGTCAGTGGAGCAGGGCAGATGCTCATTGCATTCATGCAAGGACCTTGCCCGGCCATGTCTCAAAAAACTCTGCTACACTAACCACGTATAAATAGAATCACGTACTCCATATACCCAAATAATTTAAATCAAAGTCTAGAACGAATTGAAGTGTTGTGAAGAAACAAATGGAAGTGTGAAGGATTCTAAACTTTCACATGTGATTACAAGGTCTTAATAATAATTAATAAAAAGGTCACATGAGGATCACCCTGTCGGGCACAACAATTTAATGAAATATGAGTAGTAGTAGAATGATTTAAAATAAAAAAAACCGGTCAAGATAGAGTCGGACTCGCGCACCGAGGGTTTCGTACGTATACATGATGATGATGATTTCTGAACAACTGTGCTATTTAGAGACATCGTTATATTTTTCCTGTAATCTTTACATAAACTTCTATCACATAGAATAATTTCAGATTTTTATCTATGCAAACTTCGGAGATAAGGAGGGGGGGAACGGTATTTTTTTTTTATCAAAAGCCGGAATCTATGCTGGCAATAAAAAAAATTAAAAATGTTTGAGAATTTTTAAACAGCGCTCTTTCATATGATACCCCACATGCCCTAGTAGCCCCACTTTAAATTTTTACGCCCCCCTTTCAGTCCCTTTTGCAAAAAAGATATATATTTTTTAATTTTTTTCTTGTTTGCAAAATAGTTGGGCTAACGTCATCTAAAACTATTCTAAATTTCAAGTTGATAGCATTAGCAGTTCTCGAGATATCCAGGTGTGACAGACAGACAGACTTAGTCTCACCATAAGGGTTCCTTTTTACCATTTTGGTACGGAACCCTAAAAAGTAAATAGGAATCAAAATATTGTTATCATTAAAAATCTAATAAAATTACAATTAATAAGTAATATCACATTTAAAGTCATATACCTACCGTCTTTACAAAGACGCTGACAACGGGCTATGCTTGGATCTATGCAGCGGTCAAAACAATAACAAAACGTTATAAACCTACATTATTTAAACTTACTTCATAAAGTGCCTAAATTATTATTTTTTACAATTTTTATTGCTCGATATCACTTCCGACAGCAAATATCTGTCGGAAGAATGTCTTCATATCTTATTTGAACTGTCAAAATTTTACGTTTTCGGATTTGTGAATAGCGTTTAGAGGACTTCGCAGCACGAAACTGTATCGTACCTTTGTGAATAGCTATGCTGATCGGAAACCGCATGCGTGCACATACATGAAACAATATTTTTAGTTTAACCGAGCTTTAGAGAGTGGTCAGTCTGCCGTCGTAAGAGCGTTAGGTATTGAGGTTGGTCTGACGAGTCTGAAGGTAGCACTAACCACATACGGCAACCTTTACGCTGTTATCAGATGTCACCAAAAACGTTTAATAGTAGACTTCACCCTAAGCTTTTACGGCACTTAACATTTTAGAATTTCTATCACGTGGCATCTCTCGACTATGTTCTTTGATCTAAATACCATGTTTACTTACTTAAATTTATTAATTATATATGTTGTACGAGTATATTGCACGTGATGGACATATATACGTAACATAAAACTAATCGTTATTAATAGTCATAACAAATATTGATTTTAGAGTGGTCTAAATTGGGAAATGAGATATTGATAGGCTATATTGGTTGTGGAGATGTGTGCAAACAGGACAGTGCTATTTTTGGTCATAAGTCTTGCATGTAGAATAAGATTATAATGTGAAGAATGGACAGAATATTAATTCAGATTTGTTACAGTTGTAATGGCAATTATGTCATTTATGAAAATATTACTAAAATAATAAAAAAAAAAAAACAATTTATACCAAATAGGATTAAAAAAAAAATTGTTGTGCAAAAAAAAAGTCTTATCTTATCTTATTTGGTTTAAATAGGTTTTTATTTTTATTATATTAGTAATAGGAATTTTTTATAGATTCTTTTTTAATTTCGGAATGTTTGAACGTTGTAGGCTTAATACTCGTAGACTGTAGCTTTGTAAACCATTTTCTATTTTGTAAAGTACTTGGTAGTTATTGACGGACCTACACTGTCCTCCCTTAACACTGTAACTTGAAAACATTGTAAAAGCACATTATTTTTAAAAGAGTAACCATGGATTTTCTAGCCGGCTCTTCTCCATAGGAAACGACCAATTGGAACCTAGCTTCTGACGTTTCCTAAGCGCCCATGAAAAAAAATATATTTTGATGATTTTGTTTTTGAAGAATTGAGTTTTTTTTAACAAATAATAATATTATGAGGAGAAAAGTATGTTGAAAAAATAAAACACGCTATGATTTATTCTTATACTCTTCCTTAAAATGTTGTTAATTAATTTCTCAACAGTATCGGTAATTATTTTACTGCAGCACATTTTCTTCAGTTTGCAATCGCTTGCTTTCGTTTCCTTTTTTTAAAATAAATAATATGATTTTTTTGGAAAACAATCAAGTGTACGAAGTTTAATTTACCATTCAAACAAAGTTACTGAATCTTTCGTCAATGCGTCACACGCCACAGACGGCAAAAATATCCAATTTTGTTGAAACTTTGCGAGGATAGTACACAAATTGTTCTATTTAGTACCTCCATTGAAAATACCTTGGATTTTACTAGAAAATGAAAAACAAGAAGGACCGTCTGTGGCGTATACGCCACGGAAGGCTCATTTTCGTCGGTAGAAGTTAGAGATCCACATTACAGTACCTACATCAAAGAAATCCGAATGATTGTGAAGAATATTGCTAATCCATTGCTTCTTATGTTCGAAAAACTTGTCTGCTCAGTAACGTAAATAACGCAATGAATGTTGTTGAACTGTCAATATTAAACCCATTGCTATTGCTAATGATAGTGTGTTACGCAATTACCCGGTGGTCTTATGTGGTAATAAATACCAATTTATCTTTTAATTTCCAAAACGCCATCTTGTGAAGCTCTTAGTCTAAGTATACAACTACCCAATTTTTTATTTATTTTTGGTGGTAAATAATCAAATAATTTCTCCCGCTCTGGGCGGAGCGGGAGGGCGTGTCAGACTTTTACTGACTAAACCCACCGTGTGCCTTCCGATGCCTGTCTGCCAGAGCCACGATCTCTCTTTCGGACAAACTTGCAACCCTGGTAGGTATTGGTCCTATCGGACCCCGTCAGTTGGTGTTGACATCTCTTTAAGGCGCGCGTGGAACACAACGCGCCGTTGACCCGGGCCTAGTTATTGGATGGTGAGCTACCCATCTCTCACAAGCCCGCGCCTATGTTGGCCGGAAATTAGCTTGCGACTCCCGACGCCCGGGGCGTCTACCGCGGCGACTAGGGGCACAAGGGCGTGAACCTTGCCTCTCCCTCATGCGTTCGTCCTTCGCGAGCATTACTGCTTCGCAGAAGGAGGTAACGGCCTCCCATGCACTCTCGTTCTGAACCATGGCCTGAACCAGGGCCGGGCGCTAGAGATCGCTGCCGCCAATCACCTCCCTGAGGGCACGGCGCCTTCGGTGCTCCGCCCAAGCCGGGCAGACCTCCACCGTATGCTTCACCGTGTCCTCCGGATACACCTAACCACATGTGTGACAGTCCGCAAAGACTTGTATAGCTGACATTGTGTCTCTAAGCTTGTTTCAAGACACCTGTTTCTTTTTAGCTTAAGGCTCCCACAGACAGGCGCTACGTGACGGTGCGACGCGATTCTGTTAGAAAAATTTCCATTCAGTTTTTATAGAAATTGTTCTACTAGAGTCACGTGTCCGTGGAGGTGGCGCTTGTCTGCGGAGCCTTTACAAATGTGGATTTCTAGCTTGTTTTTTTTTTCTTTGAGGTTTTTGGAAGTAGGCAAACTTTTGAGTTCAAGCTATAGTGCCTATCGTCCTATATTTTACTAATGGCTTGTTTTTGTTTTGTCCTACATACGAGTAATATAACAACATCATGGTTGTTTTCCCAGAAGGGTTAGGCAGAGGTAACTACTAGTAAACTGGGGGGGTACTACTTGTAAAGTATTATTTTAATCATGGTTTGGCAGTTTGAGTCATTTATGTGGCCTACCCAAATGTCCTTTCTTTGGTATTGATATTCGTTGAGCTCCTTAAGTACTTAGTAGAGCTGCACGATTACTGACAAATGCGTGCACTGACTGGTCAGGTCCACTCAACCTGTGTGGTTCTTTCCTCAAAAGACCATTTCAGACACCAATCTACATGGCCATCACATGATTTGACCAAGGTTAGAGACTGTGACCTCTGAGTTTGTTACGGCCTTTCTTCTCAGAGTATTATAGTCAGATATAGAAAACGCCAACCTCATCTAGTTTTTAAAATATGATGACGTGTAAAAGTGTGTGTACAAACCTACTTACAGAATAAAAAACATTTTTCATCATTTATACTTCATCCACATTTTGCCAGATATTTTTAAATAAAATAGGGGGCGAGCCTATTGCCATCAACCGGGCACAAATCCAGACTACGGGCTGTAATTGAGAATTTCCTAATTAAAAAACCCAATAACACCTTGCTCGACCTGGGAATCGAACCCAGGACCTCAAGCACTGCAATAGTGCTTGCCTAGACCAGCAATGAGGCAATTTTTTTTAAATATTTCATACGTAGGAGTCTTTTTAGCATTACTTAGAATATCTTTTAACGTTGTTTAGAATCTCTTTTAGCATTGTTTAGAATCTCATTTACATTGTTTAGAATCTCTTTTAGCATTGTTTAGAATCTCTTTTGGCATTGTTTAGAATCTCTTTAGCATTGTTTAGAATCTCTTTTAGCATTGTTTAGAATCTCTTTTAGCATTGTTTAGAATCTCTTTTAGCATTGTTTAGAATGTCTTTTAGCATTGTTTAGAATCTCTTTAGTAATGCCGGAGGCCGTGGGTGATAATATGCACTTTCCGTCAGCTATGCAGATAAAATAAATAAATAAATTAAACAAGGTTGTTCTCAGTGATTGAATTAAACAAGGAATAGCAAGAAGTTACCCTGTTTGTTTTACCTTGTAATAAATTAAATGCTAAGAAATGAATACCTGGAACGCATACATTTCAAGTTCCTTGCATAGAGAAAATAAAATAGGGCTTGCAATCCTTGTATTTTCCATTTTTCTTCATAAACACGATAACTATTTAAATGCAAAGTGTTTGAGATATTCAAAATTCTTCTCGTTTCTGTTTCTCTACCTTTCTTGAAGTTGTAATGTTTAAATAATTGTTGTTAAAATCAAGCAAAAATGCGAACTTTTATTTTTAGGTTTCCATACCTCAAAAGGAAAAGAACTGAACTTTTACTATGGAACTAAACCTGAAATTGCGAAAAAAAAAATCTGCTGTTCCCTACATTTTGACGACTTATGCGTAAATATAGGTAACAGCTGATTTTTTTGGGTACTTCTGGGTTGATCCCCATAGTAAAAGCATATCTCATCGATACAAAATTAACTAATCAGCACGATTTGTAAGACTACGGTACCTAGGATCATTCGTGCAAAAAAATTGTCTTCCAAAATTTGGTACTTGGAAAATGAAGCTTTAAATCATAAACCCTCTTATTTATAAAAGTCAAGAGACGTTTATACGTTAATAATGTATGGTTAAATAGACGCTTAATCATTAATTAAGCTTTTAAGAAACGAGTATGAATACGAGGGCAAGTGCTAAACATCACACGGATTGGCGACGGCAGTAGGTGTATCTCCTGCTATTGCCATATAGAAGAACTGCATACCCCGTCGCAGAAAGGCGTGAGATTATAGATGTATGTAGAAGGACGCTTTCTATCATCACGACACATACTCGCCTTTAAATCTTTGAAAACATGGTCTAGGTGTGGCCTATTCCTTTTGATCGTCGACTGTTAAATTGACAAATGGCGCGACGAACGTAAGTGTCAGTAATACGGGTGTTGTGCAGTGTATACTGGCGTATCACAGAGGTGTGTGTGATACACAGTGCACGCCAGGGATTGCGAACCTATGGCACAGTATGAGACTGTAAATATGGCACATAAAGTTTTGCTTAAAAGTTTGGCTTTATAGAGCGTTGTCTCTGTTAATCATAACAGAGCAGCAGTCAGTCTTTCTAAGTTCCGATGTACCTTATTAATGCCCGGTTACTGTACGAGTATCACAGTACACGCAATATAAATTTTTGACCATGAAATTGATTAAAGGCCGAAATCTAAATGCAATAAACTTATTCTATTACACAGTAATAATAATAACGTTTAATAATAACGTTTATTGTGTCCAAAAAATTATACATAAACAATTTTGGGTTTGGAGTCTTCATTTAAGCAATGCCTGTATTAGAGGACTCCGCTCCTTCACAACAGTAAGTACTTACTTAAAACACAATAAAAAACAGTACAAAAAAAAACAAAACAAAAACAGTACAATGTTATTCTATAAGAGAGAATAAGAATGACATTTTGAACACAAATTAGGTTATAGAATATACATAAATATGTATAAACATAATAACCATTGTGTAAAAATAAAATCCTTTTTTAGGGTTCCATGCCAAAATGGTAAAAAGGAACCCATATACTAATGGCCGTTTTCACCATCGTTCCTTAAATTTAGGGAGGCACCTAAGAAATTTTAAGTGTTAGTTTCGTTTTCACCATCACATAAGAGACACCTATGGTCCTAAGGGGTCCCTTAAAAATAGGGGCCCGATACTTGGCATCATAGCGCTAAGTGACACTTTATTTGTTATTGAACGAGAATAATTGAGACGAAATGGAAGATTTTATCGATAGTTTAGAAGCTATCGAAACTGTGGATTTAGTTACGAATCAGTTTATTCAGACGGCCACATATTTATTGCGAAATACTGGATTTTTTCACGAAATATGACAATGAGGACTTCTTCAAAAGATTTGGGTTATCCAAGGCCAGTGTGTTATTTTTTTTAGAAAAATAGAACACTATTAAGAATACACAGATGACAGATGATTTTTTTAGCTACTTAATATCTACCTACAAAGTATTTACTTGTTTACTTCTATTTGTTTTTCAAATTTTGTGTTTTATTCACAGGTACCTACTTACAAAATACACTGGTGATTATTAATATTACGACTCGCTATACCAATTTTTTATGTATTTAATATTTGCCGGAATAAGTCAGTACCTCCGCCTTGGGTTGGCGTGTAGTCTTAAGGGCACAATGGCGAGGGCTTAATTTTTAATTGGTTTTTTTTTATTGCAATATCGGGTTAACCTTGACCATAAAAACCATTTAGGTTCCGAGACGCATGGCCCTACGACGCACCGTTTCCGTGATATGGGCCTTACATGTTTTATTTTATTTTATTTATAACGATCTATATTTCCAAAATGGTAGCTCTTATGAAATGCTTTTCTGGAAAGAAATTGTTGCTCTAGTCGAAAACCATGAGGTGATGTAAAAAAAACCAGCAAAATCGTACTATTTTACATTAATCTACCGCGGACTCCCTGGTTTAAAAAAAAAAACTGTCACTTATGTAAGTGGTCCTTACGTAGGATCCCTTTAATCTGGTGAAAAAAAATTTAGGTAAGGGGCTGATTTAAGGAGTCTCTTAGGTTAAGAGACCCTTAGTAAGGAAGGGTTTGAGGGAACGATGGTGAAAACGACCATAAGCCTGTCTGTCTGTCTGTCACACCTGGATATCTCAAGAATTACTAATGCTATCAACTTGAAATTTAGAATAGTTTTAGATGATGTTTGCCCAACTATTTTGCAAATAAAAAATAAATTAAAAAAAATATATCTTTTTTGCAAAAGGGACTGAAAGAGGGTCTTAAAATTTTTAAGTGGGGCTACTAAAGCATGTGGGGTATCATATGAAAGAGCGCTGTTTGCACATTTTTAAACATAAACTTTTTATTTTTTAGGCAGCATAGTTTCCGACTTTTGATGAAAAATTAAAAAAAAAAACCGTTCACCCCGCTTATCTCCGAAGTTTGCATAGATAAAAATCTGAAATTATTCTATGTGATAGAAGTTCATGTAAAGATTACAGGAAAATAAAACGATGTCTCTAAATAGCACAATTTTTCAGAAATCATCAACATCATATATACGTACGGAACCCTCGGTGCGCGAGTCCGACTCACTCTTGACCGGTTTTTTTTAAATTATATTTTTTCTTAATTTACTCAGCACTTAGGTTAAGCATATTCATTCACCATCAGGTGCGGCAGTGGTCAACTGAGAGCTTATCAATAAAAAAAAAGTGCTTTTCTGAAGTGTAAACTTCTTTAAGCACGTTGAGCGATTTTTGGTAGAAAAACTTACGGGTTCGCGTCACCGACATGCCCGCACTGACATACTGTAGTAGATAAGTAAAGTTAAATTGTAGCCGCTTTGAGCGATAAGTTTTCCTTTCTGTCAGTCCCCACTGCCTGTTTTTTTTACTTTACTTTGCCACGCCGCCGTTGCAAAAATGTTCCTCATCCCTGGTCGCACAGAGTGGGAGCTGCGTACATCACAAATGTCGCGGTCCGCACCGACAGACGATCCTGTGTAATGAGGTCCATCCTTTATCTGACCATGCCCGCATGTCCGCCACTGCCTAAATTAACTAGTTGCATTCTGAATCACTACAATTTCCATTCCCCTCATTATTAGCCGACGAAATTGGATTTTTTTATGTTTGATTTAGATGTTACGTTGTTTGGAATTGTAAGCTGTAATTTTATTTTGTACTTTTGATTTGGCTACCAAACAACGAAAAATGACTGTCTGATGACAGTCATTTTTCGTTGTTTGGTAAGTTAAAATCAAATAATTTATTTCAAATAGGCACATTAAAAGCACTTTTGAATGTCAAATCTTAGAGTTTTTTAACTGATTATATGTGCCCCTTCCAAAAGGTTGTTTCGTATGGAGAAGAATGAACAAGACACTCTACCGTCATTCTTTTAAAATGTTTAAGAATATTTTGTATACAATAATATTATATAATTATATGTGAAGACGACCTAGAATAAAATGACTACATCATCACAATAGGTAAAAACAGTTAAATTTGACAGATAGATGCTCACTTATTTAGCTACTTACAAACACTGTAAAAGTAGACGATTTTTATTTTTCTTCCACAAATAACACTTTTTAACTATAACTTACAAATGGAAAAAAAAAGAAATTATGATGTAGAGCAATGTTTGTTTGTGGGAGACTGGTGCCTAAACTAAGCCGTGGGGTTTCAGGGACACCCCTAGAGGTAGGAAAATATCATCGAAAACATTATTATAGAAAATGCTTATTAAAGAAAGTTACATTTTCAAGTTATAAGGGCAAACTATTTGTTGGATAATCATAAAACTTAATTAGTTATTTTACATTATCTATGTTAAGTTCTGTAAAATACGTACATAGATATTATTTCTATTTTCACTTTGGTGCAAATGAGAACTGATTATTGTCACAATACTCAGTCATAACAAACCAGGTATTACGCATAATTATGACGGATCGCTTTGGGCAAACAGTAGTTCATTACTGCAATATAGTGGCAATTGTTATGGATACTATTAAATCAAATTACAGCATTGTTGAATAAATCTGTGTTTCAAAATAATTGAGAGGTACAGGTACTTACATTTTCAAGAACCTTTTGATGAACCTGGGTCTTTCAGTAATCGTTACTAAAAATAGGAAATCACTTCTGTGCTCTTAAAATAAAGAATGCAAACGTTTAAAAGTCCAGTTAAAAATTGAGACAAGAAAAACTTATTAAAAAGCAATTTTTTTAACACATTTGTTGGAAATGTGACTCTTATTGCACTGATTTTATTCAAAATGCAGTGTATTTAACAACTTTCAATTTCTGCATTATGTACCGTTTTTTTTAAATCGATACTAGAAAGTTATAACAATTTAAGACCAAAAAAGCCGAGATTCTCTCACAAATTCTTCACCTGGAATTTAAAACGACATCGAAAGTTTGCATAAGCAGACGATATTAGTGAAAGGATAAATTCCTCAGTTCCTATGAACCAGACGTTGATTGATGTACCCCACCCACAATAAAATATTGACGGATGATTTGGCTGCAATCAACGGTCATACGCTGACCTACTTAGGTGCCAATTTACAGGGTGTTCCCGATGCAATGTTTAGAACAATCACGTTAGTCGTCAGTAGCATTTGCATACCTAACTATCGCGCTGGATATGCTGGAAAGTATGTGGTTTTGTTCATTCGGTATTATGACTCCATAGCGTATAAGGGGAATTTCTTACACCACTTCTTCTTCGCAGCTAAAGCTCTAGGAAGTGGTGAAGGTGAAGAACGAGCGTTTTGGGGGAAGATCTTATGTAATTTTGAGATTCAGGAACTGCTGATTATCAATCTAATTTGAATAAATTACTTTTTTTGGATATCCTAGTATATTTGTGAACTCGCGAAATTCGAAGACCTATTTGACATGTCTTGGTTTTTTTTTAGGTCATGCCGGTTTCCTCACGACGTTCCTTCACCGTTTTGAGAGCAGTGGTGATGAAATAATTTACACAAAGTAAAGCGTCCTGTCTGGGTTCGAACCTACGACCTACAACTCGTAAGCTGCGGCCATTACCACTGGGCCACCCCTGCTGTCATCCAATCTATAACATTGAAACTTAAAATTTATCGTATAACCTAACATTTTGGTCGTTGAATAACTACAACATACGTACTACAGCCTACAACGCAGCGGTCACAAACGCAATGTATAAATGCGTGCTACGTAGGGTCTACGCCGTGCTACGAACAAGGTCTCGACTCGTAGAACATTGCGGTCCGTGTCTGCGTTGCTACGGAGACTTGCTACGACGTAGCACTAGTGTAGCTATTTACGGGATCATTTTGAATTCTTGACTCGGTGTACTGCATACATTTTAAAACGTAAATATGATTATTATAATGATAATAAATAATTATTAAAATAATATAATAATATTATACATAATAAAATCGTAGTAAAGTGATACTTACATTGAATGTTTTTGAAAAAAAGTTATTGCTACCAGGTCTGGGATCGATTCTATTTCGATGCCACCAACATAGTTCTTAGAATTTTTGTCTGTTTGTTTGAATGTATGTTCCAGCATCACACAAATTCTACCAGATATAGTCTGTTCAAATTTAGCATAGATTTAGCCTATACGGCCATTTTTGCGACATATTTTGATACTCGAAAATAAACCAAAACTTATAGGGTGCCTCCCGTTGATCTAGAATCATAAAATTAGACAAAAAGCAAGATCTCACAGCACAAGTAAAGGAAAAAGTCCGAAATTTGTTAATTTGCAGTTTTATCATAGGCCTAGTGGACGTCTTTTGGCTGGAATGATGATGATGATGATGGATGGGCAAACTGGTTAAAAAATCAAACCTATTGTTTTAGTCTTCAATTATTTCGTATCCCAGACGTATTAATAAAAATAATCATAAAAATAGAATTACAAACTTAAATACAAACATATAGGTAAATTTAAACGGAACATACAACGCAATAACCCCACCACAACTCATACTAAAAGAGCTAAAACAAATGCACTACGTTAATTGCCAGGTACCTTTATTTTGTCTCCTTCAGTAGATGTACAGTAAGTATGTTCTCCTATCTTTTATCTTTGGTATGGTCAACCTGGCCAGAAATACGCAATATCTATTTTTTATTTGTTACTAAATAAACGTATTGTTGACGTAAAATTTTTACCATAGAGGTCCTAAAACAATTTTGCACTTATACTTACCTACTTGTTTGACACGATACATCAAGCACGATTAAACCCAATTGCTAGTAAATTATAATTACTTCGAGAATGCTCCACTATCAGCGTGAGCGTCGAGGAAACTATTAATTTGAGTCATTAACTTCCCAATCAAACTTCATTGATGGGTAAAATTAGGTCCTGCAGACATATCTGTATACCCTATTCTGCTATGAGATACAAACTGATAATTGAATATAAATTTCACTTTTAATGATTATTTCCCACCCAAAAAAAAAAAGGGGGCTGCAGAACTTTCTACATTCCAGGGCTGTCCACAGAGTCCAGTGAACTTCTGAGCCGATACGATTCACTGCGTCACACCAACCTCTTTTTAAAGGAAACCGCACTGCCTGGCTGGAAAAGTGTTGCTATCAAAATTATGCAAAAACAGACGTGAGAGGATTTACACTGTTAAAAACATCGAAATGACTCATAACAGTAACTAGGCTTGGGACTGACTCTTGGAACTACAGGAAAGCTGACCACCGAGTCCCCTCAACCTGCTCCGCCAAGCCAAGTCACCGCTAACCAGATAGCCCAACAACTGCTCGATAACGGTTAACCACAAAAAGTCCTGAAGCTACAAAAACCGTATGGCGCTTGCGACGATATTAGTAAACCGTTCAATATTTCTGATATCGTTGCAGCAATTAGGGGTCTTAAGTGTGGTAAAGTCTCCGAGTAGAGGAGTGGACGACGTCTCAATTGAGCAAATCAAACAGCTTGGCCCAGTTGCTGTGTCGTGGTTGCTGTAACTATATTATTATTATTTTATTATTTAATCCATTATTATACAGATTTAGTTTAAGATAAAACCTGCCAAACTGTAAAACCATTTATCGGCAGTAGGTTCTCGTGGATTTTGCACGAATATTTACTTGACTAAACATGATTAAACTGAAAAAAACATTAAACTAACATTTAACAGAATTAAGTTAAAGCTAACACTCTGGCTCTGTAGACAAATACTCAGTAGGTATGTGAATACAGAGTAGTTACCCACACAACCATAGATTCTACAACCACAGCTACTACACTCGCGGCACCAGCCATCGAACGCCGCGAGACCATCCCATAGTACCTACTCAGTATAAGGTAAGCAAACTTATGGATCGGGACTCACGACATCAGCTGACCAAGGCGCCGATCGACCGCAGTATATATGTATCAGCTTCAATACCTCATCTCAGGAGAAAATAAAAGATCATAGCTATTCTGAAGCCATGTAAAGCAACAGACGATCCAAAAAACTTTCGTTCATTTTTATGACCTCTGCTATACCATACACGTGAGAGACTGTTATTGACCCAAAATTAATCCTGAAGCAAGCTGGTTTCAAACCCGTTAAAAAATTTACGATGGTTTCGAGACAGGAATGGTCACAGGTGCTGTATTCGTGGACACAGTCAACCTCAAATGGTTATTGTGGAAGGTGGAAACATTGATCAGCGAGCAGATTTTTGTTCGAATACTCTGAGAACTTATCCACAACCACTTTTTTCAGGTCCATCTTCTCTTAGAAAAGAGTAATTGGAAAGCGCAGAAAAACGGCCCTGGATCTTGAAGTAGGCCGGAGTGGTGCCACTGCCAAGTGACACTGATTTTTTTCAGCGGTCCACTAGGTCTACTTGTCAGACGCTCTTAGTGACTTACCCATCGCTAACTCACTCCAGTCCAAAACGAGCAAAACCCAGTCTTGTATATTTTATCATCGCAATATAGAGGCGCGCCGCAAACTTAACATCGTTTGGGGTGTTGTGTCTTTCGAGCACAGCAATTTTTCTAAATATCTTATCGTTGCTCTCAAAGGCTTTATTATTCAGCAAAAACTGTAAGCAAGCTGAAGTTGCACACTCGCAACAGCGACTAGTCAAATTAAGATGGGGTGTTTCGCCTGACGTTATGCGGATTACTGGGCAGAAGCTATCTTTTTCTGCGGGTAACATCGCGTGCTCCGCGGAGAGTCGTTCTGCCCATGCAAAGTAAGTGGTTACACCTTTGAATGAAACGTGCCGAATCATAACTGGTAGCCTAAAACCAACCGCGGTACAAATACTGTATCCGCTCTGCGAACTTCTGGTGGCAATATTCCTGATATTGCCACCAGAAGTTCGAAGAGCGGTGGCACGCTCCAGCGAAAGAGGCAAAATGATCTCCGACACACGACACCCTTTGCATGATAACATCCTTGTGCCACAAAAGCTGAAAACCATTCGTACCTTCGTACCACCTGCTGCAGATCTCGGACCTAAACATGTATTGCCTTGGCTAACCTGGAAATCTTTAAACAGGTCCAGGTCCAGGTTGGCTGAAGCAATGATAACCTGTTCAGGTGGAGATTCATAGATGACTCCGCCTTGGAGTGTAAATGTGGTGCTGTTCCACAAACGATGGGACACTTAATATGTGCCCTGCGTGTCCTGTCGTCTCTACGTTACAGGAAATAATGGACGATAACGATATTGATGGCGCCAAACACGTAGCCGAATAGGACTGATGACTAATATTAGAAATATTCGAACGAATTATGTAATTTCAAAGAAGGCATACTAAAATGAGATAATCGAAAAAATCTGTAACATCGATGAAACTATGGAGAAGCTTTGAAGGTACAACTTCGAAGTTTTTGTAAAGGATTATTCCTTACGGTACGGACAATGTATGGGGCTAGTATGAAGTTACAGTCGTGAGATCGCTTCTGTGATAGTGCCGTCTTTGTCTAGCTGTTATTTTAAAACGTTTATATCTTGGCTTTTTTAAGTTTTTATAATATTGTTTGCACTATTTGAATGAATTAATCAAAGAATGAAACGTTTATAACTTGACATTTTTTAGCTTTTACAGTTTTTATAAAATTGTTTACACTACTTGCTAACAAATATAAATATGAAATTTAAAAATAAAAAAGTCATTATCCCTATTCTGGACTGAGTTCATTTAGACTGCCATTGATACGCTAAGCAGAAGAAGATAATACGAATCGGAAACGACCTTTTGCCCAATGACCTCTTCCCCCTTTTTTACTTGTATACAATAACATTTATTTTAGTGTTAGCTTGTTTTTATTTACTGTAAATAAATAAATAATATTAATGTAATAATAATGTTAATAATAATAATATTTTTTTTTATTTAATTAAGTTGTCTATTACAATAGACAACTTAATTCTCTTTTTTTGTAATTTTTGACTTACAAAAGAAAATTTTATTAAAATAATGATTTGACTTATAAGTTTGACTTTGACATTCACTGAGCAAACTGTAATTTTAAGTAAACTCTTTTTACCTACTGGTAAAATTAAAGTTGAAAATTGTTAGGAGTAAGAGGAAAATGTATTGGATATTAAAAACTGGCAGCTAACTGAGGCTGTACAGGACATAATGTCGTACGTCATATAAACGCCGGGATGGCCAACAAGGGATTGGATGTTATCGATGGATGTAAGAAAACAAACAATGCAACAGCCAGACGTGCATAGGTAGAAAATAAACGCAGAAATATAAGTCTTAATATCGTATCGTATGGTGATATAATGGATATAAATAAATGGACGATAAGGATTCATTTGCGTAACAGTGAAGCAGTGTATATTGCGTGTAATTTTATTCAAAAAAATGTATCACTAAAGGTGAGATAATTACATTATGAACGTTTTCATAAATTGTAAATATTTATTGTCAATAGTTTAAGGCCCGGACTCCACCAAAGCGGAGATGTTTGTAAACGACCAATAAGATATTGTTATTTCGATACGATGGTACGGTAACGTTATCTTATCGGTATCTTATTGGTCGTTTACAAACATTTCCTCTCCTCTCCGCTTTGGTGGAGTCCGGGCCTTACGATATTATTTTATTATTTATTTGTTTATTTTTTCATTTTAAGAAGGCTTACTGACTATTAAAATAATAGTTGCAATAATTCACAACAAGATTGCTAATCAACAAGCCTTAACAGATAAATACAAAACCAGTAATCAGTTAACCAGTAATTGCAATACAATTTAATTATAAACCAAGCCTTTTAATCGTCAAATGACTAATCGTCACAACTAATGGCGCTAATTTTCTATATCACGTATCGCTGACCATTACTCCCCGTCACTCGACAATGCAATTTGAGACCGACGTCCAGGGGGGAAGGGGGTAGGGGGACGTTATGCCGCCTATCCAATTTTCCACTCAAAATCCATATACCATGCGTAATTTAATAACACTGCACACCCTGTAAGAGTGTGCTCTCGATATGACGAAGTGGTCGGCCCAATTAACAATTTTAAAACCTTGTACCTGAGATATAAAAAAAATTATGATCAAAAATCCAATTACCGAAAGCAAGGTAGAAAAAATGTTTAGTAAATCGTACCTTTCAATAAAAATTTAGGTAATCACATTACTTTCAAAAATATTAACAAATAAAAAATATCCAATTAGTTAGGTACTCTCACAAAGAGAAGGCACAAAATTTCAATAAAACAAGTGCTAAGTTTATGAAAGTGGTCCTTGGATCCGCTTATCATACGCATACTACTTACAAAATCGTTGTTTTTCAGACAGCCATTCGTATATAATTTTCAATCAATCATTCATAGTTACACTGCACCCATGAGTACCTAGCTACTTATTCATTTAGAAACTCATTTCCATAGCCTTTTTTTTAATGTATTTTCTACTTCCTACTTACACGGGTTATTCCCAAAGTACCCCATTCTTTTGTTCTAATAAAAAGATAAGAATCTCATACATTAATTCCCGAGTTACTCCAAGGAGTTATTATTACTTATTTAAAAATACTTACTTATTATTTTGTTCCCATTCTGCTCCATATGTAGCTATGTCTGGAGTTATTCTCAAAGTACTTCACCGATTTTTCGTTACCAATTCTCAAACTGCTCCATCTACATAATTATCTATAAAATACATTAATAATAATTAATATAATATATAATAATAATATACAATATATTATTTATATTGACATAACGGTCCCTCATGACGGGAACCTCGTGAAAGCCGAGAAAGATAAACAAATCAAGTATTTTGACTTGGCTCGCGAGGTTGTCGACATGTGGGATGTGGACTTAGCAATCATTGTGCCGATAGTTGTATCAGCCAATGGCCTAATTGCCAAGAGCCTCGACCAACACCTAAGGAGGCTCTCGTTGGGCAGCTGGATTAAGGGCCTGATTCAGAGAGCGGTACTTCTGGACACGGCTCGCATTGTTAGGAGGTTCCTCTCTCTGGAGCCCTGACCGCCGGTAGCTTGGACCTTGTTCCCGATACCGGTGGGCTACTATTTTTTATATTTTTAAATGTTTTTATATTTTTTTTATACTCTAATATTTCAAAATATAATTTATGTGTATATTTAATGAAATAAAGAATATAGATAATTATACATTACAGTCAGTCACAAAAATTCTTAAAAGAAAGATTAAAGTTTAGCATTTTGTTATAACGTCTTAAAAAAGCTTTTTGATTAAAATGTAGTGGAGTACTTTGAGAAAATTTTAATATTATCATGGAGTAGAATGAAACCTAATTAAAAATATTATATTTTTCATGGAGTAGTTTGGGAACTCTTTTTGGAGTACTTTGGGAATAACCCACTTACATCCTATCTTATAGCAAATTGTTACGTGCAGCCAGTCATGCATTTTGAAAACAAACTTTCAGATGAACTAACTACCTACATTAACTTAAGACGCTGACAACAGGTAAACCGCTGTCACTGTCAGACTGCATACAAAAGAAAGAGAAACGCGATAACACAACGCTTGTAATTTATTGGAAGCAATTTTTTATTTAGTCAAAAATGAGTTGAGTAATCGAAAATAAAAAACAACCAAGTTTTGCATACAAATAAGACGTTCTTATTAATTAAATATCAACCGTACGTTGACATTTAAAACAGATATTTTGGATTGAAACTCAAAGTAAAGGGTTAGTTCACCGTTAAATTGTATCGAGTTTATTTTTTCTAAAAGTGTTTTGGTAACAACCAAGTTCTGAACCAGCCTACTTTTATCATTTGCCTCTTTTCAGCACCTTAATAGTTAATAACTAATTCTTCTTCTTCTTTGTGTCGCTGGCTCGACTGTATTTTACACGGCCCAAAACGTTCAAATAACTAATTTACAGTTCAATAAGTGTCGCCATCTAATGACTCCTTGAAAAACAAAGAACGTCAAAAACATAATTACAAGATTTATAATCTTGTTCCTAACTAAAGCTATAATAGTTTGTATTACTGTCAATAGATGGAGCTACGGTCACCATCCTTAAAATAACACCTACGTCACATCCCCCTGTAAACAGGCTAATGGTTTTAGGATCGATTATGTAGCGCTACGAATTATGTTACATTAAATTAAGCTATGCGGGACTACGCTAACTTCTCATTACTTGTTAGTGCGACTGTTGGGTTCTGGGTTCGATCCCCGGATCGGGAAAATTGTAATTCCATGTTTCATTCGAGGAATGACTTTTCGAAAGGCCAACATAATTATATTAATTTTGATAAGGTAAGTTTGATGTCTCCTCTGGGTAAATAGGGTATTGTTATGATTGTTTTTGAGTATTTTTATTCAATGAATCCCTCATGAATGTATTTTTGGAAACAGGCAATTTTTTAGGAAATATCGCATTTTGTTTCAGCATGCCTAAGAAAAACCTTTTGTTTCAGATTCTGTGTCCACTTTTTATCATTTCTTTGTGACCGGTTAATGGCAATGGGCTTGCCCGTAATATATAGGAGTTAGCTTATTTGTCTTAATGTAGGCACACCTGTGCCTACGCCGCACCGTCGAAATGTTATTGATTTAATCCAATAAACCTATATAGTATCAGTCCACTGCTGGAAATGAGCCTCATCAATCGCACGTCTATTGGCTGGATATTTAGAACGCTGAGGTATATTGTACCAAAAAAAATACCTACTTGCACAAATAACCCCAGAAATCTACTCAACGATATATATATAGCCTTGGTACAGTCCGTCTTGGTGTACTGCATCCCAGTTTGGGGGGGTGCGGCTAAGACTAAATTCATAGACCTTGAGCGAGGACAACGGGCTCTAATAAAACTAATTTATTTTAAAAACCTTAGATATCCTACACAAAGTCTTTATCAAATAAGCGGTTTACTCTCTGTGCGAAAACTATACATAATTAGGACGGCTCTAAAGAAACACAAAACTCTGCCTTATGACCCCAGCTTAACCTTGAAAAGAAGAAAAGATTTAATAGCGGAAGTTCCTCAAACTAAAACTAAGTTCGCCCGTATACAATACAAAAAACGCTCGGCTCAGTTATACAATAGACTTAACAAGGAGATTTACTTGTATAATGTGGAGCAATGTGAATTTAAACAGAAATTAACTGATTGGATAAAACCACTTACCTATGAAGACACGGAGGCGCTGCTGGAATAAGATATAACACTACACCTAATCAATGCCAGTCTCTCTGCCTTCTTAACCTGACGCATACACTCTGATTCATTCGTGTTGACATTCACACACATTCACACATCATCCCATTCACACACATTCACACACCCTCACACTCACTCACACACTCGCCTGCGTGCGTGCTGCATGTTTAGCTTTAATACTCTTTTTTTTTTTTTTTTAAATTTAATATTGTTTGCATAAAACAAGTAAATGATACTTATTTAAGTTATGGAAGAGTGGAGTCTCCTAACACAGGCATATCTGCTTAAAAGGAGGCTTCAATCACTAGTTGGTAAGGTTTACTTGTAAAAATAATAAACCATTTTTAATTTTTTCATTTTTTTTTTTCATTGGCTCTATCTGCGGACACGAACTATCCATGGTTTTACTTGCTTAAAGAGTGTATTCCCGTTGTCCCCGTTCGCCATATCCCCGGGGACGGATACGGGGACAGCGGGATGTGATTAAATTTATTTCCCGTTGTCCCCTTATCGTACGAAGTAAACCTTTTTTAAATCGAAATAGCTAGGTTAGGTTAGGTTAGAACTGTGACCACACAACGTACGAGCCGAGCGAGCGTAGCGAGCGGTACCGCGGCAGCGGCCGGCGAGTGCCAGAAACATATTTTTGAATGTAAAACCAAACCACGGGAACAACGGGAAGTATTTTTAAATATTTAATTGAAGTAACGCTGTCCCCGTAGAACGGGGACAACGGGAATACACGGATTAAAGATGGTATTTCTAAAATTATAAACAGCTAAAAATCGAGAGCCAAAAAGATAAGCAGTAGTCGACACTCACTGGTATATTACAACAACATACTGCGATAATTAATCCAGGCTATGAAGGAATACGGGTGGGTTTTAGTCAGTAAAAGTCTGACACGCCCTCCCGCTCCGCCCAGAGCGGGAGAAGTTATTTGATAATTTCCCACCCAAAAAAAAAAAAAAAAAAAGGCTAAGCATGACGTTTACAGCATTTTGCCCCACGTAGCTACTGTATTATAACTTGAACAGTCCAGAAAGTTTATTGTTAAACAAATTGACACCCTACGTCAATTTGCCGTGGTATAATAATGTTGTGATTTGAATATACCCTTTTTATGCGTCGCGCAATTTTGGCGCAAATCCGCGCACGGGTCGCGGGTGTCGAGCGGTTATGGCCGCGTCTGACAAAAAAGACGGTAACTCGAAAGATTCTTACGGGAGCTGGCTAAAAGATGTGTTGTTATAGAATCTTTAGATGTGTTATAGATTATTAAGTTGGAAGTCAATTTGCAGAGTGGGTGTTTTCGGGTATGAAGATATATCTATCTAGCCAGTAATGTCCCACCGTTATAGGCAAAGGCCTCCCCTACCTTTTTCACACACGTCTAGAACAGACAGTGTGTGAAAAAGGTAGGGGAGGCCACCATGCCACCACCACCATGCATGGGGCTGCCATTGCGGGCAGTCCTTTCTGTAGGAGTCAAGTTCGTCCCCCGTAGGTATGTATAGGTAAGCTCAGACCAATAGAACAACTGTATTTAATTATGTATGTTATAGTAGAACTCCTGGGAAACTTTACCAAACCTGTTGATTTAGCAATGCAGCAATGCTGTGGACCATGGATTTTTGATGGGTGCACGATATAAAGGGCCCATTCCATCTACAGATGAAATAGGACATGGTAGGGCATATCATGTGACCCATTTGCCCATAAACTACATAAGAAGGATACTTTAAGAATTATGTTTTAGGTATGTTGAAACTATTTCTACTCCCCGTTACTTGTCAATCTTCAGCATCTTTCTGGCATTAATGCTGAAATAAACCTTTTTGGCGCAGCTGAGAGGCACACACTATTGTTGTTAGAACATTATTTTCACTTTTTAACCAACTTCTAAAAAGGAGGAGGTTATTTATGTTCGGCTGTAAGTTTTTTTTTTGTTTTTTTTTATTCATAGTTATTTTGTTTTTTATGTATGTTCACCGATTGCTCCGTCAATTGTAACGATTCGAAGGCAATCGAGGGCAATCCGCAAATATTATAGGCACACCTATATCGATTTCAGTAGTTTTTATAGTAACTCATGCATTTGCACTCGGTTAGCACCATTTGGTGAAGTGGAACTGATGATGAATACCACAGATGGCTACGGGAACTACTTAATAATAAGGTTTTTACTGTTGCGATTCGATTAGACACTTTAAGATGGTTCCTAAGCAATTTATTCTCGTCACAATGCATAATTATGGTAAAGTCACCATCAGTTCCAGTTCTACTGGTTCTTACCAGGAGAACTCCTCAACTATTAACGCCCCTGCATCGGGAAAAGCAAAATTTTGTAAAAGGTGATGAGCAGTTGACATTAGGCTATTGTAACTTAAATAAATTGCAAACTGACCCACTAATAGGTGAAAAATAAAAAAGTTTTTACAAAAAAAAACAACCGTCTTCCAAAAAAATATACTACAAAGTGAAAAATAACCTAACTAGACTTTTACGAATTCAATTGTTTTTTTTTTGTAAAATATTTTTTTTTATTCTGTTATTTGCATTTTGTGTTCCATGAGCTGTGTCCAAATAAATGTTATTCTTTCTTTCTTTGTTTACCAAACCTTTTGAACCTATTAAGTTCAACATTACTAAAACAACGGTACTTCTCATCAACTCTGCCAGTCCACTGCTGGACATAGGCCTCTCCCACAACACCCCGCCCTCCGCCTTCTGCATCCAGTCTGATGCAGCCACCTTCTTAAGGTCTTCGTTTTATTTCGTGCCAATTCCGGGAAATAAAAATTTCTCAGTACAATACTTCAGTAATCATAGACATAATACATAGATTTGTTCTGGGTAGTACTAGACGTCTAAGCCTCATCGTTGTTTTTAACATTTCTCTAAACACGCATGTTCAAAAACTCCATTGACTTCGTGATTATCTATTGCAGTTTGGTAATATAGTATTTTAAACAGCTTATGCCAGAGAGGTTGGAAAGACCTCACACACTGACTGATTACTTGTTTAAATATTATGAAATTCGTCTACTTTTACAATGTTTGTAAATATGTGATCACCATGTATCTATCGCATAATTAATTTATCTGTCCTTGCTTCATTTTTAATTATTTTTACCGATTTCATGGTAGGTGCATCGTCTTTACATGATAATTATATAATTAATGTATACAAAATATTGTTAAACATTTAAAGGAGTAACGGTGGAGTTTCTTGCACATTCTTCTTCATACGAAACTACCTTTTGGAAGGAGCGACTAGAATCACTTCTATTTTTCTATAAATTTTGACGTTCATAGTGCCTTTTAAGTGCCTATTTGAAATAAATGATTTAACTTTCAAGGAGATTGAACTTTATTGAACATGGCTGATGGTAGGTAGGAGTAATCCTTAGGGCCTAGACAAAGTAACATTCGATTAGCGATAACGCTAGTAGAAAAGCCACAAAATGTATGGGGTTGACATAAGCTATCGAAATGTCATGTGATCATAGGTCAACGAATAGAAATTAGCTAGACAATGTTATCATCATTCGATTCCATGAAACGAATTGACAACGTCGAACGATAACTTCCATAGAGATGCGTAGCCAAGTGGCACTTTTTGACAAGCGTTATCGCTAGTTTTTAATTCGAATGAAGGAATTCGAATCGAAAACTAGCGATAACGCTTGTCAAAAAGTGAAATAACGGTAGCGATTGTAGAAATAGAATCGCTCCAAAGCGAATGCCATTTGTTTAGGCTCTCTTGTGTCCACAGGAATTTCATAATGATGAGGGCCTCCACCAGTTGCCTAACTGAAAATTACTGCCATCACCAAATTATTCATCAAAAGCATATAGTGATTACAATATTTATTTACGACCAGCATGGGATTCCCGTCGGCAATAATGACGAACTTCCACAAAAACTTTCTTCCCCTATTCCAAAGGTCTTCAATCCGCGGCCCCCGGGCTGCCTGCGGCCTGCAGTGGCTTCCTTGGCAGCCCGGCAGTAGCTTGGCAAAATTAAATTTATTTTTTACTCTTCATGTCTAGAAATTAAAACTAAATAGACAGGTATTTACACGACGCGCGAAAACAGTTTTCCAATAGTTTCCCTATTCAACACCTTTAAGGGATATTTTTTCAAAAATCCCGTCCTTAGCGCTCAATTTCGTTATACAACATTAGTTAGTAGTAGCGAATAGGGGTCATTGTACTCATCATTATGAGCAACGTTTTCTATGGGACCAACCAATCACGAAAAAAAAATCAGCTGTTCTATACATTTTGTCGATTTAAGTGAACACAAATGTATGGAACAGCTGATTTTTTTTTCGCATTTTCAAGGTTGGTCCCATAGAAAAAGTTGTTCATAATGATGCGTACAATGACCCCTTTCGGGTTTAGGGTAAACAAAAACGAATGTTGTATATGGAATTATTGTGCCATACTTCTAGACCCAGCGGTTTAAGGCTCTTATAGACTCACGCGATATCACGGGCGTGACAGGCAGCTACAAAGAAATTGTCCTACTAGCGTCGCGTCGCACCCGCGATATCGTGCCAGGCTGGACGAGCCTTTATGATGTGCGTTGTCTGTCAGTGAATGACTGAATTTAAGATTTTTAATAAATTTAATTTAGTACTTAGAGAATATAACGAAGCCTATGTGTATAAGTGGACGTCCGCGGGTGTAAGGTAGGTAGATACGCATGTTATCATACAAAATACACGCACAGCTTAAGATATTTCCATTTATATTCCCCACTGCAACCAATATCACATTCAATATTGCTTTGAATAAAAAGTAATACAAGGCTTTGTATGGAGAGCTCTATTTGTACAGGTAATATCATTACTTCACCGTATGTAGGTACAGACGAGAATAAAATACTTATTATTTATACAGGCAAACCTTTATCAGTGAGTCGTTAAAATAATATTTTCATTCCATTCTTGTAGCAATACTCTTTGATGTTATCTTCGAGGAAAATAAATTATCTTTGATTTAGAACTTTGTTATTTTTTTACATCCTCAAAAGATGGGCTGAGTAGGTCACCGTGTATCAATATGAATTGAAAACTACATAAATAAATATATCTGGTATATTGATTTTCGCAGTGCGTATACCATGCTCTGTTTCAGGTTCAATAATAATTACCTTCATAGTTTACTTTTTTCTTTGTTGATGCAGCAGCGCATACGCGAGTACAGCTTAGTTCAGAAATATTTTCCCTCAAACACGGTAAATAAAACGATGACATGTGACAATGTTATTAGCATGAACTTAGCTTCAGTATTAAGAGCGTTTACGACGTACGGCATTTCATACAAACTTTCAAGCCCTTGTTTTTCGAAATGACTGAACCGATTTATAAATATATATTAATGAAACTTCATACGCATAAGCAGGATACAAAGGCCTAAAAAGTTAGTTAATAACATTTTCGAAATGTCTTATTTAAAAACAGATAACTGGAAATCTCTGTTTCTATGAAAAATTTAAAATAGGTCTAATTTGGCTGTAACACTATTTTTCGAAAATGTTCTTAACTAACTTTTTAGACCTTTATATCTTGATTATGCGTATAAAGTTTCATTAAAATCGGTACAGTCATTTCGAAAAACAAGGGCTTGAAAGTTTGTATGATGCCGTACGTCGTAAACGCTCTTAATAAATAAAGCTTTCCTACACAGCGTACCTTTTACATTGGAGCTACATTTATAATTTACGAAGCTAGTTGCGTGATCTTATTTTTTAACACAAAGTGAGATTGGCAATCAAACGATATCATTCTTGAATGTAAAATTATTCTATTAACTTTTCAATAAATAAAAACAGAATAGAAAACAGGGCAATACATAGCATTTCATTTTATTCTATCCAAATATAAAATAGACATCAACTTCGACCATTGTACATAGGCAAATGCAGGATCACACAAACAAACTTAACTATCTCGAAACGAAGAGAACTCACTGTGTCCTAAAACGAGTCGTTTAAGAGCCGAGAGCGACGAGAGTGTAACAAGATAGCTACGTTTGTTTAGAAAGTGACTTGCTTCTTTTCCCTCTCAGATCTGATGGTGACCTTGGAGGAGGACACTGTCGTGTCGGAGGCTTCGGAGTCGGCGACGAGGGCTCGGAGTCGAGCCGCGCGCTTTTCTCTCATTGCGGTCCTTTCGCTCAGCTCGTTCATCTCGTCTTCCAAGTCAGTCAGACGCGCTCTGGACACTTTTGCTCGCTGTGCGGCCGCGCTCTCATCATCTGACTTGCCGATCGCAGTCCACTTTGTGAGCGAGTTTTCATCGTTTAACCTACGAGCGATGCGCTTCTCTGTGCGCTCCTCATTTTCCTGCAGGGCTCTCCTGGCACCGCTCACCTCGGATGAACCGATGCCGACGGTCTCAAGGATTTTGTCGGAGATTCTCATGCGGTTCTCGAGATTGGAGACGTTGGTCTCGAAGTCGATGTCCTCGGCGAAGCGAGATGACTTTTTGCCAGCACGCAGACGCTTCAGGGACTCTGTAATCTGAAATAATAACACGATCAATGTTAGCGTGTTGCATTACGTAATAGTTTCTAGGACACGCCGGTGTACGTGACGAGAAAATCAATTAAAGTACTAGTGAAGAACTAAAACGCAATGCTGGTAATACTTTTTAATTTATGCGCCAAGGTTACTGAGATCATTCTTGAATAAAACATTCTTAATCTCATTTCTGAATAACAAAGCTGAGCTTATTTCTCCCATCGTAATCCCATTTATAAACCATTTTGATTGCGGTATGCAATAAAAATCTGTTTGGGATTCGAGTGGCTCATGTCATTTGGTTTGGCAGTCCTATCATCTCTAGTGGTTGGCGAGCTATTTCGGTCTGGCTGTTTGCGAGCCGTCATGTAGGTAACGGAGTCTCTTGTCATTGTTAATTTTAATATTGGGACATAAATTTACGTATATCTCTTTGCTTTGTACTACTAGAGGTACTCTACTAGCAAGATCTGGAAAATTTTAAATATAAACATCGCCTGGATACACTAGCTGGCCGTGGGTTTACATTAACCGTCTTCTATTATGTGTATTTTTATAGGGATTCATGGTCTATAACTGTAACTAGATTATCGTGAGTGATGTTTTGTGTCCGGAATTGAATTCTTGCGTACCATACTGAACAGAATGAAATTGAATTCAGCTGCGTTGGACTTCATGCCGACATTTTCAACCGCTTGTGAAAATCGTTTATGGTATCTTTTCGAGTTGTTTTGTAAGTATTCCGATGTCTGTGAGATATTAAGATACACTCCGGGTCGATTTATTGGTTCTTTGTGTAAATTAAGTAAGGTAAATTGTCTCACTGCGTACCACTTTGATGTAAGATTTTAACAATATTTCGGTAAGCTCACTCCATCGTCGACTTTGTCTATGTCACTTCGGACCTAGACTAAGGTCAAGAGCAAACCTATCCCAAACAAAATTAAAAAAAATACTATTTAGGCGCAAACAATAAATCGTGACAGCATCAGCTTGAATCGGAATCGGAAATCGGATCATATTAAGTTAACTGTCCGTTAATCTGTTATCAACAAAAAGCAAAATAAAGTGAAATAATCTGTTGAATTAATTAACAAGTATCTGCCCACAAACTGTATTCAGTTAACCAGTTTAATTGGAGATCTAAATACGATTACGTAACAACTTGGTTTAGTTCACGAAAATGCTAATTTTAGTTAGAATAGACATGTAACATATCCAGCCATAAATAGTTGTGTTCGAGTATCCGTGCTAAACTAATTGAAATGGAACTACGATTGCCCAGTGGGTGGAAGTGTCGGAGGACCAAACCGCAATTGTCGATAATTCGAGCTTTTCGTACGGACCACTCTAAATTCAGGTACCTCTGTATGCAAGAGCATGCGATTTAAACTATGTTGCAGTCTATAAATAAATACTTATATCGACAAAGTGGCTACATTGCGTATTTTTATACATAAAATGATAATGTAACACAATTAAATACCCACTTGCGACTAAACAGGACGGGGGAGTCTTTTAAAACGCAGAATGAAAGGTAATTGGTTTAAAAAATGTTTTTAAAACTTAAAAGCATTGCTTGTATGATAGTCAATGCTCTCTTTGTCGTATTCAGGTAGGTAATAATTATGATGAGACTTATATATTATTATCATACCTAATTTATTTAAAGTACAGAAACTGAGGTTTTAGATGTCCGTACATCCGCTGAGTAGAGTTTGTTATTTCGATAAGTACTTAATTTAAAACATGTCAAGAAGAATCCTCTGTTTGTACAAAAAGTTGATTCAGAAGAAATATCCAATGCTTGCGGTAAATACGCCAACATCCAGTCATGCACCCACCTATGTGATGAGATCAATGTTCTGGCTTGCATTGTAGTTCGTAGTACCTAAACTATTAGCTATATCTAAACATAATGTTTAGCCTGCCAAGAAAGATCTTAAGTCTTTGTCACGGTCTTGACTCTTCAACAATTTAAAACGTGTCAAGCGTCACAGCATCAAAGTGGTACACGGTGAGACAATTTAAATTTACCAAAAAAATGTCAGTTTACCAGTTTCGCACATTATGCGAAACTGCTAAATTGTTTACTCTGTGCCCTTTTTTTTTTTTTTTTGGGTGGGAAATTATCAAATAAGTTCTCCCGCTCTGGGCTGAGCGGGAGGGCGTGTCAGACTTTTACTGACTAAAACCCACCCGTATTCCTTCATTTGCCTGTGTGCCAGGGCCACGATATCCCTTTCGGACAAACTTGCAACCCTGGCAGGCATTGGCTCTATCGGACCCCGTCAGTTGGTGCTGACAACTCTTTGAGGCGCGCGTGGAATACGACGCGCCGTCGACCCGGGCCTGGTCCTTATCGGACGGTGAGCTACCCTTTCTCACCGTCCGCAGGCCCGCGCCTACGGTGGCCGGAAATCGGCTTGTGACTCCCGACGCCCGGGGCGTCTCCTGCGGCGACTAGGGGCGCGAGGGCGCGGACCTTGCCTCTCCCTCACGCGTTCCGCCTCCTCCTTCGCAAGCATTACTGCTTCGCAGAAGGAGGTGACGGCCTCCCATGCACTCTCGCTCCGAACCATGGCCTGAACCAGGGCCGGACGCGAGAGATCGCCGCCGCCGATCGCTTGACTCTTCAACAATTTAAAACGTGTCAAGCGTCACAGCATCAAAGTGGTACACGAAGAGACAATTTAAATTTACCAAAAAAATGTCAGTTTACCAGTTTCGCACATTATGCGAAACTGGTAAATTGTTTACTCTGTGCCCTACATACCTACTTAAAGTTAATTTTGAGTAATATTATTTCAATTTTTTTTTTGTGTTTTTAGTACCTCAGCTCCATATCATTCTATATCTCACTCGCACACTACTACTTGCGGTCACGCGAGCAAGCGAGACTGAGTGGGGTGCTGGGTGGCAGGGAGAAGGCTCCAAGGCACCGATAGTTTAGGTAATTTCTCTTTACAGTGAAAACAACGGTTATTAAAAAAAACCGGTCTGCTTTATATCTAGTTCATTTATTATGCGAAGTTGCATGATCTAATTTGGAGTATTTTTTTAATACCTACCAGCGGTTTATTGTTCAGTTTGGAGGTAATTTTGTAATTATTTCAGTCGAAAATAAATTATGGTATCGTGTTTTTAGATATATTATTTCAAAATTAATGCTGCGGTATTTTCGATATTATGGAGGAGATTCCTATGCAATTTGAGGTATTGTAGACTCTGAATCGTAGATTTATAATCCATTCTGTTCTTTAATTTGAAGGATGCCATAAACCTGTAGCTTGCTTCAGAATTCACAGAAAAGTTTGCTACAAATGGATCATCATCATCATTTCTGCCGAAAGACGTCCACTGAGCTGGCCATAGGCCTCCCTCAACATTTGGGGGGGGTTTGCCATAATTGCCACGCTTGGCAGACGGATTGGCGATCGCTGTATGGTGTGAAAATGCATAGAGAATGCTGCAGCCCAGTCTCTAGTAAGTCCCTTTGTCGCCTTTTACGACACCCACGGGAAGAAATAGGGTGTCGCTATTCTTTACGTCCGGCACCATATGTAACAGAATGATAGGATGAACAAATGGATAGGTACATAAAATATTTTATTAATGTTGAGTAAATCGCTGACTGGAGAGGCTTGAACTGCCATGCCATATTATCACTTTATTATATTTACCATGTGTACACGTGATTCTCCATAATTTAATATTTGCCATGTTTATCCGCTGCCGCTTCAACAGGTTGCCGAACATGCATTGTTTTGTCAATATCTCTCTGTCAATACAAACGGAATACATCGTGAAATGCAGTCCTAGCTAGTACTCTTGTAATGAGAAATGTACGAAATTCAGCGCTCGCATTTGACTTCCGAAGATGCCATGCGTGCATGAATATTTCGTTGTTGTACCGTATGTTGTTACACCAATTCCTTTGCTGATAGCGTTAGAAGTTCTCTAGGAGCCCTAACTGCTTACAGTTCCCTCCAAAAGTTAGTTGACATTTTTTCCATTTCAGCTCTGTTGTGACATTATAATTTAAAATTCTAGTTTCAAATGCTTGAACTGTTCACTACAACGTTTTTATTGAGTAATTCAACTACCTACGACTTATCATGGATTACCTTATATTTTTTTTTTTTTTTATAAAACGTTGCCCCACACTAGGAATTTCTCCTGTATTGTGGGTGCGTTTACAAACATTTAAACTCACATACACAAACAGTCAGACCCGGAACAACTACTTGTAGGTCATACAAATATTTGTTCCGAGCGGGAATCGAACCCGCGACACGCAGCGCAGCAGTCAATCGCTTAACTAACTGCGCCAACCGTGTCGTCGTTTATTTTAATTTTAAATCATAATGTGTCATCACAGCTGAAGTGGAAAAAGACAGCTAACTTTTGGAGGGCATTGTATGTCCAGCATACAGCAAACGTGAAGTCAGGCTAGGTGCGAACTACGGGTTATTTTATGGAATGTTTTTAATTGCGTGTAAAAAAAAAACTTCAAACGATGAGGACCTTTTTATATTGATGATGCGCTTGTTTGTATTTATTGGATTTTTTTTAAACTATCTGAACTTTTAAAGCTGGTCAGCGGAAAATTCCCATTGTAATATTTTTATTACGCGGTGTTATTAATCTAATTGATCTGATTTTCAATTAATATTCTAATACATTTATTAGAATATTAATTGAAAATCAGATCAAGGCCATTAGGGATTCGATAGCCTCTTTCAGCCTGTTCAAGTAAGCAGTTTGAATTGAGGAGGTCTATACGGAAGTGGAATTATTATTTATTTTAATAAAATAAAGAAGAGGTGAAAACAGTTGTGTACGGTTCTTTAGAAAGCCAATCTTGAAAAATAATAATAATATTAGAGGAAGAACAAACACAAAATATCACGCCTGTAATCCCCGATGGGTTAGGCAGAGGTGTATCTACCTATGGTATACTCGCATTTCGGCAGTTATGTTTAAGTCCCATGGAATTGGAGGCGACCCTATTGCCATCAACCAGGCACAAATCCAGACTCTGGGCTGCTACTGAGAAATTCCTGATGGAAAACCCAATAACACTTTGCCCGACCTTGGAATCGAAACCAGGACCTCATGCCCAGTAGGAGTGTTTGTGACTTGCCAACTTGAATACTGGGCCAACGATTCAGTCGAATCAATGAACAAAAAAGATCAAAAATTAAAAAATCACGCTATCTACAGCATGTTTGATCATAAAATAGCTTTTACAGCAATGCAGCAATCCTTATTCGACAATAAAACATTATACAGGGTGATTCAGGCGTTGTAAATATGTCGCTGTGGATAGTATATGACTTTTTGACTGTTTAATGACATTTTATACATGTTTTACTGCGAAGTCTCTGCTAAGATAGTATAGGTTTTAGTTTTGAAATAGTGCTCTTAACTGAAATAAAAAAAAAACAACTGATTTCTATAAAATAGAATATGAAAATGTTAGGCATAGCTTTACAAGGCTTCGTAAGGTTCAAATAACGATCCTCCTGCGTCATTTGATATTCCATAGCTCTAACATGCATCTAAAGTCAGAACTTTTGTTGCTTTAACATATTTTTGAGCTCATATTTCGATTCAAGTAATTTTTACGTCTTCTTTTATAGCTTTTGTTTGTAAGGTAATAGTTACGATAGAAGCCACGAAACTAGTAGTAATAGGTATTATCAGCCGTTTTTGCGTGATTTATGAACAAACGACGCTTATGGAAGCTTATTATTAACTAGCTTATTATGAATTCGTAAGACATCACAATATACAAATAACAGTCACATTTTATAAAAAACTGCCTCGTTGGTCTTTTGGTCGCAAGCGCTACTGTTGGGAATGAGGTCCAGGGTTTGGTTCCCGGGTCAGGCAAAGTGATAATGGGTTTTCCGTCTGGAATTTTCCAGTTAAAGTCCGCAGTTTGAATTTTTGCCCGGTTAGTGGCAATAGGCTCGCCCCTATTACATGGGTACTAAACATAACTGGCGAAATTTAATGTAGGTGTACTATAGGTAGGTACACCTCTGCCTTACCCTTTGGGGAAAACAGACGTATTGCTATGTTATTTTTATAAAATATAAATACATAAACTCACGCCTACTTCCCATGGGGGTAGGCAGAAACTTGAACAAAGTATATAGTAAGTCCCAATATCGGCATTGATCGCGTGAGAGGATAGCAGTCATAGCCTAAGTGGTGTGACCGTTGCGTTGGACAGCAAAGTCATAGGTGTTGAGTTCGAACCCAAGCCACGCGCCTCTGATTTCGGATTCATGCGTATTGTATAATTATCACTAACAAAAAACATCGTGAGGAAACCAGCATGCCTGAGAGATGTTTTTCGATGGCATGTGAAGCCAACTCAGAGGCCCATGTCATAACATCTCTGACACCAGGCAGGTTAGTCACGGACCAAAAGAAAATAAAAGAAGAATGTTTCATTCTTAACAAAAAATTAGTTCATAAGACTTTAAAAAAAGAGGATCCAGGGAATGTTGCAATTTTTTTTTTTTAATTTCTAAATACTGCAAAGAGACGACACCTCAGTATTGCTGTAAAAGATGAAAGATTTGTTTTTAAAAGAATAACGGTGGAGTTTCTTGCCCATTATTCTCCATACGAAACTACCTTTTGGAAGGGGTAACTAGAATCAATTATTTTTTTTGTAAATTTTGACATTCGAATAATACTTATTTTGACTTTTAATAATTTGACTTTGACTTTAAGTTAAAAGTCTTAAAATTATCAGGCACTCCTAGTAATTCGTTTGCGACTGTTTTCACCTTTACGTAGGTCCCTACATTGTTTTATGCATATATTGCATTTACTACCCTTGCTAAAGTATTTAATAAATGACGGATACCCAATTACTGTCAGTATCTTGCACCCGACACCAATACAGACATCAACATAGGTACCAAGGTATACCTACGACCGTCTGGGCTGGAGGGGGAACAGAATGGACCAGTGATGTATGTAACATTATCAATAATCGAACGGTGGCGTGATTGCAACGTTGTTTTTGACACCATATACCTCTGGCCTCAGTGCATCTAAAGCCATGGAAACAAAGACTGTTGCGGTCGCTATTTCTGAAAAACACGCATAGTCTTTGTGGATCTATAGGTAGGTTTACAGAACCTACATCTCGATCCACAAACACGCCTAAACTCCATTTGAAATAAGATCACATATTTAAATAAAACTTTTTTACATTTCGTTAAATCGATTTTGACTTCAATTACGTTGCAAATGGCAGCTGTAATTAACAGTTGGTGTTGTTACCACGTTTTTGCTTTTAATGCCACCTTATGCCTACGGAATAGAAGTCAAAATCGGTTGAACGGATTGTAAAAAAGTTCATTTAAATATTTAATCTTATTTCAAATGGAGTATAGTTGCAAATGATTGATAAGAGATTTGTGATATTTTTGGTATGTCATATTGAACATAATATAAAGGGATATATCACAGCCTATTTTGGAAAGGCTTACAGTAGTTGTTTCGAATATTTGACTACTTTAATCTACTTCTCGTAGATTTAAATTTCGTTTTATTTTAATATTACAATAATTCACATGTAGTGCGTATTTACTTATAGATTGATTCAGTAGTTAATAGTCTCAGTGGTAGAAGGATTGGTGGGTGCAGACGGAATAATTGTCGCCTAGTCGTCTCAAATTGAAAACTAAAGATAATAATTGACCATTTCGCAGTGGACTCAATTTAGTACACCAGTATCGAAAACAATATGAAGATTCGTTCAGATCAGTTCTCTTGAGTTATTTTGCCTTTACGTTGAGATTAAGCCGGCACCGTACCAAAGAGGCGAGGAATCCCAATATATTGAATACCTTCATTCAGTGTGGTTAGGGATGCACCTTCACTGTGTTCATAATATATGTACCTACAACCGTGCAACCCCGACTACGTACATACTTGTACTGATCGCACATCTGCTGCATCTATTTTTATTATTATTATCCTTGGGTTACAAACGTGTAAGGGATCTTATATTTAGGCTACGAGAGCTTTTTTCCATGAACTTACTAAAGAATAATCAATGGAAGATATCCTTTATTATTTTATGTTAGTTTGGTTTTCTTTTAGCCCGTTTCGAATAGTACTTATAAATCAATCTGCCAGCCTTTTCCCAACTATGTTGAGGTCGGCTTCCAGTCTAACCGGGTGCAGTTTTTTGGCAATATTACATGACATCTATAAGTACTATTAGTGGCAATATTACATCACATCTGTAAGTACTATTTTAGTGGCAATATTACATAACGTCTATAAGTTCTATATATTAGTGGCAATATTACATCACATCTATAAGTGCTACTTTAGTGGCAATATTACATGACATCTATAAGTTCTATTAGTGGCAATATTAACAGCAACCAGTATTTTACATGGAACGACTGCCTATCTGACCTCCACAACCCAGTTACTGGGTAATACGATACCCCTTGGTGAGATTGGTTGTAAGACTTGGGCTTCTGAAGACCCGTAACGACTGTCAAAGATCCACGATTGACAGCCGGGTCCAACGGCTTAACGTGGTATCCGAGGCACGTATAAGTCTCGGTATGTAAAGATCCCTCTCGGTATATAAAGATCCCATCCCATATCCATCCACGGACCACAAGCGTAGCTTAACCTGATGAGTTGACCCGTGCAGCTGTTATTAGTTAGCCACAAGCTCCTCCGAATAGTACTTAAAGATGTGATGTAATATTGCCACTAATAGTACTTATAGATGTAATGTAATATTGCCACTAATAGAACTTATAGATGTCATGTAATACTGCCACTAAAATAGTACTTATAGATGTGATGTAATATTGCCACTAATAGAACTTATAGATGTTATGTAATATTGCCACTAATAGAACTTATAGATGTTATGTAATATTGCCACTAAAATTGTACTTATAGATGTGATGTAATATTGCCACTAATAGTACTTATAGATGTCATGTAATATTGCCACTAAAATAGTACTTGTAGACGTGATGTAATATTGCCAATAATAGAACATATAGATGTGATTTAATATTGCCACTAAAATAGTACATAACGATGTGATGTAATATTGCCACTTTTGAACAATCACAGTGATTCGTAATGTAAATAGTTTCCTTAAGACTTTATTTAGGTACTTACGTTACTTAATTCCACATGACTGTTTTGTAACGACAATAAAACTGGAATAATCAATGAGCTACGTTTATAATAAAAATTATGTGAAAGTAGCCCGTCTCCGCTTCAAAGTGCTAAATATGCAAACACATTTCAAGAAGAGGCTCGCACTAACTTTCTCTTCTCGCTCATTTTTAGAGAATTAGCTTCTATGAAGAACAACACTCGGATTATAATTCCCTGGCAATAATTTAGATGTTTTTAATGCTCATTCGTAGGACTAACTAGTTGATTGGTTTAGCGAAAGTCAATGTGAGTGCACTGAGTGGACAGGTTATTCATTAACCCGGAAAAATCGCTTTAAAGAAAATTAATTTCGACTGTATAAATTAAACTTCAGACACCGAGTAAATTAGACTGTGGCTTTTTGAAATATGTGTTTAATTTGATTAGTTGTTTCTATTTCCGATTGATAAACAAAGTCGCAAGTCTACTCGACTTGCGACTCAGAAAACATGTTGATATTTTTGTCAGTATGTCAAATCGTATTTGCTTGTAATATTCGTACCAAACTTCTGCAAACATTGGTATCTATTAAATAACTAGCTTTACCCGGCCCGGCTTCGCACGGGTAGCGCTAAGTATAGTACACCCTACCCTATCTACCTATCCTACCTGCCTACCCTACCTACCTACTCTACCTACCCTACCTGCCTACTCAACCTACCTACCTTACCTACCTACCCAGTTACCTACTTACCCTAGTAAAAAGTATTTAAAAAAAGTTTAAATAAATATAAAAAGTATCTTATGTCCGTCTGCTGGTTCTAAGCTACCCCACCAATTTTCAGCCAAATCGGTTCAGCCGTTCTGGAGTTATAAATGGTGTAACTAACAACTTTATTTTATATATAATATAATAGATAATATTATTCACATCTGATAACTCTACCCTGTGTTCCCATTGCACAGTACAGGGGTGAAAAAGCGAGTTAATTAAAAAGCTCTGCATTATTTTATTTATCGCGCATATCTGAGAAATGGCGATTGTTTTTATAACTAATGTTGGACATATACATTTGTTCCTTGTTTAATTTGCACCAAAGTCAAATTACACCTGAAAATATAACTGGGTTGTGTAATCATGTTAGTAAATATCAACAGTTTGGTTGGCTATATGGTGAAAGCGCTCACAAACATTGAGTAATTCACCTCAATGCTTTTGAAGCACAACCGGGAAATATAGGCAAGCAAATAGTGCCGAATTTTTTGCCCGCTCCATGTACGGTATAACTAAAAAAGTTGGTTTATAGCACGTTTCAATGTTTAACTAGCTTTTGCGGGGTGAGTCTGTAGTGGTACCGCGTATTTTGCTTAGGCGCGGATCCAGGATTATATTTAGGGGACGCAACGTATCTTTCAGAAAATTTGAATTATAGAATCCAATAGTGCAGTTGCTGCCGAGAATAACGACTTAAGTAAATTTAATTATACCCTAATGAGCATGCAATTTGTTAAAAAAAAAGCTTTGGTCGTGCGCTGGGGGGGGTGGAGGGTGGCAATTGCACCCATTGCCCCCCCCCCCCGTATCCGGGCATGATTATTTAGTTCTAATCCAATCTAAATGGAATAATTTATGTATTGATATTTTGTTTAGTTTGGCTTTATGCAAAACGATGTGTTACTATTAATATGAAGAACTTTTTTTTAACAAAATTATTTTACGATCTATTTTTGCTGTTAAAGTAAAAATAAGAGCTAATGGTTAATTACGGTACTCGTTATTAAATAAAGTGCATATTTTAATTTCAATCAACTAACTTAGCGAACGAAGTCTCTTCCAAGTTGTCCAACATTGAAAACTTTAATATCTACTTTCATGCCGTCCTTTTGAAGATTCTATAAAGAGACTAATTTTTTGCTTGTGATACCTCGTTTTTGACTTGATAGTGAAAGCTACCTGAGAAGTGTACGAAATTAAGATTTTTAAGTTAAGACTGCTCTCTGAAGTAAATTTTTATTTAAATGAGTTTATAAACTACTGTGTTGTTTGTTCGCTTCTCGAGATCAGCTTACATAATTAGTCATGGTTTTTATTAGCCGTTTTTATTAATCACACCTCACACCGTGTGCTGGATTTAAAATTCGTTCAGTCACGGTAAAGTTATTTTCGTATCGAGGAAGCTCGTGTCGAGCGAAGCGGGATACTAAGAGTAATTTGTGATTTGTTCTTTGAATCTCTAATCGCTGCTGAGCCTTGCAATCTCTTACCAGTGCGGCTTGGTAGATGTCAGATGTCTTCGAATTTTTGGTTCTAAGACAAGTTTCCTCACGATATTTTCGTTCACCGTTTTGAGAGCAGTGGTGATGAAATTATTTACACGAAGTATAATAAAGCCGCTGCCTGGGTTCGAAAACTGAAAACTCGTAAGACGGGGCTGTTACCACTGGGCCACTGCTACCGTTTTGTCTTATTAAAACTGAATGAGAAAGTGTTGGGTAAGCCAGCCAGCAGGATATTTTCCTGTGTTGAAAGTAATTGAATATAAAAACTGCAAAGTTAAAGGCTACTACCTAATTCTCTTTTTAACTGACTTCCAAAACGGAGGAGGTTATTAATTTTCGAGTAGGTATGTATGTTTTTTTTTATGGTCACCGACTTATTCGTCAAAAAAAAAGAAGAATTTTCATTAACGGTCCACACCGTTAATGAAAATTATTATTTTTTTTGTTGTAAAGGGTATGCTCTCGAGGTGGTCCCATTATTCCTAAGTAAGAATCTGATGAGGGGATCCCATGGAAATCCTCAAATATATAGGCCTCATATGTATAGGTACACCTATAGTGATTTGTGTTTTTTTTTTTACTCGTGCATTTGCACTCGGAAAGCAAATGGTCAATATCAATCAATCAATTCCATTTGGTCAAGTGGAATTGATGATGACAGGTGGCTACCGGAACTACTTAATAATAAGTATTTCACGGGTTGCGATTCGATTAGGTACCTACTTTAATATGGTTGCTAAGCAATTTATGCTAGGGTGAAGTGGAGCTGAAAGTGACTTCACCATCAGCTCCATTTCTTCTGCTTCTTACCAGGAGAACTCCTCAACAATTAACGTCCTGCATTGGGAAAAGCAATATTTTGTAAAAGGTAATGAGCAGTTGACATTAGGCTATTGCAATTTAGATAAGTTACAAACTAACCCACTAAAAATTTAAACTAAAACACAGATCCAAAGACAGTGAATTCCGAAATTAAAGTTATTTTTCAATTTGTAGTGTTGTTTCGGACGTCACGTCGGTTGTTTTTTTGTAAAAAGTTTATTTCGTCACGTACTTCATTACTGAAGGTCGTGTCCCTGAAAGGCCTTCGTGGTTTTATGTATGATGTTCTTCCACTTTGTTTAGTTCTCCGCTTCTCTCAGCGGTTCGGGCAGTCGGACCATCAGTCCAGTGAGGGCGGTTACTTGGTGACCACATAGATGGTTAAGTGACCGGGTGCGAGATCTTTTCCAAATTACTTTGCCCATTATGACCAACTTTTCAAGATTATCTGGTTCCTGGCGGCCAATGTGACTAAGATAACCGAGAATCTTTTGGTAAAAGATCGTGGATTAGTCTATCTCATATGCGTAGTTGTTCGAGAATAGATTTGTTCGAGCTCTTGGCGGTCCATGGTATGAGGATCATTCTTTGCCGACACCACTAATTAATAACCGCTTGGTATTCAACTATTAAAATCATCAAAAACTAGACACTCGACGAGTAGATTTATAATTCCATAAAATAGATTATGAAAATATATAATATTGTGCAACTGTGGTGCCCCCCTATCTGGCTAATTATACCCACGGGCCTCGGTTCTGCAGAGATGATTTAGCGATTGGTTGTCATAGCAACGGTCAAACTCGTCTCGACTCGTCGTCTGTGAATAGGTGCATACGCTGGAAAAACGAGGTGAAAGAATTTTATAATCTTCCATCTAAGGAAAAATATTTTAAATGTACAACAAGGTGGTTGATCCAAGTTTTTTCTGGAGAATGTAATTAAGTGGGAACTTAATCAAGAACCGGCCAAGCGCAAGTTGTGCCGTTTTGGGCAGAAAAGGTTCCGTACCGTATTTACCCGACTACGGCATAGCCAAAGGACGGTTGTGATTTTAACAGGCTAGTAAGTATGTTCATTTGTTCGCTCATATCTCCTAAACTCCTCGTCGTAGTTTGACAAATAAAGTATCGTTGGAAGCGTCATTTTGTTCGGCGGGTTACAGGCTATTATAAAGTCACATAAAATCCAACATGGCGTTGGTATTGTATTTGGTATCTAATGAAAGGTCTTAAGGAGTACTCTTTGAAAATATATTGGTTATCTTTAATTATACATACGTAAACGCCAAATGTTGTTATTTAATGTTCCCATTACAAAAATAAAATACCTATATAAATAAAAGTTTTACACTAAAACCCAACTATGACAAAAACGCCAACTAAAAAGGTATAACACACTAGCATTCATACTTAATCTGTTCGATTTATGCCTGTATAACTTAGAATAAGGAACCTTTATAATTATGTCGTTTGACTCCGGATTTTTAATCTGTCCGTCTGTGATGTCTTGTTTATACCTTTTTAGTTGGCATTTTTGTCGTAGTTTCAGTTTTTAACTTTCATTTTTATTTATTTGATTTTACGGGAAAAACGTATGCAATCTAAATGATCCCATTTTTGAACGCCTTGTATGTGGAGTACATAATGCAGGTATACCTACTCTCTCATGCTTTTCATAAGAAGTTAAAATTTTTTGCGAATAGGTAAGTATATAATGTTCAATTATATGTAATTTCTGGCAAATATGTGATGCCTACTTACATTGACATGATGCGTAAAATGACCGCGCTGGGAAAGCATAACAAATAAAATTATTTTATTACTAATAGTAGTAATAAAATAATTTGCAAAGTGATAGCACTTTAATATGTTCATAAAATAAATTGAAAATAGTAGTAATGTAGTAAACACCGATTTATTTTATTGAATGGACGTAAATAGTTCAGTGAAGTAATTTAAAACTTAATGGATGTCTTCATATTAGCTATGTCATCATGATTCATCCGTTTTTAGTTCAACTCGGAAAAGATGATTATCATTTTTCAGCCTGGATGCAAAAGGCGCGGTGAGTCGAGGGTTGACTTCATGCACAGCATTGGACTACGATTGACATGATACGAGAAGGATAAAAAAAAAGGTCGACCTCGTAAGTGTTATCACATTAATTGAAAACAATTCCCAGTAAATTAAAACTTTACAAGGGTTGAAACTGTCAATTTATCACAAACAAATAGACCTTCACGTTTTTTGACGTGTAAGTGACATTCAACCTTAAAGTGATAACGCAATTACGAGGTCGACTATACAACAGTCAAATTACTTAAAGAAAATCAAAACGTATGCCTCAACTGCACATTTTATCCAGCAAGACAGTTCAAAAAGATCAATTCATCATAATAATATGTATAACTGAGTTACCGCGACGTTTAGCTGCGTGCGCGCATTACGGAATGTTTGCCAAACGTCCATCACACGCTTGTCACAACTGGACTAAAACTGTAAATGTGTCACTAGAATATTTTCTGAGTATTATTTATTTAGTACGAATATATTTTACGACATTGTGAGTTGTGACATCTGGACGCTACATTATGTATAAATAATATTTTTTCAACTTGTAAATAAGTAATTTGAGAGTTTCGATAAATAAGACAAAATTATAATTTGCATAAATATTGTAAAGTCTTTGTAAAGTACACGATCAAATTATTGTCATTGAAGATCTTTAATATTCTAACAACAGGAATCAGCCTTTTCTGAAAACTTCTGTCTTGTTTCATGTCGACAAAATATTTTAATTAACTCAATACATACCGTACCGTTTACAATCGCCGGCACGTAACTTGGCAAGGTTTTGGGGTAGTGGGGGTAACTTCGCGCATAGTAAATTTATGCAACAAAAAAATGGTCACTTTTATTGTTTGTCAGTATTCTATTGTTATTGCCATCATTTATTTTAAACGTATGTCTGTTTAGAAGAAACTAAAGAAAGGAGAGGAATTCGTGAAGTTTATTAGGTGTTATAAATAAAATATATATAAATCAAATATGTAATAACATATTTTTAGTTATTGTGGCCTTTCAAAAAACAATGTTAACGAGAACTAAAGGTCAACAAACTTCATTAGTAGCTTCCGCAAAAGTACACTCGTAAAATAAACTTAATTTAAAATAGTAACAACAATTTTTATCAAAAACTTAACAAAAAGTAAGGGTACAATTTTAGTACACGCAAGTGTAATCGGGAGCGAACGGAACGCGGGTCGAAGTGCGGGAAGCGAGTATCGACTGACGCACCAATCGCGTGCTCGGAAACGTGGTCCCTCATTCCCCGCGTCCCACTTGACCACCAAAGAGTCCAAAAAAATTACTACTGCACATCTAACTACTCTGGCCAACTTACGCGCCGGGCACTTTACTACTAGTAAGCAACATTAACTCGGTCAATGTAAGGCCGGCCTTTGTCACCTTGTAATATTTGCCACGCTTGAAAAGACTCAAAGTATCTATACAATTAGAGTAAATACCTAGCTAGAGACCTGCACATTTATATGCACGTGTCTGCACCAGTTTCAAAGCAACTCATAACATTAAATATAGAATGTTATTTCATTATCAATGTTGGTGTCCCGAGACGTATTAGGACATTTTAAAAATACACCAGATTTGTCATTGAATGAATGAAGTTTCGGGTTATTTTTAGATGCGTGAACGCAGTAATTGATGTGCCCGATTGCTATGTTTATAAACATGTTCTTGAATATTTACTTTCAATGAATCGTACTGTCTATTTTAGTAGGCATACCTAGTTCCTCCTGGTATGAAGAGAGTTAAAAACCTAGTTTATTTAAATGCAGGTACCTAATAATGATATTGATATTTATAATTTTAATCTGTCCCCGAACTTGCCAATCTAGGTGTTCACAAGGAACGAAATAATAGCTCATTAAATCGCATACCTACGTTTGGTGTAGTTCAGAGATTGTAAGTTTAGCGAGCGACTTAAGGCGATTCACACACTGGCCCGAATTATGCTGCGGGGTGCGTGTTGACGCAGTCACGCGCGTGGTTGCGGCAGTGCAGATTTGCACTATCATGCAGATTTCTTCGCACAAACGCGCGGAGCTGCAGTTTATTATACGATGGCCCAAAGGCCTCATTTCACAGCGAGATCCATTTCAAAATATTATTTCAGGTCTAGCTCTGTCAAAATCACGCAGCCTACTGCAGAACTCGGTGTGCCATACCTTGCGTCTTGCCCCGCACCCACTCTGCATGTAGTAGGCGCGTGACCTGCAACACTGGGCGTGAATGCGTTTTCTGTGTGTTGCACTACTCGTGTTTTCAAGCAAAGACGCGCTACGCTGCGTAACGCGGTGCAGTGTGCGAATCGCCTAACCGTCAATCGACAACGTAGGTACTGCTTTTAGTGGATTATGTTGCAACCATACGTATTGATGATTAGCATTATTATCCTCGCATGCACTTAACGTCTGTTTGAGAGCTCAGATGCAATCAAAGGCCCGACGAACCAAGCATCTAATGCTCCATACTAATATCGTATGACAACTTTTCGCGGGAGCACGAAGGATGTAGATATTCTGTATTTGGAATGTGCTTTATATCCGTATTATTAGGTAAACTTTAAGGATATTTTTTTTAATTCATTCGGCAAATCTTACAACATCTACATAATCATCTAAGATGAGGCGTTAATAAGTATAATAGAATGATCAAAGTAACTTATACTTGTAAGTGAACTTCGATCACTATTATAGATACGCGGTTAACGCTTTTTTGGATACCTAGTCGGGTAACGTGACTATACTTTAAACATAATGAATAGACGTCTAATATGTCAGTGTTGCCATAGCGGGCAGGGTGGCAACTACATTATATTTTTTTATAAAATAAGTAATAGACATCATTTTAATATTAGAAATAAAGATAAAATAGATTAACCATGTTTCAGATTATCTAAAGTACAATCTTTTATGGGGTACCTACTGTGTTAAATGTTACAACAAAATAGTACCTTGTAATTTCTTGCAATGAATTGAAAGAAAATGTAAAACTCATATTAAAAGTAAACTTTGTATACAAGCATAATTATTACAAATTAGATGATTATATCCAAGATAAGAATGCTTGTTAACATGTTGGTCCAGCTCCATAGGGCAATCTAGAGTCCAGACAAAATAAAACTGTATTGTATAATTTATTATTTTTATGACATATAATTTACATTCTGTGATACTGATGACCTTAACTCACACACTGGCCTATTACTTATTTTTTTTTAAGAAAACGTATTTTTTTACAATGTTTGTAGTTATATGAGCACCATGTATCTATCACATATTTAATTTATCTGTGATTGGTTCATTATTAATTATTTTTACCTATTGTGGTATAGTAATTTTATTCTAGGTGCATCGTCTTCACATTTATAATTATAAAATTAATGTACCTATACTAAATATTGTGAAAACATTTTAAGAGTAACGGTGGAGTTTCTTGCCCATTCTTCTAGATACGAAACTATCTTTTGGAAGGGGCAACTAGAATCAATTCAAATATTTTGTACATTTTGACGTTCAAAAGTACCTTTTGTTTTTGACTTTGATATTTATTTTCCAATTTGGTATTACATTTTTACCAAATTATTTAAATGCATGTTTGTTGATACGAATAGTTATTACGTATTCATTCTGATCTATTCTCAGTGAAAACGGGAAACCTCAAAAAGGAAAATATCTTTTGGAAGGAGCGACTAGAATACTCGTAAATTCAATTTTTTTGTACTTTTTGTCGTTCAAAAGTGCCTCATAGATGCCTATTTAAAATAAATAATTTGACTTTGACTTTATCATCTAGTCACGTTCCATTTGTAGCAAGCGAATGCATTCGTTAGCATTCAATTGTTAAAGTTATTAAAATATTTTTTAAACCCCAGGCATGGGGCGCTCGCAGTTAATTGAAAGAGGTAACAGTAACATAACAAATACAAAATCCATTTTGCGGTTTGATTAAAAATACGGGATTACAAATTTTAGGGTTCAGTTGAGCTGTATGGAAAAACTAATTAAATTGAGTCGACGATATTTGCTCTGTGATATTTTTTTCAGGTTACTCGTTATTTTTTGTTATAAAACACACGTATCAATATATTATAGACAAAAGTTGGGTAAAATTGCAACATAATAAAAGGTTTCAGTAGCAAATCAAAAGAGCAACCAAAGATGAATGCAATGGTAAACAAAATATTAAGAAGACCTACTAATAAGTTCTAAACTTTCAAATAGCTAGGGAAAAGTTTTGAAACGAGATTCCTCGGTAAAATATAACCTCCTAAGAACTAGACACAACAACAGTCTTCAACCTGCCTGCAACGTGTCGTGAGATAAGATAAGATTTATTTGTTTGTACATATAAACATGGTAATGATATATACTTACAAGAGCATACAACATGATAATAAATTATATTATAGTCCAATCATGTTTAGCCTAATATAAAATTGGCGTACAAATATTTAATTCACATTAAATATTTAAAAAAAAAATAACCAAACTGCTATGTCAAACTAACAACTGTATTATGGTAAAATTAATGTCAGACAAGTTTTTCGACAAAAAATTCAGATACATAATTTATGCTTTTTGCGATAAAAACACTATCAATTGACGATTGAACGCATTGATATTTAGCTCCTTCCAACGTTTAGGTAGCTTGTTAAATTATATAGTTAGAGCCAAGCAGTTGATACTTTTGCGCATGAGTGCAGTTTTAGCAGGATATACACGAAATATGCTCATATCCCGTCTATAACGTGGGACAGCGTCCTGTAAGAGTGGAAATCATTTTGGATTCGCTTTAACAAACATTGCAGTTGCGAGGACAAGGTTGCCTAGACAAGGTAAAGTTAATATCTTGTATCTTATAAAAAAAAGATTTAGATTATAGAAAAAAAGATGATACTTCAGCCAGTTTTCCCGCAATAGCCATCAACGACATGGAACGGCTAGTGATAACAGGAAAGATAGAGAGCAAATGACCTGGAAGCGGAAGTCCAAAATGGTGGTCGGATCAAATATCCGAGCAGCTGGAGATACTTGTATCAGTGCCGCACTCCACCAGGCTACTGATCGTAACAGATGGAGAAAGACCGTTGACAATTTGAAACGGAGTCACGAACCTCGGCAGTCAGAGACCGATTGAGAAGAAAGAAGAACTAGACTACACGTAGATTTTTTTTATCGTACCTTTCTTCTTGCTACTAGCGTCGTTTTTATCGTACCTTTTTTCTTGCTACTAGCGTCATTTTTATCACAGTAAATCACTAGATATATTATTTTGTTTCCATACTGTATGTTACTGTGCTGTTATGAGGGATACTATCTTGAAGTTACGTACTAACGTAACTTACGTACTAATATTAATAGCTTGCACGAACTGCGCGTGTGTTATGATTGGTAGGTTTTGCAATCATAAAATTCATTTTGTAATGGTATACTTTTAAGTGGAGATCTTCATAAAAATATCATACGGAAGGACCAAAATTAAGCAATAATCATCAACATCGTACCCAATAAAATTGTGAAACCCCTCAACTCCACCTCAGAGCGCGTATTTGGCGAACTACCTAATACGTACTAATATACCCTCACCACAGATTGTAGGGCGATTCACACGTGTCCGCATACGATTGGCGCCGTATCGTGGGCTATCGTGGCATGTCCTAACAATGACGGAATAAAATACGTCGACGTGTTTATGCACTGTTGCCATGCGGCGGACGGCCTGTATGCAAAACGTCACATTTATTCCCACACTCAGATAGCACCCTGAGTCAGGACGCTTTACCCGCTCGGCGGCGTAGTGTGAATCGGCCCTAATCTGCAATATTCGCTTTTGAATTCCTCCTCTTATTTCTCTAGTATTCATATTCCGTGACTGAACTTGTAGGTACATACATGTTGGCTCTAATCCGCGCTTATAAAAGAGCCAAAACCTAGTTCGTTTTTGTCTAGTTTGGCACCTATCTATCCAGATTTGCTTAGTATGGCTATCGGTTGAGCACCCATTACTCATTTTACAACAAACACAAATATGTTACGATTTGTTTTATTTTTCAAAAACTGTCCCAAAAAATTGAAGCTTTTAGTACCTATTACAAATACCTACTTAATAATTCAGTTTTTCTATTGTATAGACGAAAATATTTTGTAATGTAAAATGGTATCATTATTCAAATACTTTGTAGATTCAAATACTTTCGCCAGCAGAACAATGTACGGGTTAAGTTTAGAAATTCTCATCTTCAAACTACCTGACTTCTCCGTTCGGACTTGCTCGGGATTTGCACCTATAATATGCTAGTTTGCAATAAGCATTATGTGAAATAACAGGACGCTTCGGATTTCTAGAGCTCAAAACATCTTTGTCGAGGGTATATCAAATAACTTTTCCAGTTATTATTAAGAAATGAAGAGATTTTTGTAAGGCGTTACCTATGTAATCTTGTTACTAAATTCTGGAACGTCTGGTTAAACATATATCTTACAAGTGTGTCGGTATTTCTGAAATGGTGATGTATGTTCTATGTGGAGAGGGTTTGGTTTCCGCACTTAGTCCTTCATGTGGACCATTGTGCGTGGGCCAGGGCGGCCGTCAGTTGATTATTCCGACCTGCCCACCTCCTTCCAGAAGCTGATTAGCTGTCCTGGTCTGGTTAGGATATCTGTGAAGGGTCTGGGTGACCCGAGGGTTTCTGTTCTGATCTGGGTGATGCCTGTGTAGTCAAAGAGCATATGCGCAACGGTTTCTTCAGCCTCCATGCAAGCCCTGCACAGAGGGCTGTCCGTTATGCCTATTGTGTAGAAGTGTTTGTTTAGTGAGCAATGGTGATGTAGTTCTTTGTAATTAAGTATAATTTTTTCCTGTCGAAACTTAATTAGTGAACTAAGTAGTTAGACCATTATACAAAGTGTATTGCACTCTGCTGAATAATCAGCCTGTAATATTCCCACTGCTGGGACACAGGCCTCCTCTCTGTGAGAAGGAGTGGTCCGTAATCCACCACGCAGGCACAGTGCGGGTTGGTAGATATCACACGTCTTCGAATATTTGGTTCTAGGACATGCCGGTTTCCTTACGATGTTTTCCTTCACCGATTTGAGAATAGTGGTGATGAAATTATTTACACAAAGTAAAGCAGCTGTCAAGGTTGGGACCTACGACCTAACAGCCTACAACTCGTAAACCGCGGCCGTTGCTGCGGCTAGGCCGCTCTCTGGGCTACCTCTGCACTTTGCAGAAGTTTATTTAAATCATATATTAGGGTGAATACACAAAGAGAATTTGGTTTTAAAGGTTAAAACCAAAGGGTTAGGGCCGGCGTAGCATGCGTAGTTCATACAAACGTAATACCAAAATATAATGATATAAAGACAAGTTAAGAGGAATTTAAAATTTCTATAGAAAACTTATTTTTCTCATAACTCTTGTTTAAATCAGTGTCCATTCAAAATATATATTTGGATACCTAGATATTCTGTATTTCAATCGGAATAAAGACACACCACTACCTTAAGAATATGTTTGATTTACAAATTATTTTGGTATTACGTTTGTATGAATTACGCATCCATCACCGGCTCTTAATCTCTATTACGATCGCTTTAAAATTAATAGCGTTCGTTATCGGGATACTGTGGTCTGCAGAATATAATTATACTTGTTACTGTCTCACTCGTAAATGATTAGTGCTAAGCGATTACTACTGCAGTAGTAAGAAAGGAGATCAAATTAACAGTATTACTACTGGTAGTATCATTGGTAGTAACACGGGCAAGAAAGGGATAATAGGGGGCGAGCCTATTTCCATCAACCGGGCATAAATCCAGACTCCGGGCTGCTACTGAGAAATTCGTAATGGAAAATCCAATAACACTTTGCCCGACCTGGGATTCAAACCCACCCCTCATGCTCAGCAGTCGTGCTTGTGACCATTAGACTAACGAGGCAGTCGTTACTTGATAGAAATAGAGAATACTATTTAATAATAACGATTGTAATAATTAATACTACACCATTTAAAGGAGGTGGTGGTGTTGCTGAAATAATTTTTAGGGGAAAGTAAGAAATCCAAGCGAACGAAGTCGTGGGCGAAGTCTTGACTGACTGACATCAGAAATTTTTAATTATTATAATAATAATTTTATTTGAGAATATAATATAATTACATTCCATACATTGTAGGCGAACTCTAAGATTCGGTTTTTGAAAATTGGATCAATATTATCAGGGTGAAAAGGGATTTAGATTGTATGAAGAATCATATTTTTTGAGTTAATAAACGTGAATCATAGCAAGAATACGTTCTTAAATAACAAAGTTTGTCATGACGGTTGCGTTTTTCAAAACTACCCTTCAAAAGAATTTTAGGGAGTGTTACAGTTTGTTTTTAAGAATCTTTACGCGAGGTCCGATTAACTCGAAACTCAATGCTCATAATTTAAAACAAAAAAAAATATGTAGTTTTCGGGAATCGGAAAAAGGGGTAATTAAGTTTTCGGGACAATTTTACTGAGTACCTTGAATAACTCAAAAGTTGTAAACATTATTATTTAAGAACAAAAACGAAGAAAAAATAAACAAAAAAAAATGGAGGACACGTATATTGAACAAGTATGTACAAAACGAAGTTGATATTATTTATTTGCTATCTATATCCGCCGTAAAGTTGTAAATCAAACTGCACTCCTATCTGTTTACCACGCTTACGTTGGTTCCAACTAAGATATGGTATAATGTTTTGGGGGAATGCTGCTGAGAAGAGAGAAGCTGTTTTTTTTTCGACATCCACGCGGGCGAAGTCGCGGGTGAAAGCTAGTTACCTATATTTTCCTCTAATAACAGTTGATTCGGGTGGATATCGTTTAAAAGTCATCGGAAACGGTACTTTCCCTGAATGTTCCTACCGACTGCACTCATGCGAGTTACTTGATGTATGATGTCTCTTTATGAAAGCACCCGAATGCAGAGGTTTATAATGCCATTGATCAATTAGCGATGTAATTTTCGGACTTAAGAGTCTAAAATACCTTAAGTTAATTCAAATTAGCATGGTCCTCCGTTATAACGAAAATACTGCAGCATTAGGTAATTTTGAAGAGAAAAAGGTCCATAAAATGTTCTCGACGGAAAAAAATTACAAAGTTACCTCCCAACCGAACAATAAACCGCTGGTATTAAAAAAAATACTTCAAATCAGATCATGAAACTTTGCATATTACCTAAACTAAATTTAAAGCAGATTTAAAAAAAAAAAATTTATCATTATTTTCACCGTTAAAAGAAATAACCTAAACTATGGACGCCTTGGAGTCTTATCCCTGCCGTCCTATCTCGCGAGCAGTAGTGTGCAAGCGACATAAAGAGTGAGGTGACGCTGAGTTATTGTGGACTCTTAAATTAACGCAGAACGAGAACTTCAATATCAATTTATTAGTATTTTCCATTAGTGCACATTTGCTGTCTGCTTCATTAAGGCTTAGAGCTGATTTTACCAAAATCAGATATTAACCGTGGATTTTTTTTTATGTCTGATAGTTTTTATATAGAACAGTCATCACAAATGCTTTATTTGCAGGTTATGACTTCTACATAGTTATAAAATGTTGATTGAATTCGCCCTTAGTAATGTCAGCTTAGGATATCTGTGAAGGATCTGGGTGACCCGAGGGTCTCTCTTCTGATCTGGGTGACGCCTGTGCAGTCAAAGAGCACATGAGCAACGTTTCTTTAGAAGTTAATTTTTGTTTTAACTTCTATAGTTATAAAATGTTGGCTGAATTCGCCCTTAGTAATAGAACTCTCTGTTAAATGTCTGTTTTGGGGGACTTTAACACCAAGTACAGTGTAACCTGGTTAAGTGGCCCTGGATATGTGAGAAACCTCTACTTACTAGGTCCTGACACTTTTGCATTGAAATACCTCTGATGATAATACTGAGAATGCATTTGTTAGATTTATTTTAAGTTTTACCTCTGTAATTGTCATTGTAACCAGCCAAGTGCATGTCGGACCACGCACAGTTAAGGGTTCCGTAGTTAGGATGAATTTATCTCAAATAAAAACTTAACATTGTAGTTGAAAAACATTTTCTCCCATACATCGATTTATATCACGGTCAATTCTCCAACTGCAAATGTAAGTTGGTCGACTATTACTCGTTAATTTGTAAAGCCTACTCAGCTGTGATAGTTTTCCTTTTAACTTCGTTATTTATACTATTAAATATTTGTTTTATTTTAATTTAATTATTTATTTTTAAAGTGAATGTGTAACTAAAGATTCTGTGAATATTTCAAGCGTCTACCTGTTGCCGTTATCAATACAGAGCAAAAACGAGCAAAAAAATCACGTTTGTTATAAGGAAGCCCCCTTAAATATTTATTTTATTCTGTTTTAGTACATATTTGTTATAGCGGCAACAGAAATACATCATCTGTGAAAATTGTAACTGTCTAACTATCACGGTTCATGAGATACAGCCTGGTGACAGACGGACAGACAGACTTAGTAATGGGGTTCCCGTTTTACCCTTTGGGTACGGAACCCTAAAAAGTACCTTTGTCAAAAAGTTATTAACATTTTTTAACCAGGGACAAATTTTATTTTATCATTCGACCCATGTTTCTTTTCTCATAAGGTATTCAGAAATTATATTATACGATACTGAATTCTTATAGTTTTTACAGACAGTTAATTGAAAATACTTCCAACAAAGAATTAGATATTCCAGTAAGAAATTGTAATTGAAAAGTATTATGAATTCTTACAATTACATGCTTTTTGATGTCGATTAATTCTACGAATATTTCAAGTGCATTTATAGGTTGCCCTATTCACAAATGATTCTAATATAAAGATAAATTCAAACTGGTACGGAGAACTACCCGAGAATTAGTTAACATACTTATTCTAAGAACTAAAATAGTTTCGTTTTGATGTTGAAGGAAACCTTGCTTTAGCTAAGATTCGTACGGCTAATTAATCCTTATTAATAGCCTTAAAGTACTCAGTAATGAGAATGGGTAACCAACTTAACATTTTTAAAACTATACTTTAAAGGTTTCTCCGATAATCGACACAGGACAATTTACCTTTTAGAACGGCATTTAAAATGTCATAAGTCTTATCTAAAAATGTGTTGCTATGTGGTTTTTAAAGGAATTCGAAGTAAAGCTGAATTTAGCATGAAATTATAGGTTGTATGTGGACCCGGTTATTTAATACTGCTTAAAAATAGGTACATAGGTACTGTTACTTTATTTAGTTAATTTCGATATCGCAAATCTATAACGAAAATAATTTTCTGCCAGCGTCATTAAATCCGAAAAAGATTGGGAGTTATTTAAACCTAGTTTAAAAAAAATATTCTAGGTAAATAAATCCCACCACCGCTTACATATGAACGATTTCTACCAACTCCAATCTAACGATTTTTTTGTCATTTTCAAACTTAGAGACATAAAAGAAAGGCAACACTTACATCATCAGTAAGTTCCTCGCTGTCGAACGCAGAAGACAGAGGCCTGCCCCTCTGTGCCCTGGCTCCCCTGGAGTCGAACAGATCATCACCACCCTCGACCTCATCCAGGGCGCTTTTGATGCGGTTTTCAACGTCATTCCGGATGCGGTCGCGGTCCGGTTCCGTGGCGCGCGGCACCGGAATCTTGCCGTCCAGACGGTCTAAAACCGGACGGTAGTAGCTCTCGCCTTTGTCGAAGTTGCAATCGTAGACGCGCGTGCGTCGGGTCCGGCCTAAACGACTCATCTTGTTGTGTCCTGAGAAAAATGAAAAGAGAAAGATTTAGAAGCATCCCAAATGTAATGAAAACTATTAGTTCTCCAATTTTCCTTGCAGTATAACAAACCTGAAAGATACTGCACGGTTTCCTGATTCGATTTCCGAATACGGAATACAGATTCGAAATTTCGTGAACCTACCGCAGATTTTTCAAAATTTTTAAAATCAAGAATAATATCCTTCTACATGCGGCCCTGGTATTACGCCTAGATTCCGATCTCTGATAATAATTAAGTAAACTCACAAGCTTACAGTATAGATTGTTACTTTGTAGTACCTATATTATAGATATTAAGTATAAATATAATTTCCGAACTCACTAGCCATGTATAAGCCATCAAAGGCTTCTGTGGTTTTTAGCATAATTATTAACTCTGCGATATATATATTTTTGAACATTAATAAAAAAAATTAAAAAAAACTTTCCTTCTTTTTCAGTTGGATTTTGTACTGCCAGTACAAACGAACGTCAGGACATGTTTCCGAACGGAACATTTAGGAACGTATGCGCCAAATAACGCCTGGTATGAAATGCGTACATTCGTGTGCTCGAAAATAAAGTAAAACTAATTCAGGAATGGAATCAAGAAATCTTGCATGATAATATGCGAACCCACATATTAAGCATCTACTACATCCATAATTTTTACATCATAATGTTTAGCGATCATATCATAATTTATTTGACGTCGTATATGAGTCGATGACTTGCCCGCTTACATAACGAATTTAATTAATTAAATAAGACAAATTCTGGATTAAAATGAGTTTAAAATAAGTCAATAAAGAAAAGTAAAGCCGTCAATGGATGATGACCATTTCCAAATACTCAGGCTAAAACGACATTTTCAACACAATAGTTTAAGACTCAGATATATGCCAGTGACCTTGAGTGGTTAGCTTGCGTGTTCTGTACTGAGCTCACGCAACGCGTCGTACGTTCAGCCAGTAATAGGACTCGCCCATCAAGGAGCGCTGTCCCCAATTCGACGCATTATTAATTTATTATACACAAAACAAAAGGTATTTTAATAAAACGCGTATACTAAAAGATCAATAATTAAATTATATTTAAATTGGTGTAGATTTCAGAAAAATACGCTTGGTAGATTTTGCACCATTCTCAGTTTTTTATCCGCGTTGGACATAACTTTACAAATTAATTACAATAGGTAATATAAACATAATCTAAAATATTCACATATTAAGTTATTTTTTTCAAATCATTAACACTACTCGTTTAGACGTGATCTTCAGTATAAAATCATTAAAAGTCGGTTATCGTCGCCTTAAGTTATACTAGTGTGCTTCCATTTCACACACTTCTTTCAAATAAAAAATACATGAGCTATTGTAATTTAACCTCAGTTCAGACTTGGCAGGACAGACAGCACCATTGTTGAACTAAGAATACGCACAAAGAGAATAAGATATTGGTAGTTTTATCCTACAAATAATACGATTTTATATTGTGTTTTCCAATAACAGAGGATAATGCAATACTGATTGCATTATAAAGAATTCTTTGTCTGAGCTTTGAGGTGAATGTGTGTATTATGAAGAAAAATCTGAAAAACAACGCCGCACACTCTTTTAATTATTGTGGTAGAACGAGAGCTTTATTGATTGTACTTACATTTTGAATTTTCAAGTAAAAATGGGGTTCCGTGGAGAATACAGACAACATCGTACTTATTAAAAAACTGGCCAAGTGCGAGTTGAACTCTCGCACGAAGGGTTCCGTACTATTATCTATAAAAACTGCAAAAAAATCACGTTTGTTGTATGGGAGTCCCCGTAAATATTAATTTTATTCTGTTTTTTTTAGTATTTGTTCTTATAGCGGCAACAGAAATATTCAACTGTCTAACTCATGGTTCATGAGATACAGCCTGGTGACAGACGGACAGACAGACGGACAGCGGAGTCTTAGTAATAGGGTCTCGTTTTACCCTTTGGGTACGGGACCCTAAAAAGGACGACGGCTTTTTTTATATTTAAAAGCATTTTACATTTAAATCTTGCAATACATAATTTTATTACTATTTACAAGATATCCTACATCATGGCCTTATTTAAACAACAGATTTATGTTATTCAAGGTAATCTGCAGAAGGTGGTCTGCATTGAGATGATCGGAGTAGCATTAAGTTACAGGAAATGTCTAAAATGGTCTAAACTCACTTTTACTCCACATCCCAATTGCTCCATATCACACTTTCCATCGCAATCCTAAAGGTTTTGAACGAGTTGAAAAAAAAAAAAAAAAAACGCTTCATGAGTTTGAAAGATTTCAACGTAAATAACGCATTGAATGTTGTTAAGCTGTCAAAATGAATCCGCTGGATTAAATCATAATGCTGAAATTTAAAGAACCGCAGAGGTCAGCTTTCAGTCTAATAGCTATCCACGCAGTATGATGTTACCCCAGCGCTGTTCTTAGAATTCTTGCCTAGATTTATTCAAGAGAGCACTCTGGAAATCCGGTTTCAAACTCAATACGTTTCTACGTATTGAGTTTGAAACCGGATTTCCAGAGTTCCAGAGCACATTACGGACAACTGTCCGTGAAGGTGACAATGACAGACGTGTGCATTAATTGGATATCCGTACATACACATACAAATTCCTTAGAAAATACCACTAACTATTCAGGTGAGTAGGAATACATTTCTGTTTTGAAGTAGGTATTAGAAGTACCTAGTCTCTGTTTTGTGGCTAAAGCTCCGTATCATTTTATGGAAAACTAAAGTTGCACAACAATATTTCAGCTACCTACGTGTTTTTGGGTTGTGGAAAACTTGTTGCTGGAAATATTTGATGCAGTTCGTGTGTGAAATATGCAGCCAACAACACAAAATGAGGTTGCTGCAACAATGTTACGCAGTCTTTTTATTACTAGCTTTTGCCCGCTGTTCGCCTGCGTTGAGGTCGGAAATTATCCCCCGGGAACCTACTACCGGGATAAAAATTATCTTATTTCCTAATTCAGGTCATGGTCTACATTATATGAAACTTTCATCGAAATCCGTTCAGCCGTAAGGCTGGGACTCCACCAAAGCGGAGGTGTATGTAAACGACCAATAAGATATCGGCAATGGTACGGTAACCTTATCTTATCGGTATCTTATTGGTCGTTTACACACATCTCCGCACATCTCCGCTTTGGTGGAGTCCCGGCCTGAAGGAGTGAACCGGTAACAGACGGAAAGACAGACGGACAAACAGTAACTATCGCATTTATAATATTTTAGTAAAAAACTTTTTACAAAAAAAAAACAACCGAGTTTTAGTAAAAAGGTTTTATTTTTCACTTTTTAGTTGCGGTACCTACCCCACACAAATTCGAATACCACTTCCTGCTATGTAAATAACAGTGACAGGAAGTCATAACATCATTCACATATTCTACTAGTGGGAAAAACTTTTGCTGAAGGGAACCACAAACTAAAACGTGATCTGTGTATATATTTTTTGTTTATGTTGATTTTTTCAAAAAGCGCTGAATCAATTTCGAAAAAATATATATTGAACCACCTTTGAAGGACCTGGACCTACTAAACAAAAAGGAATCATCAAAATCAATTTATAATTGGCGGAGTAATCGCAGAACAAAAAAGAAATCATACTGTCGAATTGAGAACCTCCTCCTTTTTTGAAGTCGTTTAAAATATAATTTTGGATATTTATCCAATTACGACTAACGCAGATAATCACTAAACAACATAGTCACCCATTTGGGTGACTATGTTGTTTAGTGGTTATCTGCGTTTGACGACACAAAGGCTTTAGGGGAAAGATAAGCCTTTGTTGTAATACAATTAACAATGTAAACTTCAACGTATGTAGGTAGTCAGTGAAAACAGTGACCGCTGATTCATACACGTACTTATCAGCATTGCAGTCATTGAGCCGTGAAAGTTAGATGAATATGATGCTGGTGATGCTTCATGATCGTAACAATGTTTAAAAATACGTGTAATACCTGGAAGCGCGGAGTCTCCTAAAACAAAAGAACCCTTGCTTAAAAGGTGATCTCCAATAACCTTTGTAATTGAAATATATTTTTTTTGGTTTAATAGATACTATATAAGCTGATAACCACTTAAAGCCATATTTGCCTATCATAGAAGTAGAATCTGACCAACGAGAGCTATCCCAGAAAAAAAAACGGCACTTTAAAAAATCAAGAGCTTTCAACCCTTGCCATAAACGGTGTTGATACTAATTACTATTCAAGAAATATTCTGCGATACTTACATCAGTATTTCATATTTTTAGAGTGTATAAATATCAAGGGTTCAAAGATCTAAATTTTTTGAATTGCCGCTTTTATTTCTTGGACAGCTTTCTTTGGCCAGACTCTATGATCAGAGATGTAGGAGTCATTTTTATATGAAGAACCTATGACGGTATAATATCTACATATTACTCAAATTATCTACGATCATAGTTAAGGCATTTATTTGACAGCAGGTATCCGCTGGATGCGGGAAGCACAGTACCGGTCGAAGTGGCGGTGCTTGGGGGAGGCCTACGTCCACCAGTGGGTGTCTTTTGGCTGAATAGATTTGACAGGAAGCGTATAAATATGATCATAACCGTCTAACCTGAAAAATAGCGTCAAAATGCAAGAACTTCGACTGGAATATCGAAACAACAAAAATATTAATATACACCTGCGAGGAAAAAGAGTAACAATTTTTAACCGTTTTTATCTTCTTTTTTAATGCAATTAATAATATTGCAGTCATAGAATCGGAAAACACGACTAAATCGTTACCCATCTTGATTAAGTATGACGCTTATAATATGACCATAAGTGTAATATGTAAAACCGGCCAAGTACGTGTCGTACCACGCACAATAAAGGGTTCCGTAGTTGGGATAAATTTATCCCAAAAACAAACAACATCGTACCTAGTTGAAACACATGTTCTCATATACATCGATATACGTCACGGTCAATAATTCTCCAACTGCAAATTTAAGTTGGTAGACTATTACTCGTTGTCATGTAGAGCCTACTTAGGTGTGATAGTTTTCCTTTAAATTTCGTTACTATACTTGAATGAAAATCCATGAATTTTTTCACATAATTATCCAGAGACAATCATTTAGCTGGCAAGGGGGGACACATGACTAACAAAAAATTGCATTTTAAAGCTTAATATTACGCAAACGGATCCTAGAATTGAAAAATGGTTTTTACAGGCCTACAATATTTTTGAAGGCCTCTCTAACGATATCCCACACAATGGGATAGACGAGAAAAATAAATATAATCCCCACTTTACGTGCAAAAACAATTGTTTAAAAACAATTTTTTTAAAGCTTTATTTTACGAATTTATCGGCGTGATTTATATGTATACCCATGTCAAATTACAGCTTTCTAGTACTAAGAATCTCTGAGCTAAGCTGGGGACAGACAGACATACGGATATGGCGAAGCTATAAGGGTTCTTTGTGGACTACGGAACCCTAAAAATTAAGAACAGCATCATTTAACTATGATCATAGAATTTTACAGATAAGAAATATTTATATGATATATGGATAGTTAATAATTATATAATATGATAGTGGCCTCAGAGTGCTACGAGAATCTTGTGGCGTTTGTCATTGTCATTACATTGACGGGGGAGGTGTTGGTAAACATTTGTGAAATTGTCACAGAAATTGTATTAAAACAACAAGATGGCTACATTAGTTCAAATTTTGGCCATGTGCCAAAAGATCCTTGTACCGTTTTAATTCTAAAATACGTACAAGCAGTTGTTTTTTTATCAATGTCCGCACACATGTTTAGCACAAGAATAACTTTTCAAATCTATTTCAATATGTTTAAACTTCTAAGCATTTTGAACCTGCCCGCTGCTAATAAAAGGTAGACAGACAGCTGTGTCGCAGACGACCTGTTTCACCAATAATAATTAATTTCTCAGATGCAACACGGACGGTAAAGACTCCTCTCACACAGAGCGCTTTTCCACTAGACAATCGCGTCGACTCGCGATTATTAGCAGCTTTATTAGGAACGATTATATTATCAAAGTCTTGTCGATAAATCGCGTCTATATGTATCGGGAGTTTAAGTATTATAACAAGCTGCAGGTACGGTTGATCTCTCGTAATGAGACGTAACGGAGTGTTTATACAATTAAATATTAACTACGATGTCGATATTCAAAATAGCTTTGAATCCACTATTCCGTTGATAAATAATGGCAGGCGTCTGATTGTTTGCGACACTTCTCTGCTAAGACAATTGGATAATATCTCAGCTTTTGTTATACGAATTTAGACTTTATTAAAGCACTGAAAGCACAACTATGTACTTAATATTTTTTTCAAGTTCTAATTATAAGCTAAGATGATAATAATAATTATATGACTGTGGCCCTGATGACAGAGTGTCACCTCATTTGAAATGTTTTACAACGCAAATAACATTCAAGAAAATAAAAAAAGCTCGTAAGAGCAACAACTAGGTCATTAGCATTACTAATAAATATTATAACTACTATTGTTTAGAAGACATGTGAAATTATATTTCTGTAAATTTTTGTGTAGGTACCTCACGCCAATGTTACATATTTTATTTTTCTAACATAACTTTAACTCTATTCTGGAATATTCGAACCTCATTCGATCACAAACAATTATTATTTGACACAAAAAACATTTGATTTTACAAATTATATAATCGTCGAATTCCTATTTAATCGGTAAAAGAAAATTATCGTGAAGAAACCTGTGGAGTAATTGCGTAATATCAATCTACATGTCCCAGAATTAACGCACAACCTCTTAAGGGGTCATTGTACTCACCAAAGAGTTATTCGAACATTAATGTAGGGAACAGCTGATTTTTTTTCGCGATTTCAGGTTTGGTCCAATAGTAAAAGTTGTTCATAATGATGAGTGGAATGACCCCTTAAGAGGTTGTGCGTTAATTCTGGGACATGTTGTATATAGGGATTAACTTCGACAGTTCAACCTCTTAGAGTTGAGAGAGCGTTAGTGTTATTTACCTACGTTGCGTTAGTTACCTACGTTTTCGAACCTAAGAAGCAATGGATTAGCAATATTTGCTGACGAATGAACTAAATATTTTAGCGATTGACTGCTGCGCTGCGTGTCGCGGGTTCGATTCCCACACGGAACAAATATTTCTATGACCAACAACTAGTTGTTCCGCGTTTGGCTGTTTGTGTATGTGAGTTTAAGTGTTTGTAAACACAACCACAATACAGGAGAAATTCCTAGTGCGGGGCAACGTCAAAAAAAAAAATACTTCAAAATCATTCAGATTGTAATTCATAGTGTTTTACGCAAATAAGTTGCTGGACTTAGAGTGATTATAAGACTGAAATCATCAATGCTGGTGCCTTCTCTGATGAGACAATGCTTTTGCCTTTCAGTAGAACGATAAGCTGTGTTCCCTATTTTAAACTGTTAAAAATTCTAACTTTGACTTGTTTATCTATAAAGAAAACTGCTTTGTTTGTGAAATGTAACCCACATCTATTTACAAAATATCAGAGGTCAAGAAAAATCCAATACGGATTCAATACATCAATCAATTATGTCAAGTAAAATGTAAACCACACTAATGCAAAAAAGTTTTTTTGGTATTGCCCCACTCATATATAAAAGTAGTAGTATTAATATTATTATATAAATAGTAGAGTAGAGAGTATAGAGTAGAGAGAGATATTATATTATTATTATTATATCATATTTTTTATAATATAGAGTACCTAATATTATAAAAAATATGACTACATTAAAAATTAAAAGGGAGCTAAAATAAATTTTAATTTGAAACCTTATTACACGGTTGACGATTTTCTTAATAATGATTAAGAAATCTAAATCTAAATCCATCTACTATTTCTCTGACTGACATATTATTGTGATCCTGGTTTCAATTACTTTTTATTTCTGTTTGACATTAAATAGTCTTATTTTTTATTTAAGTTGACCACGGCACCACGCTGACATCTTAGATTTATATGTTTAATTTTTTTCTTTATTAATTTTGTTTTTGTAATTAGGAATTGTAAACATGTGCATGCCCATGTGTCGGTAAAATATGGAGAACTTTTTTTTTATAAAACACCTATGTACTTTACCAATGTTTGCAAAGAAATAAATGATTTGATTTGATTTGAAACGATGATAGGCTGGTATTTATCAACGTATTCGCACGTCGATACCTTTCGTACTACGGAGTGTTGTTGAGAGATTTATTGACCCTTAATCAGCTGGTAGTCCGGCCGATAGCAGGTGGATGATGTGCAGAGGATTGAATAAATTGGCATGCGATTGGAGAAGCCTAGTCCAGGAGTGGACTGTTATAGGCTGATGATGACGATGACCCAAAACTGTGGCAGCTCTGCAGGATGGAGGTACAAATTCATTGCATACAGCATACGTATTACGAATGGTTTGTACCTTTTATCGAATTACACGTAGAGTTTGCCCGAGGCAGCCAAGTAGCACAACATCTAGTAATTAACGTTACACTTACACTTTCTGGGAAACATTCTGTGTTTGAAGTCTCTTGGATTAATGAGGGGAATATTTCGTTAATACGATACGTTTAAATAAGTTTTATATTACCTACCTACTCTTTGTCTCTTTTTTACAAAGAAAAAGGATCAAAGTCAAAGATTTATTTGCAAACTAAGTGTACATTTTGGTGTTATTTTATAATAAGTATAGATACTTACAACTTACCGGCCTTTTCCAGGAATCGCAAATTTGAGGGTTATTTAACATTAAAATAACTATGCTATTGTCGCTATTCACTATGTTTGGGATGCATAACATCATCACGCCTGTATTCCTCGTAGGGTTAGGCAAAGGTGAACCCACCCACACCTAGATTTTGCCAGTTATGTTTAAGTCCCATGTAATATTGGGGGAGCCTACTCATAAATCCAGATACTATTGAGAAATTCCAGATAGAAAAACCAAATAACATTTTGCTCGACCCGGGATTCGAACCCAGGCCGTCATGATCAGCAGCAGCGCTTGCGACCACTAGACCAACGAGGCAGTCAATGATATTTTTGGGATGCATCTGAATGAAAAGTGCCGTGTTGATGATCTAGCATCAGCCTATAGAAATTCACTGCTAGATACATTTCTTGCCAATCCAAACTACCTCGTTTGTTATCAATCAGTTTTGTAATAATTGATCTAAAAACCTTCGACTTACGCTACGTTTAAAAGCTGGTATCTGACTCGCGCGATATCGCGGGCGCGCAGACCGACAAAGAAATTGTGCTACTAGTGTCGCGTCGCGCCCGTGATATCCCACTTGTCTACCGAGCGTACCGTCGATCAGGGCTGGAGTTCTATACAAATAATGACTAACTACACTTTCACGCTGGTAGCACACCTCCGCCGCGGAACCATAGCAGTGAAACCGCATTAGTTCAATTCAACTGTCTCGCGTCATGTTCCGCTACTGGAATCGGATGTGACTAGCGGAACATGACGCGAGCCAGTTGAATTGAACTACTGCGGTTTTGCTGCTATAGTTTCGTGGCGGAGGTGTGCTACCAGCGCCAGATCTTTCGAACATCTATACATTTTTATTATTATATTATAAATTGAAGTCGCTTTCGTGTCTGCCGGTGTGACCGCGTTGTTATTTTAAACTACGTAACAGATTCTTGATGCGCTTTTCACCATCATAGGAACTTGATTCGGAAAGGATTATGTGTATAAAATGTATGTTAATATTAAACTTGCATATACAACATGTCCCAGAATTAACGCACAGCCTCTTAAGGGGTTATTGTACTCATCATTATGAGTAAATTTTACTATGGGACCAAAAAAACACAGCTGTTCCTTACATTTTGACGAGTTATTCGAACATAAATGTAGGGAACACCTGATTTTTTTTTTTGCGATTTTAGGTTTGGGCCCATAGTAAAAGTTGTTCATAATGATGAGTACAATGACCCCTTAAGAGGTTGTGCGTTAATTCTGGGACATGTTGTATAATAAAATAAATTCGTTTAAATCGCGCGAAGGGGCAGGTCGTTAGTGTTTCTAAAAAAAAACCGTGTGTCTGTGCGTTTTTAGCAGACCAACGGCCAATCAGACACCCTTGGAGGAACAGATATTATTTGTAGGTAATTTTAGCGAAAACGCTGGATCGACTTTGTTTCGTATTATTGAATAAGTATTTATTTATAGAAATAATCCCTTGAAGCCTTAAAACACACGCTATTTAACTGAATCTATGAAATAGGTCAAATGATTCAAATGGGTTTACCAATACTCATTAAATAAATTATATTAGAATAATTCAGAAGGTAGAACTGCGGGTTTTATAAGATCAATGACAAAATATGAGTTGTTATTCTGAAAACACAGTTACTTATAGCAAATGTTATTTTGAGGACATATAAACCTAATAATACAACTAAGAAATTTTGACGGCATGGTTGGCGCAGTGGTTAAGCGATTGACTGCTGTGCTGCGTGTCGCAGGTTCGATTCCCGCACGGAAAAAATATTTGTATGACCTACAATTAGTTGTTCCGGGTCTGGTTGTTTGTGTATGCGAGTTTAAATGTTTGTGAACGCGGACGATACAAGAGAAATTCCTAGTGTGGGGCATCGTTTTATAAAAAAAGAAATAAAAAAAATAAAGTTATAGTTGTGTCTGTGTACATAAACAAAGGGGATCAATAAAAAGCTAATTGAATCTTCATTAAAATAACAAAAGGTTATTGTAATCACTTGCTGTAACACTAAAGTCCATTACAAGTTAAACTTACGAGTTGTTTACCGTGTCGTTTATTCTGAAATATTTCTGTTTTGTAAGCGTTCCGTGTTTCAGCTGAACACGCGCCCGGTTTGTTTGTGAAACTATAAAAAAAACAGCTTGTGTATTTTATGAACATCACGTCAGACATCATGTTCGTTGTAAAAACAATATGTCGAAATAATTAAAATCACGTACCTACCTATGGCAGTGAAGGCAACAATACGTAATATCCGGTTGCCGTAGATAAAACATTTTTTATGCTCACCAGCCAAACGAAAATAGAGTCAGAAACTTTTAATTTGACAAGAAAAATGTTCAACCGATATATTTTGATGTTATCATACGCAAGTCCAGATTCTTGGCATGGAATAGTAAAAAACTCAACGAGCAATTCACTTCAATGAATTTTTATATAAACATAATATAAATGTTTACTACACAGACACGGATGTCCACGAATGCATAATATAATCAAAAAATTATGTAATGGTATCGGCGGTGACCGAAGCGCTATTTGTTTCATCTATCATCCCCTCCTGATGGATTACCCTCCCCAAGCACCGACGCGTGCGTCGAACAGTGAAACAAATTCAAAATAGAATTCGCAAACATTCGATATCGGGATATTTTTAGTATCGAAAACCGGGTTTTTAGTGGGACACGAGGTATTGTAATATGCACTCGTTGAACGCTGAACGGCTAAAAATAATCACGCAATAAGAATTCGAACGCGCATTACCGGTAACCAATCCTAGATTAACATTTGGAAACGAAATGAAATAACAGTATAGAATTTGCTTTTACAAATAAAACAATTTGCAGATCCATTTACAAATATCGCGCAGCAAATAAATATGAAAGAAGAAACAGTTCGCTGAGGTTGCATTGAAAGTGAATCTTAAAAAATGTACTAACCTGGAGCGTGTTTAGGCGGCGAGAAGGAAGATGGGACTGGGCAGTGGCGGCCGTGCGGTGCGTGAGCAGCGTGGGCGAGACTATGTTTAACCGTGAGCCACACAGAAATATACTGACTTTTGTTCCGAATGATTTCCTTGTCGGAAAACCACAGAGACAAACGGAGGAAGCCGAGCGGAGCGCGGATTTCCGAGCTTGTGTTATGCAGCTCGCAGGTTTGGCACTTATATCGTCCGAACATTCCAAATATATGCTGTGATATACATTCAAGCAAACATTCTATAAAAGGCATTCAGTCAGATTATCTATAAATACTCGAATTACAAATCGTAATGAAGATCTTACGTGGTTATGGCACAAAGTATGTACCTAGTCGGTGTAGTTATACGATAATTTTGTTTATAAATAATGGGCGTCGTATACTCGTACAATGCCAGGTATGTTTTATGCTAGGCTTTTGTTTCAGACGTGTATATCCAATATTTTACGTCTTTCGCCGTACGGTCGTAAAAACCAACTTATCGATATGCGCATAAAACTCTCGATTGATCCAATCGAAATCGTATTTTTCACATTCCAGGCACAAAAAATTGGAACGTAATGTTTTAATAATCGATTCATCTTAATGTTATCATTTCAATTCAGTGAGTCAACCATTCCACTTAGATCTATATCTGCCAATTTGTTTTGTGTTGTATATTCACGAAGCTTCCAGTCTCTAAAGCCGTGGTTTTCAATTAATAGCTGTGTGGAAATGCCTGCAAACTTTCTAAACTTGTTGCATTCATTAAGCAGAAAATTCTACATGAACGGACTTGTGGCTAATTCATTTATCTAAACCCGTTCAGCTGTCTAATATAACGGGTTAAGCTCAAGATTAAACCGCACTCAGATCTATCAGCTGATACGTGAAGAAATCCCGTCGTATTTCTTCCGATAATTCAATCAAGCCCACGGCCCTGACCTTTTAATGCCGTTTTCTTATTGCGGCTGCAAATTTACTGCAATTTAATGGAAACAAGATTGGTCTATTTTTACCGATACTAATTAATGCTAAGGCTTCCAACATGCATAACGGTATTTAAAGTCACGTTTCGAAGTCGCGTGTGTTAGATTAATACCGATGTAGTTAATACATAACAACGTATTTCATGTTGTAATACAAAGTAATAATTAATTTATAATTAAATGTAGTAAAATTGTAGTAAATAACATAATTTTAAATAGAATAAGATGTGTTTAAATTTTGGATAGCAAATAAGTATGAATCATGTTTACTTGTCATTGTTTATGGAAACATGAATCATACTTGTTTGTCGCCGCTTATAAAAGCAAGTGTGCCGACTTCATTGGGGCTCCCTCCGGTCGAAGACCCTGATTGTCCTCTGGCTCCCGTCACCCCAGACGAAGTGCACGACATTATCAAGGGTCTGAAAACCCGTAAATCTCCCGGATCAGACGGAATCACCAACAGGGTGCTCCAGCTGTTCCCCGCTCACCTGATCATGCTAATGACCACCATCTTCAATGGCGCTCTTAGCAACAACATTTTTCCTCAAGCTTGGAAAAGTGCCACGGTCATCGGTATCCCGAAGCCCGGCAAACCTAAGACCGAACCTTCCAGTTACCGACCCATCAGTCTGCTCAACGTCTTCGGCAAAGTCTATGAGAGGCTTATTTATAAGCGTCTCAGAGACTATGCCGAGACGAAGGGCCTCATCCCAAACGAACAGTTCGGGTTCAGATCCCAACATTCGTGCGTACAACAGGTCCACCGTATCGTCGAGCATGTAAGCGCTGGCTTCCAGCGCGGGCTCATGACGGGTGCTGTGTTCTTCGACATTGCGAAAGCGTTCGACAAAGTCTGGCACAACGGCTTAATATATAAGCTCTACAAACTCGGTGTGCCCGATCGTCTCGTGCTCATCTTACGAGACTTTTTGTCGGACCGCACCTTCCGCTATCGCATCGAGGGTGCGCTATCCTCCCCCCATCCGCTCCGCGCAGGCGTCCCTCAGGGCGCTGTGCTGGCACCGCTGATATTCACTATATTCACTAGTGATATCCCCAAATGTAGAAAGGCGCAGTTAGCTCTGTTCGCAGACGACACGGCCATCTACTACTCCGGCCTCAGGCAAGACAATATCGCCCGCATCCTTCAGGCCGAAGTCAACAGACTCGCGGCCTGGTTCAGGAAGTGGAGGATTGAAGTCAACCCTGATAAGAGCCAGGGGGTCCTATTCTGTAGGCCCCGGCGATCACCCGCCCTGCCCCAACCGATCACCATGTTCGGCAAGCCTATCCCTTGGGAGAAGCGAGCCAAATATCTCGGTGTGGTCTTAGACCATCACATGACGTTCGGCGAGCACATAAAACAGGTGCGCTCGCGCGCCAGTTTTGCTCTCGGCCGACTACACTCCGTACTCAACCCGCGCAGCAAGTTGTCCCTTAAGTGCAAATTGCGTATTTACACCGCGTGCATTCGACCGATCATGACTTACGCCTGCGTAGTCTTCGCTCACGCAAAGTCATATCACATCCATAAGATGCAGACGCTTCAAAACCGATTTCTCCGTAGAATTACGAAAGCTCCTTGGTTCGTTCGGAACGAACAACTTCACGTAGACCTTAAGATGCCTACCATCAAACAGTTTATGAAGCGCCTTGCAAAGCGCTTTTTCGAATCCGCGGAACGTCATCGCAACCCCTTGGTTGTGCAGGCCGCTAGTTACAGGCCTTCTGCCATTAGTCAGACTCGCCGACCGAGGCACACTCTCTTAGATCCGGATGACCCCATCACTCTCCTTCAGGAAAGCAATAGGGCCACGAGTACAGTGCACAAATTACACAAACCGACCTTCCGTCCTCGCCGCCGAGGTACCACGCGAACTTCCCGAGTAAATGGTAATAAAAGTCCTCCCCCCCGTCCCTTGAATGTCGATGCGCCAGCCGCCCGGTTAGAGGCTGAGAGCGCCGTAGCAATAAATATAATATCCCCTGATAATAATCATGATCAAAATGTTGATCCAGCCCGTCCCCAAATTGTTAGTAATTTTGTGATCCCCCAACGACGCCCTGAGCCGAGGTCCGTACCCCACAGGGGGTGCCCTTAGTGCGCTGTCGTTTAGTTTTTAATATATATAATTTGCGCCCTGGCTGGAGGCTTTAAGATTAAAAACCTTAGGGCAGCCACAGGAATATCCGGTTAAGTAGCAACGACCTCTCTAGGTCTGCTACGAGATGCCATACCTAAAAAAAAAAAAAATTCATTGGGGCACTTTGGCTAGAAACGTTGACCGGTACGGAGCTCCCGAAGAAAATAATAGATAAGTATAACTATGAAAGGCTATTTTTAATCAATAAATGTGTACATATATGTATAATAATATATACCTAGTTGTTATGAAATATTAAATTAAAATATATGTTTCCTGAACAAAGTACTTTCATTTCACTATTCTGTTCTAAAATAATAATATTCTTTGAGTATAATATGTATGTGTATTTAATGTAGAGCTAATTAATTGTTCTTTATTGTTGCTTTTATTTCTTTATTCTAACACGTGCAACGTAATCCCTTTATCTGTTGACAGTGGACGCGTCAGGAAAATGGCTTGACTGTCCATATTGCTGCGGCAGTATGGACAGTCAAGCCATTTTCCCTATTACGGCACGCATATTTCAAATAGTAACGGGATTAGGAAATGTCAGTGCATCTGAAATATCCCGGGAACAAAATAACGTATTTAGCTGCGGTACGTTCAGTCAACGCGGCCGATATGAATCGGAGTGAGACGTTATCGACGTAGGGAACGTAGTTAGCACAGGTAGAGTTAGTGGATGGACATATGCTGTTGGTTTGAAAACTGGTATTGCTCGAATTTGCAATGGCTGTTAAGTCGTAATGGTTGGAATATCAATGGTTGGAATACATTTTCTCTTAGTTGGCATTAACATGTTTGGAATAAACAATAGTAAATAGATAAATAATGATTTATCTATTTACTAAAAACAATATAGCTTAATTGCCAGAATAAATTAATTTATACCGACAAATGTACCTACCTACATGTACAGAATAATCACCAGTCTGTTACATCATACATACTCTGTTTGATCTTCTTCACTTTTGTACATCAAATAATAATTTAAGTTCATGGTAATAAGCAACTTGTTAGCATTATAATTATCATTCTTAAACTGACCAACATTTGAGCTAAATTAAATAACTACCCGTGATTAAACTTATTTATCACTTAGTAGACGGAACTATGATAAATAATTTAACAAAGTTCTCCTAGCTTTAAAAGTCAAGATCTTGTTAGGCTCCTATGGAGTCAAGATGCATGATCACATTAAGACTGCGACAACTGGTAAACCACTGTCACTGTCAGATTGCATACAAAAGAAAGAGATGCGCGATGACAAATCGTATGGCGTAAAAATGCAAATAAAATCGTATAAAATTAGCTATTAACTAATTAATAAACTCTCGACTTCATTACCGGATGCAGGGTAGCATTTGCAATTTTATGGTATACTTTTAATTATAATTATAACTGTTAACGAAGGGATAAACTGCTTTTAAAAATAATTAATAGTTGTCTTTGAAGATTTTTTTGATGTATTAAATTATGTTTTGAGTTCCATCACCACATGCACAAAATACTCTAAAATATAATAATATTTTTGTTTTGGAAACATTAGTTACGGTTTAAGAGATTTGCTTAAGAGCTTTAAAAAACGTAAGTTTAAGAGCTTTAAAAAACACATTTTTGACCATTTTCAGAAATCTCCGCCTAAACAGTTTATTTTCAGTGTAACACACAAAAAATTACAATTTTGACGGTTTGACAACATTCATTGCGTGATTTGCGTCGTCAAACATACCTACCAACGGCAGAAAAGTAGAAAGAGTCAACTGCACTTTTTACGAAATTCACCTTTTTAACTGGCTTTACATAATTCGACTCGACTCTTTGTTATAGCATAGGATTCTTTTTTCTCAATTTTTCACGTAAAGACCACGTATTTTTCACAAAGTGTCGAAGTAGACACAGACATAAATGTCATTAGTCCGTGGATACGTCGAATAATAATAGTGTTGCACAAGATTTGTAACTCGAACAAGTCCATTATCACTTGTGGTGATTTTAATGTTAATTTGTTAGAAAACTCGGGTTCTTGTAGTAAAATAATAAGTCTGTTTCAGTCATATAATCTTGTAAACCTGTTTTTGGAGCCCACAAGAATAACCCCTACTAGTGCCACATGCCTAGATAATATTTATACAGATATTATACCAAGCCACAAAGAAATTATAAATTTACTAGATTCTGATCACTGTGGGCAAAGGATTACTATCCAAAACCAAAACAACAAAGTGGCTAAAAAGGATATCACTGTTAACCCCAAAACTGCAAGGCGCTTGGAAGCTTTTAAAGGTAAACTCAGTAACAAATTACCAGTTTCATTTATGCATACTGATCATAATAATCTATATAATGATTTTTTTTATATTTACTGTCAACAATTTAATTCCACGTTTATTCCCAAGACTATCTCGGTTAATAGTAACGCATCTTTCAGTGATTGGGCTACCATTGGTATTCATAAAAGTAGAACACGGCTTTATGAGCTGTACAATGAAAGGTATTATGTAAACACTGATGAATTCAATTTGTATGTTAGAAATTATTCAAAATTATTTAAAAAAGTTTGTTGTATGGCAAAGTCGCGTTATTTGAGTTCGAAGATTAAAAACAGTAGTAACGTAATTAAAACGACTTGGAATATTATTAATAGTGAAACGGGAAGGTCTAGTAACCGAAATACTGACTATAGCCTGTCAATTAATGACAACATAATAAAATCAGACTCACAAGTCGCCGTGGCCTTTGAAAATTTCTTTTCAGATATTCCCGTTTCAACTACTAAATCCCTAAACTCATCACCTTCTGTTGCTGAGTCTTTGCTTAAGGAAAATGTTAATGTTTGCGAGTCGGAATTTCATTTTGAACATATTACCTGTAGAGATATAATTAAAACCTTTCACACTTTAAATGTAAAAAAGACTGCAGATCTGTGGGGTAATTCTGTAGAAGTTGCTAAGTCTATTATAGACATTGTAGCACCTACTTTAGCTCTTATCTTTAATAATTGTATTGACTGTGGGGAGTTTCCTGACCTTATGAAAAATAGTAAAATAATACCGTTGTTTAAATCAGGTAGTACATCAGACCCCTCAAATTATAGACCTATTTCAGTACTACCTACCTTTAGTAAAATTTTTGAGAAATTAATTTTAGACCAATTGCAAAGATTTTTTAATAAACATAAATTACTACATAGCAAACAGTTCGGTTTTACAAGGGGCCGTTCGACTACTGATGCCGGTGTTGAACTGTTAGGACATATTTATAATGCATGGGAAGATAAATGCGATGCCTTGGGCATTTTTTGTGATTTGTCCAAGGCATTCGATTGCGTTTTTCATGAAACGTTAATCAGGAAACTCCGCCACTACGGGATCCGGAACACCGCTCTGGATCTTCTTATTTCATACTTGAGTAATAGGATTCAGAGCGTTGACGTCAATGGGAAAAGATCTCCCGGATCTATAGTAAGAATGGGAGTCCCACAGGGCTCAATTCTTGGTCCTTTCTTGTTTCTTATTTATATTAATGACTTGCCTTACCTCATAAAGGATAATCATGATATAGTGTTGTTTGCAGATGACACTTCACTTTTGTTTAAACTTAAACGTCAGCAGCTGGTTACTGACGATGTAAATAGCGCGATCTCAAAAGTAGTTCACTGGTTTAATGTTAATAATTTACTTCTAAATGAAAAAAAAACCAAATGCATTAAGTTTACGCTACCTCACGTTAGGCAGGTGAAAACTAATGTGTTAATAAAGGGCGAAGAATTGAATCCTGAAGATAGCACTGTATTCTTGGGCTTGACTTTGGATGCTAAGCTTCAGTGGGGCCCACATGTAGATAAACTGTCAAAAAAGCTAAGCTCCGCAGCATATGCTGTTAGAAAAATTCGTAATTTAACTGACATAGAGACAGCCCGTTTAGTGTACTTTAGCTATTTTCATAGTGTAATGTCGTACGGTATTCTGTTATGGGGAAATGCTGCCGACATTCAGACTATCTTTGTTTTGCAGAAAAGAGCTGTTCGATCAATTTATAAATTAAGTCCAAGACACTCTCTCAGAGAGAAATTTAAGGAGATTAATGTAATGACTGTGCCTTCTCAGTATATTTTTGAAAATCTATTATATGCCCATAAAAATATAAAATTATTTAAAAAATACAGTGATATCCATAATATAAATACTAGGAACAAACACAAATTTGTTGTACCTACAACAAGGCTCAAGAAAATAGGTGGCTCGTTTCGATGTCAATGTATACGCTTTTATAATAAACTTCCAAGCCACGTTCAAGATCTAAGCCTTAATAAATTCAAATCATTCATTAAACGTAAGTTGTGCCAGAAAGCCTTTTATACTGTTAAAGATTATATTGAAGACAAAAAGGCTTGGGATTGAGCTGCTCCAATTTTTGTACATATTGAGGTAGTTTATTTTTATTGTTTTTTTTTTTTTTGTTTTTGCTAACTTTATTATTTTATAAACAGTGACATTTAATTATTATTTTATACACAATGACAGGAATATTTACTTGTAAAGTATTATATTATTTTAATTATTGTGAATGTGAAGACTATGTGCGTTATTGCATAATATTTTTTTTTCCCTTTCTTTTATTCTCAGTTAGTGTTAATCATGGTCTGGCAGTTTGAGTCATATAAGTGGCCTACCCAAATGGCCTTTCTTTGGTATTGATAGTCGCATCATTGAGCTCCTTATATTCTGAGTAGAGCTGCACGATTACTGACAAATGCGTGCACTGACTGGTCAGGTCCACTCAACCTGTGTGGTTCTTTCCTCAAAAGACCATTTCAGACACCAATCTACATGGTCTTCACATGATCTGACCAAGATTATGTCTGGACTTTAAAAGAGACTATGACCTCTGAGTTTGTTTCGGCCTTTCTTCTCAGAGTAGTCAGATAGGAAACGCCGACCTCATCTAGTTTTTAAAATATGATTGACGTGTAAAAGTGTTTGTACAAACCTACTTACAGAAATAAAATCATTTATCATTTATCATTTATAATCGGCGCGTTCACTTGTTAAAAAAGATGCCAGTCACATAATATCCTTTTTAATGTCGGTTTCTTAAACTTGCGTTATTTTAGTGCAACAAAAATAATCTGTCACGTCGGCGTTACAAATAAAGGTTAATTAAGGAAAATTATTACATACTCTTATATATATAATAATAGCAATAAATGGATGTGAAATACAAAAGAATAGTAATAACTGTTTTAATATTAAAAATTAATAAGCTTAAGCAAGGGCCGCGTAGATGTGGAAATAATGGCAGTTGACTCAGACATTTAGTTTACTTTTTGTACGAAGTAGATAAAGACATTCTACCGTATTAAGGAAACAAAAATACAGTAATTGGCCTTAACCATTTCCTTGGTAATGCCCTATTAACTAAATGTTGTAAAATAGAAGACGATAGCTTTGTTCTTCTATTAATTATCACAGTTTTGCGTTCAAAAGCTTGCTTGTAAAATGATGATTTTGTAGATAACCGTTTATACTTTCCGGCCGTCGTTGATACGAATTATTCAAACTTATGAAGCAATAGATTAGGAATTTCCTTCAAATTCCTTCGGTTTGTAAAAGAAAGTGTGTTACTCAATTGGGGTGCTGTATGAAGGCTCTTACAGTCTCACGCGATATCGCGGGCGTGACGCGAAACTAGTAGCACAATTTCTATGTCACTGCCTGTCACGCCCGCGTTATTGCGTGAGTCTGTAAGAACCTTGAAGGGATAACCTGCAGGGGCAGGTACAGACAAATTACCGTAGCACAATAGCGCGTCACTTGGCAGCCGATTTCAAAGCCGCCATATCTGCCTTATTGTTTCACGAATAATAAACGCGTTAAACTGTTTCCAATGTGCGACACGGCACGATGCTTTTGTAAATCTTCGAGTTACGTCGCGCGTTCGTGCTGGGGGCTTCAGAGGCTTAGAAATTTTTGAAATAGTAATGCTGAGCTTAGCTTCGTACCGACAGACCGACAGACAGACGGACATTACGAAACTATAAGGTTTCCTTGTTGACTACGGAACGCTAAAAAGAGTGAATGAAACAGTTCTTTACTCTTTTTAGGGTTCCGTAGTAAATAAGGAACCGTTATAGTTTCGCCGTGTCCGTCTGTCTGTCTATCTGTCTGTCTGTCTGTCCGTCCGTCCGTCTGTCCCCGGCTTAGCTCAGAGACGCTTAGTCCTAGACAGCTGTAGTTTGGCATGAGTGTACATTTAATTATGCCGAAAAAATCGTAAAATAAAACCATGAAAAACATTTTTTTTAGGGTACCTTTGCACGTAAAACGGGGATGATATTTTATTTCTCGTCTAATACATAGTGTGGGATATCGTTGGATAGGCCGTTCAAAAATATTGTGGGTTTGTAAAAAACATTTTTCAATTCTGAGATCTGTTTGCGTAATATTAAGCTTTAAAGTGCTATTTTTTGTTAGAGTCAAGTGTCCCCCCCCTGCCAGCTAAATGGTTGGTTTTGGAAATGAGAAAAAATTCATGGCAGTAGTGTATATAACGAAATTAAAAGGAAAACTATCACAGCTAAGTAGGGTTTACAAGTTAACGAGTAATCGTCGACCAACTTAAATTTGCAGTTGAAGAATTGACCGTAACGTATATAGATGTATCGGAGAGCATATTTTTCAACTACAATGTTAAGTTGGTTTTTGGGATGAATTCATCCTAACTACGGAACCCTTCATTGTGCGTGGTCCGACATGTACTTGGCCGGTTTTTTTATTATTTGTCGTAATTTTCATGGCTGATATTTTCCCCTTAATGACTATTTCACGAAATAGTCATTCAATAGGATTATTTAAGAGAGTTGTATATTGATTATAATATATTATAATTCTGTAAAATCATATTAATTGTTACGGCCGCGAATCATATTTTAATCAACATACAACCTGACACAGACCTGCAAATTGCAAGAAACTTAAGAAAATTATCGCCATAATCGCCACGCTTGGCAGGCGGGATGACGATCGCAGTATGGTGTTAAAAAGCATAGATAGAGAACGCTGCTGCACATTCTCTAAGTAAGTCCTGGTGCTGATCTATGCGTCATGTTAGTGAACGGGCGCTGTCAGTTGGGACTGGTCATCTCTTAGCTGCCACGGCTTATTTTTAATTACTTTAGTTCTGAATTATTTTTTTGTTGTTTTTAATCGTTATATCACGGACGCTTCTGACGTTTTGCATCGTTCTTACATGTATAATTTAAATATGAATGATGTAACCAATACTTTGTATCAATATTTTAATTTAAAAGAGTGTCCGTGGACTTTCTTGCCGGTTCTCCTCGGGCAATGGGCGATGAGCTTCATATTTGTAACTGACCGACTTTTCAAAACTTGACAATTCAAAAGTGCCTGTAAATGGTTTAATTGAACTAAATGCTTTGAGTTTGAGTTTGAGTCCCTTAGTCGCCTCTTACGACAGCCACGGGTAGAAGATGTAAGTAATTACGAATAAATAAACCTGAACACGAAAGGTCTCAACCTTCTTCGCAGTGAAATTGCTTGTCAATAAAAAAGTGTGGCCTTCGGTTAAAACGCCGCGCTCGTCGCAATTGAATCCAGGAGATGAACGTTTTATCTTGTTATGGCTCTGATTAAATAAAATACCTAGATGACATTTTCGCTGTTGACTTCGTTTCATTCCAACGCTCGTTATATCTTTAAAGGTGGCCCTTATGGCTCTTCGGCTACGATCGGGACACATCCCAATGAACAGTTTGGGTAAAGTTGCTTCACCAAATTGTCTGGAGTGTAATATAGTGGAAGACACTTACCATATACTGATGGAGTGCGTCCGGAACGAGGCCGAAAGAACCACATTGTTATTGAATTCACTGATGTTGGGAGGTATAATAGCATTCTTGCGTCCCCATTGTCAAAGGATGCAAGACTCTTATTTAAGGTAGCAAAAATAGGATTTAGATCATAAATAATAATTGTTTGTACCGATGAGGGTGGCCGAACCGTTGATTGTACCAAAAAAAAAATGGCCCTTATGCAATTTTATGGAACACTAGTTGCGCCCCGTGGCTTCATCCACTTAAGTCTCGATCCCGTGGGAATATTGGGATAAAAAGTATATAGGCTATATGTCAGCTACCTTCATACACAATTTTATCAGAATTGGTCCAGCCGTTTGAGCGTGCAGAAGTAACTACCACACCACACACACACAAACTCACAAACTTTCGCCTTTATAATATTAGTGTGATTAACTACCTACCACATAATTATTTCTGTTGAGAGATTGCCTCTTTGCGCGTTGGTCTAGTGGTCGCGAGATTGTGTCGTTGGTCTAGTGGTAGCAAGCGCTACTGCTGATCATGATGTCTTGGGTTCGATTCCCAGGTCGGGCAAAGTGTTATTGGGGTTTTCCATCTGGAATTTCTCAGCAGCCCAGAGTTCGGTGAAATTGCTGGATTTGTGGTTGATGGCACCATGGGGGTAACCCCTAAGATTGGCCTTAAAATAACTGGCGAAATGTGGATTTACTATAGGTATACCTCTGCCTAACCCTTTGGGGATTACCGGCGTCATGTTATGTTATTTCTATAAAGTAAAGCAACATGTTAGTATTATATTATCTAATTTTAAGTAGAAAAGCTATAAATACGACGAGATAATATAGAAACTGTCACTGACGGTTTAAGCAACAGTAGTAACTTAACATTAGTTAAGTAATAAAGGATAATGGAAACATACTTGCTACCACGATTCAATGTTCGGTAAAGTCGCGGCACATTCTGCAGTCAAGTAGAATATAGACGGTAAATTAGCAAGTTTCTCTTCTTGGTTTAGTATATCCTAGCTTCTGCCCGCGACTTCGTTCGCGTGGAAGTCGTAAGACACCACAATATACAAATAACAGCCACATTTTTATAAAAAACTGCCTCGTTGGTCTATTGGTCGCAAGCGCTATTGTTGGAAATGAGGTCCTGGGTTCAATTCCCGGGTCAGGCAAAGTGATATTGAGTTTTCCGTCTGGAATTTCTCAGTTAAAGTCCGAAGTCTGAATTTGTGCCCAATTAGTGGCAATAGGCTCGCCCCCTATGACATGGGAACTAAACATAAACGGCGAAATTGAATGTGGGTGTACTATAGGTAGGTACACCTCTGCCTAACCCTTTGGAGAATACAGACGTAATGCTATGTTATTTTTATAAAATATAAATATATACATAAACTCACGACTACTTCCCATGGGGGTAGGCAGAAACTATAGAACGCCACTACGCCCTACTTACATACTCCTTTTGATTCGTTTACGCTCATACATCCTGGTCATATACGCACGCCTGTTCCGAGAACTGCGCACCTGTGCTTTCTGAAGAACATCACTAATTAGGTCACTATATTATGTCCTTCTAGGGGTTTCCACTCACATCTTCCTTAAATACCTTTTGTTAGTCGCCTTTCATTCATCCTTTCAACATGACCAAACCATGTTCCATGTTAGCAGCAGGTTTCATTTCCGCACTTAGTCCTTCATATGAACCATTGTGCGTGGGCCATGGTAGCCGTCATTGGTTATTCCAATCAGCTCACCTCCCTCCAGAAGTTGATTAGGTCTACTGGTCTGCTTTAGATATCTGCGAAGGATCTGGGTGACCCGAAGGTTTCTGTTCTGATCTGGGTGACGCCTGTCTGCATGATCAAACCATCTAAGCACAATCTTTTAAATTTTTGTCACATCTTCTTTTAAACCGCACCGTTGCCTTATCACATAATTTTTCAGCCTATTCGCACATTTCCACAGCACTGATTCTACTTTCATGCTTCTTTTGCCACACCCAACATTCACTTCCACACATTAGCGTAGGTACCAGCACACCATTGTGAACAGCCAGCCTTGCCTTTTTGGGCATCGACTGGTGGGTCACAATCGCAGTATAGCACAATTCATTTTATTTCCCGCATTAACTCTTTGTAATATAACTTCCCTGTATACTACGTTTGTAATTATGGTCTCAGCAGCCAAAATATACAGAGACTCAGGACTGGTGACACGTGACCAAGCGACGTACAGTTACCCGTGTGAGAAGTCGATTCCGCAGTCTTCAGTAGCAATTTCCCATGGCATGCGAAGTTTTTCGTTTTCAGTGAATTAACGAACGCCTGCGTTCTTGTATATACTACCTAATGTCACAAAACTGATACACTGATTGATGCATTCTTACAGATTATTCCTGACGAACGACTATAACTAAAATGGTATAACAGTAGATTATGCAGAACATATGGCCGATAGGGCCGAAAGTTTCTGAAGTGGCAATCGTAGCGTCGGAAGGCCGCAGGAATTCGCTGGATTCGGGAAGCACAAAACTACTCGAAGTGGCGATGCTTGGGGAGGCCTATGTCCAACAGTGGATGTCTTTCGGCTGAAATGATGATGATGTGATAAAACTACCAATTAACGATTAACGATTTTCAGACGTTTTCCTTTACTTGTGCTGTGAGACTTTGCTTTTAGTCGAATTTTATTATTCTAGGTCAACGGGAAGGACCCAATCCGTCTTATTCCAAAACACGATCTAAATTTAGTACTAGGATAATTACTAGGTTTGCCACCATGACTAAATAAAACGTTATTATAAAATGAAGTTTATCACTAGTTCATGAACTAGCTATGGTACTAAAGATAGCCTGCCGAGACCCCTAGTTTTTCTATGGGCTAACTTCGGTACTAATTTATTTGAGGTTAGCGTTTATTGTTATTGTATGGCTTTTTATTTACAAATCGACTTGATGGATTTGGAAGATTTGGATAATTATGCTGGAGACGTCTCGGCGATCATACAGACATCGTCATACGTAGTACGACGTAATATTTCCTATAATAATATGAATATTCGCGTTAGGCAGTCGAAATAAGATGATACAAAGCATTGCTTACCTAATATTAATTAAAAATCCATGTTTTGGTCAGTGGGTCGTCTTACGGTTTTACTAAGTTTATCTTCAACGGTTTAACCAGACACAACTCACGAACAAACCACATATTATCAACAGTACCTAATACTAAGATTTATTATTTATGGACGGACACAACATAAACATTCGTCTCAAATTACGAGTGCCGCGCCATACCTATGTAATTCACTCCACTTCACGCTAGAGGCGCTAAAAAATATGATAACTTGATTATAAAAACCACGTCAAAAGTACAAGTTGTGCTTGTTCAAAATATTGTAACCTAAACAAAGAACGATTTATGACATATTTTTGTATTGATTAATAATTATTTATGCATTTCAAGTGTTATTATAATATCAATATTTAGAGAAACGAAACGTTGCTTCAAATAGATGCAGAATGAACGAATGAAAGAATGCCATTTTTGTTTCTTATCTGTGGAACCATGAATCTTCTTTGGTACTAACTGATCCTCAAAAAGTCTTCGTTTTGTAATAAGAACACGTTATAGGACGGTAGACGGTATAGGTTTTGATTAATTTGCGAATTTTTTTTGAGCTCCAGGGAACCGTAGACCGTATTTGAAATTAATTTAAACTTGATACCTCCACGCGTTCCTGAGAAAAAGGGTCTTCACTGACCTGATACAGACAGTCGGACGGACGGGTGGACAACGAAGTGAGGTAAATAAAGGTTCTGTTTTTTCCTTTTGAGATACGGAACCCTAAAATGTAAGTTGGAGTCTCATTTCCCACGATATGTATGGGAAAAGATTTTTGCGATTTCTGACTCATCTAGTACTCAAACCTCAGTTGGTCTAATACAGTTTATGATCCTCATATGAAACAGGATCTATTAGCACCAACATTTTTGTTTCATGATCATTTCTCATTTTTTTGCTGACTGTATATTTTTTTCATTATCTATGTCTGCAGATTAAATGCCTCAGAACGTTAAGGACAGTCTTCTAAGGCCCTTACTGCCCCATCACAAAAATTCACCCTGTGTAAGCCATAATGATTAAAAGTTTAGCTCCATATAGATATAGCTTGATGGATAAATCTGTGTCTGTATTGTTCTAACCGTTCGGCTCGTCTTTTAACAATTTACTGTAAACTATAGAGGAATACAAACATAATGCAATATTGCTCTTCCCCCATAGCAAATAGCGTGATAATACAATAGCCCACCGACTGACCAGACTTATGGAAATATCTATGCAATATTTGAACAGAATCTATCCAGTAGAATTTGCGTGATGCTGGAACATGCATTCATAGAGGAACACAAACATAATGCAATGTTGCTCTTCCCTTATAGCAAATAGCGTGATAATATATAGCCTATCAATTGACCAGGCATATTGGGAATGTTCCTGCAAAATTTGAACAGAATCTATTCAGTAGAATTTGCGTGATGCTCTAACATACATACAGACAAACTGACAAAAATTATTAAAATTATATTTTTGGCATTGGAATCTATCCCAGACCTCGTAGCAATTATTTTTTCTCAAAAATATTCAATGTACATTTTTGACTTCGCTACGATTTTATTATATGTATAGATAACTTGTATATGTATCTATTGCCCCTGCAGTTTAAACCTATTAGTAGTTTACATTTTCTAGCTGGTATATATACATTTTTAATTCTTATTTTTTCTGATTTTCAAATTTGATTATGACTTGAACTAGGTTGTCTGTTTTTTATAGAAAAAACCTCAGGTGCTGAGAATCAGAGATTCATTCTAGTCGATGATATAAATTTCGGACTTTATGTCATTCATGCACAATGAAGGATTCCGTAGTTGGGATTTGAAAAATAGGTTCTCCCATACATCGACATACGTCACCGTCAGTTCTCCAAATTGCAACTGTAAGTTGTTCGACTATTACTCATTAACTTGTAAAGCCTACGTAGCTGTGATAGTTTTCCTCTTAACTTCGATATTATATTACAGCATGACTATTTTTTTAAAGATTTTATCTTACCACTTTTTCGGCATGAATAATAATAAATAAATAAAAATCTTTATTGATCCACAAATAACAAAAAAAAAAATATTAAATAAAAAAAAATGCAATAAAATTACATACAAACAAACTCATCATACCTTTCTTAATATTTACGCGGCTATTTCCAAGCAACCCCCTCCGACGTCGCGTGCGCCTTTGGCGTTTTACCCAGATGTGTCGTTCGACAATACGTGTTATTGTAATAAAATCAATAATACGAAAATCGGACTTGCGATCGGGGTTGTGATGCATGGCAAATTTTGCCGTGTGCCGTGCGTCATCTGAATCAGATGACCGACAGTAGTCTATCGAATTTTCGCTCATCTGGGCCAGAAGACACGACAGTGGAGTGCACCGCTTGTAGGTCTTGGTAACATATATAAATCCTATCAGCAAGGTCCTTTGACTCAATGAACGTGATGGAAAAAGTTTTTTGCCCTACATCCATGAGTCACATATGAGCCATAAAATAAAATAACCATTAAAATTGGATAAATCTATGTAGATTTATCCTATTTTAATGGTTATTTTATTGTAATTATTTATGAAAATACTATTTTATGGTTGATAATCAATGTTAGATATACAACATTATTTTTAGTATATACTAAACCTGAGTATAGTAAGTTGGTTCAGAATAAGGAACTGAATCGTTTTCAATAATTTTTGCGCTACTTATGTTGTTTTTTCCCAAAAATATTTAAGTGTGATGGAAAATGTTATCACCATTTAATTACTTACAGTACAATCGCCATACGATTAGGTACCTACTGCAAAATTATTATCAATGAGTGCAAGACGATCCTGTAGGCGCGGGGGCGCCGTTAGCATGTTTTTGTACGGACAACCCGGTAACATAACAACCTCATAAACTTTGTGATTTTTCATGATACAGTTTTGAAATTTTGTACATAGATTCTTTACATAAAAATACTAGACAAGTGTTTCGGGTTTCGCATTTATTAAAAATAATGTTGTAAGTATATAGGTAACTCATCAGAAGAAAAAATAGTGGGCGTGGGGTATTTATAAAATGCGTTGAATGGGGACAGGGAAGTTGTTAAAAGTCTTCGCTCGAAATAAAGATTTTTAATTTGAATAAATACTTTCACTTATTTGCTCACTCAACGGCGTTTTTAGCCTTTTCTCTAGTGTAATACCCTGTTATATTAATTGTCGTAGATGTAGAACCAGTTGAAAAGGGCCGCTTCTGGCGATTTTCCTGGGTATCGGACTATCTACCAGGCATGCGCGCTCTTGGATCGTTTTTACCAGCTGCATAGACCAGTCATAACACCGGTGATTTAGTCAAGGCACACTACGCCTTGCAGTTGCAGTTCGTCAGGAACGAATTTTTAATTAAACCTTCACACTGAATTACTATAGTTATTAGTACTTTCTGCATTTTAGTACTAGTTGATATTTAATCCAAGTCTGTTACGTTCCGGATAACTTAGGTTCATCTTTATATGATTAAATTTTATTTTAAAGGATCACAAACCTAAAACCGATTGCAATCGATTCATTTATTCGTAAATTAACCAATTATTGGTTTCGCAACTATTTTGGTACTATTTAACTTATTTTTTTTAATATTACGTTTATTTTTTTAATATTTTTAACCTACCTACGATTGATTTTAATTTCGCGAAGTATATTGTAATACAGGGTGTTAAAGAGACTGCGTGCCATAGCGTAGGGGTAGGTTCAGTATCGATAAAGGAACCCAGAAAAAACAAATTAAAACAAAAAAAAAAACCAAGATCAACCTAATTTAGTTCTACCTACTAATTTAAAATACCAATCGTTTAGAATTAAAATTATTTTATTTGGCGGTCTTAAGCCCGTTAAAGTACAATGAGTTAAAGTACGACGAGTTAAAGTTCGACGACACTTATTTTTATTTCATTTATTATGTTTAGTTATTTTTTTTTTCCTGGGTTCCTTTATCGATACTGAACCTACCCCTAAGCTATGGCACGCAATTACTTTAACACCCTGTATTATATAGTCGAAGTTCTCCTGTCATCACGGGAAAAAAAAAACAAAATATTCTTAGCTAGTCATCACTAGCTAAGAATATTTTTCTTATAATATTGTTGGTAGTCTGGCAATTCTTCGGTCTATGCCGGTTACCTCGGTTCTCCTGCGGTTTCTTATTTTCAATTCTATCCCGTAGGGAAACTCCTAGCATAGCCTCTCCAATGCCCTTTAGGTGACTCTCAGCCTTCCAATTTCGCCCATTGTCTGTGAGTGACCACGCGCAGTGCACGTTGAGGCCGAAATGTTCAGGAGTGGCAACCGCGTACCGGAAGACAAGGTGGACTGATACCAAAAAAATAATAAAATGAGATAAATATGTATTGAGCTAAAGCGCTTCCAAGGAGTTTCAATCATTCAACTTATTTTATTAACCGACTTCACAAAAAGGAGGAGGTTCTCAAGTCGTCTGTATTTTTTCTCGTAATGTGAAACTCCTTGGTGGAATTCTTATATATATTTTAAGGAAATAAAAAAAAAACCGTAAAGGATACGCACGGCGCTATACAACGGAGTATGCGGCAGAACATGTACTTAGATGAGAGTGCCTATTTTACCGCACATTCCTTTGTATGGTGTCTAAGTTTTAACTTTCGAACAATGTCCACAGGCTTCGTAAATGCATTTTTTGAGCAAATGTGTTGAAAAAGTATTTGTATATGTGTAAAGAAAGGTATTTTTGCCGGTAATCAGACATACCCAGGGCACTGTGATGCCTGTATTTGTTTGCAAATTATTGTAGTAGGGTTATTCATAATTATTGCCGAATATTTAAAATAACAGTTTACCCACCACTGGTATTCAAATAACAGTTCTGATAAACCAACTAAAATTTTGAAATTTTTTGTTCATTCTCTAGCACAATATTGCATTTCTCAGGGATTTTAATAATAATAATATATTTATTTTAGGCATATAAGGCCCATGGACAAAATACACAAAATAATCTTACAAATTAATAAACTAATACATAATAAAAACATCACTACAAAATCTTGAGTCTAGTTTAGTTAGCCTTCCGCGAAAACGCCGATACACGACACCCATCGGCCAAAATTCCTGCGTCAAGAAAGTGTCCAGATGTCGGAACCCGCACCACAAAAGATTTGAAGTTAATCTTATGGTGCGACTCCCACTTTTCGACTCTCATGGTGAACTTGGTCTTCATTTTAAATGTTTAAAAGATACAACCCAATTACCAAATCAATCTACCAATCCTGGAATATGACAGCGAGCACAAAAGAAGTCCCAAATAAATATTTATTTTTCATTTCTCATACTCAGAAAGTAGTGTTTGTTTGATCGGAGTAGCGGGTGGAAGTCTCTGCTCTCCACCTTTGGGCGGGAAAGACTCAGTAATTGCTTCCCTCTCTCAAGCAGGAATGAATTTTAAAAATAGAATGTTGGTTATGTAGTCCGTTACGAAAACAAATTATAGATACGATAAAAAAAAACGATTAATTAAAAAAAAATGCTGTGGTCTTGAGTGTATAAACAGCCAGCGTGAATTAAAAAAAAATACCTAATAAGCGGGACGGCCCACGGCGATGACGCGGTGTGTTCCATATTTAAAATTAAAAAACCGGCCAAGTGCGAGTCGGGCTCGCGCACGAAGGGTTCCGTACCTTTATCTATAAAAATGGCAAAAAAACACGTTTGTTGTATGGAAGCCCCCCTTTAATATTTGTTTTATTTTAATTTAATTATTTATTTTTAAAGTCAATATATATCTACATATTCTGTGAATATTTCAAGCGTCTTCGTGTTGCCGTTATCAATATAGAGCAAAAACGAGTAAAAAAATCACGTTTGTTGAATGGGAGCCCCCTTAAATATTTATTTTATTCTATTTTTTTGTATTTGTTGTTATAGCGGCAACAGAAATACATCATCTGTGAAAATTTCAACTGTCTAGCTATCACGGTTCATGAGATACAGCCTGGTGAGCGACGGACAGACGGACAGACAGACAGACAGACGGCGGAGCCTTAGTAATAGGGTTCCCGTTTTACCCTTTGGGTACGGAACCCTAAAAAAGACTATAATTATAATTAGGCGGGATACTAACTTTGTGAGCTGTACCGAAATACAAAATCTTGGTTTTATAGACAAAAATTTGATTAAAAATGAGTTCAAGTGATTCTAAAATGTTGACCCCAGAAATGAAAAGTAGACTGTTGAACACGGATGAAAATCACCAATATCTACTCGGACTATAATAATAATAATAATCATTGCTTTATTTTCAGGCAACTAAGGCCCATAGACAAAATAATCTACTACAGCCAAATCGCAGCAGCTCCAGCAGTAGCAGTCAGCAGTATCTAAATACCTCGTATGGGAATTGAATTATTTCGACCCTTGTATAATAATCTACTATTCCAAGATATTCGCAAAGACATAATTTGAAAAAAAAAACTCTACCGTTACGTCCTTATCGGCCTTAATAAACCACTCCAACAGCGTCGTAGGAAAACTATTACAAAACTCAATCATCTGAATGTTTCGCAAGCAACGTTCAGCGCGAAGTTCAATCAATGATGTAATTTCCTGTAAGTAACATCTTTTAGAAAGAGGATAAAATTTTCTATCTATTAAATTTTCCAATAGGAAACCTCTTCACTCCGTGCCTTCAGTTTTATAAATCAACAAAGTAATTGGGTGCTTCTTTTCCTGTTGACACTGCATTGCAACAGCAGAGAAAAATGGAAATAAGTTTTACATTTACTTCAAAGATATGCCGTCTTTGAAGTAAATGTGTTACTTATTTACCGGTTAGTTTCTTTGTAATCTGACGGAGGAAACCTGAGGAAACGGTGCATTTGATGAATTAAATTTGTGTGAAATATAAACTCGACACGTTGACTGCTTTAGGCTTGCTTTAGGTATTGGTTCTATTTATGTCAGTCATCATCATCATCATTTGAGCCGAAAGATGTCCACTGCTGGACATAGGCCTCCCCCAAAAAGCGAGAGGATTTGCCATAAACGGTGCGTTTGATGATTTAAATTTGTGTGAAATATAAACTCGACACGTTGACTGCTTTAGGCTTGCTTTAGGTATTGGTTCTATTTATGTCAGTCATTATCATCATCATTTGAGCTGAAAGATGTCCACTGCTGGACATAGGCCTCCCCCAAAAAGCGAGGGGATTTGCCATAATCGCCACGCTTGGTAGACGGGTTAGCGATCTCAGTGTGGTTTTAAAAATGCATAGAGGACGCTGTTGCCCATTCTCTAGTAAGTCCCTTAGTTGCCTTTTACGACACCCACAGGAAGAAATACTTACTAATTCCATTACTTACAATCTATATTGTACTTACTAATTCCATGAGCATGCTAATTCCCTGCTATTATAAAGTACTTAGGTACTAATTTCATGCTATTAGAAAGTACTTGTTCCATGCTCAAGCTGTCCCTTCCCGTTACACACTTCCGTCCCTTTTCATGAAATCACACCCACAGAAAGCAAGAGAAAAGATGTTACACATGTGTGACAAATGTGCATCTTACCTAGATGTGAAAATGAACAAAGTTTTCCTAAGCTTTTTTTTTTGGGTGGGAAATTATCAAATTTTCACAAAAAAAATCCTTAGCTAATTCTTAATCAATCGTTTTCAAAGCGTTGCATATCTCTACAATGACTTTCCAAATTATTGACATGATAAGCTTGTAAAATTAATAGAGAACGCTGCTGCCCATTCTCTAGTAAGTTGCTTAGTCGCCTTTTACTACACCCACGGGAAGAAATGGGATGGTTCTATTCTTTACATCCAAACCAAACGGAACATTATGTCAGTCGCTCCATGTAAAATAATGGTATTCAGCTGCATCCGGTTATCCTGGAAGCCAACCACAGCAGAGTTGGGAAAAGGCTAAGCAGATTTTTTATGTCAAATCGCAGAATAAGCTTGTATAATTTGTTAGTTACTCAATAATTGTTGTAATACTTTTAATAAAACACGTTGCTGAAAATTATTAAATACTGACGTATTTTTTATTTGTATTTACCAACATTATAATTGAAACCTTAATTAAAATATACATGGTAACACTAAAATATATACGTATACAGTGTGTACAAGTTTAAAATAAAAAATAAAGGGGGGGAAAGCTCATTGGGCATCAAAAAATTCGTCTGCATTGCCACGTTGGATGGCAATGCTGATTCTTTAGGCTAAAAATAGGCCAGCCCTCTAGTCGCATGAAGAGTGACGACTATAATATTTAACACTATATTTTTATAAACCAAAAATAGGCAGTTTTTATTCAAGTTATTTTTAATTTTTTTATGGTTCCGTACTTCAAAAGGAAAAGACGGAACCCTTATAGGATCACTCGTGTGTCTGTCTGCATTTCTGTCCGTCTGTAACAGCCAATTTGCTCCGAATCTACGGGAATGATTTGGTATACATTATGAATTTCCGTGATCCAAACACGAACGTGAAACGTAAATAAATAAATTTTGAATATGGGGGTCACTTTTGGAGGGCAAACTAGAAAACTAAAAAAAAACTTTTGCAAACTGTACTGTGTCACATATAATAATGACAGGGCTTACTGTAAGGACTTGATATATCATTTTTGAAATAAATACTTGTAAAGTTATTTAAGAAAATAGATGAACATTTACCATTTCCTCCACATCTGAGTCTCAAAGTTAAAAAAAAGTACAGAATAGTTCTATAATCATAGATTACAGGAAAACCTATAAAAAGTCTATGGTCTTAAAATTAAATGCTAAATCTTTCAATATAGTGCGTACAAATTTACATTTGCAATTGGAATGTATGACATATTGATTTGTTGTTGTTCTTTGGATGAATACTTATATCTTTTTTGGTTGAATGTTATTTTTTGGTTGAATTTTATGGTCCGACACGCACTTGGCAGGTTTTTGTGTCTGCCTGGGTTCACCGCGGCAACTCAATCAGACAAAATGAATATGATTAAAGAGTTCCCGCCACCGCGGAAACGCAATTAAAACATGTTTCGTGGCCATCCTGTTTACCTAGTCACTTCCGCTGCAAAACCTGCATGAGTCATAGGCCACGCCGGCTCTAGGCAAATAGTTAAATAAAATTAAATAAGTTGGTACATTATCACTAATGTAGGACTAGCCAGAGCAAAGGAGAGATAGAGGCGTTCATTTGTATAAATAAGCATGATTTCTTCACTAGGTTTAAACAATGGGTAAAATAAAATCACAAATATTACGGCAATACATTTATATTATATTATTACAATTCTCAGTACTTACATGGGTATTACAACGTCCTTACACTTTTGCCGTTCAATCACTACTGCCTTGCGAACGTAACTTTAAAATCCCTCCTCTTTAACTTACTCAAATAGTCAGTAGACGTCTTAATATCCGGTGGCGCCATTTTAGCATACTCGTAAATAAATCAAAGACCTTGTTAATTTTTTTTTTTTTTTTTTTGGTGGGAAATCATCAAATAACTTCTCCCGCTCTGGGCGGAGCGAGAGGGAGTGTCAGACTTTTACTGACTAAAACCCACCGTGTTCCTTCAGATGCCTGTGTGCCAGAGTCACGATATCCCTTTCGGACAGGCTCGTAACCCTGGCAGGCATTGGCCCTTTCGGACCCCGTCAATTGGTGCTGACGTCTCTTTGAGGCGCGCGTGGAACACAACGCGCCGTCGACCCGGGCCTGGTCCTTATCGGACGGCGAGCTACCCATCGCTCACCGTCCGCAAGCCCGCGCCTACGGTGGCCGGGAATCGGCCTGCGATTCCCGACGCCCAGGGCGTCTCCTGCGGTGACTTAGGGCGGAAGGGCGGGCACCCTGCCTCACCCTCATGCGCTCCGCCTCCTCCTTCGCGAGCATTACTGTTTCGCAGAAGGAGGTGATGGCCTCCCATGCACTCTCGCTCCGAACCATGGCCTGAACCAGGGCCGGACGCGAGAGATCGTCGCCGCCGATCGCCTCCGTGAGAACACGGCGGTGCTCCGCCCAAGCAGGGCAGACCTCCACCGTATGCTCCATCTCCACCGTATGCTCCATTGTTAATTTTACCTAATACAATATTGTGTTATTTCAAAAATACTGTAAATATCTTAAAACTACCTAAAATGTATTTGAATAGCTAACACTAATCACACTACCTATATTGTTTCCACTGCTGGGACTCTGCCTCCTCTCTGTGGGAAGGAGTGGACCGTAAACAACCACGTGGGTAAGGTGGATGTCACATATCTTCGAATTTTAGGTTCCATGCCAGTTTCCTCACGATGATTTCTTTAACCGCTTTTAAGAGCAGTGGCAATTGAGTAATTTGCCTGGGTACGACTTTAAACCAGGGACCGTACAACCTCGGTTAAGGGTTAAGCCTTTCAAAAGGTGTAACCCATTCAATGGGTTACCTTTATCATGATGTAACCCATTGAAAGGGTTTTATACTAGAAACCCAGTGAAAGGGTTACATGATAACCCGTTGAATGGGTTGTATACTTGAAACCCAGTGTAAGGGTTACATGATAACCAATTCAATGGGTTATATACCTACATGAAACCCAGTAACATGAAAAAATCATAATATTATGTTATTTCGTAGCATGACCAATTCTATTTCTATTCTACCCAGGGACCATTTTGCTTACCATTTTAGAAAAACCCTATCGAAAACCCTTTCATTGAAAAGGGTTTTCGATAGGGTTTTTCTAAGCAGATAATCAAAAACCTATACGGTGTAGGTAATTTTGAATGACTTAAATTAAGCCGCTCATAAGGGTTACACATATCGTACGGGTTTTTGTTTAACCGCTTAGAAAAACCCTATCGAAAACCCTTTCAATGGGTAACCAAAATGGTCCCTGCTTTAAAGTCGTAATTCGAGACACCATTACTTTACAAAACAAAAATTAAACTAGATATATTAGGTAAGTACCTATTCTGAGATCTAACAGTATCTTAGAGCAAAGGAGCAATGACCGTCCCCATAAACAACATCGCTATACGGTTTCAATAGACATATAGTCACATTTCGCAATGCCATTAGCACTATTTACCGTGTAATGGAAAGTCGAGACATAAGCACAATGCTAGCACTAAGTAGCCGTTGGTCTGACACTGACACTACTTACAACAAAAAGAAGGAAAGGTTACAGTAAATGAACAACGTTAATTTCACTGTTTTACTCGTATAATACGTTTTTTTTAACAATATTTGATTGTAATTCGTCACATCTCCTTCAAAATTTAGCCTGGAATAAGAGATGGTGACAAACGTATGAGAAATAAAAAAATCCTTCTAATTATTGACACGAAAAAACTTATTCCAAAAAAGTAAACTGACTTCCAAAAAAACAGTAAGTACATACCTAGTGAAAAATAACTTTAATTTCGGAAGTTGGAAACTTTGGGTCTGTATTTTAGTTTTTTGCCAACAACTTCCGAAATTAAAGTTATTTTACACTTTGTAGTGTTTTTGTGGAAGTCAGTGTTTTTATTTTGCAAAAAGTTGTTTTTATTGTTTTGTGGATCAGTTTGTAATTTATCTAAGTTACAATAGCCTAATGTCAACTGCTCATCACCTTTTACAAAATATTGCTTTTCCCGATGCAGGGACGTTAATTGTTAATGAGTTCTCCTGGTAAGGACCAGGAAAACTGCAACTCACCATAAGCATTGTGACGAGCATAAATTGTTTAGCAACCATGTTAACCTAATCGAATCGCAACCCGCAACCCGTAACATAGTTATTATTAAATAGTTCCGGTCGCCATCATCATCAAATATGAGGATTTCCCTCGATTTCCATGAGACCTCTTCTTTTGATTCTGAATTGGTGGCACCTCGGGAGCATACCCTTTCAAACAAAAAAATAATTTTCAAAATCAGTCCACAATTGACGGATAAATGAACCTAAATAAAATAAAAAACCGGAAGGTTCCGTACGTATCTACGATGTTGATGATTTCTGTAAAAGTGTGCTATTTAGAGACATCGTTATATTTTTCCTGTAATCTTTACATAAACTTCTATCACATAGAATAATTTCAGATGTTTATCTATGCAAACTTCGGAGATAAGGGGGGGAGGGGACGGTATTTTTTACCTTTTTCATCAAAATTCAAAACATACTGCCTAAAAAAAAAAAATGTTTGGGAATGTGCAAACAGCTTTCTTTCATATGATACCCCACATGCCCTAGTAGCCCCACTTCAAATTTTTAAAACTCCCTTTCAGTCCCATTTGCAAAAAATATATATTTTTTCTTGTTTACAAAATAGTTGGGCAAACGTCATCTAAAACTATTTTAAATTTCAAGTTGATAGCATTAGTAGTTCTTGTGATATCCAGACAGACAGACAGACTTAGTCTCACCATAAGGGTTCCTTTTTACCATTTTGGTACGGAACCCTAAAAACTAACATACAGACGAACATAATTAAAACCCCTTACTTTTTGAAAGTCGGTTCAAAATAAAGGTCTACGGTTAATTTTGTTTTGCTTTTATCACTACAGGACAGACCAAACTTTAAGAAATAACTGCATGATTGGACTTGGACAGGGTTCATCTACTACAGAGGAACTAACAAAGCCGTCCGTCTCAAGTTTCGAGGTAGGTACTTATTCGCGGTCCGCTGGACGTTAGGTGGGTACTTACGTATTTAAGCCTCATCGAATTTTGAACTTTACATTTTGTACATTACATAGGTATTAGCTGTGCCTAAGGCTCCATCGGTGTGGACTAATACACTAAACTTAGACAAGGAACTATTACTGTCTATGGATTAGGTTAATTGAAATTCACGTAGTTTACCTAACTAAATTGAGTAAGTGGATGTGTTAGTGTTCTTCTCCATTAAAAAAAAATAAAAAAAACGAATATACAGAAATATGCGACGCTTTTCATATTAAGTAACAACTTTTATTAATATGTAACAACTTTTAATAATAAGTAATAATTCCTGCAGCTTTTCCACATTGAAAAATAAATGTAATTTACCAGAAATTATTTTTGCATTTCGATGACAATATGAGTGGATTTTGCCTAAACAACATGTCCCAGAATTAATGCACAACCTCTTAAGGGGTCATTGTACTCATCATCATGAACAACTTTTACTATGGGACCAACCTGAAATCGCGAAAAAAAAAATAGCTTTTCCCTACATTTTCACGAGTTATGAGAACATAAATGTACGGAACAGCTGATTTCAGGGTTACTCCAATAGTAAAAGTTGTTCATAATGATGAGTACAATGACCCCTTAAGAGGTTGTGCGTTATTTATGTTACACCTTGTATAAACTCATATTAAAAAACCGGTCAAGAGCGAGTCGGACTCGCGCACCGAGGGTTCCGTACGAATATATGATGTTGATGATTTCTGAAAAACTGTCCTATTTAGAGACATTGTTTTATTTTTCCTGTAATCTTTACTTAGGCTTCTTTCATATAGAATAATTACAGATTTTTTTCTCTGCAAACTTCGGAGATAAGGGGGGCGGGACGGTATTTTTTTTACATTTTTCAACACAAGTCGGACACTATGCTGCCTAAAAAAAAATATGTTTGTGAATGTGCAAAAAACGTTCTTTCATATGATACCTTTCATAATTTTGAAGACCCTCTTTCAGCCCCTTTTGCAAAAAAGATATATTTTTTTAAATTTCTTTGTTGCTCGCAAAATAGTTGGGCAAACGTCATCTAAAACTATTCTAAATTTCAAGGTGATAACATTAGTAGATATTCTTGAGACATCCGGGTGTGACAGACAGACAGACAGACAGACTTAGTCTCACCATAAGGGTTCCTTTTTACCATTTTGGTACGGAACCCTAAAAAGGTCTTCTTTTAACACCATCATCATCTTTCTGCCATTGTCAGGCCCTGTCCCATGTTACATGGGGTCGGAACAACACGTTTTCTTTTTCAATTCTCCCCTGCCAGCCGTCATTCACTCCCTTCTCTTTCATAATGTTGGTTTTAGGTAGTTCGCGCACTTAGTTACTCCCGACTTGAGAGATGATTCAGACATTGAACGGGAGCGAAGGGCGCTGTAGATCAGAGCGAATATGGTGATCCATAGGTTCGCGCGATGCTCAGCTGAAGTGAAAATTACTCTCTTTGGAACCTACTGCACTACATTATACACATGCAGCCTATGGACTAGCTACACGCAAAAGTCATACAGCGCCCTTCGAGTCCAGTTTAAAAATGCCTTTAAGATGTTCTTGGGTCTCCCCCGTTACTGCAGCGCCTCGACAATGTTTGCGGAGGCGCGCGTATATTGTTTTTATACAACAACGCGCAAGAGAGACACCTCGCTGGTTCGGCGTGTGCGGGGGAGCTTCAACAGTATGTTGGCCGCGCTCGCAGAAAGGGTCGATTGCGCCTACATTAATCATTGCTGTAGGTTACACATTGAACGCAGGTAATGTGGTAACAATGCAACACTTGTCTATTGGGTACAGACGGCTACACATCAAGCTATATATTTCCAGTATAAGCTGATCTCGCATTATATAGGATTTCCGTATAATGAGAGGTCAGCGTATACTGGAAATATATAGCTTGATGTGTAGCTGTGTGTACCTATTTGTTGTTTTGTTTTGATAATTTTCTAATTTCTATATTTATTAATAATTGTGTTTGATTATGTAATGTGAGTGTGTATAAATATTTAAGTTAATGAGTCTATGATACTTGTAATATAATGATGATTATTATTATTATAATATCATTCCTCAGCCTTCCTTTTAACAAAACCCTGTTTATAAAATAAAGCCGAAATAAAATAGAAAAAAAACGTTTCAAATTGTTTCTTAAACACTCGGCCTGAAGTGGTGATCTAAGCTCATACCTGTAACCAAAGCTGAATCCAAACAGAGGTTGTAAACACAAAGTGGGTAAACAAATACACAAACAATTGGGCGGCACTGTTGCCGATGGATATGTTTACAAAGCTAATGTGTGTACTTCCAATGATCTTTGCGACACGAAGGGCCGAATTAGTGCGGCTTCTGCACGATTTGTGAGTTGTTTGAAGTAATAGAAAAATATACTTTGAAGGGGAAGAGGTCGGTGCGTTGAAAGAAAGAAAAATATTTTATTTGGAACCCGCACAAAAAATCGAAACAATATTATAAACATAAAACTAACAAAATCATGAAAAAAGAAAAATACCTTTTTGAGGTCAAAAAATACATTTTAAGATATTAAAAAAAGACCCCAGTGCTGGTATTTTGATAGGGCCCGCTATGATGGATAGAACACACTATGGACATTAAAAAAACTGGCCAAGTGCGTGTCGGACCACGCACAATGAAGGGTTCCGTAGTTGGGATGAATCTATCCGAAAAACAAACTTAATATTGTAGTTGATAAACAAGTTCTCCAATACATCGATATACGCCACGATCAATTTTCCAACTGGAAATGTAAGTTTGTAATTGCAATATAATATTTTTTTAAGTGATATAACTACAAATTTTCGATTTTCAGACCTTTTCCTTTACTTGTGCTGTGAGAACTTGCTTCTTACCAATTTTCATGATTCTAGATCAACGGGAAGTACCTTATAGGTTTTGATTTATATGCGAGAATCAAAATATATCGCATAAATCACCATAATTTTTATTGCGATAACTTAGAAGCATGATTTTTTAGAGCTCCAAGGGACCGTAGATTATACCGTACCGTATTTGATGATAATTTCAACTTGATACCTCTACGCGTTCCTGAGAAAAAGAGTCTTGACAGACTGACAGACTGACAGACAGACTGACAACGAAGTGATCCTATAAGGGTTCCGTTTTTTCCTTTTTAGGTACAGAACATTAAAAAACTAGAATAAATAAAAACCGTATTTCTTAAAGTTAAAGTCAAAACATTTATTTCAATTAAGATCTTATATGACACTTTTGAAAGTCAAAATTGACAGAAAATAGAAGTAAAAGAATGGACAAGAAGCTCCACCGTTACTTCTTTAAAATGTTTTACAATATTTTGTATACATTAATTAAGTATAATTATAGTTTTATGTGAAGACGATGCACCTACAATAAAGTTACATTATTTCTCTTATTAAAATTATCACGAATAAAAAGCAAATAGCTGTTTCCTACATTTTGACGAGATAGGCGAACATACTTGTAGGGAACAACAGATATTTTATTCACGATTTCAGGTTTGATCCCATAGTATAAGTTATTCATAATGATGAGCACAATGAACCTCAAGAGGTTGTGCGTTATTTAATTTACAACTTGTATAATCAGAAAACGTAGTCTGCTGGGCCTCAGCTTGGTGGTGGAAAAGATGTTGTCCACTTCGAACCATAATTTTAACTCATATGGTTACCGAGCGAAACCTTCTCGTTGGCTTTGGGAGTCGTAGAATACCCCCGAAATAAGCGTGTCGACCATGCTCGGTATTGCAGGGTTCCGCAATCCTACCATTTTGAGGGGCCAGATCGGGAGGCTCATCTTACCTCAGCGAATTACAGGTTGAAACCCTGTTCTCGCGGTAGCTAAACTGATGCTTTTTAAATATTAATTGGTCTGCTAAACCTGTTTTGTTTTTGCGGTTCAACCAATTGTTTATTGGAGTAAATAATATTTCTCGTTGAAAGTTGTTTTTTATTGATTTAAAACTTCTTTAGCCGCTTTGAGCGTTTTTTGGTAGCGGATAATGTTATGGCTTCGCGTCACTGACATGCTAATGTTAACAGTATATCTGTAGCTATGAGTATGACGTATTCCGCTTGACCAGCAGTGAAAGCATATTATTATAATTATTTTAGTTTATAATTCATCATTTTAATTAACAAATTATGAATTTTATTTTTGTGCATCATCATCATTATCATTTCAGACGAAAGACGTCCACTGCTGGACATAGGCCTCCCCCAAGCATCGCCACTGCGACCGTTGCTGTGCTTCCCGAATCCAGCGGGAGCTTTCCAACGCTACGTCTTCCGCTACGCGGTGGCCACTCCACATATTTTTGATATTTTACAATTAATTTGAATATAAAAAAGCACTGTTATTTTTCATAGTTTTAAGCTTTACTTCTGCCGGCAGTCCCCATGACTGCCTGATTTTTTTTTGTTTTGAACCCCGACATAAGCACAGGGGTGTTATAAGTTTGTGGGCGCGTTCTATAAGATCGCGACCAGCCCCCAAAGGGTCATGAACATCAGGCTGGTCCGGGGATACCGTCTCTCCGTCTCCGTGGTCTCCCATGAGGCGGCGAGCCTCCTTGCCGGACTACCGCCATCTGGAGGTAAAAGTCCACGCGCACATATGGGAGTGGCGTGAGGAGGCGAATAGTAGATGGCTGTGTCACTGCTATGAGCTATGAGGTTGAGAGTGCGGAGTGCACGCGTCAGTGGTGTGTCACTTACAAGGTTGGTCCTAGTGCGCGGCTCCACCAGCAGCTGTGGCGCCACACGTATCTGTCACACACGGTGCACACAAACCTATGTACCCTCAAATGTCCGCATTATGTACCATTCCTCTAATTATTTTAAATATGTGACTGATCTGACCCTCCTGACTCTCAGTTCGTTATATCCAACCATACCCAAAATAATTAAAGGTAAATTAATATATATAATGTAAATAGGTTAATGGGTACATAAGCGGATATAATGGGTATACACCATACAAGCGCAAGTACAAGTACGTCACAAACTTGTTTTGTACTCTCTCTAGCATGAGCCTTTATTTAGATTCGTGTGGAGCCTTGACTTCTATCTAACTTCTAAATAAAGTAGTATAAGGCGTTAACCGCTTTAGTGTTATAAAAACACGAGCTATACGGAGCTTTTATGCTTCGTATAGCTCGTGTTTTAAAGCTCTAAAGTACGGTAGGCTTTTCTGCAGCAGCTTGTGACGTGAACTCGAAACGTTAGCCCAGTGTTGAATTTCACCCCTAAGTCCCTAACTTCCGTAGCCCTAGTCATTGGCAACACGTCTATATTATAAAGTATATAGAAAAGGAGTACGCGCGCGAGAGAAAGTGATTGTTACGCACTTTGAGATGTTAAACTGCAAGAGGTCTCGAGGGGTCTTCCAGGTTATCTGTCTACATTATCTGTTTCTTTGAAGTCTGTCACAGTCCTCCAATTTACTTAGCCTCCAGTAACATCTTAAGGTTATCAGTAAACAGTTCTGGCAACTCACTAATCATAAGAATGAACTGCAATGGCCCAAGGTTACTGCCCTGACTCACCCCAGACATGGTAAAATATGGTGCTGATTGTTTCCCGCATATTTTACGTACTGTTGCCTACCGCTCAAGTAAAGTGCAAAAAACCTTAACAGATGTGAAATGAAACCAACGCCCGCTAACTTTTTAAGCAAAACATCATTGTTTACCAGATCCAATGCTTTTATAAAATCGAAGTTGGTGGTGTCGGTTTGGCCGCCACTGTCCACTGTTGGCACAAAATTAACCTTGTAGCTGAGGAGGTTGCTAGTAGTGCTTCTTGCTGGTCGAAACCCATGCTGGACGTCTGAAAGCTGGCCGCTGTCTTGTTGAAATATGCTCTTATAAATAGCCGCTTCAAAAATCTTTGCCGGGGTTGATTACTCTGACTAAATCCACAATAAGTTTGGAAACATTGAAACTAATGAAGAATGATGGACAAGAATGCAAGTTAAAGTGACCTATTACTACCGTGTCATTATAACATTTACACAACTGTTCAATAGTCCGAAATATGTAATTATTTTCGTTACTGTTAAGTGGGAAATTAACAATACATAACAAAAACAATAATCTATTACGTTGGTACACTGATGCACAAACTAGTTCAAACACTTTATTATCGATGTTGACTTTACCATAGGGACACTCGTCGCAGCTCAAAACGTGATAAGGCCACGAGACGCACCTCCATGTTTACGCCCGTCTGCTCGGTCACTCGTAAAATGGATTATCCAGATGAAATGAATTCTGCGTCATGAATAGAATCATGCAATGAATCTATTAATGACGCAGAATCAATTCCACCAGACCCATTCGCAAAACTCAATATTTACTGTCCTACTGTCTGGTTGACACAATTATTAATATTTTCTTTCCGGGACTCCTACAATGAAGGAATCATAGCCGCTTGTCGTCTTATGTTTCATATTTTCTATTTAACCGGTATTGCCTCTGCATATAGCTTATTCACGAGTTATTCTAAATTTTCCACAGTCGTTCTCGTAAATGTACTACATACTACATGTCTTCTTAACATTTTCATCGCAGCTGCATGCAGTTGCCTTTCAATCATCCTTGCAGAAAGTCAAAGGGAACTGGAAAAAATACTCTTATAACAAAAATAGTCTGTCTTTAGGTGCACTGCAAGCACAATGGCGAGACTATCCGATATATCAATCATGTAACATCCAGAAACAAAGATCATGCCTCGCGGAATCCATTTAATTAGGCATGACAGGTAACGAACAATGAAACGAAATACACCATTGGGGCTTCGGCATATCTAACATATCTAGACAGATTTTGGATTTGTGGTATACACGGCAAAACAGTTTGGTGTGCATCTAAACAACGAAAACAAATATTAATGCATTTTTTTGTGAAATGATTACTAATACAATATTAAAATCTAGCTTTGGATGGATTAGATCAGCTGGGTAATTACGTAACACACTTACAGTAAGTAGCCTTTTATTTTGACAGTTCAACAACTTTAATTGCGTTATTTACCTTCGTTGATGAGCAGACATTTTTTTTAAAGATTTGTGTCAATAAATCAGCTTTGTATAACCATTTTACATAAAGAAATATCATTTAACATCATTATTTTCATTAATGATAAATGGGGATTAGCAATTTCCATCAAACTCATTTGGATTGTGATCAAAATGTTGTAAGTAATTAGGGGGCAGGTGTCACGATCATAACAAATATGTATTTACAGAATTATAATCATTACAATCATTAATACAACTCTCTGTGCGTGCAAATGTGTGTCTCTGTCCACTGTGTGTGTGTGTGTACATACTCAGCATGGCACATGGATTTTTGGCATCACACAAGTCTTAATTGTTTTTTTTTTGGTATATTGTTAGTTTTAAATGCTATTTTTGTATTTCTTGTGCATGTCCCAAATAAAACATTTTTGTTTCTTTCATTCTTTCTTGTCTCCTTGTTCCAAAAGAACAAATCTCTTATGGAAAAGTTCTTAGGGAACAAAATATCTAACATAGAGATTTGATGATGATTATAATTCAGCAAAAAAAAAATTGGTATAGTCGTGAATCATATTTTGATCAAGATACAAACTGACACTGACCTGCAAATTGCAAAAATCGTAAGAAAATAATAACTCATAATTAGATTAGATATTATACTATCTACATATTTCTTTGGATAATAAAGAACTCAGGCGCGTTTAACTATTGTAGTACAGCCATGTTGTATCCATTGCAGCAGTTGCCTGCATACTAATTTCCTTTGCGTACAGTACAAGGAACAATGTTACAGTTGTCGGTTACAGTGCTTCCAGTATCAGATTGCAAATATGCCCACGGCTAATTGCTACTGCTGGTTAGGGGACGGACATTCGAAGTCTGAAGTTAATTAATATCTGCCCGACCGAATGCCTATTGTTTGTCTGCTGTATGTAAAATGGAGGTATGATTTTAGATTTCAAAATTGTTGTTTTTTGTCTACCGTAACGGCTGCAGACATTTAGCAATTTGCTAGAAAGATTTTTCAAGTTTCTGTGGGACTGCAGTGCTATTCTGTAAAAATCTCACCGTGAAATATTTTCGTGGAGTGAGCTGTCAGTGTCATTTTACTGATGCTAGGGATTGACCAAGCATTACATTTATAATCATAATCGAGATTTTTCTTATAATTTTTTTATGCTATTTCTGTTGAGCACTGTATATTATTTCAAAGCTAGCATTTAAGTGTCTAAATATTACTAATTAGGAGGTTTTAAAATAAAATAGCGAAACAGAAATTCAGTCAGAAACTCAATTTTGTTTTTTTTTCCATTTTTTCCTAGACTAGTCCTTAAACGTTACTATGTTTAGACACTTACATATTAGCTTTGAATAAAATATAAAATGATCAACAGAATTAGCATAAAAAATATTAAACCATCTCGATTATGATTGTAAATGTAATACTTGGTCCATCCCTAGCATCAGGTGGGATGACAGTGACAGTTCACATAAGTATTCACGGTGAGTTGGTTACAGAATCGACATGCTGGTCTGGCTAAGATTACCGTATGCCTTTAGGCCAAAATAACTAATAAGTACTTGAAGAGAAGGCGTCGTGGTACCTCACATAGGAGATGGCGAGACCAGCTGGACAAAACCAATAAGCAATGGTTAACGTGGGTCAACATTAGTTTCACCAAAATAAGAGTGTGTGAGTAAGTCATGGGGACATTTTGTCCACCATATTATTTAAGGCCGTAAAATTGAACTGAATTTTCATGAAAAATGCATGATTTCCTATTTTAAATTACGTTATTAGGACTAAAATAATGGTTCTTCACGTTTATTATTTTTGTATGCTATCATTTTTCGAGTACAAGTTAAAGTTATTTTATAAGTACCTACATAAGTCGTACAATAAGTATTTTTGGATATGCTCGTTTTTCGTGAACAATCCTCGGACGGTCGCCAATGAAGACCTGCGTTTATAATAATACCTACTTATTCTAGTTATGACACGTATCGGGAACAATTTATGTTATTTTTATTACTTAATAGCTTTGTAAACCATTTTCTATTTTGTTACGTAGTTGTTACTCGTTGACGGGCCTATACACTGTCCTCCCATACCTATTAACTCTGTAACTTAAAAACATTGTAAAAGTCCATTATTTGTAAAGAGTAACCGTGGAGTTTCTTACCGGCTCTTTGCCATAAGAGACGACCAATTGGAACCGTGCACCTAGTTTAATAATAATAATAATAATTAATAATAATTTCTTTATTGGCATAAATAATTTTAACAGCATAGTGAGGCCCTGACTCCTGCGCTAGGTATAACACCTGTGTTACAGGAGCCAGTGTCTTCTCCCAATTACATAGGTCGAATTTTTATGCAATAAGAATCTAAAACACATACAAATTAATATAGGTCATAATAAAAATGGAAATTTAAATTGAAAATAAAAAAATTATAAGTAAACATATAAAACATTCCTTACGTGGAGTAATTTATAAGTGTTTGATGTATAGTGTATATGGTGTGTAGTGTTTGTGGTGTGTGAGTGTGTAATGTAGGTATGTGGTGTGTGATGTAATAGAGACGTGTGTTTGTGTGGGATGTGTGAATTGTTTTATTTGTACCTATTTTAGGAGTTCGGTTTGCTTATAGTCATGAGTTAATAGCCATGATTTAACCTTACTTTTAGTTTCTAAAGCTTAAAAAGAAAACTGCTAAATATAAGTTAAATATTCAGGGTGTAAAAGTAACTGCATGCCATAGCTTAGCGGTTGGTTCAGTATCGATAAAGGAACCCAGGTAAAAAAAAAAAACATAAGCAATAATTTTAATTAAACATAAAAAAAACCCTTCGTACTTTAACGGGCTTAGGACCGTCAAATAAAATAATTTTAATTCTAAACGATTGCTATTTTAAGTTAATAGGTACTAAATTAGGTTGACCTTACAATATTTTTTTTTTTATTATATTTTTTTTTTACTGGGTTCCTTTATCGATACTGAACCTACCCTTAAGCTGTGGCACGCAGTTACTTTAACATCCTGTATATATATATTATAATATATATATACAGGATGTTAAAGTAACTGCGTTATATTATAATATATATTTAATATCTTATACACATAAACGTTTCGGAAAAGTTTGCCTAACATTATGGTGAAAACCGAATTAAATCAATTGTGAAGTAACACAGATCTAAACGGTGATGAAACTGGAATGGGCTACTAACTTCATCTTTCTGAGTGATCGACTCCTTGATCAATCAAAAGTGCCTGTGAATGGTTCAATTGAAATAAATGCTTTGAGTTTTTGAGTTGGGTCACACAAACAGACGCGTGAAGCGACTTTGTTTTATATGTATAGTATAGGAACAAGAAATATCACTATACTCAATAGGGCAGATCTTATACGCCAAACAAAATCCTTCTTCTAGTTCACAAGGATTTCTAAGTTAGCACTTGTTCTTTCGCTGTTTCAAAGTTAGCTTTTATGACCGCTTAGTAGTGAGAACCTACATGCCACGGTGAACTCGTACTGCAAGGTTTAACCTACCACAGTACTGGTGAGCAAAATCCGTTTCAGCCACATAAATCTTAATTAGGAACTATGTTTTTTGTGACCAATTCGAGTACATGAACTTCTGCCTAACCTATCAAGGGTTTTTTTTTCTCAAAGAATAATTAGTTTCCTGACATAAACGCTCTAATAAATAACATAGGGTCACAATGGAAATCACAGCTCATAATAATTAAGCTATAATGTCTCTGATTAAAACCCTTTATATCCCAAAACTTCCTCATTTAACAAATGAGTAGGCTCGGTGAATTCTCAGATGGCTCATATTTTAGAGGGCCCCTACATTTTATTTTCTTCGCCCGTAAGAGCCCGTTAGGATGGGGAATTTTATTAATTCACTTCTCTTATGTTCACTGGAACTAATTACAAAGTCTCACGTAACGTAAACCTGGCGGGTGTAATGTACGATGGGTAATTTAAGCCCAGCGAATGGTGATCCCTGGATTTCATTCTGTGGCTTCGGTTTTGTTTAAAAAAGGGCAGCTCTATCATACTGGTTTCGATGTCTAATATACGTACATACCTACACGTATTATGTACCTATGTGGGTATGGTAGACTTTTGTGTGGAAGTAGTCTTTATTGAAATTAAATATTCGTGGACAATTTGATATTTCATTTTGAACGTTGTGATTTTAGTACGAACCGAATGGAAAATTTAGGTGAAGGCTATCATTAAAACAACATCACGCGATCTGTTTTTGCTAAAAACAAAAAATACTGTTTACCTATTGTTGGGCGTTAGCTACAGTTTGGAAACTTAAACTCGTTTGGGGTTTTTTATTTGATGATGTTGTGTGTTGTTTTATCCTAAAACCCCGCACTCATGTTACCTTATAAAGCATGTAAAGTTCACTCATCCTCTATAGAAAAAGGAAGATCCTTCGACCAGACGGGTGTTGTATCTGGTGGGCAACTGTCCGACGATTAATCGGATTCATGTCGGGACGTTGTATAAACATAAATATCACAGGCAGATTTTATGATTCGTCATTATACATACGGCGTCGTCCGTTTACAAACGCTCGCAGTTTTGAAATATGCCGAAGGTAAATTGGCAACGCACGAGTTGCCAATTTACCTTCGGAATATTTCAAAACTATAATTAACTAATTATTATAATTTCAACATCCAGGCACCCCGACCAAATGTGTCCGTATGGATTGAGGAGCCATGTCTCATATTTAAACGAGGGTACTACCAATATTTAGTAGTAAATTAGCTGATTTTGTAGGCCCGATCCTGGAACTTGTAGTAAAACCGTTAGAAAGTTATAGGACGTTTAAGGTGGCTCCTCAATCCAGACATCTGGATTGAGGAGCCACCTTAGAACTCGAAAACTAGCCAACAGATGTTTTTGTAAATTTGGTAGGATTTAGTAGTGTTTATGTGTAATCTGATTTAAAAAAATGGGTTTTGTACAGCTGAATTTGAGGTGGCTACAATGCTTTGATTTTTCTTAAAAATCCATAATTTTCACCATGCTGTATCTCGGAAACTTATCAACCGATTAAAACGTATTTTTAGTATAATTTAGTAGTAAATCAGTTCTAATTTGTAGTATAAAAATAAAATGGAAAGACTATACAATTTCGGTGATACAAAACATTTTATGTGGCTCCTCAATCCTGACGGTCTATAAAAAATATATGTTCGTAGCTACTAAAGCAGTTGATTAAATTGGATAAAAATAGCACCAATATTTAGTAGAAATTTCTACTAAATATTGGCATCATCAAACATCCTACACACTCAGTATTTCCAAAGATATTAATAATTTAAACATTCCTTAACAATTTTGTGTATAGGGTGACCATAAATATTTCAAACTATGAATACATAATTTGATTTGCTTATGAATCATTCTACAAGTACGAGTACATGTAACCTAATTGTTGTTTTAGATTAAATGAGATAACTAGCTTTTGCCAGCGGTTTCACCCGCGTGAGTGTCAGAAAATATCTCACGGGAACGTACTACCGGGAATAAAACTACTCTGTGTGTTAGTCAGGACTTTTCTTTTTGTTTATATAGAATAGATAATATATATATTATTACGTACACACGGCTACACATCAAGCTATACATTTCCAGTTTACCCTGATCTTGCACTGTACGAAAATCCTATACAATGCGAGATCAGCTTATACTGGAAATGTATAGCTTGATGTGTAGCCGTGTGTACAACAAAAATCAATTTACCTAATGAAATTAAATTTAGTAACCGGTGATGAATTAAATGATAATTATTTTATGATTCTAAATTTAATATTGTTTCATTGTTATTTTTCACAACATTATTGCTATGATACACTGAAAAAAAAAGTGTTTGATTTAACATAAATCTTGTTTAATGTGATCACGCATCTTGACTCCATACGAGCCTACCAAGATCTTGACTTTTGAAGCTAGGAGAACAAAACATCGTGAGGAAACCATGTCCTTGAACCAAAATTTCGAAGACATGTTACATCCACCAACGTGCACTGGACCCGCGTGGTGGATTACGGCCCACTCCCTCTCGAATAGAAGAGGCCTGTGTCCCAGCAGTGGGAACATTATAGGCTGATTATGATTATGAGATGGGGAAAAAAAACAGTTAGACATAAATGATATAAACTCCATTATGGAATGTCACTTCCATATGGATAGTCAGTTTTTTTGCTAAGACGATTATGAAACCAAAATTCGCAATAGTACAAAACCACCAAAATATTTTCATATATAATTACTTATTACTTAAATATATGGTTCAAATTTGTAAGGGAGAACATATTTTTCAACTACAATGTTTAGTTTTTTCTTGGGATAAATTCATCCCAACTACGGAACTCTTCATTGTGCACTTAGCTGGTATTTTGTGTCTCATTATATGCTGCGCTAGTTTATAAGAAAAGAAAGAAAGAAAATACGTTTATTTGCGGTAAACATGACGCAACAAAAGAACATAAACACAAAAATAAGAAAAGGTTGGGGAAACATGCGTCACATCCACGCAAAACGGCTATCGCTCAGCATTATACTGCGACCCTATGCAATACAGAGCCCCAGCGCTGGTTTTCAGCGACAGCCGGCGTTGACGTAATGACGTCGTACGGTGCAGCAAACAATCAATAGGACGCTGTGCCGGTACTGAGTATACTTATATAACGGTACAGAGTAATACGGTATCTATGAATTATTTATTTATTTTTATTTATTTCAAAAAAGTGTGGTACAGTCTGTTACACAAATATGATTAAACAATTTAGGGAAAAAATATTAAAGAGCGTAAGTAACAAGATATTTGATCTGGCGTCCTAGCTAGGTTACATGGTAACCTGTATTAAGGTTCGCCAGCCCAGGTTCCCAAAGGAGTACATAAAATTCGACTGGTTTGGACTATCTGGTGAAAACATATTTTAACTTATACTAAATGTGTGAAGTGTTAATAAGTGTGTGTTTTGTGATGAGGTGTGGTGTGGTGTGTATGAGTGTTATAATGTAAATGTGGTGTGTGTGTGTGTGTAAACGGAAGGAAAAGAGGTTGAGTTTGGATACGGAGTGTTAGAGAACTCACTACGATTGTGAAGTAAACAAATATTCAGTGTCGTCGTAGTTTAAACTGGTTAGAAAGCATGTTATCTGTTTTTTACACATTTCGTAAGAGGATTGATGTAGAGGGAGAGTTTTGTTTATTTTGTTATATAAAAATGGTCCAAGGTAGTACAAGAAACGTTTAGTAAAAGCAAAGCGTGTGAAGGGTACTTTGCAAATTTCATTCTTTCGCCTAAGTGAAGATTGAGTTTGTGTAAAAGGAGTTTTTGTGTGTTCTTTTAATAAAGCGTTGAGAATGAATGTTTGCCGGACCGTGAGGACATTGCATTTTTTATAAAGATCAAAGGTTGGGTAGAGAATTGGCCGGAAAGTCGCAACCTTTAGAATGGCTCTCTGAGCTACTTCCAGAGGTTTAAGAGTAGTTTTCGCAGCTCCACCCCAACTATTAATACAGTACGATATAACCGACTGACACATGGCGAGATACACGGTGCGTATTACATAAGTATTCGCAATGTGTCTGAGCGTCTTAAAAAGATATATGAGTTTACGAACTCGAGCTGTAAGGTGGATGATATGTGCTTTGAAGTTAAGGTGTTTATCTAGGATTATACCGAGGTATTTAATTGTGTCAGTAGAAGAAATTGTAGGACAGGTGCAAGAGGCCGAATTGGCTTGGCAGATGTGAGCTTGTAGAGTAATGGGTGTTATGGGTTGCGTAGTGGAGTTTAGAGAGAATGTTATGAGTTTAGTTTTATTAGTGTTTAGCGTGAGTGAGTGTGAGATAAGCCATCTAGATATTAAATCAAATCCAGTTTGAGCAGTGGCTTGTAGCTTAGGCCAGGATTCATCATAAAAAGTAATTGCAGTATCGTCGGCAAAAGAGACAATGTTACCAGAGCTCAGGTGCAAGTTGCAAAGGTCGTTTATGAAAACCAGGAACAATGTAGGGCCTAAAACACTCCCTTGGGGCACTCCATATGATATAGGAAGCTCGTTGCTATAGCAACCGTCGATTTTGACTATCTGCCTACGGTCTGAGAGATATGAATCAAAAAGCTTTAGCTGCATGCCACGTACGCCTAGAGATTCTAGTTTAGATAGAAGGCAGGGGAGAGGAACGGTATCAAATGCCTTTGCAAGATCAATGAACAGTGTGAGGCATTTTTGCGTTGATTTAGTTTATCAACGATTCCATCTATCAGTTTCAAGGCGGCGTCAGAAGTTGATTTTTTCTTCCTGAACCCAAATTGGTTGGTAGATAATAAGTGATTGCTTTCTAGGTATGTAATAAGCCTTTTATTAATGAGTCGTTCTAAGATCTTGGATAGAGCAGGTAGCACCGCAATAGGGCGATAATTAGAAATAGAGGCACGGTGCCCCCCTTTAAAATGGGATGAATAATGGCCTTTTTGAAAGAAGATGGAAAGGTACCAGAGACGAGGCATAGGTTGAAGATATGGCATAGCACAGGTGTGAGGATAGTAGAGTACCTTTTTAACATGGCTGTAGAAATGCCATCAAAGCCCACTGCAGCATTGGCCTTTAGAGATCCAATAATAGAAGCTATCTCATCAGGATTTGTTTCCAAGAAGTTTAATGAATTAGTTTAGCAAAATACTATGGACGCAGTTGGTCGACTTTTGAGCAAGGGTCCTCCTGGACCCTGGATTCCAATCCCAGGGTCAGGAAAAGAATATGAATGGATTTTTCCATGATGTCATTTGTGTGTCTCAGTAGCAGTCCGAAGTCTGAATTTGGAATTTACTTATGGGGCGAAATGTGAGTGCACTATATCTCTGCCTACCCCTTCCGGGAATAAAGGCGTGGTATTATGTAACAAATGCAGTAAAAATTGTATTAATACATTGACGCTTACGTCATCTCTACGTGTACACTCGAATTTAGATCTTGTGTTCACCTAGTCTAGAGTTTAAAATAGACAAACTTGTGTTTTTTGGTGTAGGTAAGGCAAATTATTGGTGCGTATATTATGTTAGTAGGTACCTATATCGCTGTGACGTAGGCTACCCCCATCGTTATGGCCAGTATATGCATGTACTTAGACCATTACTTACTTACACCTTTTAGTTAATTGGTGTCCAATTGGGTGTCCAATTAAATACTTATACTGTACCCTAAGACAAACCTTCGACGCAAGGTTTTCTATATCTACATTAAGTCCGTTTTAGCACGATTTACCTATTTAAATTATATTAGTTTCACCTGAATGTGTGTTTCTAAGAAAATCTTATAATCAAACACCGCAAACGCATTTTTTTTAAATAGGCCAATGTAAAGGCTCCCGCGCAGCCAGGCACAACGCGACTCTGGTGGAACAATTTCTATGAAAACTTCACTGAAATTGTTCTAGCATTTTCTGTTTTTGTGTGAATATTGTGTGCCTTAACCTGGGTCAAATTTTATTTTCTTTCCTTCTTTTTCTTTCTTTCTACCGGTGTCGCGTCGAGCCCTGGCAGCACGAGCCTTTATAGTCAATTTAATTAATTATACTTTCTTGTGCATTTACAATATCTTATTTTTAAATAATGTCTTGCATGCTGGTCTGTCAAGTCTTACTCCTCCGTTATTAACTTATCAAAATGATTGTGTCAATAGACACGATATAAAAAATGTCTGTCCAACGGCTCTGAGCAGGATTTTTTGTGGCCCAAGTAGCAAAGAGCTGGTGCCTAAGGCAAGCCTAAGACAAACTCAAACTCAAACTCAAAGCATTTATTTCAAATAAACCTATTATAGGCACTTTTGAATTGTCAAGGGGTCAGTCAGTCAGATGAAGCTAGTTGCCCATTCCAAAGCGTAGTAGGTTCCTATGGAGAAGAACGGGCAAGAAACTCCACGGACACTCTTTTAAAACAATGCTGGGACGGAGTTATTAAAAACTGATATTAAATGACGAGAGAATTAAGGGCGCGAGCACGAGCGGGCACGAGCGATTTTTTTGGCGATTTATTCGCCGATTTTTGTCAGAAAGAAATACATTCACACAAAAATCGCCGACAAACTCGCTGAAAAAATCGCTTATGGGCGAGCACTCTAATGGACGGAGGTTTTACCCAGAGGGACAGAATAGGATAGAAAAAAATATCTTAGTCTATTGCAAATGTACTTAATGTAAGGATTTTGGTACGTAATAATAACATGACCAAACTAGAGAGAGGACAGGCCGCTTTTTGTGATACAACTCTAACTTTCTGGAATCCTTTGATATCAAAGCTACATGTATTCACGTCACATGGACGTGCAATTCTGAATGACGATGACGCAATTGCAACACTTCAATCAAAATCACACTCAAAATATTTTATTTTTCATAAACCTACATATGGGCACATATGAAACGTCAGACGCTAGGCGCACGGTTCCAATTGGTCGTTTTGCAAACGTAGGGTTAAAAATATCTCTATGAGTTTTAATTGCATCGCGCGTGCACGGAATAAATCTGCAATCTCGACGGAAAAACTAAAATATTCATCACGTGACCTTTATATGTTGCACAAGTTCGGAATTAGGTGATATTGTAGATTGCATAACTGTTGGTCATTTTAAAAACATATCCGACTTGGAATAAAATCATTCATCATCATCATTTCAGCCGAAAGTCATCCACTGCTGGACATACGCCTCTCCCCAAAGGGGGGATTTGCCATAATCGCCACTCTTGGCAGGCGGGTTGGTGATCGCAGTATGATGTTAAAATGCACAGAGAATGCTGCTGCACATTCTCTAGTAAGTCCCTTAGTCGCCTTTTACGACACCCACGGGAAGAAATAGGGTAATGCTATTCTTTACGTCCGGTTTTGAGTTATTCAAGCTACGCATTAAAATTCTCACCGAAAACTTAATAACCCTTTTTCCCCCGTTAGTGGTCGATTCTCGAAAACCCTTACTCATAATTCTTTTTTTCCTGTCAAAAGTATGAGCACTGAGTTTTGAATTAATCGAACCGCGCGTTAAGATTCTTGCATACAAACTTTTACATTCGCAAAACTCCCTTTGAGGGGTAGTTTTGAACAAACTTTATTATTTAAGGACGTATTCTCGCTATGATTCAAGTGTATTAACTCAAAAAATATGATTTTTCATACAAGCTAAAGAAAATACAACCGATAATATTTTTTTATGAACCGTTTTTCATTTTTTTTGTTTATACCTAATACTAATTATCTATACATAATATAATAAAATCGTCAGAGTGGTGAGTTTTTTGGTGTTTATGTACCTATGTATAGTTATACACAACCCATATATTTTCAAAAATGACTCCTAAATACCTTTCATTTGATACCAAACATGATAAATTTGTCTTTAATTGTTGTTTTCTGTAACAGTTTACAACCGCAATTAGTCACCACGTTGGATTGTATGTGACACCGCGCACCGCGTCCTTTTGTTCCGCGGTATAGCTGGCTTATAAGCGTCGCGACGTATCCAACGAAACCTCAATTGTCGAAATACGACGAGTAGTTAAGGAGTTATGAGGAAACAGGTGAACATACATACATACAAAGCCAGTTAAAATCATAGCCCTACATTGGCTTTGCCGTAGTCGGGTAAAACTCACCTTTTTCACAAATCAAATGCGATTCCGTTACTTTTTTGTGCTATAACATTCGTAGTGACAGTACTTGACATAAATCATTGACGTATAAATTTAAAACCTAAAACGAATTTTAATTGTTGCCTTTATAAGTTGTAGGTACAAAAACAGACGTTCTTCACTAGAAAATAGAATGCTTACCCAATAGTACTTTGCGAGAAGAGAATAGATTGTTGCTTTAGCGAAGGTGGTGAATTCGACTCACTATTATCATTATCTTATTGCTAATGAATTCTTGTAAAATGAGTTCATTATATCACAAATATTTTACCAACAGAGTTGACGTCATTCAAGCGCCAAAAAGATTCAATTCAATTCAATTCATTTATTTGCATACCATAATGTGTATAAAAGATGTTATAAAAGGCTTAAAGCTAAATTACAGTTATGGACCCTGTTAGGGCACAGCAACATAGTAATAACTTACGATAAAAATAAAAATAAAAAACACGTACAAATAATTAAAATTTAGAAAATATCAATTATTATAAATGTATGTGAACTGATAAATTATTTATTAGTAGTTATAGTTATTTAGATAATGTCAATGTTAGTGGTAATCTTACAATCAGCTTAGGAGTTTTTTTTTGTGTAAAGTTGATCATTACCTTTAGGTATACTATTTTGTCAATAGTTGTAATGTCCAAACGAAAAAATAATAATTTTGCATCCGATATCACTATAATATATAGCTACATTCAATATGTAACAAAAACCCGGTTGTTCCTTCTACCTACGTTTTAAGAATCTGGTTACATACGTAATAAAGCAAGTCATTTATTAAAACTGTTCAACAAAAATAATTAAAATAAATATTTAATTATTAATATTTGTAATGTTTAACTGATTTCTAAACTCTTTCATTCTTTGATTTTGACTTCTCGACTAGCCAATGCTTAATTTTTTTAAATTATAATTCCACCAATGTTGTACTTGTAGGTAAATGGTTACGTCCCTAAAAGGAACAACAGGGTTTTTGTTACATACTGTATATTCACTTTTCTGTTCAAAGTAATGTTAGCAATTGACTATAATATACATACAAGGCGAAACGGGCTCGTTGCCCCTAGGGAATAACAGGCCCACCTCAAAACTTAGTTGGCAAACAGTAAATTATTCCAGTGCCTGTGGTCCCTACGGACGTGAAGAATAACAGAAGAAGGTAGCAAGGTAGAAAGTAAACGATGGTACTGGGGCTGATTTGTTGCTCGTCGATACACACAATAATAAGTACCTACTTTTTTATATGTATATGTTACGGGCAACTTGAGAAGTCCGGTCACTATGAATAATGGCCGGTCTGTATACATAATTCAGCTGATTGAGGGGCTCAGTAACAGCCACGTTGCTTGTCATATAGATGACGTCTGCGTTATCAACATCAGTTACGCTGACGACATGGTGTTGCTTAGTTCGTCGCTCAGTGGATTGAGAAAACTGCTCGGTATCTGTGAGTCATATGCGGAAGCTGATGGTCTGAAGTACAATGAGCAGAAAAGTGAGTTTATGGTTATTACAGGTAAGAATAAGTCACCGGAGCATGTACATCCAGTCTATTTAAACGGAGTACCTACCTCTAGAACGTGTCTCTCAGTTTAAGTACCTAGGACACAATAGTGACTGAGACCCATAAGGGGGTTATTACAAAACAAGGTTTATCTTCAGACTATTGAATTTCCAACTTTATTCCGACTATGGTAAAGTTCCTAAACACAAAACTGACAACTTAGTACCGAACTAAGTTTTTACTTTTGTATAAAGAACGGCATTTCAATCACTGTTACGTTGTTATTACTAAAATTATATTGGCTCCATGGTTTAAGCCATGTCAAAATATAAATCTTGTTTTGTAATAAGGCGGTTAATGATTATACAGATATCGAGCGGGAGCGACGGGCATTGTCGGTGCGTGCAAATATGTTCGTGCATAGATTTGCAAGGTGTACCTACAGTTGACGTAAAAATGACACTGTTCAGGGCCGACTGCCAAAGCTTTTACGCCAGAGCGCTCTATGGACGCGTACAATATAAAAACGCCTTCTGAATTCTGGTGGGGCTGCCACATTTCTGCAGCGCTTCAGACATGTTTGCTGACGCAAGGGTTGACGATTTTTATGTCATAATGCGTAAAAAAGCAGCATCTCTGATGTGTAGGATCCGGGGGAGGGCCAACGGAATTCTGAAGATGATATCAGAAAGTCCGGAGTCTGCGGTGCTGGGGAGTAGTGGGGAGGCTTATTCGGCTTCACGTGGCGAGATGACGCAATGTTTTTATTTTTTGGTTTTTGTTTTATGTCCTATTCATTATTATGCGAGAATGCTACAATACTAACGTAGTTTTTAAGATCTTTGTTACTAACATTATATGGACAATTTTTATGTCTGAAATAAATGTTCTTTTTTATAACGCCCTTATCAATTGGGAAATGTAAGTAAAACTGCATGACTAATCACTTTTACCGGTCAGTATGAATAATGACCACCCTATCTTGGGCAAAGTAATAAAAGAGATGATCTGTAGTGTTTTAAATCGACTTTACAAATTCTCAAGTTGTTTTTTTTATGTTTGTGACCTCAGAACTCCGTCGTTTATAAACCGACTTGGAAATTATTTTTTAATTTGTGATATGCCTGGCGAGTGTCCAATAAATACTGTTTCCTTTTTTCTTTGTTCCACTCGGTGTATGTTGATGATGTTATAAAACTTCCTGTCACTATTGTCTACATAGCAAGTAGTGTACCACAAAAAAAAAATGAAAAATTAATAACTTTTTTTTAAATAACAACAATCGACTTCCAAAAAAAGTAAACACTAAGATGTGAAAAATAACTTTAATTTCGGAAGTCGGTGGCAAAAAACGGAAATACAGACATACACTCACTTATTAGCGTTTTTTGTTTAATATATGAAATTAAACTTACATCATTATTATTGGAAGGTACAAAAAAAAAAAGAAAAAAGACCATAATAATAATATGTATATTATAAAAATACTACTTGAACAACAGTTTAAAAAGAAATGTAGGGAAGAAGTTTACGTAGGGTAGAATTCATACTGTCCGGTACAAGTGATTAATTCAAGCTATCTCATACCTAGATTTATTAAATGGACCACAGGCCGTCGGGAATTATTAATATGGGCCGGCCAAAGTAATAAATTTATCAATTTGCCCGGCGCTCTTGGTCATTATTCATAATGATCGGACCATATTATATAATATCATTCTGCCCATAATATATGCTCATATACAGGGTATTTTTTAATTAGCTAGCGAAACTCTGCAGACTGATGAGTATCGATATCTAAATAAATATTAAAAAGATTTGATGGATTTTTTTTGGGGGGTCAACGACCGCTAGTGTTATGTTACATTAAGTATGAGTTGAGAAAATCTATTTTTATTTGTTTTATCGCGTTTAGATATCGATCCCATCACGTCTGAAAAGATTACACCAAAAGATATGATATTTTTAGTGTCTATTAATACAAACTGAGGTCCAAGACCCCAGGAAAAAAAAACCATTTTTTGTTTTATCATGTTTAGATGTCGATACCCATAATGTCTGCGGAGTTTCGCTAGCTTATTTAATTTGACCCTGTATAATCAAGTTGCCCGTAACATAATTAAGCTAGAACTCTACAGTAGCACATTAAGATTCAGAAAAGAAATAGATCATCTAAATAAAACATTTTTGCTTTAGACCACACGTCTGGAGTAAAACAGAAATCACCGTTCGCTAGGAAAATAAGTTTTAGTTAAAAAAAGCTGCGGTCTTGTGAGTGTATAAACAGTCAGTGTGAAGTTAAAAAATACCTTTTAAGCGGGACGGCCCGCGACGGTGACGCGGTGTGTTCCATTTTTAAATTTAAACAACTTCCGTAGCCTCTTTCCGTAACGCTCTCGTCACGCATTAACCAGCTTACTCCCCTAGTCAAGCGTGCCTAAAAAAGTTTTACTTCAATATTAATACTAATTATACTTCCGTAACGCTCTCGTCATGCATTCACCAGCTTACTCCCCGAGTCAAGCGTGCGTAAAGAAGTTTTACTTCAATATTAATACTAATTATACTTCCGTAACGCTCTCGTCATGCATTCACCAGCTTACTCCCCAAGTCAAGCGTGCGTAAAGAAGTTTTACTTCAATATTAATACTAATTATACTTCCGTAACGCCCTCGTCACGCATTCACCAACTTACTCCCCAAGTCTAGCGTGCCTAAAGAAGTTTTACTTCAATATTAATACTAATTATACTTCCGTAACGCTCTCGTCATGCATTCACCAACTTACTCCCCAAGTCTAGCGTGCCTAAAGAAGTTTTACTTCAATATTAATACTAATTATACTTCCGTAACGCTCTCGTCATGCATTCACCAGCTTACTCCCCAAGTCAAGCGTGCGTAAGAAAGTTTTACTTCAATATTAATACTAATTATACTTCCGTAACGCTCTCGTCATGCATTCACCAGCTTACTCCCCAAGTCAAGCGTGCGTAAGAAAGTTTTACTTCAATATTAATACTAATTATACTTCCGTAACACTCTCGTCATGCATTCACCAGCTTACTCCCCAAGTCAAGCATGCGTAAGGAAGTTTTACTTCAATATTAATACTAATTATACTTCTGTAACGCTCTCGTCATGCATTCACCAGCTTACTCCCCAAGTCAAGCGTGCCTAAAGAAGTTTTACTTCAAAAACCTCTGTGGCACGCCGCTTTTACATGAATGTTTACTTTGAAAAGTATTATATTTACTGCATTCATTTATTGTGAATGTGAGAACTATGTGGGTCATTTTTTTTTTCTTTAAATATTTTCCTTTTTTTTTTCTTTTTCTCAGTTAAGTTTTAATGATGGTCTGGCATTTTGAGCGCTTTATGCGGCCTACCCAAATGTCATTTCTTTGGTATTGTTCGTCGAGTCGTTGAGCTCCTTAAATTTTGAGTTGAGCTGCACGATTACTGACAAATGCTTACACTGATTGGACAGGTCCGCTCAAATTTGTGTGGTTCTTTCCTCAAAAGACCATTTCAGATACCGATCTACATGGTCCTCACATGATCTGACCAAGATTATGTCTGGACTTTAAAAGAGACTTTGACCCCTGAGTTTGTTTCGCCATTTCTTCTCAGGGGTAGTCAGATAGGAAATGTCGGCTACATCTAGATTATTATTTTTTTATATGACGTGTAAAAGTGATTTTAATATCCTATTTACAGAATAAACGATTTCATTTCATTTAATTTCGCGTCCTATTTAAAAGCGATCGTTGTGCGAGTACGCGATTTTCGCGGTCATAATATGTCAGTTTTTGTTCGGTGAACCTGAACGCGGGATGCGCGGCTATTCAATTTTGTCGTAACAACTGATTACCTAGGGAAGTTTAGTAGAATGTATCATTGTTTGTTTGTACTTGACGTTTTTATTCATACCGGTACCTTACTTAAAAAAACCGTAGTTAACCGCGGATAGCTGCTTTTGTACGTTTGTTTTAAATCGACACATATTTTCTGAAACAAAAAAAAGGTCTCAAAGCTATGCCTGGCTGCCCTCGGTTAATAATCGCCGAATATTCCACTACCTGTCTTTGATAATCTAATGTGAATTGGAAGCAGTTTATAAACAAAATAACAACATAACATCACAACTTTAAAGTAGAGTACTTTATGGCTCGTTTGCAGGGTTATGTTACCAAATGGTAAAAACCGGCCAAGTGCGAGTCGGACTCGCGCACGAAGGGCATTATCTAAAAAAACACGTTTGTTGTATGGGAGCCCCCCTTAATATTTGTTTTATTTTAATTTAATTATTTATTTTTAAAGTCAATGTATATCTACATATTCTGTGAATATTTCAAGCGTCTGTATAGAGTTGCCGTTATCAATATAGAGCAAAAACGAGCAAAAAAATCACGTTTGTTGTATGGGAGCCCCCTTAAATATTTATTTTATTAAATTTTTTAGTATTTTTTGTTATAGCGGCAACAGAAATACATCATTTGAGAAAATTTCAACTGTCTAGCTATCACGGTTCATGAGATACAGTCTGGTGACAGACGGACAGACAGACGGGCAGACAGACTGACAGACAGACGGCGGAGCCTTAGTAATAGGGTTCTCGTTTTACCCTTTGGATACGGATCCCTAAAAAAGCTAGACGGATGTTACACAGATATTTTATTCGGAGATTATTCACAACACTCGCAGATACTCGTACTTATCGATGAAAATCGGAAACATGGTGTATTTTGTGCACCGCTAAACATTGAGATACAAGCTTGAATTCTGCACCCTCCCAAGGGACCGCAGACATCTATTCTTCTATATAAGTGCTGTTCGTTACTAAGCGCATCACTTCAGAATGGACAGAAGACCGATTTAGCTATTTTTTGTTTTGTGCTTTTGACGAAGAGAATAATTGGAAAAGTAGCCCAGAAAATGTTCAAATTCGGGAAAAACTGAAACTCCTCATTTATATGGGATTTAAAAATTTGAACAGGATAACCGACTGTCGGGTCAGCAAGTTTGGTATTTAATTTTAACTTTATTAATTAATTAATATTATTATATTAATTGTAACTTGATACCTCAACCCGTTCCTAAGAATTTAGTCTGGACGGACACCGACGGATAATAAAAGTGAACCAGTATCCTTTTCCTTATAACGTACAGAACCCTAAAAATACGCTTGGCTATCGTATAACCTGTGTTTAGACTAGGCAATGCCTAGCCTACTGAGTATTACAACTTTGTTCGTGCAAAGATCATAATTTTAACGCTATAACGAAATAAAACTTTTTACTTATTCAAAACAATCTGGCAGTTACTATTGAATTTTAAGAAATATTAAAAACGAAAATAAATATCAAAGTCTCTGTGATCAACGTCAGTTAACGTCAAAGTAAAAAAAATAAGATTTTTCTGTACCTATCTGGAAACTGAGGACAGTAATATTGTAGAAATACAGGTATAATTACGCAAATAAAAGGAATTGTTAATAGAGGTAACTGACCCTTTTTTGTAAAAGTTGTTAATAAATTATGATTCTGTTCTATTCTCGTATTTCTAAGGTGCCATCGCCACACGGCGATATCATCGCGGCGATAACTTGAAGGCACAGCGCAATTTTCTCGTCCGTGGAGATGGCGCCTTATATAGCTTAGAACTCGGATTCTTACGTCCGAGTTGCCTGAATGTCTAATGTTCGTAAACCTTTGATTTCTTAAGAAAGCGGTGAACGGTCACAGAATATCGGCAGTCCGAATACAGAGCATTTTTTTGACCCCTTCAATGTCAAATAGTGGTGAAAATGACTGACTTCCATGACGGCCGGTATAATATTTAAAGACTTACAGCCTTACAGCTAAACAAAACAGACTAAGAAATTGAAAATGTGACTTCACATATAATCATTGATGTATTAAAATAGGAAGATATGGTACGTGCTCCTCGACGTGAACCGCATAAATTAGGGGAAAAGGACACAAACGACCTTAGTCACAATCGAACTGGCATTTGTGAAGCACGTAATAGTGACAAAACGAGTTCACTGTTGAAAAGTTATCAGTTCTAATGTAGATCCAAGCCTCTAACTCTACAAGCCCTAACTCTAAAAACCTTAAATCTTGGTCAAAAAGTACAGCTTGGCTTTAAGGGGGTGAAAGTTGAAAGTTACAGATTTCTTATTTTTTGTTGCTTGTGTCCAAATCATACCCTGTTTACCAAATTTCAGCTTTCTTCAGAAAATACCCTAGAGTACTTATTTTATATACAGATACCACTACCCATTACGGGGGTAAAGTTACTGATCACTTAATTTTTTTGTTGCAAGTTCGGAAATCCTGCTTACCAAATTTGAGCTTTCTAGGACTTCAGGAAGTGCGCTAGAGGTTTTGACGAGTGAGTGAGTGAGTGAGTCAGTCAGTGAGTCAGTGATGAAATAAAATTTTAGGTATTAATAAAATCCATAGTATAAAAGCTAATCAAATGAAACTTAGTCCACCTTATTACAAAACAAGGTTTATCTTCAGACCCAGGTTGAAACCATGGAGCCATTATTGAATTCCGAAGTTTATTCCGACTATGGTAAAGTTCCTAACACAAAATTGACAACTAAGTACCGAATTATTTTTTCAGTTTTGTATAAAGAACGGTATTTCAATCACAGTTACGTTCTTATTACAAAAACTGGCTCCATAGTTTAAGCCATGTCAAAATATAAATCCTTTTTTGTAATAAGACGGAGTGTGATTTATAAGTCTGCTAACTAAATCTTATGCTGAGAATTTTAGCATTATCCAGGCATTAAGGATTTGAAAATACGACTAAATGCTTCGAGAAACGTTACGTAGTGGGCACTCTCGTTGCGTTTGGCCTGTTATTTTTGTCTCGTCTTGGCGGGGCGCCACTACTGTGCCCTCAGATCATCGGCCTAGCCGTTTTCCAACAATTTTTGGAGTCGACTTCCAGTGTAACTGGATGCAGCTGAATACCAATATTTTAACGCGATTGACTGCCTATCTGACCTCCCCAACCCAGTTACTGGGCAATACGATACCCTTTGGTAAGACTGGTTGTCAGACTTTCGGTCGTCTGACGACCCAAAACGGCTGCCAAAGATCCACGAATGAAAGGCGGGATCAATTGCTTATCCGAGACATGGACGGTATTTAAAGATGGTCACCCCCCGCCCCATCCACGGACCGACCGCGGGAAGGGTAGCTTAACCTGATTGATCGCCTCGTGCAGCTGTTTTTACTTAGCCACGAGCCCCACGAATACCTCAATCCTGACTAAATTTACTTCTTAGCACAATAATATTTTCTGTTCAGATTCAAAATGGGCTGTATGCTACGAAGCGACAAGATGTCGAAGTGCAGTATGTATCTGCAACCGGAGACTTCGTTTGATGTCCTCGATCGGCTCGGAGAGCTGGGTTGTGTGCAGTTCATAGACGTATGTGCTTAGTACCGATATGAATTTTAATATTGGTTCCAGGGAAATACTTCTAAGATGTAGCAATAGTTAGCAACAAACTTCACGTAACTTCAAGTTTTCTATCGTAATTTTCGCCAAAATTCAAATGCTCCGTGTCCTATACAATATGTAACAAAAACCCTGTTGTTCCTTCTAGCTACGTTTTAAGAATCGGTATACATACGTTATAAAGCAAGTCATTTATAAAAACTATTCAACAAAAATAAATTTTTAATTATTAATGTTTGTAATGTTTAACTGATTTCTGACCTCTTTCATTCTTTGATTTTGGCTTCTCGACTAGCCAATACTTATTTTTTTTTAAATTATTATTCCACCAATATTGTGCTTGTAGGTAAATGTATACGTCCCTAAAAGGAACAACAGGGTTTTAGTTACATACTGTATACAACTTACATCGAATATACAACATGTCCTGGAATTAACGCACAAACTCTTAAGGGGTCATTGTACTCTGTTATGAACAACTTTTGCTATCGGACCAAACCTGAAATTGCGAAAAAATATCTCTTGTCCCTTTTATGTTCAAATAACTCGTCAAAATGTAGGGAACAGTTGATTTTTTTTTGCGATTTCAGGTTTGTTCCCATAGTAAAAGTTGTTCATAACAGAGTACAATGACCCCTTAAGTGGTTGTGCGTTAATTTTGGGACATGTTGTATATGTTAAACTAGAATTCTGATTTTTCTTCTTTCTTATTTCCAGATGCATCCCGATTTACAGTTGTTCCTAAGGAATTACGTCATGGAGGTTTGTCGTTTTTCTGAAATGGAACGTAAGCTTAACTATATACAAAATGAAATGAGACTGAATGACATAGAGCCACTTGAACAAGAACAGAGATCTAAAGCGAGACCGCTTCATGAATTCACGGAATTTGAGGTACATGTAACTTTTTTTTTTTAGCGTTGTTTGTCCCACTGCCACTGCAGAAGTTTGAAAAAAAAAGAAGAAGAAAGGAGAAGAAGAGGCCTTTGCCCAGCATCAGGACACAATGCAGTCTAAAAAATAAAAACTAAAAGATTAAGACTTTTATATCATAAATTGATCTCATTACAGATTACGCTAGAAAAATGGAAAGATGATATTCAAGAAATGACCAGAAATGAAGTCGGTTTATTAAAGAGTTTTTTGGAGTTGGTCGAGTTTCACTATGTATTGACGCATATTGGACCCATGCTAGGAGACTCGGAAATAAGAAAAGAAACTTTATTCACATCTAAGTAATTATAAATACCTGTTCTTATTTATTAATAATAATAGTATTAAGTAAACAAGTGTGACCTTTAGAGGGTTCCGAAAAGCTAGGACGGCAACCGGCGAAATGCAATGCGTATGATGTCACTCACTTCCACTACACACACATCATTTGAAAGGTGCCCTTCAGCCATTTCAAATTCTAAGATCGTTAGTAACAATTTTTACTTAAAAACTATGTTAGTAATATTTACAAAACAGAAAAAAATAAACATCACAACAACAAAAACATCAAGTTCCAAATTATTAAACAACTAAGTTCCTATTAGCAGGTACATGCAGCTGGCTAAATGGTAAATGATATAGCAATCCAGTTTGCTAGCAATGACAACCAGGAGACTGTTGGAGCTGCTGGCACACACTCTATTATGTAAAAATATTAATTTTGCTTTCTGCACTGCTCCTTCATATTTATTAACTTTAACTGTGCCAAATTTCATACTCCTTCATCCGTGTTATTTTAAAAAAAAGGGGTACAAAGTTTTCCCTTCACGTATTAATATAATGATAATACCGTATTTATACGGTAACGTCGTGGTGGGGCTTGCGTGCTCCTCAACTCTAGGTATGTGCCATGCCAGGTCTAGGTTAAGGTTATAGACCAAGAGAGAGACAGAAACCCGCAGGGCAGCATGTTGCAAGCTGTTGGGCAGTAACGACCTCGCGGACCGTATCTCCCGGGAGCAGTCTTGATCCTCATTTCTGGTTTGCCTATATTGGCTGCCTGGAGTGAACTCTGACGAGGGACAAAGCTCTCACCTCATTCTTGCCTTTATTGGCGGGCTTGAGTGGAGACTCGCAAGAGCAAACGAGCTTGGAGGAAAGAAGTATTCCAGTAAGTGCTGGTAGGGATCTTAACCATCTTCCGGGCTCTGGGATTGTGCCCATAACCGTGGCATACCTCGCCAATCCTCAAGGACCTCAGAATATGTTTCCCCTATTGTTGCTACGTCATTAAGTGCAAGCGAAAGTTTCTGGGGGGCCATTATTGAGTCTGCATTCACCCCCTGCCATTTGACTGAGACTTTATTCAGAATGCAGTACTCCTGAAGTCAGCACGCATAGTTCCTTTTCTAAAGCCCTGACCACCAGTAACTTGGACCCTGTTCCTGGTGTAAATAAAATTATTTTCCTTTCTTTCTGATGTCAAATTGGTACTTACCCAGATTTGAACCCTTAACCTCGTGAATTTGAGGCAAAGCTTCCAATATACATAGACGACCAATATATAGAAATTTTCTAAGATTATGTATTCAAATTCAGTTTCTTCTCAGGAAAGCTAAAGGCGAGATGGGAGGGGGCGGCTTTAAAGGTAGTGGTCGGCTGATGGTGATAACGGGGGTGGTGCGGCGCACCAGGTGTCACGCCTTTGAAATGATGCTGTGGAGAATTTCTCATGGCAACGTCTACTTCAAACAGGCGTCTCAAGATAAGATTCTTATTGATCCTCAGTCTGTATGTATATTTACAAATTCTACAAGTTAAAGATTACATTTTAAGTTTCTGGCCTTATAAGGGAACAGAACCTTTCTCTTTCTTGTCTGTCTCTCACTGTATCTACTGTATTGCGCGTAGGTGCCTACTTAATAAACCTGCGCATTCAGATAACTAACGTTTTTTATTTAGTAAAGATCAATGATATTATATTAAACAGATATGTTGTGAGCGCGATATTGTGAACACTCGAAAACGTCCTAATTGGGACTTATTTTACTTGTAGTGAAATGTAAAATGTATGAAGAGCGCGGGTGTGCTGCGCGGCACACTTTTTTCGGTTGTTTTGTGAGTGTATAACATATCTGTTTAATATAATAATTATCATTGGTAACGATCAATGACTACTACATAGGCCAAAAGAAAAGGTCTTCGCAAGTAACCATCTATTTTTGGTATATTTTTAGGCTCCGAAAAAGATTAAACCATCATAATAATCTCAGTTTCCTGCCTGTCTTTATTCTCATGCAACAACACAATGCAACATAGGAATTAGAATTATCGCATAATGTTCGGTCTCCATGACGCGTGCACATATCGCCAGTCAAAAAATTACCCACCTTATCTCCCAGATTTATAACGCAAAAATTTAGATTTTAGAAGCTATTAGATATTGATCCATATTTTACAGACAAATTGTAATTTTAATATAATTTTGCTGTTTTTCTAACACCGTGCCATTGCAAGTTGAAGGAGAGGCAAAGGTATGAAACCGCCATACAGCCTTATAATTATGGAAATCTGTGTGCGCGCCATTCAGATCTAACATTATGAAAAAGCTCAAGTTCCTATACGTTGCATAGTTCTCGATAACATTATATGTTAACCGCTTTGTCATAAATATTTTTATAAACATTCACCTTAATTTTCCAGCGCCTAGAAATACGGAAAATTGCTTTTTTAGTGATCTGCCAGGGTGAAGCACTGGTAGGACGTATACAAAAGATTTGCAGTGGATTTCAAGTTAATACTTTCCCTATTCCCAACACGTCTGTAAATAGGTTGGAACTGCAGATACAACTTCAAGATAGAATCAATGATTTAGATCAGGTATTGAAAAAGAGTACATATCTAATAAAGAATAACAATGCCCAATTTTTTCCCATCTAAATCAATAATAGACAGTGTAATTAACCCAAAAAAAGTATAGAAAGTTAAATTGAACTACTGATAGATGCTCAAAAAAATTATGAAAATTGCAACAATTTTCTACTACAGTTCAAACGTCCGTTTCTGTCGCGGTCATGATGTGACGTCATTATCCACGAAACTGCTTTGTTTTTAGCCACAAACCATATACATTAAATTATTGTATATATTATTTTTTTTTAAACGTTGCCCCACACTAGGAATTTCTCCTGTATTGTGGGTGCGTTTACATACATTTAAATTCACATACACAAACAGCCAGACCCGGAACAACTACTTGTAGGTCATACAATTATTTGATCCGTGCGAGAATCGAACCCGCGACACGCAGCGCAGCAGTTAATCACTTAACTAACTGCGCCAACCGTGCCGTCAATTATGCTTTATTCGAGCAGAAATCGCACTTATTTACAAAGTACTTATTTCAAACTCTTAGCAAATAATAGATTTTATTCACATAGTATTTTTAGTCACTGCCGGCAATTTATAAGAGGACGCGTTTTGAGTTTGCGTCCCGATCCACCAAAAAACGCAACATAGATTAATTATTTGTGAAATAAGTGCATTCAAAAATGTAAAAAAAAATGTAATTGGTTGCTTGACTTTTACACATTGTCTAATAAAATAATGGATAAGTTTTGAATTACGTGCACATTCTTTATCGCTAATGCTTTCTATCTAGGTTATACGTTATAATTTAGATTTATTCTTAATAGTTAATTTAATTAAATTAATAAGTACACGGAACAGTATTCGGTTTATCACCAACCCCCCACGACCCTAGTTTTTATTATACCCTAAGCTGGCTGTCATACCCTAAGTTACCAAAGTTGTATTTTATAATAACTTATATTTGTAATAGTATTTTTACAAATATATTTATAGTTTGAGGCAGTTGGTAGTTTCATTATTTTCAGATACTAACCCACCCTTACATCATAGCTTTGGTTCATTTACAACTAGAAGGACAAAATCTCAATTATAACAGTGGCCTTATTGCAACTTATGCCCGTTTTCGCGTACCTACGTCAAATTAAACAACTAGGCGTTGTTTAATTTGACGTAAGCGAAAACGGGCATAAGTTTGGTAAGGGTAACGCGAAATGGTTGCTTGGCACGTGGCCGAAATCGAAACTAACGCCGCGCCGCGCTGCCGTAATATTTTGTCAAAACAATTTCTGTGACAATTTCACAATGTTTACCAGCAACGCCCTCCTGTCAATGATCCTTGAAGCAGAATATGTTCGGGAAAAAGCTACTGGGCTTACAGTTCGACTTTTAATTTTATTGTATTCAGTAACTTCACAGTTCAAAGAAAAATAATGTTACTGTAGCGGTTAGCACCGTTCGTTTTGTAATAAAATTCCGTGTTAAAAACTAATTGTAAACTACACAGCACATTACATAACCTAATTCATATTTCCTCGTTTAACATTTATCATCTGTCACATTAACGTTTCGTTCATCATAGACAACAGGCGAGGAATAGTATCATTATCTATTGCTTTTAACATGACTAATAATAATAATTATTTATTTACAAACAATATCTATTCAATATAATTAACTATTCTAATAATTATTTACACATCTATAAATAATGTACACAATGGGCAAAGGCCGAGGATGCATTCCAGCATAATACTCGTATATAGAAACACACATTCATTGTGTATATACTCAGAGCCACATCCGGAGTTACCGTCGTAGCTTGCAGAGTCAGCAAGCTGAAGTAGCAGTAGGCTGGCAATGTTTGTCGAAGAACCTATGGCCGGTGGAGTAGACGAGTTCTGGAGTAGAGACAGACCCCGTTTCAGTAAGCATAGTGTGGGACGCACCCCAGGTTGAAGGACCGATGACCTTAAAAATGTGGCTGCATGGTACAGACTGGATGCGGAAGGCGGAGGGCAGAATGTTGTGGCGCAGCTTGGGAGAGGCCTATGTTCAGCAGTGGACTGCCGTACGCCGAGTTGATTGATTAATTGATTGACACTTGGAACTGTCGAATACTATGTTTACCTAGTACAAATTGTCCAGTTAGGTAGGTCCACCTACGAGAAAGAGCTCAGTTATCGAATCCAACTCGACAGCCAACTCAGGCAGTTTTCAGGAAGCTGCGTAATATCTTCTCGTCTCACATACCGTAGTGTCTCCAGACGAAAGTCTTTGAACAGTGCGTGCTGCTAGTGATGACGTAGGGCACTGGAACGTGGTTGCTCACAATGGGCCTCATTAGAAGGCTGAAAGTCACCCAAAAGGCAATGGGGAGGGCTATACTTGGAATTTCCCTGCGTAATCGAATCTGAAATGAAGAGATTCGCAAGAGAACCGACGTAACCAACATAGCCCGAAGAATTGCCAAGTTTCATTAGCAGTGGGCAGGTTACATTGCTCGCGGAATGGATGGCCGATGGGGCTGAATGGTTTTGGGATAGCGACCACGTACCAAGACCTGAGTGACGGCTGCATCCGCTGGATGCAAGAAGCACAAGACCAGTCGATGTGAGGCCTATATCAAGCAGTGGACGTCTTTCGACTGTTATGAAATTAATGGTACATTGATTTGTATTCCTAACTTTTATTAATTCTTACCTACTTGTGTTTCGACTGTTAGCATGATTATATCCTAGTGTATCCTAAGGAATATATTTTTTTATTTACATATAATTTATAGTCTTTTATTTTAATAATTATAGGAGTTTTATAGTTGAAAAGCTCTGATAAGATAAGATACACAAAGCGCAACCAAACCCTCTCATGTGTTGACTGATTTTTTTTTTGCTTTGTTATTACTTTTCGTTTTAACTGACCAAGGCAAAGTAAAAAATCTAGTGGCGATTACCTATATTTTTTGTTGGAGTTGGTTTCTTAATATTTTTTTCAGTTGATGGTTTTTTTTTATTTTTACTCATATGAGGTCTTAAAGTTGCAACGACGACGTCTAGTAATTGCTACGGATCGGCTTTGTTGTTCAACAAAGACTGGCGAAGAGATTGTTCCGAATCAAACATGATGTGTGTAGCACCCCTTAGTGAATACGGGCATTACGTACAGTCAGCCTCAATTTATTGTCGTACAATCTTTGTTCCAAATTATTTTATCAATGTGTAACCACAAAACATAATACTCATTGCACATAATCAGCCTTTAATGTTCATACTGCTGGGAAAACGGTGTAGGACTTTAGTATGACACATTGATAGTAGTTATATTATACGCTTTCGGACACCTTAAAAGAGCCACCCCGCTAGTTTTGTTTAAAGGTCTCGCATTTTTTTTTTATAATGGTAGTACACACTGCTACACATCAAGCTATACATTTCCTGTTTACGCTGATCTCGCACTGTACGGAAATCCTGTAAAATGCGAGATCAGCTTAAATTGGAAATGTGTAGCTGTGTGTACAAAGAAAAAATATGTGGTTTGAAGCCAGTTACTCATTATTATCATTGCCGTTTGTAAATGTTCTTTGTGAAATTTAAAATCTGAACAAAAACAGTTAAATTGCAATATAATAAGTCAATTTTTCACGTTTCCTCAAGGGGCAAAGTTAACGTGGACTTAAAAAAAAACATTGGTACTTAGAGAAAACGTTTATTTAATAACTTGTATTATTTTTAGGTTTTAGCAAAGACAAAGTACCTTCGCTGCAAATGTCTTCGTGAGGTGTCTAAGAATTTTCGACTTTTGATGGGAAACGTTATAAAATCAAAAGCAATTTATCACACAATGAATATGTTTCGCTGTGTTGACAATTGTCTTATTTGCGAGTGTTGGATACCCGATGATGACATGTACAAAGTCAACGATATATTATCACAATGTTCCGTATGTTATATTCAATATTTTTATTAGTTTCGTTATTTAACGTTGACCGAAGTAGGTTGACTAATTGTCTGCGATGGGAGCCTTTATGATGTAGCCTAATGTCCATATACAATATTAGTTTTAGTATATGCGAAACCTGAAACACGTGTCTAGTATTTTTATGTAAAGAATCTATGTACAAAATTTCAAAACTGTATCATGAAAAATCACAAAGTTGTAAGGGTTATGTTACCGGGTTGTCCGTTCAAAAACATGCTAACGGCGCCCCCGTGCCTCCAGGGTCGTCTTGCACTCATTGATAATAATTTGGCAGTAGGTACCTAATCGTACGGCGATTGTATATTGTAGCGAAATTAAAATCAATCGTAGGTAGGTTAAAAATATTAAAAAAATAAACGTAATATTAAAAAAAATAAGTTAAATAGTACCAAAATAGTTGCGAAACCAATAATTGGTTAATTTACGAATAAAGGAATCGATTGCAATCGGTTTTAGGTTTGTGATCCTTTCAAATAAAATTTAATCATATAAAGATGAACCTAAGTTATCCTGAACGTAACAGACTTGGATTAAATATCAACTAGTACTAAAATGCAGAAAGTACTAATAACTATAGTAATTCAGTGTGAAGGTTTAATTAAAAATTCGTTCCTGACGAACTGCAACTGCAAGGCGTAGTGTGCCTTGACTAAATCACCGGTGTTATGACTGGTCTATGCAGCTGGTAAAAACGATCCAAGAGCGCGCATGCCTGGTAGATAGTCCGATACCCGGGAAAATCGCCAGAAGCGGCCCTTTTCAACTGGTTCTACATCTACGAGAATTAATATAACAGGGTATTACACTAGAGAAAAGGCTAAAAACGCCGTTGAGTGAGCAAATAAGTGAAAGTATTTATTCAAATTCAAAATCTTTATTTCGAGCGAAGACTTTTAACAACTTCCCTGTCCCCATTCAACGCATTTTATAAATACCCCACGCCCACTATTTTTTCTTCTGATGAGTTACCTATATACTTACAACATTATTTTGAATAAATGCGAAACCCGAAACACTTGTCTAGTATTTTTATGTAAAGAATCTATGTACAACATTTCAAAACTGTATCATGAAAAATCACAAAGTTGTAAGGGTTATGTTACCGGGTTGTCCGTTCAAAAACATGCTAACGGCGCCCCCGTGCCTCCAGGGTCGTCTTGCACTCATTGATAATAATTTGGCAGTAGGTACCTAATCGTACGGCGATTGTATGGTAAGTAATTAAATGGTGATAACATTTTCCATCACACTTCAATATTTTTGGGACAAAATCTAACATCGTGTAAAAATTATTGAAATCTATTCAGTTCCTTATTCTGAACAAACTACCTATATTCAGGTTTTGCATAAACTAAAAATAAGGTTGTATAACCTTCGGAAGCGCGTAGTCGTGTGAACGATGTTTTTAGTTAGGACGTGGGGTGCGGCTTCAGGTCCCTATTCACCTACTTCCGAAAACCACTTGAATATGATTGTTTCATTATTTTGGTTATTAGGAGGAGGTCAGATGGCAGTTGCTCCTTTAATAGGAAAAGGCTTAGCTTTTCTTTAAAACTATAGTAAGTTACACAAACGCGTATTTGTGCTGACTTTTCCGTTCGGCTTATCAAGTTCTCATAGAAGCGGAATTACATTATAGTGGTTTTCTTGAATTTAAACATTGAAAACTGGTCATTGAAATCAACATACTGTGACTTCATGAAGATGTTTCCATTAACTTAAAATGCCAAAAGAATACAGTCACCCGGGCGAAGCCGCGGGCACAGCTAGTGGTAATTAAAAAAGGCTAACTGACATAGTTTTGGTGGTACTACGGTACCCCTACCCGTATTGCATGAGTAGTCAGACTTGCACTTGCCTGTTTTTTTACTTATTTTCGATATTTTGCGATTCTTCCAGGAAAATACGCAATCCAACGTACCCTCGTTCGCCTCAAAGATCCCAACAACGGATGAGCCTCCTACTTTTCATCGAGTAAACAAGTTCACGAGAGGATTTCAGAATCTTATTAATGCTTACGGTGACTCCACATATAGGGAATTGAATCCAGGTAAACAACGCGTGCGAGCACTCTCCAAACAGAGTAATAAATTAGAAAAGATACTAGAAATTTAGTGAAATTTAATTATTGCCCTCGCTGCTTTGCATGGTCGTCTTCTCAAATGGAAAACACATAATCAGCCTCATCAGCATCATCATCAGCCTACAGCAGTCCAGTCAGCACTGGACTGCTGTAGGCTGACGAGAACAAGTTGAATGGCGTGTAATTGGAGAGCCAGCGATAAAGGCCACCATACGAAGATCGTCGCTCCACTCAAGAATACGTCTACCCCAACTGTCCTCGGTTCTACGTCTAATATGGCCTACTCGTTGCCACTCCACCACACAGCTTGCTTATTCTGTGAGCTATGTCGACAACTTTGATCACTTAGTTACGGATTCTATACTTCAGAGAGATTCCAAGCATAGCCCATTCCATATCTCTGCAATGCGTATGGAAGAATCAACTAGGCCGTCCAGCATCCTGCTGCAAGTATGGCGATGTCATCTGCAAATCTGAAGTATGAGATGTACTCGCCGTTGATGATAATACTGAGTCCTTCTCAGTTCATCGCCTTAAACACGTCCTCCAACGTGTTACAATTTCGGGGAAATTAGGTCCCATTGTCTCACTCCTCGACGCAATATGATATGTTCTGTTCGCTGGTCCTGAGTTTTTACGGCCATCCTCGCATTTTCATAAAGACATCTCAACACTTGGTTGATGATCGCCAGTTGACTTAGCATCACTGCAGATTCTATTTTTAAGCTGTTTAAGAGCCACCTCGATTTCCTCCACCTCGACCTCCTTTTTGGGGATCACCAGGAGTTTTCATCCTCATTGAAAGCTCTTATCAATAGCAACTTCTTATTTCTATACTATTTTTAACCGACTTCAATAAAAGGAGGGGTTCTCAATTCGATTGTATTTTTTTTATGTAACTCCGTCATTTATGAACCGATTTTATTAGTTCTGTTTTTGTTTGAAATTGTATACTCCTGTGGTCCTGTATAAATTTGGTCAAGTTCTGATGAGTTGTATTTGAGTTAGCTTCAATAATACGTATTTTTTCCACTTAGTGTATGTTGATGATATTAAAATAACTTCCTGTCATTATTATTTACATATCTAGCAAGTAGTGGTATAGGTATTTGTGTGGGGTAGGTATGAAAACAAAAGTCGGTGACAAAACACGAAAATACAAAACCAAAGACACTTCCGAAATTAAAGTTATTTTTCCCTTTATAGTGTTTTCTTTGGAAGTATGTAGTTGGTTGATTTTTTTTTATCATCAGGGCTTTACACACTGGTCACTTTCCCGTTTCTGTTTGCAATGATGTTTGGAGACCTCGGGCACGGATTAATTTTAGTGTTATGCGGTGCTTGGATGTGGAAGTACGAGAAGAAATACATGGCTCAGAGGGCTACTAATGAAATCTGGACCATATTATTCGGTGGTATGACTTTTGTAATGATTTGTATAAAGTTCACACCTGAAACAATTATATTCAGCAGGCGTCACGCTCACGCAGCATTCACCCAGTGTATGTAGTAGTGTAGATTCACCCAGTGTAGTGTGCCTTTCATCGCGGGACCCGGCAATACTAATCCGATTTTATTTTATTTTAGAAATAATTTTAAAAAGAATAAATGATAATAATAATAATAAATATATTTTTAAATGTTTTTATATTTTGTTTATATTCTAATATTTAAAAATATAATTTATATGTATATTTAATGAAATAAAGGATAATAATAAATATATGAGTTCTAGCTTGCTGGCTGGGTGACTGTTAGAAAATTTTGGATATATTTTTACTACAATTTTAAAAGAAATACTTTTAATGTTATTAGATAAAAAATTGAGAATCCACCCCCCCCCCACCCCTCCAAAACAGCTGAGCCTAAAAAGTTAAGTAGGTATGTTTTTTGGATGAATAAAATGTATCCCAACCACGCGGAACTATGAAGACTTCCTCTCTACTCACTGCCACGGGGTAACAAAATAAACATTATATTTTGTCAACATAATTATATAACGTTACTTTTGTGATCTATGAATGAAAATATTTAGTTTTTTTACAATGCTGTTTGGCGGCTGGGAGTTGTTAATGCCTCTCCTTCAATTTGAAAAAACACGGCGCAGGCGTACAAAAACAAAATCTTTCACAAACATTGGTTAAAAAAATTATAATTATGTATGAAATTGTATATTTATATGTTCCTCGCAAGTGTGTTGAAAAACGTTTAAATTGTTGTCATTTTACTCTCGGTTCCGATATTTCTAGTTTTTAGAGTTAATTTTCAAACTAAAATAAAACTTCGCTTCTTTAAGTAGATATATAATTACTAGCTGCGGCCCGCGGTTTCACCCGCGTAAGTCTCGATCCCGTGGGAAAGCCACCCTTAAAAATAGATAGTAGCCGATTCTCAGACCTACTGAATATACATATAAAATTTCTTAAAAATCGGTCAAGCCGTTTCGGAGGAGTATGGTAACTAACATTGTGACACGAGAATTTTATATATAAGATTATTGTCAATGAGAGATTCGTTTTTCCGGGTTCTGAGATGACTGAAGCTTGATGCCTGGGCTAATGTAGGTACGATTTACACTGGCCGGGCTGAGCTTGCACGCGGCGCAGCGTGTCTTAGTCTTATCACAATTTTTCTTGAATTTGAGTGTTTTACTCGAGTTTTGATGTGTGATTATGGTTTAGATATAGCCTTCAAATTAAAAAAAAAATTGCCGGTGCAAGTTTGATTATTTTTCTTAGGAGTGTTTTAAATAAATATTTCAATTTGTTTACATAAATCAGTAAAAACCTTGTTTCTGCTGAAGGATGTTTCATAAAATTTTACTTTTGGGTATCTTTTGATGCTTTGTTACACCGAAGATAACATAATTTAAAAAATTATAAAAATGTCCATGGTACTACTGTATCTTATACTTGGGAGCGCTTTAACAATTTATTATATTTCATACAGTAATACACCAAAAATAATTCTGTGAAACAGAGAGTAACTGATCATTTTTCATCCGAAATTTTATTTTTTATATTGTTGTCTATTTAAAAGTAAAATAACGGCGTAAATCAACGGTGAAATAAGCTAAATTTTCGAGAGCTCAAAAGTGATGAAACTATTAACGGGTGCTGAGACTGACACGAATGGTTTATCACCACGAAAACTGTACTTTTATAGTTACACAGACTTAATGTTTAGATTATTTCACGCTTTCTCACAATTAGATAAGAAATTGACGAAAAACATTTTTTTTTGTGATAGCACCCGAAACTCATTAAATTTTTCGTAAGTTTTTTGGCAATTTGCAGGTCAGTAACAGGTTGTATGTTGATCTAAATTTATGATTCGCGGACGTAACAAATATGTCTTTACGGAGAATAAGCAATTAATGATAATAATTCTGTAAAGCCATATTTATTACGTCCGTTAAGTTATGAAAAACACATAGCATTTGTTTGATGAAAGCTGTCTAGATTTTACCGTACATAATAATAAAAAACGCACTTACATTCTGTCTTCCTTACCTGTGATCCTTAACTATCTAGAACTCACGGGACTTCTTGGCGGGAAAGTGTAGCGTCATGTTTAGCAGTTTTGTTTCATTTTGTAAAACTTATTTTTAGCCGAATATTAATGTGTAATAATGGTGTATTATTAACCAAACCATTAAGTGTTTGTGAACGTGCATTACTGTTGGCAAATGTAAAAAAAATTGTGCAACATCACAACAAGTTCACTAAAGAAGTCCACGTGAGTTGTCAGCAAAGTGCCACATCTTTACTGAGACTCAAGGAGAGCGGGCGGGCGGGGATATCATCTATCATGCATTGTATATTTCATCATTATTTAAACAAACTTTGTAACTAAATAAAGACTTGGCTAAAAAGTTCCAGCAACCAGGCCATTCAAATATAAAAAAATAACTAACGGTGATTTATGGTTACACCGAGTTGGATCTGTCACTGTCAAGTGTCTATCATAGAAGTCTTCAAAACTCAACAGCAAGCACAACGGAAACAAAGCAGTTATTATGTTATGAAAAATACAGCGCTTGAGCAATGTCAAGCGCTGTGTTTTTTTAACTTAATAACTAAACCCGGTCGTGACGTGCTGTTTTGCATTAAAAAAAAGCTTTAATGCAAAACAGCACCTCACGACCGGGTTGTTTAGAAAACGCACTTCTGAAGTAGATACTAGCAAGCAGCAGGTTAGATGTTTGTTGATAGTGTTTCTGAGTAAAGTTATTGATATAATATGGAGATTGTGTCATGTTAACAGATATTTAAGCACTTACTTGGCTATTCATTCAATTGTAAATGCGTAGGTCCATCTTACAGGAAATCGTACCGATATCCAATCGATATAATCTTTGCCCTGCTGATCGGCGGTGGGAAAAGGAGCCTTCTTCCTCCGAGGATGAATTCCCTACTATCGCACTTATGAGAATCGTCGCTTGGTTCGCTAAAAAAAGGTTGCTCTTCGAATGCATCGGTGACCACGTATATAATGTGAGCTTTCGATATCCATGTAAGCATTTTGCTGACTCACTATCAGCGTAAAACTATATATCACTAACTACAGTCACTATTATTCACATTTTATAAAGTGTTACCTGAAACTTTATTAATTTTCTAAGAAAACTAAGCAGATTTTTTCCGTACGTTAGCGGCAAAATTTTTAGACACCAGATATATTATATTATACATATATGTAATAAACAAGTAACAATGGACTCAATATGTTAGTCAAATTAACCTACACACTTAACCTAACACTGCCCCATAGTAGAATCCCCGCTACAAGCACTTCCAACACCGATGTGGAAAGCTTGCAGCAGCGATTCACACACAAGCAGTCCAGTCTGCTCGCAACACACTGTATTATGGCCCGCACCCGGCGTACTAAAGAGGCGCATCTTTTTCGCATCGTAGGGTAACAGCAATCGACACGAGCATCAGCAAACATCCCTGATGCACTACAGAAGCGGGACAGCCCCATCAATACCCGGAACGCATTATTATATTGAATGCAAAGGGTGCTGTACGACTTTTGAGTGTAATCTACCCACAGGCTGCACGTGTAAAATGAGGTGCGCTATGATTGACACATGACAGTGACAGATTCAGCTCGGTGTAACCATAAATCACCGCGAGTTCTTTTTTTTAAATAATATTTTAATGACCTGGCTGCTGGGACCTTTTGGCCAGTATTTATTTAGTTACAAAGTTTGTTTAAATAATGATGAAATGATTTATACAATGCATGATAGATGATATCCCCGCCCGCCCGTTTCTCTTCAATAAAGATTACACACACTTTACTGAGACCTCACGCGGATTTTTTGAGAGAACTTGAAGTGATGTGGCACTATTTTGTTTCATTTGCCTACACTAATGCACATTCACAAACACTTAATGGTTAATAGTCCACCATTATAAGTTTATTACACATTAATATTCGGCTATACACAAATTTTAGAAAATAAAACAAAACTGCTTCACATGACGCTTCACTTTCCCGCCAAGAAGCTCCCGCGAGTTCTTGATAGTGAAGGATCACAGGTAGCGAAGACAGAATGTAAGTACGTTTTTAGGGTTCCGTACCCAAAGGGTAAAACAAGAACTCTATTACTAAGGCTTCGCCGTCTGTCTGTCTGTCCGTCTGTTACCAGGCTGTAACTCATGAACCATGATAGTTAGACAGTTGAAATTTTCACAGATGATGTATTTCTGTTGCCGCTATAACAACAAATACTAAAAAACAGAATAATATAAATATTTAAGGGGGCTTCCATACAACAAACGTGATTGTTTTGCTCGTTTTTGCTCGATATTGATAACGGCAACAGGTAGACGCTTGAAATATTCACAGAATCTTTAGTTATATATTCACTTTAAAAATAAATAATTAAATTAAAATAAAACAAATATTTAAGGCAAAAAAATTACATTTGTTGTATGGGAGCCCCCCATACAACAAATGTAATATTTTGCCGTTTTTATAGATAATGGTACGGAACCCTTCGTGCGCGAATCCGACTCAGACTTGGCCGGTTTTTTTTTAATTGTCTACGGTAAAATCTAGACAGCTTTCTTCAAACAAATGCTATGTGTTTTGAAGGAAATATGATATGAAATGTACATGCGTTATCTTACGTAAGTACCTACATAAGTTGCCTTTCTTCAAACAAATGCTAAGTATTTTGAAGGAAACATGATATGAAATATTATAATTATGCGTTATCTTACATAGGTAAGTACCTACATAAGTTGCCTAAGTACCGTATTCTCTTCTTCACTGCTACTGTCACTAGAACTGGGTACAAAAATACAAACGAATAAAATTGTAATACCCTCTGACACACGCTTCGTGACTTTTATTCACATTTTTTCTACAAATCACTACAATTTACTGTTACACAAACCGTATTCTCACAATTGTCAGCCAGAAATTTGTAGGGTTTTCCGGAAAAACACTCATGTCGTATGTAAATTTTTGTGTTACGCTAAATTATAGAATTTCCACTACAATTTACATTTGTGAGGTTTTTCTGTTACAATTGTGTGGCTTAAGCTACGGTTTCATAGATAAGCGGTGTATGTAAGTTGGTTTATTTTCCGAGAGAACGTTTTTTGAGACCGTTAAGTCAAACCCTTATGATGTTTTCCTTCACCGTGGCATGTCCTAGAACCAAAAAGTCGAAGACATGTGACATCTACTAACCCGCACTGGACCCGCGTGGTGGGTTACGGCCCACTCCCTCTCACCGAGAGGAGGTATCTGTGTCCCAGCAGTGGGAACATTATAGGCTGATTAAGAAGTCATACCCCCTTTGCTTTTATTTACATGACAGCCATCATTGCGGCCGTTATGTGGCGGCCAACGCTTTTGAGTTTTGTAGTACACGCCCTTGTCAGATTTCTAAATTTGTAAATTGTAACTTGTAAATTGTTATTGTAAGGTTTTGTGGTATAGGGCCAAGTAATTCAGCTGGTGACGACACCTGAGCGCACGAGGCAGTAGCCGAACGGATCCAACCAAACGCGATGGCAGCAGAACGTACCAGTCCACGTGCGTGAGGAGCCGACAGGCTACCAACCGCGCCATGCCCGCGGGTCCAACCGGGTTCCAAGTTGTGTAAATTCCATGCAAATATGATATTTAACTGTTTTTGGGCCCTATCAGAATACCAGCCCTGCGACACTTATTTTTAAGTGCTGTAGCATCATTATGAGATACGGGCCTTTTGGCCTCGTACAGGACTTTTTGTTTTTATTTTAATTTTTTACTTTGTTTTATTTTTGGTTGTGTTCTTTATGTTTCTATAAATGTGTTTTATTTTAATTTGTGATCTGTGCGAGTCTCAATAAATGCTTTATCTTTCTTTCTTCATAAACGCTTCAATTTACTTTAACACTGTAAAACGCGATCCATTGCGGCCCGACGCACGCCGGCTGGTGTTAAATCGTACATGGCCTAAGCTTGATGAACCGTAATGCTTTATCGTCTTGATTAATTTTTCATCATTGTATTTAAACAGTACGCGACTGTTTATACCTCAGATTATAGAAAGAAGCAGATAGACCGCGCGGAACAATAAAGTGAGGCCCGTTTGTAGACATGTGTGCGTTACAGCCACGTGACAGCACTATAAGAACAGGTGCCTCTATGCGTGTGTACGATTGCCAGGATAATGGAAAAATATTTGCCATAATATTTCATTACAAATGAAAACAAAAACAGTGTGTTTGTAAAAAAAATGTTTTTATTAGCAGTATACGTCAAATTAACAATACCCATATAACGATAAATTTTTATTTTGAGACACCAACATTTTATTGTTTTTGGTAGCTATATTTACGTCATATACTTAACCCATGATATAGCAAATCGACTGATGTAATAAGTATTATAAAATCCATTATCTAGTTACACTTACGAAGACACATACATACTTATTTATTTATAAACATACCAACCAGAAAACGAGATAAATAAACACTATTATGAAAATAAATATTTTTGTAAATCGATACTCCTGTATCCTATACTTATTTCCTAACTTAAGGGTAAATGTTTCAATATAAACTAGCAACACCGAATGATTTTTGTTAAGGTTTTGTGTTTCAAGATGTCACTAACAATAAACACGTAAAATAAATCCAAAAGACAAATAATCAATATTTTACCTATGAAAGATACTCCATCTTATTTCTTTTGTTATCGGGAACAGTTTTTACAATGTTTAAAAATACAAGACGGCATTATTCTGGAATTATCTGTTAGAGCCCGTGACGTACTAACGATACGACGCTTCGTGCTGTACTGAATCGAGATTGTATTCGCTTTTGAATTTGTATTTGCTTTGTTGGCCGCACTCTCGGTGTTCGGCGCGGTCTATCTGCTTCTTTCTATATTCTGAGGTTTATACTATAATAATTATACTCATATTCAGGTCGCTACGTGGTGCTATTGATGGGATTGTTTAGCGTTTTCACTGGATTTTGTTACAACGACATGTTTTCAAGAGCTTTCTCTGTTCAACCATCATACTGGGTTAACACCCATAGTATCTCAAGTTTGGCTGAAGATGACAATGTGGACTTGGATCCATCGGCTGAAACAAGACTGCCGTACATGTTCGGTTTAGATCCCGTGTGGAGGGTAAATATTATAATGTAGTTTTAGCTTGTGACTGGCACAAATGTTACATGGCTGATTATGTCAAAGTGTAGATCGTCTACTCTATTGCGATGCTGTATTGTGTTTAATTTTTGTTACAGCTGGCGAAAAATAAAATCATGTTCGAGAATTCCTTTAAAATGAAAATTTCTATAATTATTGGAATCATTCATATGATGTTCGGCATAATACTCAGTTTTTTTAATTACAAGTAAGTGGGCTAGGTTGTAGGTAGATCAGCAGTATACCCGCGATGGGCTTGTAAGACTACTGTATCTTCATTCGAGCATAATGACTATTTTTACCGAAGGAGTTTCTCAAAATCTGTACCATGCATGCTGCATCCACAGAGGCAGAGCTTAGTTTATATGCTGCGCTTTATCCGCCATGTGCATCTTATCCTATCATTACGCATTTGTATGAAACTTTCTCTCTATTTCTCTATTTTGGGGGCTAGCTACTTTAGTTGCACCTTGTCAGTGTCAAACAAAAGTTTTGAAAAGCTTTTTTAGAATTTCATACAGTAAATTGTTGTTCTCAAATTTTGTAACCATGGTAATATAAAATAGGAAACTATTTCCATGGATGTAACAGTTCCTTATTAAGGTGCGTTTAAACAAAACTAGAGCAAAAGCTCGAATGTTTGTTTTTCGATATTATTATTGTTTGTTTGGTACGTGAAGAACGACAATGATTCTCTATAGGTTCTATCGCCATTTACACTGCACTAGCATTTAAACTAAACTAGCAAAAAATATAATCATAATCTCAGAACATATTCTTACAACTCACTAGTACACTTAAATCCATAATTTGGCTCCATTGTCTTCCTTATGCAGATTGATCCCGATCACCTGGTGTAATCCACCTGTGTCCAGATCGTTTAAACATATACTGGACAGTGGAACGACTAATTTCAAATGTCCGAGCTACATGTGCTGGCTCAATCTGGTTTCCAATAGCGTGGTAATCCGAATAACTTCTGCCTCTCGACGTATTTAGAACAGAAAATATTTTAAGTGAGACCATACAATACCCAACAGAAACATGTCTATTTCAACCGCGCGGCCAACTCATAAAATTGGATGAAATTTTGCCAGGAATTAGTGATAATTTGTTACTATACACACCTCTTTTCCTGAATTTGTTGCAAAAAAAACCAAGACGCTATGACCAAAAGTAGTTGGCCGATAGAACCGCCACTTGCCGTAGTCATCGCCTGTGATTTATTTTAGAAATATAATATTTTAACTTTTTAGTTATTTTTATTAACATGTAATAAGAGCTTTAAAAAAAAATCTTTTAATTTTTACGTATTGTATTTTAAAAACATGCCTTTGTACTTATGTAGTCATAGTCAGCCTACTCTCTTACAGTTTCATACTTATATATTTTAGTGGATATCTCCTAAAATATGAATTTCACCGCTACTTTCGCCACATTTATCCAAACTAGGTTACGTTACCTGTCGATTAGTACTTTAACTAAGCTTGAACCTACTTTTAATGACGAAATAAACGCCATTGTATTTTAGGCATATTGCCGTCCCAGCGGCCAACTATAATCGACTGTAACAAATTATTGAACCAATTTTTTTAGTATTTTTCTTGTTTATTCATTGCAACAAATTATCAACTAATTGTCCATACACATAAGCCTCTATTAATTTGATATTTATGGTGAGATACCTGCCTACCCATAACCTGGAAACTAAATATAGCATAACTTTTTGTATATTTACGTTACGATGCTTTTTATTTTTGAAAAAAATACAACAAATTAACCCTTAAACCCTACCCATTCCTGGAGAAACACTATTACTACCCAGGGGTTTTAAGGACCCCAATACATAAAAATTTATGCTCACAAAATAAAACTACAATTCAATTACAATTACTGTTTAATATTATGAACGCTTATTTAACAATACAAAAAAAAAAAAAAAATTGTTTTTGGTAACACATTCTTGGCACATAGCCTCAGTATGTTCACCGCAAAGAGGTTTTCGGCACATGCCACAGGTGACCTTGGTTTTCCGGTCCTTACCCCTTGGGCACATGGCACATCTTTGCTTAGCAGTGGGAGCAGAACTTGGTTCTTGCAATGGCCGCTTCTTTTGCAAGATTCCACCTAAGAGAACTTGAAGATTCATGGGCAAAGAGGGCCATGTAAAGCGTTCTTCCATTTGAGGGGTGATCAGATCTAAGGCAAGTTTTTTCAAGAAATGACGTCTTGTTGTAGCTCTTTTCGTGGTCATTTTTAGCAAGACATATGAATTAACACCTACTATATTCAGAAGGCCATAAAAAATTGCCATTGGCCACCTTTTTGATCTCCTAGACACGCTGTACTTGTGGCATAGCTGATCCATCAAGTCAACTCCGCCTTTAGTCTTATTATAATACTCTATCATCTCTGGTAATTGACTCGTTGCATCAGGATCTGCTGTTGGATGCATAGTTGACAACATGGTGACAATTTTTTTCTTTTTGGATTTTGGTGGACAGTAAGACAAAAGCGTAAGTTCTTCTGAAAAGGCAAAATTGCTTGATTTGTCTATATAATTGTTTCTAAAGAATGAAATACCACTGTTATTGTAATAACTACATCAAAATATGAAACTTACCCTTTATAATATTATATAAAAAATAACAGCATTCACCAATATATCGACGAAATGAAATGACAATATATTGCGTTATTACTACCCTGGGGTCTGACAAACCCATAAATTGCAATAAATCCGTCAAAACAGTGAAAGCGCTGACGCTCGACTAATTACAAGATGGCCGCCGACGTCACTAGAGATTAGACTCGAGTGACATAAAAGTGCGATCAATTATTGCAAAAATATTTAGAAATATTCATCCTCTGGGGTTTGCTGGACCCCCGGGTAGGGTTTAAGGGTTAAGACCTTTCTTTTGATGTATCATTCGCCTATCTGCATTATTAAGTTTCTATGTAATCACAGGCGATGACTACGGCAAGTGGCGGTTCTAGCGGCCAACTACTTTTGGTCATAGCGTCTTGGTTTTTTTTGCAACAAATTCAGGAAAAGAGGTGTGCCATGTCCTGCCAAAATTTCATTCAATTTTATGAGTTGGCCGCGCGGTTGAAATGTACATACAGAAACAATGGAGTTTAGGTACGCCAGTTTAGTTTAAATGTGCGTGCAAATGGCAATGGAGCCCATAGAATTGTTTCCGTTTAAATAAAACGCACCAGAATATCAAGAAACGACGTTCCAGTTTTTGCTATAGTTATGTGTTCGTTTGTGTAGATGAATCCGCAGCTGTAGCCCGCAAAATTTGAATTTTCTTACTATTTTTGCTATTAGTAGGTCAGTGTCAGGTTGTATCTTAATTAAAATATGATTCGCGAATATAACAGATGTTTATTTACAGAATTATAATCATAAGAATCATAAATACATCTCTCTAAGTTAGATTTGTTCCATTGAATGAGTTTTTCTTGAAATCATGACATATATTTCTTGTTTGCAGAGAGACTAGATGGGCCCTACAATGGGGAGTTTTACCAAGCTACATGTTGGCAACAATAGTAAATTGTTGCACCGAGCGCAAATTGAGTTATTAATGCAAGAGTGTTATGTTTGTGCCCGAGCGCATGCGAGGGCATTAAATTAGCGCGAGTGCATTATTTACTCACTTTAGCAATGTGCGTAATCTACTTTTCTTTCAACTATACCAATCTTCCTACCGTGATAAGATATACCTACTCAAAATAAAAACTCAAGTTAATGAAAACAAAGTTTTTCACCAAGTCGGTTTTATTCAGCCGATTTTTATTTAAGTTTATTTATTCGGGAAAACAAACAATTACACGTTAAGAATAACAAAGAGATAGGATACAGAAATGATAAAAATGTGAAGTCAACCGCGTTCTCCACAGATACACAATGAGACAATTTGGTAAATTATAAGACTAGCGTTGTAAACAATAAAAAAAGGAATATTAAAAAGAGGAAAATAAAAAAAAGGAATATTAATATCAATAGCATAGTATCATCATAACTTATAGTTGCCAATAGTGCGGCGTAAGTGGAACAACAGTGTCACATTATTTTTTCAATATGTAAAGAAACATAAAAAAAAACAGCGTTTACAGTTTTCCTTAAATCTACGTCAAGATCACGATGATTTGTGCCTGCACTAGGAAGTCCTGTGTTTCAGGCGATTGGAGGTAACTTTAGTTGACATAAAAATCACATATTATTATGTCAACAATCAACCCTGTCTATGTCTTACAGTAAGACATAGACAGGGTTGTTGAATGGGGAAAGAAGAATAAGTTGGTGTTTAATACGTCAAAGTGTTCGGTAATAACTTTTAGTAGGATGAAAATGCCCAAGAAATATGACTATAGAGTGGACAACACGTTATTGAACAGAACGGAAACGGTGCGTGATTTAGGAGTACGCCTTGACTCAGACCTGGCATTTCGTAATCACATTGTAAATGTTTGTAAAAAAGCCTATAGGTGCCTAGGTTTTGTCCTAAGAAGGGCAGAGGGGTTTACAAGCATCGCTGCGCTAACTTCTTTGTACAATGCTTTAGTAAGAAGTCAGCTCGAATGTAATGCAATCATATGGGCTCCGCATGAAGCTAAATATAGCCTCATGCTAGAGCGTATACAAAATAAATTTACTAGGTTTCTGTACCTAAGGTGGTATGGTGTATATCCATTTTACCCATTGATGTATCCAACTTTGTTTGTTATATACGTAGGCATGGTGGGATACAATAAATTGGAAACAAGGAGGGACTTAGCTCTTGCTACCTATATTTTTAAATTATTGCGTGGCAAGACTTCAAACCCAGGTATATTGAAAGAAATAAACCTGTGTGTGCCCGACAATTATGTATTGCGAAGGCGACAGCCACGTCTATTGGCGGTGCCCAGTAGTAGGACCAATTTACTGAGTAAAGCCCCTATAACGCGTACCTTGCGTGTGCTTAATGACGTAGCAGACATCATAGATATTTTTACTTGTTCTCTGAGCGAGTTCACAAAAACCACAATGTTTACAATATGTTATAGTGAATAATAAAATTGTAATTATGGCTACACTATTGAATTAGGAAATCCCTGTAATGATAGTGATGATGAGTTAATAAATAAATAAATATTTTTGGTAACAAGGTATATAAAAAAATGAGTAACATCAGTCTATTTTCAACCAGTAGCTTTTTGATCTAATGCATACATTTTATATTAAACTTAATGGGAGACATTAAACCTCTGAAAAAAGTGCAACAATGAGATTTCATACAACATTTCTGCACTGTTTTGGTTCTAAGCAAAAATACGTGCTTTGTGATCTGTTTGGTAGTGATTAATGATAACATTACTACGTAGTTGAAAGAAAAGCCTGTTGTTAAACCTTCCTGTATATAGTTTTTAAGTAAGATTTAATACTAACACCCTTGTTGCCTGACAATATTTATTTTTTATTTTTTTATTGGGTAACAAATCTATCCCTATATATCTACAGCTGTGGATCCACCTTAACGAAAGATATGTCAGGTACTTATATTTAAATTTATTTTGTTTAAATGCACCTTTAGGGCCCAAATACTCGTACCACAACCATGATGACTGTCTATCTGCAAACACTAGCCACCATGTAATCACATTGACAACTTCTAGCGACAAAGACATTAAGAGCATTTACACCTTACGGCATTTCATACAAACTTTCAAGCCCTTGTTTTTCGAAATGACTGAACCCATTTTCATGAAATTTCATACGCTTAGGCAGGATACAAAGGTCTAAAAAGTTAGTACAGAACATTTTCGATATGTCTTATTTAAAAACAGATAACTGGAAATCTCTGTTTCTATGGAAAATTTAATTTCGGTGTAATTTGGCTGTAACACTATTTTTTGAAAATGTTCTTTACTAACTTTTTAGATGTTTGTATCCTGCTTATGCGTATGAAGTTTCATTAAAATCGGTTTAGTCATTTCAAAAAACAAGAGCTTGAAAGTTTGTATGAAATGCTGTTAGGTGTAAACGCTCTTAAATAATTTACTTAATAATAGACGGGACACAGCAAACAAAATCGTAATCTGATACATTTGTCCTAGTGGGCAAAAGTCACTCAGTTTAGTGTGGTACGCCTGCATGTTAAGTCGCAATCCGCATTCGTGTCCACTTAAAGATAATTATTTTCGAAGTATAATGTATAATTGTGCATTAAGGTATATTTATAGGATAAAATATAGGATAAAAGTGTAACGTGTCAAACTGAGCTTTTATTGAATTTGGCTATATTACGGTAAATAGATGGCGTCACTGAGATATTTATGGGATCACAATTTTTCTATGACATTAGTTCTGCTGGCCTCTCCATGGTATCCATAGTATCTTAAATCTCATTGACTAGCGACAACGCAACTGCAAGAAGTTGCAGCGACACTATCCACACGTAACCACCTTGCCCACATTTTGTCGAAGCGATTTGGTGTGGTCGTGGTACGTGTGAACGAGCCCTTAGATCTCATTATCGTGCGTTCTTATTTCCGAAGATTGACGATGATTGCCGAAGCGTATACTATTGCTAGGAGCACTGTACCTATTTGGCATTGAACAGACATTGCATTAACAGATAAAACTTACATATTTTTCAGGTATTTCAAACGCTACTATTCCATTTTTTTACAATTCCTTCCTGAACTACTGTTTTTAACATTATTGTTCTTCTGGCTGGTAGTCTTGTGTTTCTTAAAATGGTTCCTGTACTCGCCAAAATCACGTAAGTAAAAAGTAAATTAAAACTTAGGTTCTGCCCGCGGCTTTGCCCGCGTGGCTGTCGGAAATGATCCCACGGGAACGTGTTACCGGGATAAGAGATATAAGAGATAATCAATTCAGCCGTTAAAGCGTGAAAGGTTAATAGATATTCAGACAGATAATAAATTCAGATAATCTTCTTTTTTTTAATTAAACAGGTTTTTATGATTCTGTCTAACTTAAAAATAATACGAAACTACGAAACTACTACTTCTTCTACAACTACTACTACGAAACTTTTTAATTGTTAAAGTATACTAGACAATCCAAGATTTCTTGAATATTATTGATTGATTTGTTGACTTTACTGTTTTTTGTTTGATTGTGTACAATCCAAGATTTCTTGAATATTATTGATTGATTTGTTGACTTCACTGTCTTTTGTTTGATTGTGTACAATCCAAGATTTCTTGAATATTATTAATTGATTTGCTGACTTCACTGTTTTTTGATATTTAGACATTTATATTAACTAAATTTGACATGTAAAATAATTTGAATGCCAAATACATAATTATTGTATGCCTATTAGCGTTTTATTTTTAAAATAAGTCGTCGAGGAAAAATAAAAAAAGTTAGTCCAGCACTCCAGCCATCGAGATTATGCCCCACTTGAGACTAGGAAAGACTTGCAGGGTAGCCTGCGGCAGGACATATTGGAACTTTTATTTATTGTTAAGACCTAGTAACAAATATATACCCACAATAAAGATATTTTGAATTTGAATACTTAATAATTCATTTTAATATTATCACCATTAATTTGAAATACTCTAGCGCTGCCATTAACCACGTAATATCTACATAAACATATTAATAACTTTAAATTGTAATAACTTTTAAGCGGGTGGACCGATTTAACTAAAATAAATATTACCTCAACATACGGACTCTGACTATATTTCCAATCCCTTAAATCTCCTAAAAAGAGGTAATACAACAATTTCAATAATCATATTGTGAATTTTAAAATTATTTATCATATTTTACCCGATGATTTTACAAAAACCCTGAAACACGAACTTTTTTATTTCATATCAAAACCATTATGAATATTCATATACCTAACTTGTTATGCTAAGTTCCACATACAAACTTACATCCCCTATATCACCCTCTTTATTATTATTTTTGAGACAAAAAGTATCCTGTGTCCTTCACCATGATGCCATCTTGCGAAATTTTATCGAAATCCGTTCAGTGGTTTAGGCGTGAAAAAGTAACACTGACAGACAGAGCTACTTTTGAATTTATAATATTAGTAAGTATGGAACTATGGATTACTCAGGTAGTTCAATGATACTTACACATAATACACATAAATACATGATGTTAAAGAAATTTCGCCCCTAACGCTACGATGGTATGTAAATTAGGTTGATCTTGCAATAATATTTTTAATGTTTTTATTTTTATTTTATTTTTTTCCTAGGGATTTTTATTTTAATAAAATAAAATATTTTTATTTTAATAAAAATCCATAATAACAGCGTATCAAAAATAAGGTGGTCTTGGGATTGAGTGAAGTCCGAAGAGAGAGGAATACACAATAGCCCTTGAATCGGGCCAACTTGTGTTTTAGCGAGAGGCCAGCTATCTATATATGTATATTGCTTTTCTGGTAAACAAATCCCTTTGTGACAACGTCGCGGAAGTCTCCAGTGTTTTGAACTAGGTAACGTACCTCGTAGTGAACCTAACCGAGAGATATAATTATAATACTAGCTGCGCCCCGCGGTTTCACCCGCGTATGTCTCGATCCCGTGAGAATATCGGGATGAAAAGTAGCCCACATGTTAATCCAGGGTGTCAGCTACCTCCATATTTTTTTTTATCAAAATTGGTCCAGCTGTTTGAGCGTGAAGATGTAACAAACACACACACACACACACCCACTCACTCACAAACTTTCACATTTAAGAGTTACGAGAAAAAAGAACTCGATTTGAAGGACGAGTACACATAGGTACGCTCGAGTCAAACCAGACGGCTCGCTTCGAGTAGGTGCGAAGGAAATTACATTTAATTCCATCGAGCTGGCTCGATGCGAGCCTTCGAGTTGTGAGTTTTGCGGCCCACACGTTGATTTTTACTTGTTTTGGTGTAAAAACTATCGGGCAATACTGCATGTGAGTATGAGAGCAGAGAATAGGAGCTTTACATGACCGAGCTTGAGTAAACTCGAAAAAGTCACTTTTTCACTTCTTTGTGTCGTGATGAGAGAAACAAATAGCATCAAAATCCGTTCCATAGTTTAGAAGAACAACGCAATCACACGTTTTTGCATTTAAGAAAATTTCTATTTATAATTTTTTAATATAGTTAATACACAGATATTGGGTATTTATTTTAGTTTTACATTAAACACAACACACACACACACATGTATGTCACAACATTTTATTTTATTTTGTTCGAGTTTTTTTTATATTTATCACTTTTAATTTACTCTCTTAATTAATTAACGGACACACACTTTCCTTTGTGTTTATTATTCTAGCGTATGGCACTCATGGGTTGCAGCTGAAAATCAGCGTCAGGTGGTACACCTTGTGTTGTCATCTGACATTATGCTGAGCTGAGGCCCTTTTGGCATTATAATTGTTTTCTGTTATTTATAGTTTTTAAGGTGTAATTTTTTGCTGTAATGCCAATAAACGCATTTTTCTCTCTTTCTTTGTTTCTTTCAAATAATTTTTATCATGGTAACATCGGCTTAGGGTTTCATTCATCCGATTTTACGCATAAAATTAGTGTATACTTTATTGATGTTATATCCACCTCTTTTAATTTACGTTTAGTTTTTTGTGTTACCGGTTTTTTATTACAATTAACTAATTTTCTTTGGCATGCTGAAATAAACATACAAAAGTACAAATTAAAAGGCACAGAATATAATCAGTAATCCGACAATCACAACTTAACATAGTGAAGGTCGATTTTGACACGAAATCACCACGAAACCCACGATATTGGAAATTTTGTCAATCACTAAAAGGACTGGCGTTTACATAAATTGCTTCTTTTTTTTTATGAGTGAGAAATTATCATGTAATTTCTCCCGCTCTGAGCGGACCGGGAGGGCGTGTCAGACTTTTGCTGTTCCTTCAGTTGCCTTTGTGCTGGGTCACGATATCCCTTTCGGACAAACTCGCAACCCTGGTAGGCATTGGCCGTAATGAACCCCGTCAGCTGGAGCCGTCATCTCTTTGAAGCGCGCGTGGAACACAACGCGCCGTCGACCCGGGCCTGGTCCTTATCGGAGGGCGAGCTACCCATCGCTCACCGTCCGCAAGTCCACGCCTATGGTGGCCGGGAATCGGCCTGCGACTCCCAACACCCGGGGCGTCTACCGCGGCGACGAGGGGCGTGAGGGCGCAAATTTTTCCTCTACCTCATGTGTTCCGCCTCCTCCTTCGCGAGCATTACTGCTTCGCAGAAGGAGGTGACGGCCTCCCTTGCACTCTCGCTCCGAACCATGGCCCACGGCGGACATGGCGGTGGGTGCTCCGCCCAAGCTGGGCCAATCTCCACCGTATGCTACACCGTGTGCTCCGGGCGATCTATACAGTGGTAATACTCGGGCGTTTCCTCTCGCTTTATCCTGAACAGGAACCTCCAGAAACAATCGTGGCTAGTGAGGACCTGCGTCAGACGGAAGGTGAGGATGTCGTGGTGCCTCTCTGGCCACTCCTCAAAGACGGGACTTATCGCCACAATTGTGGCGTGCCCAACATAAAGTGACATAATAAACTAATAATAATATTTGAATAAACATAAATTGGCTGTAGTTGATTTCGCAATTATAACCATAAATAAAACACTAAACGTTGTTAATCACTACCCTTGGGAAATAAACAGACTATTTTAGTAATTATATAAGTTGCGTTGGTTTGATATTGCCCTAAAGCTAGATCTAGTCGCTAGCTTTCGTTAATCACCATAATTGGAAAAGTGACTGATTATTACTTATTGAAAGTGATGATCATCTACGTTCAGCGTTTTTGTAAAATCATCCCCCAACCCAATTGGGTAAAATAGGGGATGATTTTAAAATTCACACGATTATTGAAATTTTTATTTACCTCTTTTTAAAAGGAATTGGACATTAGTCGCGACTCCGTATTTTGAGGTACCTAATATTTATTTTAGAATTTATATAATAAAAATCTACCTACCCGCTTAATAGTAGATTGTTATACAAGGGGCTAAAATGACCCATTATATACGAGGTAGTTTTACTCCCGAGCTTTAGCGACGGAGTAAATAGAAACCGAGTTAAAATGAGTTTTTAGCGCCATGTGTGTTACACTATATTTTGAACTACGATTCCGAGAAAATAAAATAATCCAATACGCCTTGACGGCAACAGATTGAAAATTATTTCTTTTCCTTTCTCCTCCATCTGCAAATACTGTCTCCATTCTGCCTGGATGATGGCATTTTCACTGTTGTAAAATAAATGACGGTCACCAATTAAATTTGTAATTAGAGAAAAAAATCTAAAGATTTCGCGCCTATGTCTTTTTTTATTTTTTTTTTGTAGTGCAACCAAGGAACATATTCTACCGAAGAGATCGCCGCTTTTAGTTCCATTTTCAAAAATAAACTGTTCTTCTTTTTTTATGAAACAGTAATAAGTCGAGTCTTGTACCGCAGCTATAGCCCGTGAAATTCAAATTTTCTTACGTGTTTTGCTATATGCAGGTCAGTGTCAGGTTGTAAGTATCTTAATCACAATATGATTCGCGACTATAACAGATAATTATGTATTTACATAATTATAATCATTAAAATCATTATATAGCTACAGCTACAGCTGCGGATTCACCTTAAGAATAATGACTTTTTTGTTTTTGTAGGCTCATTAGTAACACAAAAATAAAAAAAATAAACGTTTTCCACTAGAGGGAGATATGCTATTTTAGCCCCGCTCTGATACGCTAAAATGATGGACTTTTTGAGCAAGAGGAGTGAAAAAGTAATTACAATTTAGAGTTATAAAATGTATTAAGTAGTAGGTATTAAGTGGTCAATGGCGTCGCTTGAGTATTTAAAATTATGATAATAATATTAAAATGAATTATTATTATTTTTAAGTTAGACATTTTTAAAATCATAAAATTCTGATACATAAATAAAAAAAAAGAATATTTTTCATTTATTATTTGTCTTTCTGTCTGTAGCCTTTTTACGCATTAACGGCTGGATTTGAATGATAGGTGTACGGATAGGCCATGACCATGACCTGGGTAAGGACATTGGATACTTTAATCCCGGTAGCACGTCCCCGTGGGACAATTGCCGACATCCACGCGGGCGAAGCCACGAGTAGAGGCTAGTACATAAAATATACGATACAATGCCAAATAATTCGTCCGCGTGGAATTCGCGTCCGGCCCACCGCGTCATGTCGCATCGCCCGCCCGATCTTTTACTTAGTTTTAAATAAATATAATTTATTTAATTTAAATTGTGAAATGTGTCTGGTTATTTTTATTTTATATTGTACTAAAGTCCGGTCGCGAAGCAGAAAGAATTTCGTACAATGACCCCTCATTACTTATCTCTATCGCTCGCGCACAATTGTATTGCCGTCGCACTCACACATTAGAAGGACCTTAAAATGCGCGAGATAAGTAAGGCCCGGTTTCCACCAAAGCTGAGAGGAGAGGAGATGTTTGTAAACGACCAATACCGTTGACTGTTTACAAACATATCCTCTCCTCGCTTTGGTTGAAACCGGGCCTAATGTACGAAATCCTTTCTGCTTCGCGACCGGACATTAACTTTTGCCCTTTTGGTTTATTCGTGAAAACATACAGACATATACTTTCAAATTTCTAGTATTCTATTGTAATATAATCAGTAGGTATCTTTAATGTTGTTGTGTTTTGGATTGTTTATTAGAGTATAGTAGTACAAGTTAGATTTGATATGTCCATATTTACATTTATGTGTTATTGTAAATATTCGTATACCGCTTTTAGCAGCGGTTGTGTCTGAACAATTATACCTTTACCTACCAACCTTGTGCCATATCCTACGAATGTAATAATATATACAGGGTGTTAAAGTAACTGCGTGCCATATCTTAAGGGTAGGTTCAGTACCGATAAAGAAACCCAGAAAAAAAAATTTAAACCAATAAAATTATTGCAGGATCAACCGAATTTAGTATCTACTAACTTAAAATAGCAATCATTTAGAATTAAAATTATTTTATTTGACCGTCCTAAGCCCGTTAAAGTACGAAGAGACTTATTTTTATTTTTTTTTATTTATAATTTATGTTTCCTGGGTTCTTTTATCGATACTGAACCTACCCCTAAGCTATGGCACGCAGTTGTTTTTTTATTTTTTTTAAAGGGGTAGGTAGGTAAACTCTAACAGAAAAACGAGTTTTTTTCAGTGTGTTATTTTACTTTTCGCAGATGATCCGGAGTATAGCACTGCCTGTGCTCCTCAGATCCTTTTATTATTTATTGATATGGTACTCATGTCCGAAACCAAGCCGGCAAACGATGGGTGCCAAAAGGCATATATGTTCGAAGGCCAGAGAACAGTCCAAATGGCTCTGGTGTTTGCCGCTGTAGCTTGTGTGCCTGTTATGCTCCTGGGAACACCACTTTACTTGATAAGATATAATAAAAAACAAAAAATCAAAGCTGAGGTACGTATTTGATTCCTTTTCTTTTGTATCTTTGGCTTCTTCTATACAACATTAGTTTTTTTTACCCTAAACCCGAAAAGGGGTCATTGTAATTATGAACAATTTTTTCTATAGGACCAACCTTGAAATCACGAAAAAAAATCAGCTGTTCCATACATTTTGTCGATTTAAGTGAACACAAATGTATGGAACAGCAGATTTTCTTTTTCGAGACTTCAAGGTTGGCCTCATAGAAAAAATTGTTCAAAATGATGAGTACATTGACCCCTTTTCGGGTTTAGGGTAAACAAAAACTAATGTTGTATAAACTACTTTCACGAAACGACTGATTTTCAACCTTTAACATCTTATTTACACAGCAGTAGTACGAACAGTATCCTAGAGTAGAGAGAAGTTCTTGAGACTTTCGCATATTATTGAACCAATTTCTAAGCACATTAGCTACCTCGTTTACCGTGATTTTTACGAAGCTCCTTGCCTTTGCCATTGTAACCCTTGCTACTACCATACACTAATAAAAATAACATTGATCGTAGGATGCTCTCAAAGTTTACAAAAGTAGTGGAAGTGCGGATGCAGATAAAACAGAAAAATTAAAAGTGGATATAGAAAAGTACTCTGTCCCGAGTGGAGAGCTGCTGTTGCACCAAGGAGTTCACACCATTGAGTTTGTGCTCAGTACTATATCACATACAGCTTCTTACCTTCGGCTGTGGGCTCTGTCTCTTGCACATTCACGTAAGTAATTGAACACAGATAATAAGCACGATACGGCACGGTACGGCACGTTGGTTTTGTGTTGTAACCTAGCAACGGCGCGGTAGGATACACAGTGGACGTGCACGGCATGACATTGTCGGTGGAAAACAGTCTTCATGTACAATTTTAAACGTTTTGCTTTCTAAATGTGACTTAATGGTAAATTTGTGTCGTACGGCACGTTACGACTCAATTTTACGGTAAATTACTTATTCATAAACGTTGCATAAATTTTAGTAACCATTAAACGTCAAGGGGATAAAGCAGCGTCTTATATCACTGGCGCTGTCATTTTTATATGTATTAATGTACACCACAGATCTTCTAATCTACACACAGGATTTGAATGCGGTTTTCACCATAATTTAGCCATTTAGAGCATTTACTCCGGAAGGTTGGTCTATCTAAATATGTTTTAACTAGTTTATAGCATGTCACCATTGTACCCGTGTGAAGCAGGGTCCGGGGTCGCTATTAATAGTATATTTAAGCCCATTAATGTTTTTGCAGAACTCTCTGAGATGTTATGGACCATGATTCTGTCAAAACTCGCCCTACACGTCCGCGGCATAGCAGGTGCATTTAGACTGATTCCAATTTTCGCACTATGGGCCGTATTTACTATCTGCATCCTGGTGGTAATGGAAGGGTTATCCGCTTTCCTTCATTGCCTAAGATTACACTGGTAAGTTGTTTATTGTCAATAATTTTGGCTCTCGTTCCCAAAATATGATATTTCCAAAATATGCTATGTTTTCCAAAGTATGCTATTGCAACCCGCAAAATGACACAAAATTGTTTTTTTTTTGCATTAAAAACCTAAATAATCGGTATTTTGTATCTTGTAAAGTTTCGAAGATAATGTAAACTGATTTATGTGACATTATTCTAAGCCAAGCACCTGTAAACACTGATGTAAGTTACTTGCACTAGTGTAGGTAATTGCAATCAATGCAGTAGCGAGCACAAATTTTAATTTCCCTTAAGGGTTGGGTAATCGCCGTTGACCTCGGCAATACAAATACGTGTTACGCTCACGCCACGCCGCGCCACGCCAACGTTGTTTCATAGGGAATAATTTTATTTTTAGTAATAAAAATATGATGATACGAAAAAAAATCACAGGTAGAATATATAATAATAAAATAATCTTTTTATACAAAAAAAACATGAAAATATCTTAAGTATGTAGTTTGAAAGTAATATAGTTTTTTATGCTTTGGGTAGACATTACTTCCTGAATTTATTTCTTACATGTATTTTTCTACAATACTTAAATATTTACATAATTATACGTCACGACTATGTGACTTCATACTAGCGCCATATAATTGTCCGTGCCGCATGACAAGGACGGGAATAATCCCTTCCAAAAACTTAAAAAGCGTGTAGCTTCTCCATATTCCCATCGATTTGATAGATGGTTTCGATTATGTTTTTACCTTCTTTGAAATTACATTATTTGTTCGAACATGTCTTGTATTAGTCACCGTCCCTCCGGAGGAGTTCATGGCTAAGTAAAAGCAGCCGCACTGGTCGATCCATCAGGTTAAGCTACGCTTGTAGGGGCTGGTCCATGGATGGGTGACCATCTTTAAGCCGTTGATCTCGGCTGTTATTCGTGGACCTTTGACAGTCTTTACGGGTCGTCAGAAGCGCGTAAGGGTGACAACCAAGGGGTATCGTATTACCCAGTTACTGGGTTGTGGAGGTCAAATAAGCAGTCGCTCCATGTAAAATACTGGTATTCAGCTACATCCGGTTAGACTGGAAGCCGACCCCATATTTGGGAAAAAGCTGGGCAGATTGATTGAGTCACCGTCCCTAATACACCCTCGTAATAAGTGTTTTTGTTGTTTTCAGGGTGGAATTTATGAGTAAGTTCTACACTGGTGGTGGCTGGCCGTTTCGTCCATATTCCTTCGAAGTTATACTGGAAGAGGATCACGCTGAGCCAGACGCTCGATGTAAGAAGTTCAGTCCTGCGAGACTAGGAGCCTGATACATGGCAGTAACGTCGTGACATACATGCTTATTACTTACGCATGCTATTATTGAACAATAGGGTATTTGATGGTTTTTTTTTTAATTCAGGTTTTTTGAAATCAAACAAAAACATAAAATCGGCCAAGTGCGTGTCGGACCACGTACAATTCAAATACAAAAAATTCATCCCAACTACGGAAACCTACTTCCGTAGTTGGGATGAATTTATCCTAAAAATAAAACTTATATTGTAGTTGAAAACTAACTGCAAATGTAATAGACGAACTACAAATTAACGATTTACGAACTTTTTCTTTTACTTGTGCTGTGAGACCAGGCTTCTTGCTAAATTTTAAGATTCTAGGTCCACGGGAAGTACCCTAGGTTTTGATTCACTTGCGAGTATCAAAATATGTCGCTTTTTTATTGCGTTGACTAGAAGCTTGATTTTTTTAGAGCTCCAAGGGACTATCAACCTACATATTTGATATTAATTTCAACTTCATACCTCCACGCGTTCCTGAGAAAAAGGGTCTTGAAGACTGACAGACAGACAGACAAACGGACAACGAAGTGATCCTATAAGGGTTCCGTTTTTCCTTTTGAGGTACGGAACCCTAATTAAGCCACAGTAAAAAAAAATTGTTTTAATATCTCAAAAAAAAAATGCCGAAGTTGTATGCGTTTTAAAGTCTATTGTAGACAGACAGCACTGCTGCAAAGTGACGTCACAACACAGGAACACTAGGTAACTTCACGCTATTCAGTACAAAGATCGTTTTGCGTGACAAGGATAGTAGAATAATTTCAAAACCGTGTAACTTCTCCATTTTTCCACCGATTTTATTTGTTTTTTTTTTCAGTAATTGGTTTTACAATTTTTTTTTTTGTAAAACCTTTAAAAACAAACATTATTTCATATACATTTTTAATAGCAGTCAAATACCCTATTGCTACTTACTTAGTGGCATGTGTACATTCATATTGAGTAGTTAAAAGCACGCTGTGTACACAAAATTAGCGCTTGGACGTGGACTTATTCGTTACACAAAAGTTCTCAACTGACTAAGGCTCGTATTATAGAACGTCACTCAATACTCAAGCATTAAGGCTTCTACATACCGGGGCGACTTGTCACGCGACGCGACGCGACACAAAGGCACCGCTCGTCCCACAATACGCGGGGCCTTTGTGCCGTGTCGCGTCGCGCGACAAGTCGCGCTGGTATGTAGAAGCCTTTACTAATCAGATTCAAGCCATTTGATTGCTTGAAACTAGTTTTAAGTAATGCTTGTGTTAGTAATGCTTGTAGTATTGATTGACGTAAGACATTGTAGTCATAATAGTTATTATTTTTTATTTCTCTTTTAACATGATAAAATATAATGCCGCCTAAAATGTTTTGAAACAATAATTACGTATTAATTATTTAATATATTTTTTCATAAAGATGAGATTGTTTATTTACTAATATATAATACTAAAATAATATTTTTAAATTATGATTACGTTATAATTAGGTATTTAGTATATTTTTGCTTATAGTTGTGATTGTTATTTTACTAATAAATATTGTTGTCACTTTTTGGTGGTTTCTTATTTCTAGACAGAAAATAAGGAAAAAACTTTTGCTCCTAATCGTCCTATGAATCGATATCGTTATGAAATCCGTACGATAAATACCGTAAACTTTTTATAGAGTGGTTTGGTTTTAAGGGCTGATTTTTAGTGCGTTCATTATAACTTGACGCGTGACGCCATTGGTAGCACTGAATTTTGTTCGTTTTAATAAAGTTTTATTAATAGTGATGAATAAAGAAAACAAATGTATGTAGTTGAATATTTCTGTATTTTGTAAATATTTATAAGAATCATAAATATGTTTCTGGCAATGAAGAAAACTCAAAAAAGTGGTGTACGTATGAGGTACTTGTGTCCTGTAGGCGCCACCTGCACGGAAGTAAATCGCAGCGATAGTCATGCCGTGCCATCAAGTTGTCGCCGCGATGAGGTCGCGGAGTGGAGGTCTATTCATAGAGTTTTATTGTATTTGATAGCACGGCGAGAACATCTCTGTGATTCTCTCCCTCGTGGAGATGGCGCCAAAGTCAAGCGATGTAGACAAATTGAAATCAATCGGTGTATCAAATTCTTCAAACGCCATGCCAAAGCCATGTCGGTAATGCAGACCCCTATAAAACTTGCATGTTCCTGTCATCTTGTGGTGCTCTTTTGTTTTAATCATCGACGCTTTTGTTGGTATTGGACGTCTTATTGCTGTGATTAGACCGGGTTTCCGTCTTGTCATCATTTTCTTCTGATACACAGTCTGGAGTCGTAGTTACATTTTTCTTGAAATACTCTTCTTTTTCGCGCGGCAGGTAGATGCCGAAGCGGTCCTAAAAGGAAAACACAGAATTAACAAATAGTACATTATGATGTAACGGTGCCAAGTTTGTCATTACACTCGAGGTTGGATTGCAGCCTGTTTCAGGGTAAAACATTTTCTAGGTCAAATATAAATTATAATACAGGTTTGCACTTAATTAAGTTTCTGAAGGGCAGAACGGAGTTGCCAACGACTTGGCTTTAGTAGAATATACCTATTTACATTGAGTGATTGCCATTTCGACGTCTGTAATCACAGTATTGGGGACAAAAGCTGCCTTGCACCACACTGGATAGTTCAGAAAGGGCGATATCATCGACCAACCCCAATCTAGTTGCATCTTAATATACCTATACAACATGTCCCAGAATTAATGCACAACCTCTTAAGGGGTCATTGTACTCATTATGAAAAACTTTTACTATGGGACCAAACCTGAAATCGTAAAACAAAATCAGCTGTTCCCTACATTTAGACGAGTTATGAAAACATAGTTATAATAATTGTAGGGAACAGCTGATTTTTTTTTTTCATGATTCTGGTTTGATCCAATAGTAAAAGTTGTTCATAATGATGAGATTGTGCGTTAATTCTGGGACATGTATACGAGTATAACAATCTACGGGAAAATTGCATAAGACACATACAAAGGTAATCGACGGCAATGGCTTTCATTTTGACAGTTCAGCCACGTTCATTGCGGTATTTAGACGAAATGTTCAAACCTGTGAAGCAATGGTTTAGAAATTTCCTTCAAAACCTTCGGATTGAGATTGTAAGTGTATTATGCAAGTGTGATGCTGGACTTGGCTTAATAGGCATATCTGTTAAGGGTTCACCTTTCCATATCGATTGTAGTTGGCCAATGGTTGACACTCGCAAGGCCTCGTGGGAGGCCTCTTATAGCTCTCGTGGGATGAAATTTCACTCTTAGGAGTAGGTGGCGTTTCATATCCTGTTGATCACAAGTTTTATTAATTCTCTGACGTCATCATTCTACTGCCCTTATCCCAATTTATTTGGGGTCGGCGCAACATGTCCTTTTCTTCCATACTTTTCTATTAGTCGTCATCTCGGTAGTCACTCCCTTTCTAGTAATATCATCTTTCACGCAGTCCATCCATCGTTTCTTTGGTATTCCCCTACTCTTATAGCCATCGACATTCATACTCAAAACTTTTCTCACGACATTTTCCTCATTTCTCCGCACCACATGCCCATACCATGACAACCGATTTCCGCACAACTTTTCAGTCACTTTCCCTCTTATGTACTCATTTCTTATTCTATCCATTTGTGTCACACCACATATTCCTCTTAGCATTCTTATCTCAGCTAAATGCAATTGCCTTTCATTCATCCCTTTTGTGGCCCAACATTCTGATCCATACAAGACAGCAGGTCTAACCATTGTTTTATATTAAGTCAAAAATGCCTGAAAACGAGCTTAGCTTTCTCTAGCCAAACTTAAGAAAATTTGAGTTTCGCGGGCTACCTTAGCGCATCAGACTGTTGTAGCGCGTCACGCATTAAGACTGTTAGTTTGTCTTTATAAATTTTATATTATTTTTATTGAATCGTACTGCGTTCATTTTTTAAAACGACCACAACTATGAAGGTATAAGCAGGTAGGCTAAGCTATCTCAAATGTAATATATCTGGTTGATGGAATCTACACTAAACTAAGGCCTGATTTTTCCACCGCAAGTTATCTTTTAACCTTGGAATAAAATTTATGTCCGACAGTTCTTGTGTGGGAAATCTGTCAAATCCCACAATTTCGAGTGTGTTGTGTCCGATCTTCATGGGAGTGTGTTACATGACCATTTGACATGAACTTTGTCTTGACAATGTTCATTTTAAGACCCACTCTTTCGGAAGCTCCACTGAGATCGTCGAGCATTGTACTCAGGTCCTCCATAGTCTCAGCCATGACAACTATATCGTCGATAAACAGAAGGAGAGTGATGATGATGTGATGAGTGAGTGTGTGTGTGTGATGTGTTGTGTGTGATGAGTGGTGATGTTTGGGAAGGGATAGGCATCCTTTTCCAGTCCAGAACTTTGAAGACATCCTCCAGTGCAAAAGTAAACAGTTTCGGAGAGATAACGTCACCTTGTTTCACGCCTCGCTGCAGAAGGATAGGTTTCGAGGTCTGTCCTGGAGTCGGACTGACATAGTGGCGTTTTCAGCACCTTGATGACCGATAGTGGATCTTGCGCCGTTGAACACAAACGAGAGAGACCTGTATAAACTGCCGCAGCATATAAAAGTGGTCTACGGTGCTTAAGTCTGTACTGAATCCGGCTTGTTCCAGAGGCTGGAACTTGTCAAACCTGTGCGCAAGACGATTCGTGATAACTCTTAAAAACAGCTTGTCGACAGCTTTTAGACATGGCTCAAAAGTGAGATGGGCCTATGATTCTTAAGTATTGTTGCTCTTCTTAAGGTATCCTCACCTCTGTTCCATGTTTATGGAGTTTTGACTCGAGTATTACGGAATCAAACAGCTTCTGGAAGGCCTTAAGAATGGAATTCCACCGGCCTTTAAGAGTTTGGCCGTAATTCCGTCACCACCTTGTTATTTTTGAGTTGATTCAGAGCCACCTTAATCTCGTAGAAGCTGAGTCTGGGATGTCTTCGGAGTAATATTGGATCAATCTAGCTCTTGGTTCGTTTGCCAGATTAGTAATGTTTCTCCAACGTTAATGTTTGTAAACATTCGAATTAGGTTTTAATAGAAAGAAAGGTTGGTAAATATTGAAAGTGCTTTTTTCTGTGGGGCTTTTGTTTTATTGGGACAGGACAAATACATTCAAGACTGCCTCATTGGTCTAGTGGTCGCAAGTGCTACTGCTGAGCATGAGGTCCTGGGCTCGATTCCTAGGTCAGGCAAAGTGTTATTGGGATTTTCCATTAGGAATTTCTCAGTAGCAGCCCGGAGTCCCGGTTGATGGCAATAGGCTCGCCCCCTATTACATGGGGCTTAAACTTATCTGGCAAAATCTGGGTGTACTATAGGTACACCTCTGGCTAACCCTTCGAGGATTACAGGCGTGAAGTTATGTATGTTTACAAAGACATTCAATTAGTATCTTAATTATTTTGGGACAGGACAACGTATCGCGGGTCAGCTAGTGATAAATAAAATCCGTAATCACACCAATGTCCTTGAGCATTTGGGCGGAGTTAACGACCTATTTCCGCGCAACTCCGCTAGCCGCATCGGACGCATTTTTAATTTAGGTATTTTAGTAAAAATAATACATATTTAAAAAAAGTAACAAAACCAATTCATTTTCTTTTGTATTGTAAAGCAGTAGATATTTTTTTTAATAATCTTTATTTAATTTATTTCTATTAAATTAAGTATTCAATAATGGTTTCATCTCAAAGATTTGGTGGTTTTTTTTTTATTATGATAGAAAGTTATGGCTTAACCAAATTATATATCATATCATGTAGATTACTATTTTTTCCATTTCAGATGTACCTAATTTCTCTGTAAAAGTCGACGAAAAGTTGCTTCATCTGCATGCTTTTTTCAAGCTTTTTTTGAGAGAGCAGCCTTAAGGCTGAGCGTCGTATTAAAAAACAAATTATACACTACCCCAGTGCCCGCATTAACAAATTTGCACGTAGTTATTTTATTTAGGTAAATATTTATTAAAATTAATAAGGATCGTTTAAGCAGATTAATGAACCAAGTCAAGATACGAAGAGATAGAGATGGAATAAAGCATACGTCATCAGAGCTCACTGAGCTCTGATGACGTATGCTTTAACATAAAAACTTATAACGTAGCTTACCAGGCTGTTTCTTCGATCGTATGGTTACAAATAAAGCTAAATTCCGAATATTGACTTGAATATATTACTTACTGATATTTTTACAATCACAACAATTTTGTTTAAACAAGACAGTAATTGACAAGCTGTCAAATACAATTTTTTTTCATATGCTGACAAAAACGACGATCAAAAAGGTTAGGAAACAAATATAAAACCTTTGAAGTTATTTTGTCGCCTCAGCGTCTTCTTTAATTTCTTCCTCATTCGTCTCTGCCATGCTATCTTAGCGGCTGAAAACACACAATAAATAATAAGATTGTTATTCCATTTCACAAAATATACGGAACTCTGATGGCACTATTGCGTAAAAGCCTTTTAATGGACGTATTACGAGTAGTTGATGAATACCTGCACATCGATGAATGTTGATTGTGCTTAGTACACTGCGTCAAAAAATTGTAAGCCGTCAAGGGACGCCTCGCAGATGTGAAACATCAAAATCAAACAAACAAACATCTAAAAAAAGGTCAGGGTCGCGTAGCGGGGGGACCACGCGCGCAGAGCGAGCGGTGAATCGCCACGTGGCATGCGTCGCCCCACCAGCAATCGGTTTACTTAAACCGCCTATAAATGTTTCACATCAATAATTTATATTCTCCTGATAATCACCGGATTTATGAAGATTAATCATAAATATGGGTACCACCGTACCATTTAAAATCAATAGGTAATGAAAACAATGAAATGTTTATGGAAGCATTATTTTGTGCATTATTAAATAAGTCGATAAGAAGTAATCTGATGTTTATTTGACTGAATTAAAATAAATTTAATTAGGCTTATTAAGTTTTGGTAGATACAAGAAAAGGTAAACCATCGTTTTTAGGTTTCGAACTGTTTCGATTTTTAATAGTTAGTTCTACCGATCTATTTAAATAGTCTTTAAACAATAAAATGCACTGTCTAAATCGATGATGTGGTGGCACCAACTTAGGGAAATAAATCTATCGTTTATCAAAAAAATTTAATATGAACTGGTCTACTCCGAAGCGTTAATCCGAAGTATCGGCCGAATGTTCGGCCGTTTTATAACTTCCATAGTTTCCTTCTTTGACTTCCTTTTTTGACTTTGAATCCTTACCCGACTTAAGGCTTCTACATACCGGCGCGACGTGTCGCGCGACGCGGTTCGGCACAAAGGCCCCGCGTGTCGCGGGACGAGCGGTGCCTTTGTGTCGCGTCGCGTCGCGGGACTAGTCGCGCCGGTATGTAGAAGCCTTTAAAGTCACATTTTTGACTTTGGCTTATCTCTGTGACTGTAGTTTTTTTATCTTACACCTTAGTCGGCCTTATTTAGCCATAGTCAAGCAACGGCTGAACATTCGGCCGATACTTCGGATTTATGTTCGGAGTAGACCCCCAGCATCTGGACTGACACATCTAATATATAATCTGACATAACCAAAATGAACAAAATCATGAAAATGTGTCTTGAAACACTTAACTAGGCAAAACACCAGCATGAAATATCATACCTAGTGATATTATATTGCAATTAAATGAAAGAAAATTTAAAACACATATTAAAAGTTTGTAAACAATAGCATATTACAAGTTAGAGGATTATATCCAGGATAGGAATGCTTGGAAACATGCTGGTCAAGGTCCATAGGACAATCTAGAGTCTAGACAAAATCAAACTGGTTGCTTTTTTCATTGTATAATTTGTTATTTCTGTGACATTGATTTTACATTCTGCGCGTGATTACCTAGACTCATACACTGACTAAATTTTTTTTTTTTTTTAGTAAAACATTCTTTTACGATGTTTGTAAATATGTGAGCACCATGTCTCATAATTAAGTTATTTTTCATTGCTTCATTTTTAATTATTATTATTTTTACCTATTGTGGTATAGTAATTTTATTTTATTCTAGGTCCATTGTCTTCACATATAATCTTATAATTTTATTAATGTATTTAAACAAAATATTGTAAAACCTTTTTAAAAGAGTAACGGTGGAGTTTCTTGCCCATTATTTTCCATACAAAACTACCTTTTGGAAGGGGCAACTAGCATCAGTTCTTTTTTTTTCTGTACATTTTGACGTTCAAATGTGCCTCCTACCTATTTGAAATAAATAATTTGACTTTGACTTTGAAATAGGTAGGTGCTCGTAAATAAATAAACTCCAAAAATTACCATATTCCTCTTTTTCCATAATATTAACTTCAAACATGTGGTAAGCTTCACCAAAGAGATTTGCTATATCAATTCGTATGTCTATGACTGGGATCTCCATGGCTTGTTCGACTGCCTTCATCAGTTCCACGTAGGCAGTATCATAGTTGAGGGCTGCGTCATTCACTTGGACATAGATCACTTTATCCACAGTATTGGAAATCAACTTGTAGAATATCTGTGATATGGTTGGTTCCGGAGTCGGGATAGGCTCTGAAAGTATTTTTTAAATTATGGACCCTGTCGGGCATAGCATACTAGGAGAGAGGAAGAACAGCGCTTATTTGTGTTTATATTGTTAAGGTACTTATTGAAGTAATTGTATTTTTTATTTTATGACCACTTTTTCCTTCTTCTAATATTGAATTTATTCATGCACCTATTTAGTAAATATTTTGGTTTAAGTTGTAAGTAGTACCCGCTTGAGTAAGTAGGTCTTTTTTATATTAAAGTTTTAGTAGTTATTCCTGTTGCTGTCAATATTTGTCCAAACTATGATAATTGGATATTAAACCTAGATTATTGCACGATTATTTATTAATTATCGACTAGAGTTAATTATTGATTAAAAATAAGTTATTGCATTGTTTATTTATTAAATAATTGCAATCTGGTTATTGAAGTATTTATATTAATTGATTTATTTATTTAAATATGTATTTAAGGTGTTTGTTTTAAGTGTAAATGTTTATGTATGTCCTCTATAGCGTAGTTTCTGTCATATGCGTACGAGAATATCTTTATAAAACGCGACGTGCTATAACACTATTGCGTTCTACACCTACTTCTTGTCTTATAGACGATACTCCAATTATAAATAAATGGAATATTATTTATTTATTTACATACTATGCTACCATTACAGTATCTCAATTCGATAGTGCAGTTTTATCTAACAGTTCATGAAATAATTTACCACTTATTACTATCCATGCCATACACGATATTATACAAATTAAAAATATAACACATGTAACGTTACCCTGGCCTTGTTAATATCGTATATAAGACAAGGCCCAAAGGTCCAATAGGCACGTATTGTACATTTACCTGGAGTTGGCAGTGTATTTTCTGATGTTTGTATTGAAATGAATGAAGAAGAGGGAGTATTAGGAATGCTGTGTGGATGAGAATGGAAGACCCAAGGCTCTGGTGGATGATATTCCAAGATGATTTTATTTATTTCAGCCATGAAATCTAAGTCGTCGAATTCGTAAAACTGTCTATCGTCCTGCAACAAAAATGTTATTAGATCATAGTCGTGAAGGTAACTGGGAATACCATTACAAATAGCATAGCGTAGTTTATGTATTTTTTTTCAGGCTAGTAGTATTACCAAATTTACGAAAGGTCCTTCCTTCGGCGATTCCAGAAAGGTTCTGAGTTCTGCTTCCAGTTCTTCGATAGGCCTTGTGAAATGGAGAGCAGCTTCCATCATCGGATCCTTTCGGTTTCCTCTTTGTGTCATTTTAGCAATAAATATTTTGAGCATTGCTATGATCTGCAAAACAGAAGAACCGTGACACTTTCTGATAATTTTGTTATAAAATTGGTTTTAAGTATACGCATTTTTTGAATAATATTAAAATTACGTACTTATTCATATTTTATTTAGTTGCGGTTACCATGTAGGTGAATGCACCGCCGTGGTAAACGCAACTAATAACTCCTTGGTAAACGCCACTGCCGATTGATGCTGCTATTTCTCGGTTGCAACGTTGATCGCGTACGAAAAAGCACGTTATAGTTGTATTTTAAGGGATGATTCTATGCGAACATGTCGCGCGTCGTGGGCATTAGTGGTGTCCAATTGTTGTCCGATTCACGATCGAAGTAAAAATATTAGTAAGTCAATGCAATGTAACTCTTATCTCGGTAAGCTAAAAATTATAATGATTGTCGGGATGACTTACTAATGGTTTTACGTCATTCAGATCGTGTATGCGCTGCTTAAGAGTCCATAATAACTTAGCGCTGCCTTACTCATTTCGCGGGCACGCGAGCAAGCGAGATAGGCTCCAAGGTGCCGATAGTGTAAGTAATTTCCTTTTGTGTCGAAAATAATGGTAATTAAAAAAAACACAGTGTCTGCTTTATATTAAGTTCAGTTATTATGCAAAGTTTCATGATCTAATTTGTTTTTTTTTTTAACTAGCGTGTTATTGTTCGATTTTGGTGGTAATTTTCTTTTTTTTTGGTCGAGAAAATTTTATGGAATCGTGTTTTCGTCAAATATAAATCCCCAATTTTACCTTATAATTATATTACAAATAATATCAAATAAATATAAAATATCATAATTATTAAATATCAATATATAATAAATAATAATATTAAATATCATAATTATTATTAGTACATTAGGCAAAAGTCGTGAAATTAGGCAATTGCAGGTCGCGTATGAGTTTGAAGGCCGAGCCGTAGGCAAGGACTTCACTATTAATAGACAGGCATTTGCCATTTCCGCCGAGGCATATAGAGTGCTTTTCTCAAAAGAATGCAGGGAAAGTAAATTATTTATATATTCCAGATTCAATGACGAACAACGATAATTTTTCACGCGAAAATGTGTTCATTTGTGGTTTTTTTTTTCAATATACAGCTTTCTATTTGCAAGCCGGTTCGAAATTTAAATAAAACCTTTGATAAGTTAGCTCCTTGGTTGCCATGTTTCGGAGTAAAAGATCGTTCCATTTTTAAATTACACGATAGTTAAGAGTTTACTATGTAATTTATTTGGCGCTAAACCACGCCACTTTTGGATTTTCATACAACTTTTGGTGCTTGCATGTATTTGGCCAGTACAGCAATTTCGATTTATCTTGAAGAAGGTTTTCAAAATAATGCTCGATTTTCCAAGCATGTTTGAGAAAAGAGTATTTAATAACCCCAGCACGCCGTTTCATACAACATTGCTGGAACGTTATAATGTTCCAAATTCTAAAAACGCTCCTGCAATGGATTTGATTTTCTTTGACCGTAAATTCGATACTTCGCGTGTTTTTTTTTCGAAAATAATGACAAATGTCATAATAATGACAAATGTTTGAGAAAAATATTTTTTCAATACACTTTCTCGAAAACTGGTTTATATCGCACTACAATTAGGTTCACAATGCAATGTATTTCACACGCGTGCGATTTTATATTTTACAACACGTGTGCGGGAATAAAAATTGCCACAGATAACTTTTAACCTAGTCCAAATTAGTTCAATGCCTCTGTATTCGGAGGTGATTTTTTTTTTAATCTCTGCAAAGATGCGTCTTTGCGGCGTTAATATTTTTGGAATATTTAAATAATGTTTATAAATAGAATACCATGATTATTACAATAAAAAAACGTTTATGAACAAATTAACATTTATTTGTGTTCTAAACTCAAAAATATTTGAATTTTCTATATTTCATATTAGGCTGTTTCCTTCAACCTGGCGAAAGCAAAGTGCAGAAGAAAGAAAAAAATTAATCCTAGTTTCTTAATTTATTTCATGACAAAATATATTTTTCGTTATTTTATTTTATTTCTTCAAAAGTGTATTGAAAAACGTTGTTTGATACACGTGGTCATTTGTTACTGCGGTTCTCGGCTCAATGACAACCTTGCCTACGGCTTGGGTGTTAATTCCGCCTCGAATGCAATAACAAACATTCTCCACTTGTATCAAAATGTACTATTATTTTAAGGCTTCTACATCGACTTATCGCCCGACGCGACACGTCACAAAGGCACCGCTCGTCCCGCGCCACGCGGGGCCTTTGTGCCGTGTCGCGTCGTGCGACAAGTCGCGCTGGTATGTAAAAGCCTTTACAGTTTAGCCTCGGTTTTTATTTAGTTATCAATTTCTAACGTTTTTAATAATCGTTTTGGAACTGGTTTTAGTGGTTCTTCATGTTTTCTATTTCACCGATTCTTTCCTACACTAAGACAAATTACGATAATGTTATATTCGGAAATAAATTATATTATCTCAGCGCAGCCGTAGAGCACAGCCCTCTCGTCTCAACAGAGCGACACGTGACGGCGACTGATTTGTGAATCAAAAATATGAAGAAACTGACTTCTTCGATGAACTAAGACCGTGCCTTGTGTTAATTATGTATTAATTAATACAAGGTTCAGGCATTTTTATCATAATCATCAAATTTTAATTTTATTTGTCATTAATAAAAAAGATAACTTGATATGTTTTTTTAACACTGATGATGTTCTTTTTTTTCTGCCAGGCTCCACATTCTGTGCTTTCAGTTGGTTACTGACGAGTGACGATGTCGTAAGTTCAACACGCTTGCGGACGACCCGAAAGATAGATAGACCACCGAAAAACGCAAAAATGTCGCGGTTTAAACAGAAAATTAGTTTGAAATTATTCGGTCCATATTATGATGAGTTTGAAGGTAATTTCTATGCTGGTTAGTTAAAACAATAACACGATGGGTCGTAGTATGTCCGGTGCTCATATTCCGTTCTAAATAGTTTCGAGGTCAGCTCATACAATATTGTTTAGTTGAACCTCCACACTTCTGCCGCGTTGGTACTTCATTTCCGTTGCCCGCTTGACTTTGAGAACACGAACTAACAGACTTATACATAATTATAATAAAATCGTAGCGAAGTCTAAACTGTACATTGAATATTGATGATAAAAAGTAATTACAGACCTACTACTGGGGTCGATTCTAATACCAAAAATACAGTGAAGTCTTCATAATGTGCATATATCGAAATGAGGGAAACTAAGCTTAATTTTATCGACGGAAAAAAAAAAATAACAAGGATAGGGTCTCTACCTGCTAAAGTAAACAGTTGATAGGAAACGTTGTGATAAAGTTATAAACATGGTTATTTTAATTTTAGAAAGCTGATACGATAGAGGATAATTTAAAGTAATAAAAAAGGGTAGGTAATCGGGACTTCTATTGAGATATTTTACAATTATTGCAAAAATTATAATAATATCAGATTTTTGTTATAAAATCACCCTAATTCTCAATTGAGAATCTCGTGTTTTTGCTTTAGTTTTTATTTTATGAAGACGGCCTCTTATTTTCAGTCATTACTGAGTCTTTTTCATCGTAATAGATCGTTTAATTTGAAAGCTATAGGTACAGATTTGTTCACACAGGGGTCACAGCAGCGACAAAAATTTAGGAAAAATGCTTTATAAAATATTTAATAATTGTTTTTTTAGATTTTTATTAATATTTTTTCCGTCCATAAAATTGAGCTAAGTTTCCTCCCTCATTTTGAAAAGTTTATGTATAAAAAAGTATAGTGAGTAGTAGTGTTGTATTTTAAAGTATTCTATTCTATTCTATTATCAAGACTCACACTGTATACTGTTTTAAGAATTTTTGTCTGTTTGTCTGAATGTATGTTCCAGCATCACGCAAATTCTACCACATAGATTCTATTCAAATTTTGCATAGATATTCTCTCGCTATTTGTTATGGGGGATGAGCAATATTGCAATAAGTTTGTATTCCTATTATTATAGAGCTCACAGATACTTGTAAAAATACGAGCCAAACGGTAAGAACATTGCAGATAGTCAGATTTAAACTTTTAAATGTCATCACGCTATATCTTTATGGGGCTAAGCAGTAAATCATCATTACATATTATACAGGATAGATTTCTGAGATGGGGCAGTAAGGGTAACTTAAAAGACGCGTTTAAGCAACACGAAATCGGTCTTAGGGCCACTTGCACGTTTAGTTTGGTTAAATGATTAAATGTAGAGTTTGTAAACTCGGAGTGCAGTAATAAATAAATTAAAAAAGACAAAAAACCCGACTGCGTAAAAAGTGAACTTCTAAAAACATGGAAACCAGATTTATATAACTTAATACTATAAACAATATCATGCAGTCGGAGGCAATAGGTTTTTATCGTTAAATTTAAGAAGATGCCTCCGACTGTACGAGATTGAAATGAAACCGACGTGTCCATAAATTGAAACCTGTATGTCTTAGAAAATTGGAAGATATGTGACATCCATCAACTCGGACTGGGCCCACGTGGTGGGTTACCTGTGGCCCTGCTCTCACAGAATGTGGAGGCCTGTGTCCCAGCAGTGGGAACATTATAGGCTGATTACGCATGCATGCATGCAAGCTCACAGAATAATATCTATTTCGGTAAATAATTAGCAATTAATACTCACAGTTGCTATTTAAAAGCTACCATCCTAATTCACCCCCTTATACTTTGGGACCATTGACAAGCAAAATTTGGACGTGATATTTATGTGTTGGCTATAAGCCACCTTCAAACTTTATCAAACGTTACCTCGGGATGTCTATTTAAGTAGTCTTCCTGCTCTCGTTGTATCTCTAGACCAACTCGTGTGGTGATTGCTCGTTGGCATGGGGTTATTGCGTGCCAGTCTTGGTACATAAGCCCTTCAGCTGAAAACAGATCCTGGGGTAATCCCTTCATATAGCGGATAATCGGCGTTACAGGCATGGTGGCGGATTTTTAACACTACTAATGAATAAACTAAGCAATACTTTTATACATATATTTTGTTAAAATAATATCAATGTGTGTTAACTTATTTGACATTTATTTTTGATTTTTGTGTTCCACAGACTAAGTAGCCCAATCTATTAATCTTAATGTACTCTATGATTCAAATGATTGTTTTATGAGCGGTTATGGCTGGTAAAAACTGCCAGATTGTATGTGAAATATAAATATAAAAAGGAGTTGGTTATCATGCTCCAAGGCTATTACCATAACAATAAGTTCTAACGGACGACAATATTATATTATAAACCAATTTTTCTATTCTATATAATGATTTCTTGATTGAATTACAGATTTTGGAAGGTAAATCCTATGTTCTATGTTAGAAGGTTTGGTTTCCGCACTTAGTCCTCCAGGCGAACCATTGTGCGTAGACCATAGCGGCCAGTGAGTACCATTGTATCTATCACATAATAAATTTTTCTCTCATTGCTTCATTTTTAATCATGTTAACCTATTGTGATTTTATTCTAGGTGATATTAAATATTAATAAAATAAGAAACTTAAATATTATAAATATATAATCTTTAACTATATATATAAAAGAGAATTCCACTCACTGACCACTCATCACGAAATCTCGGAAACTACTGGGCCGTGAGGTCTAAAATTTGGCACAAGCATTCTCTATGGGGTGCAGGCGCGCACTAAGAAAGGATTTTTATAAATTCGCACCTTAAGCGGTTGAAAAGGGTGTCAAAGTTTGTATGAAACTCCTATGTTTTTAAAGTTAGAGACATGAATGTTGGCCTGATTGTTCCTTTCAACTTCTAGGTGCTCACTAAGAAAGGATTTTATGAAATTCGGTGCTTAAGGGTGAAAATAAGGGTTTTTAATGTTTGTATGAAAAATGTACCAAATGCAGTTAAGATCCAAATTGAATCTTACAGCAACGAGTTATTGCATACTTTACATTGAAATTAGAATTCGGAGGTCGATAAAGATCTAAATTGAATTTTACGACAACGCGTTAATGCATATTTTACATTGAAATTAGAATTCGGAAGCCGATAAAGATCCAAATTGAATTTTACGACAACGCGATAATGCATATTTTACATTGAAATAAGAATTTGGAAGTTCCTTGAGGTTTATTTATCTTTAGTTTTTGCCAAATGCCAATTTCTAGGTGGCCAGTATGTTTCAGTAATATGCAGGCGTGATAACGTTCTAAAGTTTTTATGCCAATTTATACGTGGCCAGTACTTTTCAGTATGCAGGCGTCTGCTAAAAGATAATGAAATGAGGTTCTAATTGGTATTCAGGTAATTTTAACGTTGCAGTTATAGCAATAAAGTCGAGAATGCCAAGGGGCAAACTTCACAATGTTTAAAAAATGTCGCGGCTTGCAAGCCGATCGTTTCAAAAACGAACTCATGTATCAATCACAGAATACTGTAAAACCCGAGGTTACCTAAGCGATACACGTTCAAGCTATTTTTACCGAAATTTCTGTTCTTCTTTATTTTGATAATACTACACTAATTTGCTTGGAAATATTTTTCATCGTCGTTGTCGTTGTGTGTGTCGTTTCATTTGTCGTCGTGTGGTTTGTCTTCGTATTGGTTTGTTTCGCTTCCTAATTTTAAATTGAAGGATACTAATTGTGTTTTTACCTATTGCCTGGTTGGAATTTTGTTATTTCTATTCCTTTGCGAATTACTTATTGTGTAGGTATTTCACACTGTGGTATTACTACTTATATTAGTTTATAGTATTAGTCGTTCTTACTAGAAAAAGTGTCCTTGAATACCTACGTTCGTATTTCAATTTTATTGTTCAGTATCTTTGGTTTAGGCTGGTGTTGTAAGGGTTTTAAAAAGGTAATTACGTTCAAGTAATATTTTTTACGTTACTTACTGATCGTGGGCACTGTTTAATTAAAATGGGTGGTCAAAATATTAGCACTTCTAATGGAGTGCAAATTCTTTGCCAAATAGTAAATATACCTGGTTATGGCGCATGCTTATTTTCATCCTTATCCTATTTGGTGAACGGTAACGTGGCCATGGCTTCTCAAATTCGATCCAGCATTGTGCGCCACGTATCTAACAACTGGGAAATGTTTCAACCTTTCACCCAGGAGCGGTCAGGAACTGTTTATGGTTCGAAGCGTAAATACGTTGCTGAAATGTCTTGTGATGGCACCTACGGAACCACCTGTGAACTCATGGCAGCGGGAGAACTATTCCCATTTGAGTTCCAGGTGTTTCAAGATGGTATTTTTATTGCTGGTTTTGGGAAAGCACAACAGGGAGTAAAAATAACCCAATTCGCAGGAAACTTTAATGAAGGTCATTTTGATGTTTTAATTCCGTTGGCTAATTTAAGTAATAAAAAAGATCTTTTGACCCCTCACGCCGGCAAAATTGAAGAATCACAGACCGTCCCCGACTCAGCGGTAAATGTGCAGTTGAATTCACAATCCCAGTCCCAATTCACTGCTATTGATTTTGTCGAGAAGTCGCTTGCCTAAGTGAGCTGGGGTTGTATGCCAGAAAAAAATTACTCGCATTCCGTTTATGCGAGTAATTTTTTTCTGGCATACAACCCCAGCACCAAATTATTGTCTTCGTTGACGAATCACCGACTTACACTCAGTGTGCACCATTTTCTAACGTGTTCCTTAACCAAATTCCTTCTTTTGGTTCCGAACAATCGGCAACTTTTACTGAATTATGATCCTGATTTGGGCAGAGTCACCAACCGAACATACTCCTGAACTAAGTCCACACGAATCGGTTATTGTAAGTAAAGGAAACAATAGGTAAGTTCCTGCGTTTAGCAGGAAAAGATTCACAGATGGGATTAGGAAAAAACAATTAAGAAAATCTGCTTCAAAGTATGCAAAAAATAAACCCGACGTTAATAAATCAGCTGTAAAAATATATGCGGATGCTCACATGGAAGCTCACCGTGAGGCTGTAAGTAAGTACTCACAAAGTTATCCTGAAGTAAACCGTGAAGCTGTGAGGCATTATGCATCTAATAATCCTCAGATTAACCAGACAGCAGCAGCAAAATATTACGCAAATAAATTATTGCCTTGGACAAATAAGCATTTATCTGGTTTTAAATATGAGCTTGAAATTGATTATTCCAAGGATAAGGTGGTTGAACTTGGATCTTATCATTCTTTCCTTATTTTAAAAATTTCCTCATTTTACTATTACAACACACTTAATTTTGCGTATGGATTAACTAAGCTTATACAATTTATAACATAACTACATTTGGTACGGAACCCTAAATGCGCAAGTTCCGAAGTGCACTATTGGTCTGTTCACTTGGAATATTATACATCTCATAAACACCAACGTATGAAACACGAAACGCGCGAGTGAAACCGCGCGGGTACAGCTAGTAATATAATATAATATTATTTATATTATTATATTCGTCATCACAGATAATTTTACAAATTCATTTACATAAACAAAATATTTTAAAAGAGTAACAATAGAATGGAGTTTCGTGCCCTTTTTTCTCCATACGAAACTACCTTTTGGAAGGGGCAAGTAGAATCAGTTCTATTTTCTGTAAATTTTGACGTTCAAAAGTGCCATAAAAGTCTATATGAAATAAATGTTTTGACTTCGACTTCAACTTCGACTTTACCATTATATTATTATACATTCTAGGTAGTCTCTTATTAAAGAGGGATCAAAAATGGCACGAAACTATTAAAAATTGTATTTTAGAGACGTTGCATTTTATAATAATAAGGATGGATGGAAGAATAGAACGAGGGTACCCACGTGAACTACCTACATGGGTAGGGTTGGGGTCGCATTCGCACAATAACGATATGAGAGGGTGCATGGGGTTTGTTTAAAAAAATATCCGATTCATGGGACTCAGGTGTAGTAAAATCTTTCGTTGTATTTTAAACTGAAGATCTTATAAAGTTATCAAGTTAAGCATCACTTCTTTAGACACACGCTAACCTGGTACGATGGATGATCCTTCAGACACGAATACACAATAATCTTTTCTGACTCATGTATTATAATTTCACATTTCACTACACTAAGGAAAAGAAAGAACACACGCTTCTTCTCTTGTATAATGCCCCACTCTTGATATCGTCTTCTGATGCAACCAATGTAACCTACAGATGTATTTCATTTATGTGAGAATGCTGGTATCCATAACACAAGTAAAATTTTTCTCTGGATGCCAGAGTTCATAAAAAGACTGCATAAAGCACTAATTGTTATATAATTGTAATACGCTATTATTGTATACGCATGGTGTTGTTTGTGTTTGATTGTTCAACCATTATTTGTTCAATGAATAATCTTAATCTTAATTTTGTATTATTACGTTTATGACAGTATAGTGTATATACAAATTAACTAGCGGAACTTCGCAGATGTGATGGGTATCGATATCCAAACACGACAAAATTAAAAAGATTTGATGATATTTTTTTTGGGGTCATCGACCGCTTGTGGTGTTGTACATGAAGTATGAGTTGAGAAAATCTGTTTTTTTTTGTTTTATTGTGTTTAGATATCGTTACTATCACGTCTGTGATTGGACACGGATCAAATTTGACACACGGATAATTTATAACCTAGATTAACACAACATATTGGTGCGAAATCGCGGGCGCGACAGGCACCGACAAAGAAAATGTGCTACTAGAGTCGCGTCGCGCCCGCGATATCGCACCAGTATGTACGACCTTGAAGTCTTTCTGTTAGTTATCATTTTAAGTAGGTAAATCCCTGAACCGAGCGTTATAAAATTTGATAGATAAGTGGCATGGGACCTGGAGAAGAACTTGATTACTATTCCTACTGGATATTTTTATCTTTAGAATAAAACCGTAGCGAAGTCAAAACTGTTAATTGTTTTTTTTTAAGTAATGTTTTCGAGGTCTGGAAATGATCCTATTGCCGAAAATATAATGTTCAGAAGTTTTGTCTGTTTGTCTGAATGTATTTCCAGCGTCACACAAGTACTACCGGGTAGATTTTGTTCAAATTTTGCATAAATATACCCAATAAGTCTGGTTATGTATGTTATGTATGTATCTGGGGTAAGTAATATTTGATATAATAACAAAATCTCTAATATTTACAAGATATAACAACTGAATCTATAATTTTTTTTGATATAATGATCAGTTAATATAATGAACGATTGATATAATTTTAAAGCAACTAATTTTTATAAGCATAACATACATTGAATATAAAATCGTTTGATATACCACTCAAAAGACCTAAAACCTATTTAGTCTAATATGATAAAACGTGCAAGCAAGCATGCAGCATGCAAGCAAGCATGTAGCAAGCAAGCATGCAGCAAGCAAGCATGCAGCAAGCAAGCATGCAGCAAGCAAGCATGCAAGATGCAGCAGGCATGTTTTCTGTCACGGCTCCGGCGCTGCAGGGCTACAGCGGTCCCATGCGAGCTTATCGTCACAGATGGTTTCACGCTCACCACCGAGACCGGCCAGCCTCAGCCGCGGCGGCAAGCGTTGAAACCACCTGCTCCTCAGCTCGCGGGCCGCCTCGCCCCTACGCGCCTACGCGATTTTAAATAACACTCTAGGGGTAGGGCAGACAAGACTACGTGGAGTCGGTTTTGCAGCGATTCGTTTCTGTCACGCCGCTCCCGCAGCACGCTCAATCAAATTAATCGCAATATTATATACTTATTTTAAACGATACGCCTAATGATTTTCTATTAAATAAACGTTATATTTATTTTCGTATTATTTATTCTAAAACTTATTTATTTAAATAAGTTTTAGAATAAATAATTGTTATATCCAAAGAAATTATATCAACAGTTGGTATATCTCACGTTGATTATATCTTATGAACGATAATAAAATGAAATTAGACCAAATGAGTTTATACGTTATGAGACGCACCCATGTATCTGTGTTAGTGGTGAGAAATAAAATATTATCTTATATATAAAATTCTCGTGTCACAATGTCAGTTACCATACTCCTCCGAAACGGCTTGACCGATTTTTATGAAATTTTATATGTATATTCAGTAGGTCTGAGAATCGGCTACTATCTATTCTTTATAACCCTAAGTGTTAAGGGTGGCTTTCCCACGGGATTGAGACTTACGCGGGTGAAACCGCAGGGCGCAGCTAGTATTATACAATATTATTATTATAGTTTATTACAAATTGTAAAAACCGTGTTACCGCGTAAATGTTAGAATATTGCAGACAATTAGAGATTTAACCTTTTAAATTAGTATCAATTATGACATTATACAGGCTGGATTTTTAAGGTTGACCACTACTTTGTATGTAAATAACAGTGACAGGAAGTTAATATATCCTCTTCTGAACCAGCCTATTTGGCGCGAAAATGGGTGTGCGCCACGAACAAACTGAATCAGTCGGACTGAATCAGACCGATTGGCGAATCTCGCATAACTAACATCGGCCTCATCGGCCTCACTGAGGCCGATCGGCAAAAGGAGGATAACATTATCAACATACACTAAGTGGATAAAATACGTGTGATTGCAGCTAACTCAAAAACTACCCAAGCCAAGTTAATAACATTTATAATGGATCACCGTGCAACATTTCTCTAACAGATGAAATAAAAAATCGGTCCTCATTTGACGAAAATATAGAACATAATATTTAAAAAAAAAATACAGATGAATTGAGAACTATATAGTACAGATGATTTAAAGTCGGTTACTGCTTCGAGCGTTTCTTCGAAAGTTCCAGGACTGTTTTTGATTGACTGTTTTAAAACCTCGATGCCCAACAATTGATAATTTTTGTGTTTTATTTTTCAAGGTTCCGTAGTCAACAAGGAACCCCTGCCCCCTTATTACAAAACAAGGTTTATCTTCAGACCCAGGTTTAAAACATGGAGCCATTATTGAATTTCGAACTTTATTCCGACTATGGTAAAGTTCCTAAACATAAAACTGACAACTTAGTACCGAACTAAGTTTTCAGTATTGTATAAAGAACGGTATTTCAATCACTGTTACATTCATATTACAAAAACTGGCTCCATGGTTTAAGCCATGTCTAAATATAAATCTGGTTTTGTAATAAGGGGGTAAAAGTGTCGCCATGTCCGGCTGTCTGTCTGTGCGCGGCTTAGCTCAGAGACTCTTAGAACTAGAAAGCTGGAATTTGGCATGGGTGTACACACAGACCAGTATACATATTAAATATCAAGTTGAAAAGATCTCGTCTGATGAAGTCTATGCTCCGCCCAGCACCGATCCAAGTCCAAAACCCCGAGAGGTTTCAGCTCGAACTTCAGAATCGTTTTGAGTGCCTAGGGAGCTCCGTGGACGATTATAACGATGGGTTCGTCAGAACTGTCCATAGGGTAGGTTCTAAGAACTTCAAGGCCCGTCGTATAAATATATACAAGAAGCTCTCTGATTCTACTTAACAGCTCAACGAGGAGAGGCGCGAGATGTACCTGCAGTCTTCAGACAAAAAACTCGACAAGGAAAATGAATGGTAATCAATACGTTTTAGGCCTGATTATGTACTAATTAATTAACTAGAGCACAATTTGTGGTTTTACTACATTAAATGCAGTACTAGTAGGTACCTACCTAAGTACCTACGTAAATGTGGTTATGGGACCTTTGAACTAAACTAGCTAATTAATATAACCACAACGTTTTGATAGTAAGTAGACATTATTGGCAACATTGACTTCATGTAAATCTCTTTTTAAAGATCTCAATATATTAAGTATTCCAGGTATGTACATATTTGAAACCTGTTTTGTTTAAATCTTAGACAAAGAAATGTATAGATGGCGGGTAGCTCCATTTCATTCTCACAAGAAAGATAATTATTTTACGTATATATATATAGGAAAAGGACAAAGCTATACTATTTCCGTCTCTCAGTGCGTGTCAGTTGTTCAAGGTCAGCGACATTTGTAGCTTCGACTTACATGGCGTTTTTGTGAAATTGTGAAGTTTATATTGCACTACTTTTCTGCATCATAGAATCATCAATTAGCTGATTTGTTTTGTTTTAAAACCCAGGGTAAAGGGTTGGGTTTATGGTATCATTGGGTCCTATATACATTTATGGATATGTATATAATATGCTGTCTCAACTGGCCACGCTACCCGAACCTCTATAGTTTTCTTAGTTTTTTTTTTTTTGGGTGGGAAATTATCAAATAACTTCTCCCGCTCTGGGCTGAGCGGGAGGGCGTGTCAGACTTTTACTGACTAAAACCCACCCGTGTTCCTTCCGTTGCCTGTGTGCCAGGACCACGATATCCCTTTCGGACAAACTCGCAACCCTGGCAGGCATTGGCCCTAACGGACCCCGTCAGTTGGTGCTGACATCTCTTTGAGGCGCGCGTGAAACACAACGCGCCGATGACCCGGGCCTGGTCCTTATCGGACGGCGAGCTACCCATCGTTCACCGTCCGCAGGCCCGCGCCTACGGTGGTCGGGAGTTGCAAGCTGTTGCTTGCGACTCCCGACGCCTGGGGCGTCTCCTGCGGTGGCTAAGGGCGTGAGGGCGCGAACCCTGCCTCACTCTCACGCGTTCCGCTTCCTCTTTCGCGAGCATTACTGCTTCGCAGAAGGAGGTGACGGCCTCCCATGCACTCTCGCTCCGAACAATGGCCTGAACCAGGGCCGGATGCGAGAGATCGCCGCCGCCGATCGCCTCCGTGAGGACACAGCGGTGCTCCGCCCAAGCCGGGCAGACCTCCACCGTATGCTCCACCGTGTCCTCCGGGCGATCCACACAGTGGTGACACCCGGGCGTTTCCTCCCGCTTTATCTTGAACAGGAACCTCCCGAAACAACCGTGTCCGGTGAGGACCTGCGTCAGGCGGAAGGTTAGGACGCCGTGGCGCCTCTCTAGCCACTCCTCAAAGAGGGGACTTATCGCCACAATTAGGTATGTAAAATATTTTTCAGGTATCTTTTTTATATTTTTATTTTAATGATAAGGTATTTGAAACACATAATTTCATCTTTTTGTTTTACAAGCTGTAGTTTATATATATTTTTTTAAAGTATTGTTCGTACTGACGTCATTAGTACCTGAATAGCTTAGGATCATTGCCACATTTAACACTTATTAAAACCAAAATTCAGTAAAGTGAAACTGTCAAATTTGACAATTAATTTGTTTACATTTCATACTTTAGCGATTTCCGTACTTTATTTTAAAGTTATGGCTTATTAATAAAATTAATGGATTCGAAGACTACTTCTGCTAAGTTCTTCATACCGTCAAGTATTATACACCACAACAAATAGCCGACACAAATTGATTGTTAGTAAAAGAAACCTTTTAAAGGAAATGGTGCGAAGAAGTAAATGTTTAGTACAAGTCTGGGCGGCGACTGTTTTATTGTGAAGATCATTTTAACGTAAGTTAAGTTTTCCTGAGGCGATACATCGATGTGATTCGACTTGTACTGTCCGCCGCTGGTGAAAAACTACACTATTTACATATTTACTTAAACCTGAATAGAATAATAATAAGTGCTTCATGTAAATTTGACGTTGACATGACACTTGACACATAAAGAACAACTTAATTACAAGAGACACTGAAAGTTTCCAATTCAGGCTGCTTTGTGACGTCATTTAGAGGTCAAATAAAAGTCAAGTGATTTTAAGTATTTTTGTGAAAATAAATACGATCTTATAATGTTAAGACCTATTAATAGAAAAATAAGTCTTAGAAGCTTAAAATCTCGAAATGATTTTGGAATCGGCATGGGTCAATTTTTACTTTACATACCCAATTGTGGCGTGCCCAGCGCTGGGTTGCGACAATCGCACTCTCCACGCCGCCATGAGATCCCGCCGGAGCTCCGTCCGCTGTGCCGCGATTTCTCGCGGCAGAGTTTTCTTACTTTAAGGTTTAAATTCACTCCGAATTATTTCAACGTCTTGGATGTCTGTTACGTTTATCAAGATAACCTGATAGGCTAATTATTCCTCCTATGAAAAGCCACATAGATCACAAAAGTTGCTTTCCAATGGTTCTATGGTTATAAAATAAATTACCAAAATCATATAGGGAACTACAAATTAATCATTTTGAAACAGTGATAATCAAATAGCATACTATAGACAAAACATTATATTCTGTGAGTGAGTTTATAAACTTTAAAGTTTCATAGTGACATTCAAGAATTATAATTTGACAAATGATTGACATTTCTATTCTTAATATATTTTATAACCAGGTACAATTTTATTATTCCAATATTATATTTCCAATTAATATCTTCATGTAATTCGCTAAAACTAGCATGAAAAATATAATCAATTATTATGCATGCTAGTTTTAGCGAATTCGGAAACGGTTTAAGAAACCGGTAAAAAACTCGACCATCTGTAATGTACTACTATTCTTGCAAATAAATTTCATTTCATTTCATTTTATGGGCCTTCCTAAACACCAACAAAAAAGAAGTTGCAAAAGTTATATTATTATCTTCTTTCTATAATCTGAGATTATTATAATTAATAAAATTATAATTATTTACCTACCCATAATTGGTACCCATGTTTTATGTCCAGTGTGTATCACTTTCACTAGTTTCTTACTACTATACTGAAGCTTAGCTAGAGAAAAACATAAAAAAACACCACGAAAAAAGGTTATTTGACTGCTATCAAAAATATAAGTATATGAATTAATGCACAATTTTATAAGTGTTGCTAAACATACGATTAGTGAAAAAATTAATAATATCGGTGGAAAAATGGAGAAGCTTTTGAAATTATTCTAAGTACGTACTATCCTTGCGCAAAACGGTAATTTTACTAAATAGCGCGAAGTTACCATGGTGTTCTTGTGTTGTGACGTCAGATCGCAGCAGTGCTTGTCTGTCTACAATAGACTTTAAAACGCATACAACTTTGGCATTTTTTGAGATATTAAAACATATTTTTTTACTGAGGCTTAATTAGGGTTCCGTACCAAAATGGTAAAAAGGAACCCTTATGGTGAGACTAAGTCTGTCTGTCTGTCTGTCACTCCTGGATATCTCACGAACTACTTACTGATGCTATCAATTTGAAATTTAGAATAGTTTTAGATGACGTTTGCCAAACTATTTTGCAAACAAGAAAGAAATTTATAAAATTATATCTTTTTTGCAAAAGGGACTGAAAGGGGGTCTTAAAAATTTGAAGTGGGGCTACTAGGGCATGTGGGATATCATATGAAAGAGCGCTGTTTGCACATTCTCAAACATTAATTTTTTAGGCAGCATAGGTTTCAACTTTAGATGAAAAATGTAAAAAATACCGTCCCCCCCCCCCCTTATCTCCGAAGTTTGCATAGATAAAAATCTGAAATTATTCTATGTGATAGAAGTTTATGTAAAGATTACTGGAAAAATAAAACAATGTCTCTAAATAGCACAGTTTTTCAGAAATCATCAACATGAATATCGCTCTTGACCGGTTTTTTTTTTGTTGGTGTCGGTAAATCTAAATAAATAGACAGTCAAGTACCCTATTGAGTATGCGGCCATCCATATTGGCATTGCAACGAACACCTAAATCAAAGTCCACTGACAAGCTAAAGGTAGACGAAACCAAAATAGCAATTATTTCCATCCAAATAATTCCAAGTATAATTTTGCGAAGAGCTTACCCAGTGATTACAATGCCTTTTGAAGTTTCAAACGTTTCGACATCCCCTAGCTTGCACAGAGGTTTGAGATGTAATATTGTCGAGTACCCGTAATCAGTCTGATAGAGCTTGTGTTGTAGTGAAACGCTTCAAGCCTGCTAAGTACTGCTGCTGACTGTTTCCTCGCAGATAGTCTCGGTAAGGACGAAAGCACTCGAAGGATGTATTTCTGAAAATTAGTTTATAAAGTCAAAGTCAAATTGTTTATTTCAAATAGGCACATATAAGGCACTTTTGAACGTCAATATTTACAAAAAAAAATAATTGATTCTAGACACCCATTCCAAAATGTATTTTTGTATGTAGAAGAATGGACATGACGCGACACGCGGGGCCTTTGTGCCGTGTCGCGTCGCGCGACAAGTCGCGCTGGTATGTAGAATTAAAGTCACCCCTTTCAAAATGTATTTTCGTATGTAGAAGAATGGGGAAGAAACTCCACCGGTACTCTTTTAAAATCTTGTACAATATTTTTTATAGGTACATTAATTATATAATTATAATTATGTGAAGACGATGCACCTAGAATAAAATTACTATACCACACTAGGTAATAGAAAGAGTTAAGAATGAAGCAATGACAGATAAATTAATTATGAGATAGACACATGGTGCTCACATATTTACAAAAATTGTAAAAAAATATATACGTTTTCTTAAAAAATAACAATATCAGTGTGAGTTAAGGTAATCACAATATCAGTATCAATATCAGTGTGAGTATATGTAGTGTTCAGACTAATAAGCATAAAGTATTAACAGGTTGAGGGACACTGAAACGACCCAATAGAAGTTTTATGGTCATGACGCCAAAGGGCATTTGATGTCCTTGAAAGATTTTTTTTTTACGTAGTCTTACACTAGGAATTTATCCTGTATTGTGGGTGCGTTTACAAACATTTAAACTCACATACATAAACAGCCCGACCCGGAACAACTACTTGTAGGTCATACAAATATTTGTTCCGTGTGGGAATCGAACCCACGACACGCAGCGCAGCAGTCAATCGCTTAACCACTGCACCAACCGTGCCGTCAAAACTTTATAATAGGATATGTTATACTGCGTGGGCGTCAACCTACTCATTTATGCATTCTATTTTAATATTTATAGTAGGTAATATAACATTAAAAATATAAGATAAACTTTATATATTATTTAGAAACTAGCTGACCCGTGCCCACTCCGTTGGGCGGTAAACATTTTTACTCTATGACACTCACAAATAACGTGGCTTTCTATGGGTAAAAGAATACCTACCCTACCTACCTACGCTACCTACCTACCTACCCTACCTACCTACCTACCCTACCTACCTACCCTACCTACCTACCCTACCTAACCTACCTACCTACCCTACCTACCTACCCTACCTACCTACCTACCTACCCTACCTACCTACCCTACCTACCTACCCTACCTACCTACACTACCTACCTACCTACCCTACCTACCTACCTACCTACCTACCTACCCTACCCACCTACCTACCCTACCTACCCTACCTACCTAAAATAAAAAAATAAAAAACTTCACATAAACATTCTACTAAATAGTCCGAACAAAGCCTAAACCTTTTTTTTTATAGGTGAGCCCGTTCTTGAGTTATAAAATTACAACGAAAAGTGGCATTGATTTTTATAGATATAGATGATGTAACAATTGGCAATATAAATAAGTTGAATGTTATTCAATGATTAAGAATAACATTCAACTTAGAGAGCGAAGGCAAGTAAAAATGCGAATTAGACCGCCTAATTGAAAAATCTTAACAAAGATAATAAACCAAATCAAGCGAATAAATACAAAAAGAAAGTGTTTTATTGAGCCCATAAGGCAACGATAAAAGTATTCGTCATACTACCTACCTAATAGATTAAAACAAAAATTAAAAACTTGCCATGTCTCCCCTAACTGCGTCCCCTTCTGAACCATTATGAATAATTAAGAATAGTAATAATAGCACGCCAAATAAAGCAGACCTTTAATAATGTTGTGCATATTTCACCAACTAATTATTGTTTGGGCCGTCGCTCGTGTTGATCCAATTATGTGAGTATTGCGCTGCCAAACGTCCCTATGCTGACTTTGGTATTCACCCCATGGCTAATTATAAAAATTATATGGATGATTCTAATTATTTTAGTTAAGGCGCTGACAAGAGGCAAATGACAAAAGTAGGCTTGTCTTAAACAATAAAATAGCCAAATCTATATAGGTTGTGGTAGCGGAAAATATATATGTTATTCTTGAACATATTTCTCAGAACTTGGTTGTTACCAAAACAAGTTTAGAAAAAAATCTCTATACAAATTAACGGTAAACTAACCCTTTACTTTGAGTTTCAATCCAAAATATCTGTATTAAATATCAACGTACGGTTGGTATTTCATTATTAACCAAACGTCTTATTTGCATGCAGAACTTGGTTGTTTTTTATTTTCGATTACTCAACTCATTTTGGGGTAAATAAATAAATAATTGCTTCATATTTTGCAATAAATTACAAGCGTTGTATCATCGCGCTTCTCTTTCTTTCATATGCAGTCTGACAGTGACAGTGGTTTACCTGTTGTTAGCGTCTTAAGCCATGAATTAATAATATTAATACCCTTGCATAAAAGTTTGCGAGTATCTTGCGTGATATTATGAGCAAAAAAAAATCTGATTGGTGATTGTCACACCTCTGTGCCTCTGAAAGCATGTCAAGCCGTTGGTCCCGGCTGTCATTCGTAGAACTTGGTCAAAGTTCTACGCCCAGTCAGAAGCCCCAAACTCTGACAAACAGTCTTACCAAGGGGTATCGTGTTACCCAGTCACTGGGTTGTGAAAGACAGATAAGCAGAAACGGAAAAAAAAACTAGTATTCAGGTTGCAACCGGTTTAGACTGCAAGCCGACACCAGCATAGTTGGGAAGGCAGATTGCGTCATTGTCACAATGTCATTCAAGCTACTTATAAACGTCTGTCAAGAGACTGGCAAGTGTATTTCTGACTTTAAAGGTTACAGCATGTCGATTCCGTAACCATCTCACCGTGAAAACTTATGTGAAGTGAGCGTGCAGTGAACTGTCAGTGTCATCCCACCTGATGCTAGGGATGGACCAAATATTACATTTACAATCATAATCGAGATTTGAATACTATTTTTATGCTAATTCTATTGATTCTAGAAAAAAATATGAAAAAAAATAACAAAATCCGCCTTATTACAAAACAAGATTTATATTTGACAAGGCTTAAATCATGGAGCCTGTTTTTGTAATAAGAACGTAACTGTGATTTAAATACCGTTCTTTATACAAAACTGAAAACTTAGTTCGGTACTAAGTTGTCAGTTTTGTGTTTAGGAACTTTACCATGGTCGGAATAAAGTTCGAAATTCAATAATGGCTCCATGTTTTAAACCTGGGTCTGAAGATAAACCTTGTTTTGGAATAAGGGAGAATGAGTTTCTGACTGAATTTCTGTTTTGCTATTTTATTTAAAAACCTCCTAATTAGTAATGTTTAGACACTTAAATACTAGCTTTGAAATAATATAAAATTATAAATAGAATTAGTATAAAAAATATTATTAAAATCTCGATTATGATTGTAAATGTAGTGCTTGGTCATTCCCTAGCATCAGTGAGATGACACTGACAGCTCACTCCACGCAATAATTCACGGTGATATTTTTACAGAATCGCACCGCAGTTTACATTTCACTGATACGCTACGCTGCACTAATAAGCGACATGATTCCAAACATCCGTTTGAAATGCTTTAGCTGCGTGAGATTACAGACTGACAGAAATTCAAGTTAGTTTATTCAGGTAACAAAGTTCTTAAAATATACAAGTAGCATGGTATGACATTCTCACTAACAGAAGACAGATCAAACAGTGAGTCCCAAATTAGACACATTAGGCACAACCTGTATCTTGGTGACACCAAAAACACAGTTATTAATTTAATGGGTTCTGCTAGCGCAAGATTGTTATATAGAAGTTCATTACAAAATTTAGAAAATTTACAAAATTGTGTGTACAAAGTAAATAAATAACATAGATTATTCATAGAAAAACAGTTAAGTGTGAGTGAGGGAAAGTATTCTATCAGACAGTGTGCATTAACATGTGCTGCAAAGTAAACTTTCTGTTTCTTCATATGTTCGGCCCAGCAACCAATAGACGCCCCCACCGCTGCCTCCGGCCGCTACTGTCAGCTGTTCGAACGTGTAGCGCTCGGCCCATGGTGGCGCGGGGACCCCGCCGCTGCGCGCGTCGCTGGCGTCGCTGCCGGCGGCAAGCGCGGCGGACGTGGCGCCGTCCGCTGAATTTAGTGAGTTACATGTCAACGCTGAGGATGTATTTCAATGTGTTAAAGGTATGAAACGTGGTAAGTCCCCGGGTAACGATGGGCTCAGTGTTGAACACGTTTTGTTTGCACCTGCTTTGGTATTATTTTGATAAAATTGCTTACTTATTTAATTCTTGTATTGACCACAGTTACTTACCTCAAGATTTTATGAAAAGCACTGTTGTACCCATAGTAAAAAACAGAACCGGTGATGTGTCCAGTCTGTCTAATTACCGCCCAATATCACTTGCAACCATATTATCAAAAAATTTCGAAAACCTGATTATGAAACACTTAAATGAAACGAACATTCCGCTTAATAACGCACAGTTTGGGTTTCGTCGGGGCCTGTCCACTGACCTAGCTATCTTTGCACTAAAAAATACTATTTATAAATACCTTAGTAGAAATACAACAGTATACGCATGTTTTTTAGACCTCAGTCGAGCTTTTGATACAATTAATTATAGTATACTCTGGAACAAGTTGAGACAAACCCATTTGCCGAATAAAATAGTAGACCTGTTTGAATATTGGTATAACAATCAAAGTAACCAAGGTATAACAATCAAAGAAATCAAAGTAACGATGGGATAACGCCTTTTCGGAGACGTATACGTAGACGATAGGCTGACCAGTGGCGTAAGACAGGGTGGCCTAACCTCCCCGGTGCTGTTTAACTTATCGAGGAGCTGAGCAGTACCAGAGTCGGATGCCATATTGGCGGTGAATGTTTAAATAACCTCAGTTATGCAGATGACATGGTCCTGCTCAGCCCCTCGGTCAACGGACTCAGAAAACTCATTTCCCTTTGTGAGAATTATGCAGCTGGACACCAATTAACCTATAATGTTAAAAAGACAGAAGTAATGATTTTCAAACACGGCAATGGCCCTAATAAGGTCTTGCTAATTACTATGTATGGCTCTAAATTAAAAATAGTTAGTGAATTTAAGTACCTCGGACACATCATAACGGAAAACTTAAAAGATGACGATGACCTGAAGAGGCAAAGACGTAGCATTGCATGTAGAAGACGTATGCATGTAACATGCTTAATAGACGTTTCTTCCATTGCTCGAAACAAGTAAAAATAACTCTGTTCCAGGCTTACTGTCAGTCGTTCTACACCAGTCAACTTTGGTACAAGTACACGAAGAGTGCATACAACACTCTTCGTGTACAATATAACAACGCGTTTCATGCTAAACCTGCTCTGGCGGTGTAGTGCGACTGAGATGTTTGCTGAGAACAAGGTAACCGACTTCTTTGCGCTCATGAGGAAGCTCAGGGCATCATTCTTTTCGCGTGTGGTGGCAAGTAAAAATAATATTGTCAAAGCTGTTTTTTATACTGTGCATTTACTGAGGGAGACAAAATAAATGTACTCATGTGGGAACATTTGTTTTGGCTTCCTTGGTGTGAAATGATGGGTTGTTTTATTGTTACTTTTCTTTACTGTTTATTTTTTTATGTTTTAGTATAACTTTTGTTTTAGGATATGTTTTCAATTTTCATTTTATGGGTGCTAATGCCTGAAATAAACGATTAATTAAAAAAAAAAAAAAATTGTTATCGTTGAGTTTTGGCCTCAGAGCAGTTGTTTGGTACAGTGAGATGTTTGCTTATAGGTAGCAGTAAACACTCGTATGGGTAAATATGACAAAAACCCAATCGCAAAGAGGGTTTTTGGTTTTGGAAGGGGGATTCTTTCAGCTGTTTTCCTATCACGCTTACTGCAGCTACAGCGTTTTGGGTTGACTTTTATGAGGTTTAGAAGTGACCCTAGGATGAACAGCTGACATACGCGTAAAACACCAGATTCCATAATAGTTCGTCTGCAGAGGAATGACCTTGAGGACAGTCCCCTGGGCCCGTTCCAGCTCCAGCATGCATGTAGTGGCGCCGCTGCCCCAGACACTTACACAGTGATAGAGAACACCTGTAAACATATTATTAACTTGTAAAAGTTTTGCACTGTAAATGAACTTGCGGGACTTTTTTTAGAGTGTTCGGATTTTTGCTTCTGACAATGGCGTTGCAGTTGCAATCAGTAGCGGAGACTGCTGCTGCTATTATGACATTGTATTTGCTGTTGTGTCTTTTTTTGGTCTACTAGATCGAGTGACGTGAAAGGTCAAGAAATTCGTCTTTTTCTAATTCAATGTTAAGAGATTTTGCTCTACCCATGTTGCTATGATACTCATCCCTTTTACAGCTGCATCCTGAGCAAATAGCTGAGCAAATAGCTCAATGAAAAATAATAGCAGTATCATCAGCGTAGCAGATTGAATTGTCAAACGAACTTACCTGTAAGTGAAGTTCGACGGTAATTATACGAAGTTATTGCCTCGTCCGAAGATGATGATAGAAAACAAGTGTAGCCCGACTTTATAGTCTGTGGCGTCACAAAATTTGGAAGAATATAGTAAAAACAAACACATCCTTATGCGGGTGTGCTGTCATCTGTAACAATCATCATTAAGTTCATAGCAATTTATTGGTTTTACAACATAGGGTCCATGCTCATATAACTACGAGTATATAGCATGGAATGTTTGGGTCGGGTGGAACTCATCATCTTCGGACGAGGCAATAACTTCGTATAATTACCGTCAAACTTCACTTACAGGTTAGTTCGTTTGACTATTCAATTATACTCGTTATTGCCTTGTCCTCGATGATGATAGAAAACAAGTGTAGATGTTCAAAGACCAGTTATAAAATCAATAATTACTTATTTATCTTCTTATATATAAAATTCTCGTGTCACAATGTTAGTTACCATACTCCTCCGAAACGGCTTGACCGATTTTTATGAAATTTTATATGCATATTCAGTAGATCTGAGAATCGGCTACTATCTATTTTTCATACCCCTAAGGATTAAGGGTAGCTTTCCCACGGGATCGAGACTTACGCGGGTGAAACCGCGGGGCGCAGCTAGTATTATATAAAATAACACGAGTTATTTTTAATATTTCTTACAGACAATCATAAATGTAGATAATTAGTCATCTTTTATTAATACAAAAGAAAATTACGATTCAAGTTGTATTATTTTCGTTACTACAAAAAATTGCTTCAGAGAAGCTTCTATTGTTGATTTATTATAGTTATAAGTTATATTATATGAATTATATAGGTCTATTTAAAAATCTAGTGAAAATTGTTGACTCCCCAGTCCAACCAGCCGCTCTTCTTATATCATCGATATTAACCCCCTTACTGTAGGCTGCTGATGTTGTTGAATGGCGGGTGCTGTGCGTTGAGAATGTGCTAAAGTCAATTCCACTCTCTTCCATAGCTTTTTTGACCCAACGGCTGATTGTACTGGAGCTCACAGCTTTATGGGGCTTTTTAGTTGATATAAACAAAATATTACAGTCTCGCAGACCTTTCGTTAATTCTAGTAGTAGTAGTTAGTTAATAATACCACAATCCCTGAACAGGAAGGCTGGTATACCATCTGGGCCTGCCGAACGCTTCGGTTTTAGGCGTTCAAGTGCCTCTCTAACATCCTGAAGACTCAGCGAGTTTAGTTGCACGTGCGACCCACTCATGGCCCCCACCGGCGTCGCCGCGGCCGCTTGTGGGTCGAGTTGTGGTGGCTCCCTTCTGTATACCGACTCGAAAAACATCGCAAATTGCTTGGCACATTCAAGATCCGTTAGGTGTTGACCATCCTTAATAACAGTTTCTGTTAGCTGCGCTGGTCTTAGATCGTATATATTGCCAGAATGACTTGGGATCTTTCGCAAACTGACATTGTATTTTAGTTTGATGTTGTTTGTGTGCCGTATGAATATTGTTTTTAATAAGTGCTCGGTATTTGGAATACTCACTGTAAACAATTAAATCCTTTGTTTCCTTAAACATCTTGTGAAGTCTAGCTTTGGTTTTAAGATCTCGTATTATTTCGCTCGTGTACCAATTAGGATACGTGTACCGTGACTTCACACTACGAGTTTTCTTGGGGACACATTTATCAAAAATGCTGTTAATTTTACTGTAAAAGAAGTTTAATATATCGTCCAAGTCATGCATCTCGTACATATCATTCCATTCCGTTGAAATTAACAAAGTATAAAGCAATTGATAATTTGCCTTATAAAAGTTCCATTGCGGTCTATTACTGAGTGCGCATGCACCAGCGTGCGACTCGGTATCGGTGGCGGATACGGCCGCGGCCGAAGAGGTAGCGGGGACAATGTCGGCGGGGTGGAAGGCGCGCGCCGGCTCTAGGCTCACGCTCACTTCGAGCGGCGGGTGATGCACGTCTAAGGGGAACGAGTGGCTCGTCTGCCGCAACTACTGACACCTTCCCTCGAAACTCTGAACTCAGCACCAGATCTAAGTGACGACCTAAACAATTGGGTACCTTATTACTTTGAGTGAATTCGCAAAAGGACAAGAAACATTCATAATAATTAGTCACATTTCTAGGACACGAATGTAAATTAAAATCACCTAACACAATTATTTCTTTATATGTAGTACATAACTTCTCTATTACTGCAAACAAAATCATGTAATCATTTTCAGAACTACCCGGGGGAATATATATAACAAAACACAGAAATAAAAACCTACTATTTAAATGTACCGTCGCACAAACCATTTCAAAAACGCAGGTGTCTATCGATACGTCGGGCACATGTACTCGCGAGTATAAAACCCTTTCTATGGGTTCCCTTCGAAAGGCTTAACTCTTAACCGGGGTTGTATGGTCCCTGGTTATAACACGATGCGCCTAATCGAAAGTCAGGCGGATCGACGAAAGCAACCTATTTATCGATATTCCCAACTGACTACTGGGCATATCGCAAAGTAGTTGCCTCTAGTGGCACCCCGACGAAATGGGTTAGGTTAGAACCGTGACCAACCACGTGCAGGCAGAGCGGGTGAAGCGAGCGGTGTGCTACATCCAAGTTGGCCGCAGTTACTTGACTATTTAGTATTTTTAGGACCCGAAAATAGGAATACCCCAGTAGGAATAGGTCAAATAGGAATTATTACCCGACTGCGTGGCAGCAAAGACAGGCGACATCTGGGGGACATTTATCTGGGTCGATAATTCCAAGTATCGCTGGGCAAATCATCCAACGCTGAGCGTTGAACGATATGGCGAATGTTAGATTTTCAAATCATGATATGGCGGCGTATCCTAAAATGGTCAGGTAAATCACGTTAGGGCTATTTCTACGTTCGGACGACGACATAAAAATATGTAGGGCGGCTCGATTTAGAAGTCCGGGAGTGTATTATAAACTTTGAGTGGAGTACAAACAAGTGCAGGAGTTTAATTTCCTGTCGCAGTACCACGGGCTAATGGATTCATACCTACACTCAGATTGTTACATTGCTGTAGACTATTGAAATATGTTTCAGTTTGTTAACAATTTTACATTAGCACTGCTTTAGTGTAAATAATGGTTGCACTGGTTCGCACCCAATACAATATACTAGCTACTGTCCGCGACTTCATCCTTATAAAATTTCTTGTTCCCCCAACCCACCGCGTTGCCCACACGCGCTATTACTTCATTTTAGGGTAGCGTTCTTTTGGAGGTTTTATTTTCGTGATGTTACGAGTAAATGTAAGTTGGTGGACTATTACTTGTAACTCAACTCACCCTACCCAACTTTCTAACTCGTAACTTAGCTGTGATAGTTTTCGTTTTAATTCGTGACTGCCCTGATTTTTTTCACAAATCCACAAACAACCATTTAGCTTAATATTACGCAAACGGATTCCTGAATGCAAAAATGGTTTTGACTGACCCACAATATTTTTGAACGGCCTATCCAACGATACCACACATAATGGGATAGACGAAAAAAAAATATCATCCACACTTTACTTGCAAGGGAGGTATTTTTTTTTCAAGATTTTATTTTGTCACTTTGTCGGCGTGATTAATATGTACATAATGTACCCATGCCAAATAACCGCTTTCTGGTACTAAGAGTCTCTGAGCTAAGCCAGGGACAGACAGACGTACGAAAATTTTATGGGTAGTTTGTAATGATTTTCTTGCTTTCTTCATGTAAATAAAGTATATAAAAAGACACATGTAAAATACATCTCTGTTACATGGTATCGTGAAAATATAAAAAAAAACTCTTGCCTACCATGTCACGGTGGTCCGCGGTCTTATATACCTTACTTTATTAAATAAGATTTTTCTGAAGGGTAAATAATAAAAAATACTTTACAAATGTACATTAATGCTTTATTTACATCATTTAATACATAATATATAATAAACTGTACAATATGTACTGTTTATATATAAAGGACAATGCCAGCAACTCTATAGAACTTTGACCCATCAAATAAAAGTTGGTTTACAACCATGTCGAATGAAGCAGTCTATTGCTGCTTTATTAGTGATAACTAAAAATATGTTTAAATGTCTTTAGACCTTGCGGTTTCTGTTTAAATCTAAGAACAATTATTACATTTAGGTTAGATACCTTAAGCTTAGGTTAAGTGCAGTTATAATAAGTTATTAATGGATCACTGTCTTCAGAATGAATGAACAGAATGTCCACATCCAAGACAAACGTGTGTGTGACCTAGATCTCTTTCAGCATTCACATTTCGATTTCTACAATGCTGGTATAGCCGCAAGAAGCATTCTTGATAGATTACGGCTACTGGTGGAAGCTGTAAGGTAAGAAAATAATTATGGTTCAGATAAACAATTTCATTATTATGTACACCTTCCACACATAATCCCTAAAACATAAACTTGACTATTTTTTAGGTACTTAACAGTTATTCAAGATACTTTCAGTTATGTATACTATTCATTCATAATTTGTTGCATTTGTAGGTTACAAGCCAAGCAAAACCGCAGTTAGTACAATCATTATTATTTTGGATTTTTCGTTACGGTCAAATACGATCAATAAATAACCTAGTATCTACATACCTGTTGCAACGATTTCCATGTTGCGAGAAGAGTTTGCAGTGCCGATATGAGTTTACAAAATCTCTAAGCATCTTGTCGACGCACAAGTGACAATTTATGCACCTTAGCATCGTTAACCAAGTCGGAAGCAATGATCAGAATCCGAGACAAGTAGCACAAGTCGGCGAGTAGGCAAAATCGAGTCCGTGTATAAAAGCAAAAATTGTTGTGAAAATAAAACAGTATTATGATCACGGAGAGATTATGGAGCGTCAAAAACAAACTGTCTTCAAACAGAACAGAGCGAATGAAAAATTGAAAATGAATTACTTTTAGGGGTGAGGCGTATTTATCGTATCAGATAGAAATAACAGATATTAAAAAATAACAAATATCTGTTGTTCCTACCAAAGGTATGATATTTGAAGTAATAGATCATTTCAAAGACATACTGTCACCACGGCACGTAGTCATTAAAACAGCTCCCATACGGACTGTTACCGTTTACCATAAACACTACCAAATGAAGGAATATAGCAAGGTTATTAAAGTTTTTTTTTATAAATTAACGTAATTCTATAATGTCAACTTTAAACAAAAAGAAACAAAGAAGATATTCAATAGAGATTTAAATACATATTTATCGTCCGTACAAAATAACAGGCTGTAATTTAATAACAGTAATTTGTATCTGTTATTTTAGTGTAACGGTAACAGTGATAACAGATATCATGTATACAACCCATCTCCAATTACTTTTTGACATTGTCAATGACGTTTCGTTACACCTAACGCTCAAATGCGAAAGAATGATTAGAACACAGTATCATTCATAATTATTATATAAATATATATTAAAAAACATTATTTTCAATTACTGGGTGTATTTAGACCAAATACTCGTACATATTAAAATCCGTACATAGTAATTAATAGATGTAATTTTAAAATATCGTTTTGTTCCACGTGTATGCGTATAAAGTAACGCAGATGGTCACGATTAAAAACAGGAAATAGGACTTTGGTTTTTAAACTCCTTTTTACACTATTTTTTTATCCGCAGGTTTATCAGAATAATAGTTAAGTAACAAAGGATTATATTTTCATGCGGTAATTTTGATAAATTTAGATTTGTTGTAAATTAATGAAATAGTGGGGCAGGATCTGGCATTGTCATTTACATACATACATACATAAACTCACGCCTTCTTCCAATGGCGGTAGGCAGAAACTATAGAACGCTACTTGCTACGCTCCTTACATACTCCTTTTGCTTCGCCTACGTTCATACATCTAGTCATACACGCACGCCGGTTGCGAGTACTACGCACCTGACCTTTCTGAAGAACTTCACCAATTTGGTCACATATATAAATTTGAATAGTCAATATACGAGATTTATTGTCCCTCGTTCGGAAATACGCCTGAATATGATATTGTTGCTATTCATGAAGGGGATATAATTAAATATGTATTCTTTTATATATTATACATATTATGTATACAACAAAAAGCATCTTTATCTGTACAAGAGGGATCTGAAAAAGACAGTTTGTATTCACTTTGGACTGTACTACCATCAAATCCCCACTTTCCAATCAAAGTCAAATTATGAGTGGAATCTGTTGGCACTCGAGTATTCTAGAAGTTGTGTGATCTAATAAACTTTGCAATTCTACTTCTGCTTTAGATTCTGAAACGGATAAGTTTTCGGGATAGCATTTCTTTTTACACTTTGGTAAGATGGTAAAATGTCACATGCAGTTTTATTGTTAATGAAATTCTTAATTAATAAATATTGATGCTTCGTCAACTTAGCCTCAACAAAAAGGAATAAGACCACGTCCGCATTTATATTCAGTCTTAAGCCATTATTAGACGTATCAGAAGTATTGAGTGAATTCATAGCAGAGTCATCTACTTGAGATAATTCTGCCAATCTTCTACGTTTCGAGCGCTTAGACAATTCTGAATAATCTTTCCTCGGGCGTCCGCGTTCGCAAGATGGCCCGGGCTGGTTCGCGTTTTCTTGAATGCACTACTCATTACTTCTTACAAATTCGACACATTCAATTTCATTTAACCAATCTGAGTACTTATGCAAAATATTTGATTTATTTCTAGAGACATTTTTCCAAAATCTATTAATACTTTTACACTGAGTATCATACTATCTAAGTTCCTAATGTCTAGATTCTCCACCTCATCCAGTGAAGCTAGAATAGTTTCCAACACGTGTTGATGTTTCGGAGGAACACTTCCAGTTACGGCAGACTAAATCCAAAGAAATTCATCCTTGAGAAAACACATTTAATCAAAGTAGATACTTTCCTGAAAAAAAAATTAAAATATTTTACGTATGTTTCTTAGACCGTGCTACGCCTGAACCTGTGCAGTCGTAGAGGCTTTAAAGCAACTGAAGTCGCAAAAGTTCGCTAAAATACCTTTTATATTTTCAAAAAAGGCAGTTAAATCTTTAATTTAGGATATGTGAGAGTAATCGACTATTGTTGAAATTAGTTGTAAGTCTAATGTGAAGTCAACAATAAGTTAAATATTTTGTAGAAATCCTGTGTGGTGTAGCAGGTAAAAAACGTCATAATAAGTCAAATAACATTAATAAAATATAACTAAATAGTAAGAACATACCTTGATCTTGGAAATCCATGTCACAAACACCACTCAGAATTAATGCAATTCTGAGGATTCACCGTTACACAAACAATATAAGCTAATGAGTTACTGATAAGGCGAACGCAACGTAATGATGTGTTCACTTCAGAGGTCGAAAAATAAGTGATAACTAGGTAAAATGGGTGACATATTAATATTTTTGGGTAGTTTGTTTATCGGTTAATCGTTATAGGTAATTAAAGTGGGGTAATTGATGATGAAATCCTAACAGCTGTTTAGGTAACCCCGCGTATTCAAGCACACGTATGCCTACCGGCGAGTCGCGCGGGCGCTACTCATCACTATTAGCATAATTTCTATGTCACTGCCTGTCGCGCCCATGATATCTCGTGAGTCTGTAAGAGCCTTTCAAACATCTTTCGATAACGATAACTTATTTTTTTGTACTAAGACATAACAAAATAAAAAATATATGTTTAACAAAACTCGCTTAGTCTAATCTGTAAAAAATTGCGCACTGGCTAATTTGTATAAACAGCTAAAAATAAAAGTACACGCTGGTTTTTTAATATTGACTTACATAACAAGAAGTACGTTGTACAGAAGATCAATATTCTCTTACTCTTATCCAAATTATTTCAGCCGAATGAGGTCCACTGCTGGACATAGGCCTCCCCCAAAAGGAGAGTTGCCAAAATCGCCACGCTTGGCAGGCAGGCGAGTTAGCGATCGCAGTATGGTGTCAAAATGCATGTGCGCTGCTGCCCATTCTCCCATAGTCACCTTTTACGACACCTACGGGAATAAATAGGATGGTGCTATTTTTTACGTCCAGCACCACATGGAGGCACCGCACTGGCACCGCATATCACTTTATTCTAAATATATAACATAGCCAAGTAGAGCTAATGTATATTAGCGAACTCATAAATAAGTCGAAGTCGTAGTTAATTTCAAGGAAAGCAAGGCAGCAAAGTTTAATCAAAAATTATTCTACGCTTCATTCTAGTTCCAATCAAAGTTTTGGACGAGAAGTGCAACTGTTGGGAGAGGCAATCATTACACAAATAATTTCTACTTTCCGTATTACGAGAACCAAATAATGTTTACTTTGATATTTTATTTCGCATACATATTTGTACGCTTCTTGGCATAACATAGCGACCTTTTTTTTTTTTTTTTGGGTGGGAAATTATCAAATAACTTCTCCCGCTCTGAGGGCTAATTCACATAATTTCATGACGCGCCGATCAAGTTGCAGTGCAGGTGCAATGAAGTTTAAGTTTGAGTGATAGCTGAATTTATATAGTATCTGACAGCCGTAGAGAATAGTAGAATACGAAATGCGTTGTTTTGATCGAAACTTAATTGCAACTGCACTGCTACCGCACTTCTTTAGTTACGTGAATTAGCCTGCTGGGCGGAGCGGGAGGGCGTGTCAGACTTTTACTGACTAAAACTCACCCGTATTCTTTCATTTGCCTGTGTGCCAGGGCCACGATATCCCTTTCGGACAAACTCGCAACCCTGGCAGGCATTGGCCCTAGCGGACCCCGTCGGTTGGTGCTGACAACTCTTTGAGGCGCGCGTGGAATACGACGCGCCGTCGACCCGGGCCTGGTCCATATCGGATGGTGAGCTACCCATCGCTCACCGTCCGCAGGCCCGCGCCAACGGTGGCCGGAAATCGGCTTGCGACTCCCGACGCCCGGGGCGTCTCCTGCGGCGACTAGGGGCGCGAGGGCGCGAACCTTGCCTCTCCCTCACGCGTTCCGCCTCCTCCTTCGCAAGCATTACTAATTCGCAGAAGGAGGTGACGGCCTCCCATGCACTCTCGCTCCGAACCATGGCCTGAACCAGGGCCGGACGCGAGAGAACGCCGCCGCCGATCGCCTCCGTGAGGACACGGCGGTGAACCGCCCAAGCTGGGCAGACCTCCAGCGACCTAAGAAATTTAATTGAATAACTTTATTCATTAAAATAAACGTATTTTCTTTCTTTCTTCTTTCTTTCTTTCACTATCTATGTTAAGAATAAACAAATAAAAAAAATATTATGATTATGATGTTGTTATTGTTTATGTTAATAAATTCTCTTAAAAAATTTCCATTCTGCGCAGTTAAAAATTTTATTGAACACTGTAGGTAATAGAGGGCTTGTGACTAAGTAATAATAGCCGCACGGGTCGACCGATCAGGTTAAGCTACTAGGCCCTCTGAGGGCCTAGACACAATCGCTATCGCTTCAACGATAGCGAGTTCGATTGGCTGGCGATAACGGTGGTCAAAAAGTGCCACTTGGCTACGCATCTCTAAGGAAGTTATCGTTCGACGCTGTCGATTCGTTTATTGGAAACGAGTAATGATAACATTGTCTAGCTAATTTCTATTCGTTGAACTATGATCACGTGACATTTCGATAGCTTATGTCAACCCCATATATGTTTTGGCTTATAAACTAGCGATACCGCTAATCGAATGTTACTTTGTCTAGGCCTTCAGATACGAAAACAATTCATACTATCCAAACAAATATTATTTAAAATGCGAAAATAACTCTCATTGTATGTCACCTTTTCACGCCTTAACGGCTGAATGAATTTCGATGATAAGTTTCAGCATTTCCTTGTACTAATTGCTGGACTTTATTCAAACGTAAAATGAAAGAGATATTGAGTTGCAGCCTCACGGCGAGTTCTTTGTAGAATTTACCAGGGAAGCGTCAATTACTGAAAATAGGTTACTCTACCTACCTACTTTTAAATAATGTTACTTTTGTACGTTGCGTTGCACTTCAGTGGTAACAAAACCAGTATAAGCTGGCCTCTTATTTTATTAAGGTGGATCCAAAATTTTAATTTTCTTACGTTTTCGTAACGTTGGTCAGTGTCAGGTTGTATCTTGACTCAAAATATGTTTCGCAACCAAATTAAATAAGTACTTACATAATTATAATCATAAGAATCATTAATACATCTCTCTCTAAGTAAGATTTGTTCCTTATAGTACATTACTGCAGCGGCCTGTAACGGGGCATTGATAGACGAACGTGAAAACTTTCTTTACTCATACGTGAGTCCATCAATGCCTGATTGCGGTCAAGGCTTGTATAGTGCAAGGCTTGCATGTGGAGGGATAGAGAGGATGAAGGTTTGTTCGGTAGTTCAACATTTTTCCGATGGGATGTCCAATTGGGCACACAGGTAGTATTTTATAAACACACTCCATTGATATAACCCTTATAATAACACTGGAAAGGCTTAGACATTCCTATATCAACACCGGAAAGACATTGACATTGTGACACAATTATTATTCTATAAAGAAAACCTTCTTCCAGCTCATCCGGGCACTAATTATATTATCTAACATAACATTTGTATTCAATACTACTATTGAATACCTACGTACCTACCTACATCTAAGTAAGGTACCGACTTACCTACAATGTTTATTTATAATTTATGAATTGAATAACTAATGAAAATCTCTTGGTTAGGTAGGCCGAACATCAATGGTAATTATACCCGTATACGCTGGCCTTAGGTCACGTACCGACGACGCACGCGTTTTACACACACGTGGATTCGGCGTGAAATCGGCGCGCGTCGCATGTACTCCCAAAGGTTATTGCAATTTTGAGTCCTATGCTAATTACATAAAGTTTATTTTGAAATCTTCCTACAAACACCGCGTTCGCTCAGCCACCGAGCAGCAACTGCGCAGTCACCGAACACCGAACACCGATCAGCCGACCACGCAGGCTCCGATCAGTATACGCTTAGTACCCGCGCCACCTCCACATCACTGTGTGTCCTTTAATGTCGTTAGAAGCCGCGCTGCGACACGGACGATACGGGTGCGCATTACCTTGAAGTACGGTGTCCGCAGAAGAATTAATTTGTGAGGGTAAGAGAGGGATGTCATGTGGGACCAGACTCACCACATTATTTTCGACGAGCTAAAATAGCATACATCCAAAGCTTTCTTTCAATTTCTTCATTTTTCCATTAAGAAAAAAAAATATGCAAATAGGAGTTTATTTTTTTAGTAAACAGATGCACTGCGGACTATAGAATGGAAACCCTAGCAGCTGAGTGAGCGCTGCATGGTAGCTACGCGGCAGCCTCTCGGTGGCTGCGTGTTCGTGGCACGTGAGTGGTGAGAATACTGAGGCGGCGGGCGCAGTCATCAAAACGCGCCTTTACTCTATTGACACACCGTAAAACGCTAGGCCGGCTCAAAATCTAAGTGTTGCCGCTGACTTGCGGCCTACTGTACTACTTTGTACCTAGATACGGCGTTGCCGATTCGGCAACAGTGTGCCCAAACCGTAAAGCCCCGGTGTTGCCGATTCGGCAACAGTGACTCATGCTACTGTAGGCTCAAATTACACTTGAATATAACGTTTAGTATTGTTTGTGGCGATTTTAATCGATTGTCTGGTAGATATTCTCACAAACGTGAGTCGGTGGGGCTTGACGGTGGGGACAACTGACTCACCGGTGAGTCGGTCGGCCTTAACCGGTTGGATTGAAAACTCAAAACAATTGTCATTGTTATGGTTTTCACAAAATACTGGTTTTCAGTTGCATCCGGTTAGACTGGAAGCCGACCCCAACATAGTTGTTTTTTTAAGCACTTTTTAAATAAGCAATTTTTAAGTAAGCACTTTTTAAGTAAGCACTTTTTAAATAAGCACTTTTTAAGTAAGCACTTTTTGGGTGAACCAAATCCTTGGAACTCGCGTCATCGTCACCGAACGCTATCCATGAGCTTTAAGTATACTGTTTTTACTTCTATTGGCAGTACGTAAATTTTTCGTTTATTTAATCCATAATTTTACAGTTTTAGTTTCACTTAGCACTTGCCAAACTGCAAAGCAATTTATCGGCAGCCGGTAAGGCAGTTGGGAAAAGGATAGGTACCACGAAAAACAATATCTCGATAACCTTTGGGATAACATAAATATTATCTACCTTTTTCCCAGTGTTCCCTTCCCACACCTGCATCGGAGATCTTGAAATCTGTTATTACTTCCGCAATCCCCGGCTAGTCCGGCCACCTCAAGTCTGGGGGGGTGAGGTGTTTGACCCCCCCCCCCCCCCGCGACGTCTACAAGGGGCGCGCGTGGAACACTACGCGCCGCCACCTCGGGTCCAGTGTGATAGGGGACGTCCCCAAGTCCGCCGTCCCTGGACCCATTTAGGGGGGCTGGAAGCGGGCATTATCTGCCCTCCGCCGACGGCCAGTGCGCCTGCTGCGGGCCGGGTGAGCGGACGAGATCTCCCGCTCCCTTTCCGGAGCCTCCTTCTGCGACACGACTGTTTCGCAGAGGGATACCACCGCGTCCCAGGACTCATCGCTGCCGACCATTGACTCGACCACGGCCGGCAGCGATAGATCACTGCACTTCTGAGATGAGGGCACGGCGTGGCTCCTCCCAAGCGGCACACTCTGCCAGAGTATGCCGCGCCGTGTCCTCCCGGCAGTCAATGCAGTGGTGATACCGGGCGTCCGGCTCCCTGTTTATGCGACACAGGTACTTCCCGAAGCAACCATCCCCCGAGAGCACCTGCGTCACCCGAAACGACAGGGAGCCGTACCTCCTCCCGAGCCAGGGTTCGAGCACCGGCCGGACCGCCTCGATTGTGACGAGGCCGGCGGTAGGGCGTGAAAGCCTGTCCCACCATTCCGCCACCAGGGCTGCGCGAAGCTGTGACCGACGCAACTCCACATGTCGCTGCATCAGCCTCTCGCCCCGCGCCTTCACTTCCTCGCGCCACCGATACAGTGACGCGAGTACCTTCGCCTCGAGGTCCCATGGCGGGGAACCGGCCAGTACGCAAGCCGCCTCGTGTGAGATCGTTTATTTCGTTTATTTTATTTATTGTTATTATTTATATTGTTATTATTTATTTATAGTATTATTGTTTTTGTTTATTTAATCTATGCCAAACTGCAAAGCAATTTATCGGCAGCCGGTAAGGCAGTTAGGAAAAGGATAGGTACCACGAAAACCAATATCTCGATAACCTTTTAGATAACATAAATATTACCTACCTACACCGACTTTAAACAGAAAACAAAATAAGGGTAAAATTATATTTTACGCTAATTAAATAATATTCTCAAAGGCTGCTTTAATTAAATACAAACACCGCTGTATGTTGCTTATTTTCAGTAGGTAGGTTATAAGTAGCGTTTAATTTCAATACATAAACTTAGGCTTTGAAGCCCTCTTTAATACAATATTAATTTATACCCGTAAATCCGATAGATATTGTACTATTTGAATGAGTGAAAAAACGGCCATTGAATGATACGTGAAACATAATTGGCGTGAACTTAATTGGCTCTAAACTCCTTAACTCAAGAGTAGCAGAGTACAGATAAGTAGGTACGAAAATTAGTCCATTGATTCGTAAAATAGCAATGTCTCTAAATTTTAGTTGGAGATCTAAAATGATATCGAATGGAACGAGCAATTAAGAGCATTTACGACGTACGGCATTTCATACAAACTTTCAAGCCCTTGTTTTTCGAAATGACTGAACCGATTTTAATGAAACTTCATACGCATAAGCAAGATACAAAGGTCTAAAAAGTTAGGTAAAAACACAATAATAAAAAATAAAAAATTCAGAATAATGATGCTTTGTTGTTTATAATGATTTATGCCGAAAACAGAATGTGCCAAAACAATAATATGCCGAAAACGGAATATGTCTAAAAAGGAATGTGCCGAAAAAGGAATCAATCATGATTCCTTGTTCAGCCATTCCTTTTTGGACATATTCCGTTTTTAAATATTATTTTATTTTATTACGCAAGCAAAATCACAAGTATTTCATAGTATAATTTATTTACTAAAATGTGCCGAAACAAGAAAATGCCGAAAACGGATTATGTCCAAAAAGGAATGTGCAGAAAAAGGAATCAATCTTTATGACTTGTCCACTTCATTCTAACCTCAACAATTCCGCAATTCCGTCATTTCCAGGCAATACTCTCCATTTTAGCACACCAACTTGTAACTTAATAACAGTGCTTCCGTCACAATCACGCGGTTTTGATGTGTTCCGGGCAGGGAATACGTGAAATGAAACAGAGCTTCATTTACTTCAGTGTGGTCAATGGCATCTTTTGACGTCTAGATTTACATAAATTATTTTTATTTTTGGGCGAAGCTTGCCTATAACAATAAATGGCCGAGTTTTTAATTCTGAGAGAGCGAATGACATACAGCTGTCAAAGACCAGCCTTGGCAGTCATAATCATGTTCGTTATTTAAATAATTATTATTTACAGGACAAGTTCGAGCTCAGCAGAATAAAGTTATAAGTTTTATAGTAAGACTAGTGTCGAATAGGCCTAAAAACTGCGTAGGTACAATAGAATAAATTCGCGTGACTGAACTAGTTAATAAAATAACTATTTTTAGGCTTCCGTAACTCAAAAGGAAAAACGGAACCCTTATTGGATCACTCGTGTGTCTGTCTGTCTGTTACAGCCAATTTTCTCGGAATCTACTGGACCGATTAAGTTGAAATGTAGGACACATATGAATTTCTGTGCACAAAACACGGACATGTAACTATAAATGAATTTTAAATATGAGTATGAATTTCCCCCAATAGTGACCCTATTGGGGGAAATTCCTAAAATAAAACATATGAGTTTCGCAAACTGTACCGTGTGACATATCAAAATAATGAAAGGGCTGGTTGTGAGGGACTATTTTTTTAAAATAATTATAATATAAATAATTTTAAAGTTATTTAAGAAAATAGATGTAAATAGACCATTCTCACTTATTTAAGAAACGAATTAGCCAATTTTTGAAAACTTCTTCAGGTGCGTTGAGCACTTTTTGGGTGAACAAAAATCATGGAACTCTCGTCATCACCGAACGCTTTCCATGAGTCCTGGGCCCTAGGTCATTGGTCCTGTGTTGTCCTGAGTGTATACCGTTTTCACTTCTATCGGCAGTCCCCAAAGACCGCACCGTATTTTTTTTTTTAATACCGGTAGGTATTAGTTTTTTACTTAAGTATAGATTACTTACAGGAAAACCTATAAGAAGTCTATGGTGTCAAAATAACATGGTAAATCACTCAATATTGTGCGTAGAAACTTACATTTGCAGTTGAAATGTATGGGAGATCGTGTTTTTCAACTACAATGTTAAGTTTGTTCTTGGAATAAATTCATCCCAACTACGGAACCCTTCATTGTGCGTGGTCACACTTGTCCGGTTGATTTTTGCTATTTTTCACGTCTTTTATAGGGTAAAATTAAATTAATATAAAAATACAAACAAAAAATAAATAGATTTGATGAAGATTTTTTTTTGGGTCTTCCACCGCCGTCGTCGCCGGTAGTGTCATACAAAATATATATATTTTTTTTTTTTTAATCTTCACAGACGTGATGGGTATCGACATCTCAACATAATAAAAGAGATTTTATCAACTCTCACTTCAAGTAACAACACTACCAACAGTAATTAATCAAAACAACAAATCTTTATTTTTTTTGTTTAGATATCGATACCCCTCACGTTAGGAGGGGGTTTGCTAGCTAATTTAATTTGTCCCTGTAAGTATGTAAATTACACTAATATTATAAAGGCGAAAGTTTGTGAGTGTGTGTGTGTTTATTATTTTTCACGCTCAAACGGCTGGACCAATTTTGACAAAATTTTGTGGAGGTAGCTGAAGCCCTAGATTAACATAATATAGGCTACTTTTTATCCCAATATTCCCACGGGATCGAGACTTACGCGGGTAAAACCGCGGGGCACAGCTAGTTATATAATAAAGTGGGAAGGAAAAATAAAGTACAACGTTTGGAATACATGAGGGCGAAGGCTTAGCAAATGAGCGAGAGTAAAAATACGTAAACAAACATTGTTTCTATTCAAAGTGATTTAAGATAGATACTATAGAGCGGCCATCAGCCTGTCTATTCTATAAGAATCTCACCGTGAAAGCTTAAGTGAAGTGAGATTTAAGTGAGCTGTCATTCCACCTGATGCTACGAATCGCTAGGGATTGACACTATTGACAGCTCACTTCAAGCTCACTTCACCTAGGATTTCACGGTGAAATTTTTACAGAATACATCGGCAGTACCCCGAGTGTAAGTTTGCAAGTGAGTAAATTTCCTAATTAAACCATTCTTTTCAATATCGTCAATATCGCTGATGATAACAGTTAATTGGAGTCACCACCTTCACTAATCAATTTGTACCACCGGCACAAGACCACAACATTGTTGCCGGTTGGAGGTTAAATATCCTCACATCGCAAAGTAATATTGGGTAAGCACTCAATTTTCTAATAACATAATGTCTGTTTTATTTTAATTATTATAAAGTAACGGGATAAAACATATCACTATTGTTTAGGTTAGAAATAGTTCAAAATTATGTATCAATATGTCACCACAAGTGATAGAGCACAAAAAGCAAATCTACCTGCACGAAACGATCGTACTGGGGGCCTAAAATGGACGCTTTGGCAGAATCATAATACGAGTATGATCTGCGTACAATTCATAACTCGCAATTCATCTGTTTGACACTTTTGTATGGCGTTTCGTAAAATGGTCCACAAATTATGAATTGCTCTAATGAAGTCTAATGTCAAATAGCAGCTGTCAAACAGATGAATTGCGGGATGTATGAATTGTACGCAGATCATATTATGAGTCTGCCAAAGCGTCCATTTTAGGCCCTCTGTCTGTTCAGTTATAACGATTTGCCCTACTACTCGTAAGCCTTGGCCATCGCTCACAGTCGTAACCCATCGATCTGGGGGCCTAAAATGGATGCTTTGGCAGAATCATAGTATGATCTGCGTACAATATATACATCTCGCAATTTATCTGTTTGACAGCTGCTATTTGACATTAGACTTCAATAAAGCAATTCATAATTAATTGTGGACAATTTTACGAAACTCCATAAAAACTGTCAAACAGATGAATTGCGGGATATGAATTGTACGCAGAGCATATTAAGATTCTGCCAAAGCGTCCATTTTAGGGCCCCAGGTCGGATGAACAGTCACGAGTCAAAATTTGGTTCAGAACAGATGGATTTGACGGTAGTTCTGACCGTGTATGACATCTTTTAGGAATAATATAGGGATATCATTCATTTTAATCTATAATAGCACTGAACTAGCTACTTATCAGACACAAAGTTTACAGTGGAACAAAAGAAATTCCACAAACTTGTTTTTTCCTGTAAAACAATGTTTACCCAAACTCGTTGTTCAATAAAATACTTGCACTATAAATAAAAAACCGGCCAAGTGCGAGTCGGATTCGCGCACGAAGGGTTCCGTACAATTATTATCTAAGGTAAATTGCGGCTTACGATTTATGACGCATTAAAAAAAAAACTACTTACTAGATCTCGTTCAAACCAATTATCGGTGGAAGTTTACATGGTAATGTACATCATATTTTTTTTTAAGTTTTGTACAAACAAAGTGGACTAAATGTCTGAAAATAAAAGAATTTGAATTTGAATTTATCATTCTCTTATTTTAGAAGTCACAGCGGGGGGACACACATTTTACCACTTTGGAAGTCTCTCGCGCAAACTATTCAGTTTAGAAAAAAATTATATTAGAAACCTCAATATCATTTTTGAAGACCTATCCATAGATACATATACGTCTGGGTTTGACAAAAAAAAAAATTGAGTTTCAGTTCTAATTATGGGGAACCCCCAAAATTTATTGTTTTTTTTCTATTTTTGTGTGAAAATCTTAATGCGGTTCACAGAATACATCTACTTACGAAGTTTTAACAGTATAGTTCTTATAGTTTCGGAAAAAAGTGGCTGTGATATACGGACGGAGAGACAGACAGACAGACAGACATGACGAATCTATAAGGATGTCGTTTTTTGCCATTTGGCTACGGAACCCTAAAAACTCCACATGTCGCGGACAGTAACAGTCGTGTTAAAACCTAGAGTCCACTCAGTACGTCCACAAGTCAAACAATACACCAGTGGGTGAGTGCGGGTGAAATTGAGCCTCGAATCATTTATAAATGGGGGAGGTTACGCGGGGGGCTTCAAATAGGAGGGGAAAGGTGTGCCACTGCATTTTGCATGAGTTCAATGTTGGTTGCTCGATCTGCCTCATTCCACTCTCCTTGCTTGCACATCTATACAAACATCGTTGTACCTTTTATGGCCGATTCTACCATTTTGGGGGCCAATATTTGTGATAGAAGCGTGAAATAACTTTAGCAAGTGTAAAATATTGTAATTATAAGTGTTTTAGGTGGGTTAAATTGTAACTTTTTTGTAGTTTTATCGTCAAGATCATCATTTAGTTTAATTAAAAACGTCCACTGCTGGATATAGGCCTACTCCAGCGTCTCCACATCGACTGGTCCTGTGATGAGTTTTTGATTTTATAGTTACTAGTATTGTACAAGAGTACCATAAAATCAAATATTACTATGGTACTTTGGTAGGTAGCAGTGACAACGCAATCAATTTCGATTCGTTTGACATAATGTAAACTATATATACTATACTATATTGTTAAAATGCGAATTCATAGCTAATGTTGTCTTTAGAGAAGTTATGAAATCCTTATTATAAAGTGTATATATATTTAAATAATATTATAAATTCTAAAGTAACTCTGTCTAAAACACACCTTTTGTAAACATTACCTTTTAACGCCTAAAACACGAAACGTATTTCTATAAAAATTGGCAAGGACACAGGTGGCATCCTCAGGAAGGCCTTAGGCTACTTTTTGGCTCAAACATCATCCTAGATGGGGTGATATAGGGGTAAAAGTTTGTATGGGAAACCAAGCATTTCTGAAGTTAGGGATATTCAAATTCAAATTTATGCTTTTGATAAGAAGTAAAGAATAACGTGTTTCAGCGTTTTTGTAAAATCATCCCCCAAGGGGGTAAAATAGGGAATGATTGTATTTTTTTTTTATTATTATATTGTTTAGTACCGGTTTTGAGAGCGATTTAAGAGATTTGACTGTCTGTTACATTTTCATGCCTTAACGGCTGAACGGAATTGGATGGAAGGCCATGACCTAGGTTAGGACATAATGATACTTTTTTTATCCCGGTAGTACGTCCCGGTGGGATAATTTCAGCGGGCGAAGCCGCAGGCAAAAGCTAGTTGCTTATAAATGTAACTTACGATCAACACAGCATCCATGCGAGCTCTTTCGTTACATAACTTGAATTTAAGATAGTTTTGGTTTATTATTTAGATGCTTTGGGAGTTCTCAGAAGCTTACTGGTAAGTTTAATGAATTTATTAATTTTATGTACCATTTATTTTAGTATTAATTTAATACTAGCTGATATATTTAAAGACCGACCAGTTAGTATAAACCTTTAAAAACATGCGATCATAAGCTTATTTGTATATCCACAGTCAATATTACTTATAATTTTATCATTCCAAATAATTAGCGAGTCTCATCTTTTATTCAAGAAAAGATCGCAGGAATAACAATAGGGAGTCGTTAACAGATAAATGTGGTAATAACAAGGTGAAATAATCCCTAAGATATAGGGTTAGTGGCGATTCTGACTAGTTTGGAGACTGGTTTCTGAACGCTCTGGGCCAAGAATTAGGGTGAATTTTTTATAAAGGCGCAGGTAGAGAGGGAGGAGGGGTGAAAGTCGGGGTGCCGGAGTCGCCGGCGTGGTCTGCATATTGCATTAGATTTAAATTGTTTACGTCGTTAAGAAAGAAAGTTCTCCCGAACTGGGCGAGACGCGAAGTTCCGCGCTGATGTCGGTATAATCGTATGGGATCCTTTTGGCCTGCTTCTAAAGTTTACAGTAAGGCTGCGTTCAGATGACACGCACTCGATACGTGCACGCCACGTGCCCGCTACGCGACCGCCACTCACCCGCCCCGCTTGCTTTGAAATTTGTTCGTTTGAAAATTGAATATAATTTCAGTCATATGACACAAGGGCGTGGGGCGGGCGCGTGGCGTGCGCGGATTTTGCACGTGGCGAACGCGGGTGCAAGGCAGGTCCAACGCGCATGCGGGACGTGCGCGTGTTCAGCGCGGGTTATCTGAACACGGCCTTACATTTCATTTAGAGTACTACCAAATGAAGTAGGTATAGTAATATTTAATTAAGTGATTATGTGAAGCAGCAGTTATATTTCAAAAGAGCCCGCTCACATTTTGAACCAAATAGTAAAATAGATGGATATTAATTTTAGCACACTAGCTTTTGCCCGCGACTTTTTTGGCGTGGAAGTCGTAAGACACCACAATATACTAAAATGACAACCACATTTTTATTAAAAATTGCCTTGTCGGTCTAGTGATCGCAAGTGCTACTGTTGATTATGAGGTCTTGTGTACGATTCCCGGGTCAGGCAAAGTGTTATTGGGTTTTTCATCTAGAATTTCTCAGTTACAGTCCGAAGTCTGAATTTGTGCCCTTTAGGGTCGCCCTATTACATGAGACCTAAACATAACTGGCGAAATTGAATGTGTGTGTACTATAGGTAGGTACACCTCTGCCTATCCCTTCAGGGAATACAGATTGATGCTATGTTATTTTTATAAAACATACATACATACATAAACTCATGCCTTCTTCCCATGGGGGTAAGCAGAAATTATAGAAAGCCACCTGCTACGCTCCTTACATACTCCTTTTACTTCATTTACGGTCGTCTGGTCATAAACTCACGCCGGTTGCGAGTACTATGCACCTGACCTTTCTGAAGAACATCACCAATTAGGTCACTATATTATGTTATCCAACCGCATCCTCCCGGCATTTCCACTCACATCTGCCATGTACTAATTAAATAGGTACCTTTAATTTTGTTAGTCACCTTTCATTCATCCTCTCAACATGACCAAACCATTTAAGCATACTCTTTTACATTGTTGTCATGACATCTTCTTTTAAACCGCACTATTGCCTTAACACATAATTCCACAGCATTTATTCTACTTTCATGCTTCTTTTGCCATACCTGAGATTCCTTCTTCCAAACATAAGCGTGGGCACCATTTAGTTTATTTCCCGCATTAAACATTCATAAAACTCTGTATACTACTTTTGTAGTAATTTTATGGTCTCAGCAGTCAAAATATACATAGACTCAAGACTGGTGTGAGCAAGTGACGTACAGTTTTCCGTTTGAGAAGCAGTTAGTCCTACGGTCGATTCCATTGCTTGCGAGGTTTTTCGTTTTAAGTGAATTAATGAACGCAGGCGCGTTCCTGTATATACTACCTATTGTCACAAAACTGATACACTGACTGATTCATTCTTACAGATTATTCCTGACGAACGGCTATTACTAAAATAATACACGGCTATTACTAATAAATAGTGTCCGTGGAGTTTCTTGCCCGTTCTTCTCCATAGGAACCTACTACGCTTTGGAATGGGCAACTAGCTTCATCTCTCTGACTGACCGACCCCTTGAAAATTCAAAAGTGCCTGTAATAGGTTTATTTGAAATAAATGCTTTGAATTTGAGTTTGATTATAACAGTAGATTATGCAGGACAGATGGCCGATGGGGCCGAAAGGTTCTGGAGTTGCGACCGCGTAACGGAAGACGTAGTGTTGGAAGGACTCACACAAGGTGGGCCGATGACCTTGTATAGGCCGCAGGAATCCACTGGATTCGGGAAGCACACAACTGGTCGAAGTGGTGGTGCTATGAGGCCTATGTCCAACAGTGGATGTCTTTCGGCTGAAATGATGATGATGTGATAAAACTACAAAATAACGATTTTCTGAATTTTTCCTTTACTTGTGCTGTGAGACTGCTTCTTGCCAAATTTAATGATTCTAGGTCAACGGAAAGTAATAGTATGGTTTGGATTTATTTGCGAGTATCTAAATAATGGCGCATATATGGCCCTATTTTTTTATTGCGTTGACTTAGAAGCTTGAGTTTTTTAGAGCTTCAAGGGACCGTAGACTCTATTTGAAAAAAAAAATCTACTTGACACCTCCACGCGTTCTGAGAAAAAGGGTCCTGTCTGACAGACAGACGGACGGACAACGAAGTGATTCTATAAGGGTTCCATTTTATTCTTTTGAGGTACGGAACCCTAAAAAGTAAGTTGTAGTCTCATTTCCCACGAAATGTATGGGAAAAGGTTTCTTGCGATTTCTGACTCTTCTAGTACTCAAACCTCAGTTGGTCTAGTAGAGTGTTTTGATCCTCATAAGAAACAGTATCTATTTGCCAATTATCACCCATTTTCTTGTTAACTGTTTTTTTTTCAAATTTTGTGATTTGATTTTGTGTAACTACTCGTACAATGGTTAAAAGGTAGTGTTTACTGCCCCATGTCAAAAATCCACTCTTAGTCATGATGATTGACAGCTTAGACCCAGAAAGATGTAGCGTGATGATTAAATCTGTAACTATCTGCTATATTCAAACCATTTGGCTCGCCTAGATAACCTACCAACTAACCAGACTTATAAGGAATATCTATGCAAATTTTGAACAGAATCTATCCGGTAGAATTTGCGTGATGCTGGAACCTGCGTTCATACAGGAATACAAACATAATGCACGATTGCTCATTCCCCATAGCAAATAGCGTGATATTAAATAGCCTACCAATTGACCAGACTTATAGAAAATATCTATGCAAAATTTGAACAGAATCTATCCAGTAGAATTTGCGGGATGCCTGGACATACATTCAGACAAAAAGACAAAAATTCTAAAAACTGTGTTTTCGGCATTAGAATCGATCCCAGACCTCGAAGCAATCACTTTTTTTTCAAAAATAGTGAATGTACAATTTTGATTCACTACGATTTTATTATAATGTATTGGATAAAACAAAAAACCGGCTTTTAACATTTTCTAAGGTACCTTTGTACTCAAACTTACCTACTATTCAATATGATATTGTCACAACTTCCTTGAGCAGGCAACTCCGTAAGTTATAAATCATAATTTGATAGTACGACAGTCGCATTAATAATATCAATGAGTCATTGAAACTGTTTTAAAATATGAACACCCATTGTTCTATTTTGTAAATATATCAGCTTTGATTGTGATACTCACCTACGTAATGATAAATATAGTCAGTTACGCTAGTGCTATCCTATAGGACGCATGTGTGATCATGAAGATTCTAATAATTACTCTAGTAATATTACTATGTCTCAATCAAAAAGTAATGTGTGATCCGTTTTTTGACTATATATCAGAGCATTTTAATAATATAGCCACTTCTATGACAAAAACCTTCAACAATATAAAATATCATGTCATAAAAATTTTCTCACCTCCTGGCCTGGAAAACATACCAACACCTGAACATTTTTATGGGGACCCAAAATTCAAAAGGACTTTCAATGACTTTGTCGAAAGAACGGCAGCTGAGAACGAAACTGAAATTCCCGAATACATCAATCTCAAGTCCGAGCCGACTGCTCTCATGTCCACGCCGCAGCTGGCCACCTTACACGGAAGGAGAATAGAGTCGCATGTCATTCACACCACTGACGGTTATCTGCTCACTTTACATAGAATATCACCCAGGTCAGAGAAGACAATAAATAACCAAACAGTGATACTTCATCATGGACTACTTGGCAGTTCCGCGGATTGGATTTTATTGGGACCTACAAAATCTCTTCCTTATATCCTGGCTGATACCGGCTACGATGTTTGGATGGTGAATGCGAGGGGAAATTACTATTCACGTGGTCATGTTAAACTGGCTGTAGATTCCGCAGAATTCTGGAGATTCTCTTTTCAAGAAATGGGAGAATTCGACTTGGCTGCTGTTATAGATTACATTCGTGCTATAAATAAATCTGACGAACCCATCGATTACATCGGACACTCGATGGGTGCCACGGCACTTCTGGTACTGCTTTCGACAACACCTCGCTACAATCAGTACCTAAGAATTGGTATTCTGATGGCACCTTTAGCTTTCATGAGCAATGCTGAAGGACCATTCAAGGTTCTGACAGCAATGGGATCGAGCCCACCCGACCAGCTTCTCAAACTTATTGGTAGCAAGGAGTTTGTGCCTTCGCGGAAAATACCTAAATGGCTTGCCTTGAAGTATTGTAAAGGCCCGTTATTGTTTTGCTGTAATCCATTATATTTTATCAGTGGTGGTATACCGGAAGACAATCATGCTTGGAACCTTAGCTTTCTGGCAAGATTGTTGTACCACGTACCAGCTGGCAGTTCCACAAATACAATGCTGCACTACGCACAAGTGATTAAAAGTGGAAAGTTTCATAGGTTTAATAACATTAATGATGAGTTTAGACTTAACCGAGTAACATTGCCGATCGCGCTGTTTAGTTCCAGTGATGACTGGTTGGCCACCATCCCCGACATGCTAAGATTGTACTTCAGCATTGCAAACCCAATAGACCACTACATTATACGAGGCAGGAATATGAGTCACACTGAGTTCGTGTGGGGTGCAAACGCAGAAGAATTAGTTTTTAAGAAGATTTTAGATTTTTTGACCCATGGTTTAAACATTTATAAAGGTTCCAAAAGTAATGAAATTCACAGTGATATTAACCTGCAATACAGTTAGATTTTAAATGATGAAGATAGAGATGGGTTAATCATCTATTCTATTTTTATATTGCCATAATTAAATTATGTTTATGTCAAAACAGTCTTTTACTGTTTTATTCAAACGATGTCATGCAATTAAATGATTAATCAATACAGTGTGAGTCTTCATAATGTGCACATATCGAAATGAGGGAAACTTAGCTTAATTTTATCGACGGAAAAAATAGTTTAAAAAAATCTAAAAATTTAATTTAATTTTTATAGCATTTTTTAAATTTTGTTCGCTGCTGTGACCCCTGTGTAAACAAATCGGTATAACTTTTAAACTAAACAATCTGTCACGATGAAACAAACTCAATAATGACTGGAAATAATAGGGCGTCTTCGTAAAATAAAAACTAACGAAAAACTCGCCCTCAATTGAGTATTAGGGTGATTTTATAACAAACATCTGATATTTTTTCATAAATTTTTATAATAATTGTAAAATTTCTCAGTAAAAGTCCTGATTACCTACCCTTTTTTATTACTTTAAATTATTTTCCATCGTATCAGCTTTCCAAAAGTAAAAATACCATGTTTATAACTCAATCACAACGTTTCCTATCAACTGTTAAAGAAAGGCCTTGCACTCGACTACGTACTTTACTTTAGCAGGTAGAGACCCTTTTTTGTAAAAAAAAAAATTGTTTAATATTTTTTTTATATTTTTTCCGTCGATAAAATTAAGCTTAGTTTCACTCTTTTCGATATGTGCACATTATGAAGACTCACACTGTATATCGTTTATTCATTGGGCCAATCTCATAACCCTGAGTAAGTACACACGGCTACACAATTACACATCAAGTTATACATTTCCAGTAAAAGCTGATCTCGCATTGTATAGAATTTCCGAACAATGAGAGGTCAGCTTATACTGGAAATGAATAGCTTGATGTGTAGCCGTGTGTACCTGTTTTTAACTATTTTTTAAATATTTAACCAAGTAGTGTTTTTAGTATATTTTTTACTTATTTTTTTTTAAAGATTTAAACACCTTTTTTTTGGGGTCAACGGACCGCTGTTGGTTTTGTTACTTGAAGTATGAGTTGAGAAAATCTGTTTTCTTTTGATTTATCGTGTTTAGATACCCATGTAAGGTACCCATCACGTCTAGGAAGTTTACACAAAAAAAGATAGAAGTAAAAACAGTATACATATAGCTCATGGAAAGCGTTCGGTGACGATGACGCGAGTTCCATGATTTTTGTTCACCCAAAAAGTGCTCAACGCGCCTAAAGAAGTTTCCACTTCAAAAACCGGTCAAGAGCGAGTCGGACTCGTGCCCCTAGGGTTCCTTACGTCTAAATGATGTTGATGATTTCTGAAAAACTGTGCTATTTAGAGACATCGTTTTATTTTTCCTACAATCTTTACATAAACCTAACTAGAATAATATCAGATTTTGATCTATGCAAATTTTGGAAATAAGGGGGGAACAGTATTTTTATTACATTTTACATCAAAAGTCCGAAACTATGCTGCCTAAAAAAAAATATTTGAGAATGTGTAAACAGCGTTCTTTCATATGATATCCCACATGCCCTAGTAGCCCCACTTCAAATTTTTAGGACCCGCTTCTGTCCCTTTTATAATAAAGATATATTTTTTTAATTTATTTTTTGTTTGCAAAATAGTTGGGCAATCGTCATCTAAAACCATTCTAAATTTTCAAGTTGATAGCATTAGTAGTTCTTGAGATATCCAGGTGTGACAGACAGACAGACTTTGTCTCACTATAAGGGTTCCTTTTCACCATTTTGGTACGGAATCCTAAAAATGGCTCATTAGTTTTGGAATTAAGTGGGAATGGTTTATTTTCATCTATTAACTCAAGACACTTTAGAAACTCATTTTGATTTGATATGAAATTCATGTTTCCGCAGTGCTGGAACTAAAATTTAGTTCTAGTCTATTTAATAGACACATCAAACTTTTTCCTAATATTGTTATAGAAAGCTAGTGAAACTCAGATTGTATGGCGACGTGTTAAAGTGTTTGCAAACTGCATGCTAACGATGTCACTATGTGCCACCCTATGAATAGCAATATGCAAGTTTTATTCCTACGACGGACGGACTACCAACACTAGCAGGTACAGTGGCCAGCAGCTGCACATCAGGTTATACCAAACTGTCACATTTCTCCAAATGATTTTAAACCTTAAAAGAAACCGCCAAATGGTTGATCGGCTCCTCACGTGACCCTTTAGGGCTGGCCTATTTTTTGGCCAAAGAATCAGCATTGCCATACAACGTGGCAATGCCGCCAGCCTTTTGGGCAATTTTCCTATTGACAGCGATGCGGACGAATTTTTTGATGCCCTATGATTATTTCCCCTCCTTTTTTATATACTTGTACATGTTATTATTATTATTTTAAGTCTGTAAGTTTTTAAATGCTGTAACTATTATAGAAATAAATTAAATTAAAAAAATGGTGAAGGATAAGTTCAAAATCGAATGACAAAATTTAACAGTTTGTGGTAACTTGATGTGCTGACTGTACCTGTGCCATTAAACAAATGTCATGTTGTATTTCTAAATAACTTCGAAACATTAAAATACCCGTCATATTGATTTCGAGTGTATAAATTGAAACGCAAGTTTCGGTCATCCGTATTTTAACTGATATTCTTTTCTATCTTACTGAATAAGAGCCGGGAATGTGTCCTATTGAGACATACATAAATTTGTTATGCCTAATTATTTGCAATAACAATACCAAATTCTTATGTGACTAGGTATATTCATCTCATCGAACAAGAATCAATACACTAAGTATGCTTGTCACAATGTTGTTTTCTCTCTGTTGTTTATCGGTGTCTTATTTCATAACAAATAATGTTGTCACAAGCTTCGTTGTGATTCGTCCCAGTTGGACCAGGTTTTTTTAATCATAATGTACATAGGTACCATTTTTTTTTTTTTTTTTTTGGGCGGGAAATTATCAAATAACTTCTCCCGCTCTGGGCTGAGCGGGAGGGCGTGTCAGACTTTTACTGACTAAAACCCACCCGTGTTCCTTCCGTTGCCTGTGTGCCGGGGCCACGATATCCCTTTCGGACAAACTCGCAACCCTGGCAGGCATTGGCCTATACGGACCCCGTCAGTTGGTGCTGACATCTCTTTGAGGCGCGCGTGAAACACAACGCGCCGTCGACCCGGGCCTGGTCCTTATCGGACGGCGAGCTACCCATCGCTCACCGTCCGCAGGCCCGCGCCTACGGTGGCCGGAAATCAGCTTGTGACTCCCGACGCCCGGGGCGTCTCCTGCGGCGGCTAAGGGCGTGAGGGCGCGAGCCCTGCCTTACCCTCACGCGTTCCGCCTCCTCCTTCGCGAGCATTACTGCTTCGCAAAAGGAGCTGACGGCCTCCCATGCACTCTCGCTCCGAACCATGGCCTGAACCAGGGCCGGACGCGAGAGATCGCTGCCGCCGATCGCCTCCGTGAGGACATGGCGGGGGTCCGCCCAAGCCGGGCAGACCTCCACCGTATGCTCCACCGTTTCCTCCGGGCGATCCACACAGTGGTGACACCCGGGCGTTTCCTCCCGCTTTATCCTGAACAGGAACCTCCCGAAACAACCGTTTCCGGTGAGGACCTGTGTCAGGCGGAAGATGAGGACGCCGTGGCGCCTCTCTAGCCACTCCTCAAAGAGGGGACTTATCGCCACAATTGTGGCGTGCCCAGCGCTGGGTTGCGACAATCGCACTCTCCATGCCGCCATGAGATCCCGCTGGAGCTCCGTCCGCTGTGCCCCGATTTCTCGCTGCAGCGGAGTTTCACCCCGGCGTTTCACCTCCTCGCGCCACTCCCAGATGTGCGCGAGGACTTTTGCCTCCAGATCCCATGGCGACATAGGTACCACTAGTTGCACGTAAGTCCATTAAATTTAATTCCTCATTAAAAGTAGGTAATGCTATCTCTCTCTAACGGAACGTATTAGAGAGTGATAACATTACTTTTAATGGGGAATTAAATTCAATGGACTTACAAACAACAAGCGGTGTGTCCACTAACTTATTATTATAATATTAAGTTTGTTCGATTCTGTCACCAAACGCGGTGCGATGCAGTACGGCCGTACGGCTCGGTTTATTTAATTATTTAATACTTTATGCACAGAAATGTACAGAGGCGGACTTAATGCCATGGGCATTTTCTACCAGTCAACCTTTGGGCGATGCAGAGACAAACAGTGGTAGGTGCAATAGCGAGAATTGAGGAATAAATATTATTTAAAGATATACATATACCTATTAAAACTATAAATATAATATATACACCTTATTATATATATATATATCTATGCACAAATAAATATACATAAATATATTAAAACAATTAAGACATACAATGGGAAAACATTACCGTTGTGATGATACTGCCAGCGTCTTGCGAATATGCTCGCGAACTTTGGCGCGGTTTGTGTATAGTCAGGGTAATTAATTGTTAAGCAAATCGATATCCTACGTCAAATTGCTGTACCTATTACAGCCATTTCATACAAGTTCATACAACTGTCAACGAACGGCAGTTGTTACTGGAATGTACAGGCAGTTTAGTCAGTTTGCTTAATAATAAATTTCCATGACTTCGACGCAGTAGACTGACTGTCCATTGTTCCAAAATCCGTGAATGCAATTAGCAATGACTACAAAAGTTAAGGACAGTCCGCGTATGGGGTCATTGTACTCATCATTATGAACAACTTTTACTATGGGTCCAAACCATAAATCGCGAAAAAAATCTACAGTTACCTTTTTTTTTTTGGGAAATTATCAAATAACTTCTCCCGCTCTGGGTGGAGCGGGAGGGTGTGTCAGCCTTTTACTGACTAAAACCCACCCGTGTTCCTTCCGTTGCCTGTGTGCCAGGGCCGCGATTCCCTTTCGGACAAACTCGCAACCATGGCAGGCATTTGTCCTAACGGACACCGTCAGTTAGTGCTGACATCTCTTTAAGGCGAGGCTTAACTTCAATATGAATGATGTAACCAATATTTTGTATCAATATTTTAATTTAAAAGAGTGTCCGTGGAGTTTCTTGCCCGTTCTTCTCCATAGGAACCTACTATTTGGAATGGGCAACTAGCTTCATATTTGTAACCGACCGACTTCTTGACAATTCAAATTCTAAATGCTTTGAGTTTGAGTTTGAGTTTGGCGCGCGTGGAACACAACGCGCTGTCATAAAGTTGTTTTTCTTTCTTTACTCACCCCAGGGGTCTGCCTGTGGTACTTGGTTTTGGATCTCCAGCAGCGTTGCGGCATGGTATTCGGTCCCCTGTATGCTGGGACTGCTGGCAGCGTCTCCCCTGTCCACATTCTTTCTATGTTGACAGCCTATTTATTGAAATACATTTTGCTCATATTACTTGTCCATGTTTATTGCTAAATAATTATTTTTTATTATTCGTCCATTTACAATCTAATTTCAATATTAAATTCCATTAATCGTATTATTTATAAGTTGTGTTGTCCTGTTAAGTGTTTCTATTCGTGACTGATTTCCATTTTTTTTTCATACCTTCCTGTTTTTGAGCTCTTAAGCTCTTCATAGTGTTCGGCATGTCGGGTCTCCCTCCAGTTTCCAAGGTTTTGTCATTATATTGGGTCCATCTTATCTTTCACATTCACTCATAAACGTATAAAGCACTGACAAATAACTTTTGCATAATAACAACACATAGTATTATATCATTGGCCATTTTGTAATTCCTTACATCATAATTATTATGTAGGAAGTACTTAGGTCAAATCACAAATTACGTAGTACTCGTCAAATGCACAGAACACATAAACTCCTAACGGAGATGTGAACTTTCGAAATGTTGCCACTACATAAAGCGTAAAACGTTTAAGGAGGATGATATTCTCATAGCATGTATGTCTATTTTTATTAATATTTCTGTTTAGTTTATTCTACCACTTATTTTTCTTTATCTATGATCCTATTAATTGTTTGCTGCACCGTACGACGTCATACGTCGGCGCCGGCTGTCGCTGAAAACCAGCGCTGGGGCTCTGTCTTGCATAGGGTCGCAGTATAATGCTGAGCGATAGCCGTTTTGCGTGGATGTGACGCATGTTTCCCCCAACCTTTTCTTATTTTTGTGTTTATGTTCTTTGTTGCGTCATGTTTACCGCAAATAAACGTATTTTCTTTCTTTCTTTCTTTCTTTCTGTCGACCCGGGCCTGGTCCTTATCGGACGGCGAGCTACCCATCGCTCACCGTTCGCAAGCCCACGCCTACGGTGGCCGGAAAATGGCTTGCGACTCCCGACGCCCGGGGCGTTTCCTGCGGCGACTAGGGCGCGAACCTTGCCATCTACTGTTCCCTACATTTATGTTCGCATAACTCTTCAAAATGTAGGTTTTTTAGGAAATATTTTTCACGATTTCAATTTTGGTCCCATAGTTAAAGTTGTTCATAATGATGAATACCATGACCCCAGAGATTTTGTGTATGAATATATGTATACACCATCTACAGGGTGTAAGGGGCAGCCCTCAGCAAATTAACAGGGTGCATTCAGCTCCTTATTTTGAATCATATTTCACTGAAAAATTTCTCTCAAATTTTAATTTTTTAATCGTAATTTCAGTTACTATTCCTTTATTTCAATGTAAAATTACATTCTATGTACGCAGTACTCCATTGATGCAAATAACACAGCTAAAATAAAAATAAACAGCAATTCTCTAACGAATGACGCCTGAAATCAGCGAGCGCGGCCGTCCACCCTGCTGCGACAAATCAGGTTCATTGGATTCCCATAACGTTCCTGAAATAATTTCATGTACCGGTCATGTTAGTACGATATACTGAATTCACCACATCAGTCTGCGGAGGGCTCTCCCTTACACCTTGTATACTTAGATAATATTGTTTCAAAATTTAAAACAAAAAAAATTGTTGACAGTCTCTTTAAAGTACTTGAAATTTGGGACGAAACACAACTTCAATAGTGATACTGATATGTTACGAACTAAGATTTTTTTAGAATGTAGGACAATACTTCAGGGCGAACTAAGAATAAATCTAATTTAAGTATAACAAGTGTGTTGTTCTAAGCATTTATCGACATCTACATACATATCCCAAGTGTAATTTTCTGTGTAATTAACCTTATTGTAGAAATGAGGGATAATATCAATGATTTTTAGTCGATAAACAAAAGAAACCAATGGTAGATACGAAACAGCGGAGGAAGAAAAAAACGAGGAATAATTTGCAAAACAGATTTGCATTAATCCCATTCGGACAACATTAGCCGGGTGCGTTATGTTAGTATAAATCCATTAATTTAATTTGCTGTCCGAAAAAAGCAACTGATGCAAATTCAAACCCGAAATTTTCAGGCAAGGGTCTAAACGTCGTTGAACGAAAATATGTGGCCAATAAGGTTTAATTTTTGAAAGAACTTTATAAGAAAACGTACATGTATTAAGATTGCATGTCTCCGGATGCTTAGGTTTCTAGGTTTGTATCATAAATTCCAACAGCTTGACATTCATTGTAGGACATAGTCTTCTACATAAATTACTGAAAAGAATGGTAGTAGTAGAATAATTAAATACGTCAATGTGGAAATAAGTAGGCACCACAATAGTGAATGTAAATTTATCTACTCTCTTAACGTAAAATTCGAATTATACACTTCAAAACGTTATTATACTGATATACTTAGTTAATTAATTAATTGTATTGTATTTTAATAATCTATTTCTTTTCACATTTTTTTTTAAATACTAATTTATCTGAGTAATGCTACTCTCGTGGCACTTCTTGCCTAATCTTAATTTTGTTAACATGCGGATAATGTAGTGGGCTGCAATATTGTTAATACTACATAAGAGCCTATATTATTGTTATTTGTAAACATTTTATATTGTAGCTGTTTATTGTCCCATAATAAATAAAATAAAATAAAATACTTTATAAACACAATACCGAAAAAAAAACATAATAAAACACATTTTCCAACACATTTACTTGTAAAGTGATTCTTACGGCAACGAATTTAGGTTCATAATTCAGCTTATTTAGCTTGGTTATATATTTTAGAAAATTCATCCGCTAAAGGGGTTAAAATTTGGAATTATTTAGAAGATTTTTTTTCATGATATTTAAAAGTACCTACTTATTTATTCTACCATGAACCATGAGCCATGCTCAAGCTGACACTTCTTGTTACACACTTCCGTCCCCTTTCACGAAATCACTAGAAAAATGTGACAAATCAAAAACCAAAGTACTTATAGGAAGTGATATATGGACCAATAGCGATACGGTTTTGATAGTTGTGTAAGTAGTTTAAAAAAACAAAAAACAAAAAATAATATACTTATTTTTTTTGTTTGACATAAAAGTACACTGATACAGGGTGACACTTAATTTAAGCATGGAAATACAAAATCAATGACCCCCATGCTAGGAAAAACCTGTGTTACAGGGGTCATCCATCCGTCCGTTATGGATATAATATCTATAAGTTACTTAGGTTAAAACATTTAGATATAGGTACGAGTAGGTCCTAGATTGCTGACTCAGATTTTGGGAAAAATATAATTTTAGAATTTATACGGTTTACAAGGGTACCTCAACCGTTGAAGCTAGAAGAGAACGTTCTTAGGAGACAGGCTTTAATTTTTTGAGTAATTGGTAAAAATGGTCAGCTCACTAGTAAAATGTTAAATTCTTACGTTTTATTTAATTTACGTGCTAATCGATGCAGAATTCTAAAAGACTCTTTCAGACCAATTGAGGTTAGAGTACTCGAAGACCCCAAGCCCTTACTGCCTCGTCCAAAAACATCTTCCTGTATATACTTTTGCTACATTTCTTGTTTTCCCGCGGCAGATCAATTTGCCCACAGTAGTACTATCGATTCATAGAGTTGAAACTTACAAAATAAAAAAATCTATTGTTTTCAAATAATTAAAAAATATGCATCAACTCGAAAGTAAAAGAAACAATAGTAGTACATATAACGTAGGTAGGTGTGACTCGAAGTCTCGAACCACACAAACGTGCGGCCGCGCGTCCGCCGTCGCGCCGCTGCCGCCGCGCGCTTAAATGTTTAGAGAAAAATAAGCTGTCGCGCGTGGTGATACGGCATAATCTACCCCGCATGCGGCGGGCGCCTCACCACGCACCCCCACCTCGTGCCGCTGGATCTCCCAGCTCCGTTGTTCTGCGACCTGCGTTCTGCGAGGAGAACAGCCTGGCGGAAGTTCTGTGAATCCATCGAGACAAATAATGAAGCCGCAAGGGTAAGGAAGATCCTATCAACTGACCAGGACCGAACTCTTGGCGCGCTGAAAAAGCCCGACAACTCATACAAAATGACCGACCATGAAACTAGTAAGGTTTTTCTGGAGACTCACTTCTCGGGCTGCAAACTTTTAGAAGACAGGACATGGGAGGTTGTGCCAGAATGGACCCCAACTGATCAAGACTGGTCAAGATACCATAATATAGCAACAGAAGATCGTATAAAGTCGGCTATCAACCCGTTTCGGCCATTTAAGTCTGCAGGGCTGGACGGCATTTTCCCAGCCCTGCTACAGTGGGGGATAGATCATCTGGCACCATGGCTGGTGGAGATCAGATCTATCGAGCGTGCAGCACTAAGACATATTTTCAAAACTTGGAACATAAATATCTCCCCGAATACTTGAATCAATATAATAATCTTTTAAATTGAAATATTTCCTGAAAAGTATTGCCAAGTAACGAAGCTGTGGTGTGTGGGACTTTAAATATTATCAGTTTTTTTTACATATAATTATCTCTGTCTGTGCCAGGCCAGACTTTATCCATGTTCTATAACAAGCCACAAAAACACATGAAATTGGGCAAAAATAATTAGATTTTATTCTAATGAAAACGAAACACGATAAAAAAGTTTTGTATTCTTAATCAGCCAGTATATTTTACTAAGAACAAAATTTCTATGGTTACAGGCTTACAGCTTCATTAGCTATTGAAGATGAAATTCTTTGAAACTCCTAGCTGTGTAACGAATTTATCACCCACGTAAGCTCATCAAAAGACTATTCATATCAAACGCCATAATAGTAAGGGTGGTTGTAGTTGAGAGTTTACTTGCAATATTTATAAGACTTTTGTAAAATGTAAAGATCAGACATAAATATTTTAAAAGAATTTCTTTGTTTTCTTTTTTTTACATTATATTTTAATGGCCTGGTTGCTGGGACCTTTTAGCCAAGTCATTATTTAGTTACAAAACTTGTTTTTAATATTGATGAAATTAATTATATTCAATGCATGATGATGATATCCCCACCCGCTCCCCTTGAGTTTCAGTAAAGATGTGGCACTTTACTGAGACCTCACGTGGACTTCTTGAGACAACTTGAAGCGAAGTTGCCCTGTTTTTTTCATTTGCCTACACTCTACATTTCACAAACACTTAATGGTTAAATAATCCACCATTATTACACATTAGTATTCGGCTAAACACAAATTTTGGAAAATTAAACTAACTGCTGAACATGACGCTTCACTTTCCCGCCAAGAAGACCTTCTTTGTATTTATGAATAGATAGTTCCTGGAATTATAGTCTTAACAATTACATACTGTCTACTCTTCTCTTATTGACCTCAAGAAATAACTCAAAATACACAAATACCGTTCCTTGATATTTTACGAAACGAAACATCTTTATTTACTTACTTATACTTATTAGGTTAATTTTTCACTTGTAATGAAACTGTCGAATCTTCAGCCTCTTTTAACCAACCAACCAACCAATTGGTTTGTATAACCAATGATATTTTATTAAACAGATTTGTTATACACTCACAAAACAATAAAAAAAAGTGTGCTGCGCAGCAGCGGCAGCACACCCCCATTTTTCATACATTTTACATTTCACTACAAGTAAAATACGTCCCAATTTGGACGTTTTCGAGACTTAACAATTGCGGGCTCACAACATATCTGTTTAATAGGTATAATATCATTGTAAATAACCAAATAATCTGTCAAATCAAATCATGATTCTTCACTAATACCTAATTGTCTGATGGGTAATTTGAACCTAAAACTGGATCCTAATTTCATTTATTACATGATTGCCCAAAAAGGTTTGTAATGTGTATGTATGTGCGTCTCTTTGTGCCACCATAACTTTTAAATGCATGAACAGATTTAGAGGTATGGGGTATCGTTAGAATCCTTACGTCATCACAAGCGACATAATGCTATAAATATTTATGAATGAAAAAAACAATATGGCAGCCCTTTTGAAATGAAAAAAAAAAAAAAAAAATGGGTTTCAAATTGAAGGCCTTGATAAGCACACGCCAAAACTAAAAAATTGCCATACATTTTACCTATGTAGGATGTACATGCAATACTAACATTTCATATCCACGCCATCCACGCCTTGCCTCGCCGTGAGAGTATAAAACCACCTTTAGTGTCTAAAATAATAAAAATGCCACCACTTAGCACACAAATGTTTTAAAATAATACTTGCCACTAACATGACAGTATAGAACCAAACGGGTCAAGTGCGTGTCGGACCACGCACAATGAAGAGTTCCGTAGTGGGAATTAATTTATCCTAAGGACAAATTTAACATTGTAGTTGAAAAACATGTTCCCCTTACATTCCAACTACAAATGTAAGTTTGTATGCATGATATTGAGAGATTTAACATGCTATTTTAATATCATAGAGTTCTTATAGGTTTTCTTGTAATCTTTTATCTGAAATCTTTCTTGTAAGTAAAGAACTATTTTCAGATTTTTTTTTAAATTTTAGGTTCTATCTAGTATTTGGGTCACAGAAGTGCCTACGTGTGCCTAGCATAAGTTTCAAATGGTTTGAATAAATGGCTTTTATTATTAACGTTAATTTCGAAATGATACCTCATTAACGTTAAAAAAAAATAACGTTACTTGATAACAATATCAGTAATATAACGTAAATTAACATTAACACAAAATACTAAAGTAACGTTAATTTTACCGTTAATTTAGCTACGTTGCCGTTTTGTGCGCTCGCTTAGCATTGGATCACTTTAAATATATTGTTGCCGCTCCGCCGCGCGCCGGCTGTGCCGCCTCCGCGCTATAGTGAGTTGTTTTTTTCGAGACGCCTCGAAGATTGAATAATTCTTTAGATTATGCGAATAAAATGAACATGTTTGATTTTTGGGTGCAAAAGTACACTGTAGGGTTGTAGGGCGGCTCATCCTGATATTAAATCAATTATCAGCTATCACACTTGTCTTATCATTGACCAAATCAGCACATTATACTACCAGCACTTCTCACGCGTAAGAATTAGATAAAGTTGGGATCGGCACGGCATGGACATCAGCGCGGCGCGACAACGGGTGGCATACCACGCGCCTCGGGCAACGCTACTTCCACCTTACCCGTTAAAAAGTAACGATAAAATTATCGTTAAAATACAAGTAACGATAAAATTAACGTTAAAACACAAGTAACATGTAATATGTGGCATAAATAAATATAGGTAAAATGTGGCATAAATAACGTAAATCTATTACCATTACTTTAATAATACCGTTAACTCTGTCAAATGAAGGTAACGTTATGAAATTTTACCGGTATTTAAAGCCCTGGTGTCGACAACCCAACAAGTATGTATTTGTAAGGAAAATTCTTTTTCAAATTGATTAGGGTAGAAACTCTCATGTTATCTATTGAAATATTCCTTGAAAATGAACTGGCAAGTTCCCAAATTGATAACCTAACACTATAAAACGTGTTTTGAAAATAATTATATTACATTACTAACTTTGAAATGAAGCCGTTGTTTTAACAAGACAAACTTAGAAAGAAAGAAAGAAAATACGTTTATTTGCGGTAAACATGACGCAAAGAAAGAACATAGATACAAAAAGAACATAGATACAAAAAGAACAAGTAGGGGGAAAATATGCGTCACATCCATGCAAAACGCACCGCTCAGCATAATGCTGCGACCCTATTCGAGACAGAGCCCCAGCGATGGCAACTTACCTTCATGATAACTATTATGCCATATAAAGGTATACATACTCCCGAACTTAATTACAATACATACTGCCTATATTCTAGTCATATTATGGCTTAAATTTATGTTAATTTGTATAGATGATTGCTGATACCAATGTGTATGTAGCGGTTATCTATCCACGCCGTTGATCATAACTTAGCCTAATGTGTTACAATTATCTTCATGTGCAAGCATGGCTGCGTAATTCTAAGTTTCCAGTTCCTGTAATCGTTAGAAAAAGATTTTTTTTAAATGAGTTTTTATTACTTTCTAGTCTACTCGACTCGGTAGTAGCAAAATATGAGACGGTTTTTAAATACCTACACGGAAAAATCAAGCTTTAGCAAAGTACCGATTTGGCTTTGCTAAAATTTATACGGCTACAAATAACCAAGACTTATTTAAAACTTCCTATACAGTTTTGTTAATATAAAAAAACAAGTATTGCTAAATGTTCTCGTGTATTATTTAAAAAAAAAATTGTCTGTTTCCAAATGAGTGTCTTAGTAATTTCAACAGTGATCAAATTTGGTTAATCATAGACAAGTTTACACGTTTAATAACTGACTAGTATGTTCTTTAACTTAGACCTTATAATACTTGATTAAAATTAGATATGTTAACATGATGTTTATAACCATAATGTTTTTTTGTTTGTATTAAAAAAACAAATAACCAAACTATGTATCGGTAAATAAACGCACCTTGGCAGTTAACAACCGAGTACTGCAACTATTTCTGAACTCATTTAGAATCTAACATGAAGTTAGCTACGTACAACAGGGCGCACAAGCCGTTTGTTGTGTTGTATCATCTGTGATATACAGGGTGATTGGAAGATGGGTGCAAAGCTTTAAGGTGAAGATAGTATAGACAATTTAGAACCATTTAAGCCATGGTTGTCTTAGACGAAGTCTTACCAAATTTTTTTAACCAAATTTTTAAGTTTTTTTTCGGAAATTCTCAAAATTTAATGTAAACTGCATAATTATGGCCAAATTGAATGATAAATTAATTATTTATTTAATTAAAGTAATGTGTAAGCAACCAAGCAAAACATGTTTTAGGCTTCTGTGTCATTAGACATTTTTTTTACAGATATTTAAATCTCAGAAAAAATAAAAAAATTGTACAATACGTCAAAAATTCTTAGAATTGAACAATGTTATCATTTCGAGCACATAAAGTATTCTTTTAAGCAAAAATTTTGTGTTTTGTTAGACTGCCTAAAATTTAAAATTTCTCCTTCGAATTGGTTTGTAGGTCCTAATCTCAATAATTTGTAAGATATCCGCATAAATGATACCTCAAAAGAAAGAGCGATTATCAAGCTTGTCTTCAAAAAGGTTTGAACAAAAAAAACACCCTCCGTTTTTTTTTTAATAAGGTTTAAAAGACGTATTGTACAATTTTTTTATTTTTTCTGAGCTTTAAATGTCTGTAAAAAAAATGTCTAATGACACAGAAGCCTAAAACATGTTTTGCTTGATTGCTTACACATTACTTTAATTAAATAAATAAAAAATGAATTCATTTATCATTCAATTTGGCCATAGTTATGCAGTTTACATTAAATTTTGAGAATATCCGAAAAAAAACTTAAAAATTTGGTTAAAAATATTTGGTAAGACTTCGTCTAAGACAACCATGGCTTAAATGGTTCTAAATTGTCTGTACTATCTTCGCCTTAAAGCTTTGCACCCATCTTCCAATCACCCTGTATAAAGGTTTTTTTTTAATAGTACTAGAATTTTATAGATACTTCTCTATTTTATTAAATTTGCAGTTGGAGAATTGGCCGTAACATATATCTTTGTATGGGGGAGCAGGTTTTTCAACTACAATGTTAAGTTTGTTTTTTGGGATTAATTCATCCCAACTACGGAACCCTTCATTGTGCGTGGTCCGACACGAACATGGCCGGTATTTTTAATTAATTAATTGAGTTAACGTTACCAGTTTACGTTAACTAATTTCACTTGTACAATTCTAGCAAAAAAAAAATGCAGGGTCCCTCCGAACCAAGTCGCTCGGTTATAAATAGCAACAACTTGTTTATTTCCAGCCTTTACATTTTTTCCGCGTAATGTCCAATGCTCTTAGTTTCCCAATTTAGTTTGAACCAGTGCAGGTATTTTTATACTTTTATACTTTCCTTAGACTTTTCTATACTCTTTTGGGATCCAAGTATAGTCTTATCGGATGCAGCTGATTACTAGAATTTAGTAGTACGAGTATGTGTACGTAAGTGTCGGTGTTTTTTAGTAGTTATAGTCAAGTAAGTATCTATATAAAAAATACAAATTTCACACTTGCAGCATAATTTAAAACAGCTATGGAAAAAGTAGTAGGATCGATAACCTGTGAGTGTTAGGTATTTACTACCGATGTAGTAGGTACCTACCACTATATTATTGTATACTGTCATCTTTGTCGTGTGCTACCAAATATTAATTTATGGGTTACATCATATATTATGTCATTAGCTAGACGAATGAATGCGTGTGATTTCATAAACATCCATAAAGGGATTTTGTTCAGCTATGTTTATCTAGATACGTACGTTTCGTCTAGTCAGATCTGGATTGTTGTTTATGTAAGAATAGGACTGATTGTGTCGAGACATTACGTCCACGGCATCATTTCCTGCAATTTGAAAATCAGAATCATACGTGCGTCCATAACACTCGGTTCTCAGTGCACACGCGGTTATTCAAATGTTAAGAAAATGGGTTTTATTTGCTTTTTTATCTAATTTCTTGTTAAAATCAATCGGCGCCTGTTCTGGTGAAGATTGTGGGCTCCGCCGAGAAACAAGGGCAGCAAATTTTTTTGCTCCGATTCGAAATTTATTTCATAATATTAAAAACTTATTTTTTGTAAAACCCGGAGTAACTGAAGAAAAGAGAAAGAATGTTAAGAGTGCGTTTTCTATGTTCTTCGACGAAATGTTAAGAAAAAATAAGGTGACCGCAGAGATGGAAAAAGAGTTACGCCTGGGACAATATAAGTTATCCTCAGGATATCCTCCAAGAACGAATTTCGAAGATAGGTCAGAAATGAGTGCCGAACAATTGATCGCAGCTCACGGATATCTATCAGAATCCCACACTGTACTTACTGACGATGGTTATATGTTAACTATGCAACGAGTGCTGCAGGACTTCGAACGCATTAACGACAGAGTAGTAATACTACATCACGGCATTCTTGGAAGTTCTGAAGATTGGCTACTTTTGGGCACATATAGGGCTCTGCCTTACATGTTACTTGAGAATGGGTTCGATGTGTGGCTACTGAACGCTCGAGGTAACAGATACTCCAGAATACACACAGTAAAGAGTGCAGACAAGTCAGAATTTTGGGATTTTTCTTGGCATGAAATGGGTGTGTACGATTTACCAGCTGCAATTAAATACATAAGTGAAATCACAAAAAGCTCGGAACTTAATTTCATAGGTCACTCCATGGGGGGCACAGCATTACTTGTTCTTTTATCAACTATGCCGCAATATAATACTATATTAAGATCAGGTATTCTGTTAGCCCCATTAGCTTTCATGTATCACGCTAAAGGCCCAATCGGGATGTTAGCAAATTTTTACAGAGAAAATGGTCACCACTCGCTTGATTTCCTTGGACAATCGGAATTCTTGCAAAACGAGGTATTCCCGGAGCAAATTGTTGAGAAGTATTGCAAAGGACAACGCAAATCATGTTCTAATCCTTTGTTATTATTTGGGAATGGTGGCAGTGGTGCGTGGGGCCCGAAGCTCTTGAAGGATGTTATGGCTCATTTACCGGCAGGAGGGTCCGTAAAGACGATATTGCATTACGTGCAGCTTGTAAAGAGCGGATACTTTCAAATGTACAACTACGAGGACGACGATTATAATCAAAGAAAATATAGGAATGCAACTGCTGCATTGTACAACTTGAGAGATATAACTTTACCAATAGCAATGTTCAGTTCACCTTTGGATTGGTTGTCGACTCATTCGGATATTCAAACATTGCTACCCCTGCTCCAGGATGTGACCATTCATCACGTGGTGAAGGCAGAAAATTTTGGACACTTCGACTTCGTTTGGTCACCAGACGCGCCAGACCTAATTTTTAATTTTATTCTCCCATTATTAGATGAAAAATTACCGCGGCGAAATAATGTACGCAACTTTGATTAGTTAGACCTAAGCTCACTTTGTTTGCCTATAGGTACAACTAGCTGCTGCCCGCGGCATAGCTTATTCTGAAATAAAAGTAGCCTAAGTCCATTGAAATATATAATAAGTCACTCCTTATCCGCTTAAAATAAACAAACATGGCCGCTAAGTGTCATCATCAAATCAAGATGGCGTCCGAGTTGCAGATCTGAGGGGCAATTCTACTAATTTTAAGAACGTTCACAGTCTGATCGCAGTCTCAATCTGTCAAAAATACCTCTTATTTCCCTACATTTTGACAATTTTTTGACGTTTGTTTGTCGCCAAGATGAGATTGCGACTAGATTTTGAACGTTTTAAATTACGAGAATTGGCCTTCAGATTATAATATATATATATATCAACGTGGGTGGTCCCCAAGCGCCAGATATTTGAAAACTAGGTCCGGACTTCTTGGCGGGAAAGTGAAGCGTCATGTTCAGCAGTTTGTTTAATTTTCCAAAATTTGTGTTTAGCCGAATATTAATGTGTAATAATGGTGGATTATTAACCATTAAGTGTTTGTGAACGTGCATTAGTGTAGGAAAATGAAACAAAACAGTGCAACTTCGCTTCAAGTTCTCTCAAGAAGTCCGCGTGAGGTCTCAGTAAAGTGAAGTCAGTATCTTTACTGAAACTCAAGGGGAGTGGGCGGGGATATCATCATCATGCATTTATAATTCATTTCATCAATATTATACAAGAACTAAAACGTGACATTGGCTAAATGCACAAACCGTGCGAAGCCAGAAAAAAAAAATCTAGGTCCGAAACAGTACTTTACGGCATTAAAAAAAAAAAACACCGTAAAGTGCTGTTGGGAACTATAACTACTTTAACTATAACTATAAGGAACGATAACTATAACTATACTATCGTTCCCAAAAAAAATTACACCGTAAAATGACGTCTGTTAGCTATCTATAATAGCCTCATAGTAGTCTCTTCAAAATCAGTCCGGTTTCGGAAATTAGCCGGAAGAAGCAGACATAGACAGACAACAATTTAAAAAATAGAGATTTAATATAAGTACCGTTTACACTTGCTTATGCATTTAGTAAAAAGCTGGTATTTCGACATTACAAGCAGACACTTAAATTTTATTTATATACATAGATACTGACTCTTCGGATAGAAGTGTTTATGAAGTTCGATGGGATTTGCGCATTATAAACCGTATATAAAATAAAACAAGTGCCTGTCCGACCACGCACAATGAAGGTTATTTGGGATGAATTGATCCCAAAAACAAACTTATCATTGTAGTTGAAAAACATGTTCCCTGATACATTCCAACAACAAATGTTTTTTTGTAATCGCAAAAAAAAAATAAGTAAGTATGTGATAAAACTACATATTAACGATTGTCGGACTTTTTCCTTTACTTGTGCTAATTTCATGATTCTGAGTTATGTAAGTGCTTAATCTTTAATTTCTGTTGATAACACTGATCGTACATAAATGAGAAGTACTCACTAATTGGTTTTTATTCCTCTCTTGGAACAGTCCCATATACCAATATTTGCAGATAATTCAACACTGGAGTGAGGAGCTGCAAGTCTAAAGAAAATAACTTGGGCGTTGAACACCTTATTTACTAACTTGTTGAGTAATTAATAATTATTAATATAATTTTCTTTTTGTTTACTTGATATCTTTAGTGAAATTCAACCTGCAGTAAAAATTTGATCGAAAGCTAATGTTGTCAACAGTTGTTTGGGACGTACGTTTACAATACATTTTCCTACATTGTTAGGAACCTATAAAGCACATCCTAACTAATATTATAAATATGAAAGTAAGTTTGTTTTTATTTGTTTGTTACCTTTGCACGCCTAAACCACTGAACCCATCATCCTGAAATTTTGCATATATGTTGTCTGGTGCACAGAAACGGACATAGGGTACCTTTCATCCCGACAAAAAGTACTTTTCCCGAGGAAAACAACAATATAAGGTTCTTATGATAATAGATGGCGCCACCTGTCGTTCGAATCATGATTGAATTATATTATTACAAGCAGAGTACAACCCGAATTTATTAGGTACTGGGGTTTGACGTACTTATACTCGTACTGTGGCCGTAAATATGGCATAACAAGTTACAGACATGGCTTGGCGCGCTATGGAGCGGGCTATGCTTGGAGTCAGGATAAAATCAGGAATTAAATTATCCGGAAAAGAACCGGAGTTGCCGACATAGCTTGCAGTGTAAGCAAACTGAAGTGGCAGTGGGCTGGCCATGTTGGTCGAAGGACCGATTGCCGATGGAGCAGACGAGTCCAGGGGGTCTACTCCGAACATAAATCTGAGGTATCGGCCGAATGTTTGGCCGTTGATTGACTACGGCTATGGCTGACTAGGCGGAAAATAAAACGACAGTCAAAAATGTGACTTTAAGTCGGGTAAGGATTCAAAGTCAAAAAAGGAAACTATGGAAGTTATAAAACGACCGAACATTCGGCCGATAGTTCGGATTAACGCTTCGGTTTAGACCCCCTGGAATGGAGACCGCGTATCGGCAAGCGTAGTGGGACGCCCCCCAGCTAGATGGACTGACGAAGGTGGCTGGGTCAGACTGGATGCGGAAGGCAGAGGACAGGGTGTTGTAACGCAGCCTGGGAGAGGCCTATGTCCAGCAGTGGACTGCGATAGGCTGAGTTGATTGATTGATCGATTGAAGTTACAGAACATTTAGTTAAGTGAAAATGTCTTGTTGAAGCTTGACGTTCCATAAGCAAGGCCGTAAAAGATTACCGTGCTATTGTATTTATTAATTACCTACTTATATTTTATTTTGGTTTGACTTATTTATGTAGTGATTATGGTTCCTTAGAGTCAGATGTATCTAAACTAGTATATTCATCTCTTTGGGGATGCTCTTGAGCAGATAAATCCCCCTCGTGCTGCCGAGTGGGATAACTTGCGTCAACCCTTCAAAGCAAAAGGCTTCTAAGTAGTTGTCGGAAGGGCGCATTAAAACATGCATAGATAAATAATATAATATATCGCGCGTGATGGTGAAGATGCGATTAGTCCGTGTGTTACGTGTCGCTAATTACAAGATCTTTGAGTCATTTCCAGTGTAGAAACGGTGGAAGATAGACATATAGAAGCTGATTTTACAATCATGTTTTTTTCAACACATTTGCTCAAAAAATGCATTTACGAAGCCTGTATACATTGTTTGAAAGTTAAAAATTACGCACCATACAACGGAACGGGCGGTAAAATAGGTACTCTCACCTAAGTACACGTTTTACCACCCCTTTCGTTGTATAGCGCCGTGCGTATCCTTTATGGTTTTTTTTTTAATTATAAGAATTTTACCAAGGGGTTTCAAATTACGAGGATAAATAAGCTGAATGATCGAACAAACCTTGGAAGTGCTTTTGCTCAATACGTTTATCTCACTTTATTATTAAAGAGAAAATGAGACGAAAGATGTAGTACTAATTTTCACCATGTGCACGTGGCGCCATTTGCAAAATCGCGCCATTTTCTTATTAGAAATGTCAAAGATTGTTGCGACTTTCCGACTGATATTTACAAAAAGCTTATTATTTTCCGAGTGACTAATAACTTAAAAGTCGACTAAATGTTTGCAACAAATAAAATAACTTGCCAGCGATTAAATATTTTCGCGACTATTATATTATGTAAGGTTCAAAATTAAAGGTGTTATAAAAACTAAAAACTAGCAGCTGCGTTTAGGTAGCAAATAAACTATACCAGTCAAATAAAATATTAGGCGAGGAGCTATAAATAATGACTTGGCGACTAATAATGTTAGTAGGGTGGCAAAGATAATATATTACCAGTCTAGTTAGAGTAGGTTATTATTATTTTTTTAATGGTTAGGTTAGGTTAGGTTAAAACTGTCACTTCCTACGCACGAGCCGAGCGAGCGAAGCGAGCGGTGCCGCGGTAGCGGCCGTCGAGTGCCAGAAACGACTAGATTATATAGAAAATCTAAACCTGCCCTAATAATACAATAATAATATATTATTTATGAATGCCCATTTTCTATTTTATTTTCGCCATTAAGTTTCCGCTTAGATATTAATTCTGTTCCCAAAAGAAAAACTTGATGCTAGTTTAAATTAAAACGGAGCTTATTACTGATATATTAATATGCTACCTATTACTTATTACGATACTCCTTATTAGCTGCCAACCCATTATATATCGTACCCACTCTATTTTTTTTTTAAACCTATATTCATTTTACTTAGTTGCCGCATTAAATACATGCCTTTACAAAATAATAATATGAGTTCAAGCGAGGAATCCGATATTAATACGGAATCTACTGCACCTGATATTTTGAATGAGCCGCCAAAATCGTGAGTGCTATTAATGATTTACAATCATTTTATATCATGGAAGACTCGAAGAAATACTCAACCATTCTCTTGAAATGTTTTGATGGCTTATCTTATTACCTATTGTACTGTTTTCTCGCAAATGTGTTGAAAAACGTTGTAGGTACGACACACGCGCGGAAATTGGTATTTACAAACTCGTGACTATGGTTAGCATTACATTACATTCAATTTTAATTCATTCGATCTTACATTCGTCTACTCATTTGTAATAACCAACTTACCGCACTAATATCATAAATTACTATTCCTGATTTACATCTTATCTAAGTGCTTAATTAGAATTTACCTATACGCAATGACCAAAACACTTGATCTGTCATTTTTAGGGTTCCGTAGTAAACAAGGAACCCTTATAGTTTCGCCATGTCTGTCTGTCTGTCTGTCTGTCTGTCCGTCCGTCCGTCTGTCCCCAGCTTAGCTCAGAGACGCTAAGTCCTAGAAAGCTGTAATTTTGTAGGTGTACATATTAATCACGCCGAAAAAGTCGTAAAATAAAACCATGAAAAACATTTTTTAGGGTACCTCCCTTGCACGTAAAACGGGGATGATATTTTTTTTCTCATCTAATACATGGTGTGGGGTATCATTGGATAGGCCGTTCAAAAATATTGTGGATCTCTGAAAAACATTTTTCAATTCTGAGATCCGTTTGTGGAATATTAACCTTTAAAGTGCTATTTTTTGTTAGAGTCAAGTGTCCTCCCCCCCTGCCAGCTAAATGGTTGGTTTTGGATATGTGAAAAAATTCATGACAGTAGTATATATAACGAAATTAAAAGGAAAACTATCACAGCTAAGTAGGGTTTACGTACAAGTTAACGAGTAATCGTCGACCAACGATAAAACGATAAAGAATACAATTCATACCAATCGTAACGCACACCTTAAATTTGCAGTTGAAGAATTGACCGTAACGTATATAGATGTATGGGTGAGCATGTTTTTCAACTACAATGTTAAGTTTGTTTTTGGGATGAATTCATCCTAACTACGGAACCCTTCATTGTGCTTGGTCCGACACGTACTTGGCCGGCTTTTTCTTTGCTTATTCCTACCAAATATTTAAATTATTTTGTCATATATTTTCTTCTTGCACACATTTGCATTGCAGCCGTCATCAAAATAAATGATGATGATGATCCGCCCGTTGCTCATACAACGTGATCAACACTTGGAAATGTTCGCTTAATTACACAGGTTCTTTTTTGTTATAATCATTCGTATTTTTATGTGGCTCAGATCGGACAATAACAATATGTTTTTATTGAAAAATGCCTTTACTTAGAGTGTACATGAGTTTTTGGGTTATAAATTGTAAGTTGTGTTGCACGGTCATTTTAAATTATTATTGTTATTATTATTGTGGCGAATCTCTCCCATTATTGAAATTAATGATTATTTGTTTTATTATTTTTGCATTGTTACATTGACATTTATTTTATTCAATAATACAATTTTAATGGGATTATCTGTTTAATGACTGCATGAATATGATCAATAATTAATATGTAACTAACTAATTATTATGTAACTAACTAATTAATATGTAACTAACTAATTAATATGTAACTAACTAATATGTCACTTTATTTTATATTTGCACGCGGAATTTAAAGGCAGATTATGAGAACTATTTTGTACACTTTACCAACCTTCTGTACCTAGCAAATTAATAATTTTGTTTTTGTTTCACCTTGGTTAGGGTCCTAGTGACTCGTAACAGTCGCAACCATACCTTAGTCCGTAATACTGCCATTTTTTTTTCGATCTGACCTATAAAGACACGAATTATTATAACAAAAAAAAACTGTAATTAAGCGAACATGAACATTTCCAAGTGTTGATCACGTTGTATGAGCGACGGGCGGATGACGCCGCGTTTACGATCTGCGGCCAGAATCGGTCACTCGGGAAATCAATGGCGCGGGCCGCCTGCTCCATTCCCATTGAGAGGCGCGTGCATAACATTGCCCGCTTTGTTAACTTAGATGTTTCTCTCAATGGTTTTTCTAGACCATTGCATGTTTCTGCTTGCATCTACTTAAAAAAAAACTTATAGTCATCCATTCACTGACAGACAACACACAGCGGTCTAGAGACATACAATTTTGCACAAGAGTTCCATAAATAACGAAGTTGACCACTAAGGAAGGACTTTGACTTATCCCTTAAAGGTTAACCCCTTTAAGGAATAAGTCAAAGTCCTTCCTAGGGGTTGAAAGTTTGTATAGAAGTTCGGTTATTTTGACGTTAGGAAATTCCATGGGGCACACGGCTTTAAAAACTTCTTCGGGAATAGTTTGTGATTTAAAAAAATTAACGTGTGCGGTTGGGGCACCCCCGTCAGGAACGAAGTTCCTTCTCACGTATGATTTACAAAAACTTTTGAGACTAACTTTTTTTTTCAAAATTTGTTTTTTGTGTCATCTAGTATAAGTTTTCGAAGAGAACTTTATGAGAGCTTCTAAAAATGTATAGCTACTAGATGGCTCCGAATTAAAAACGCGAATTAACTTCAGACTTTCTATAAAGAGTCGCAATAAAACGTTTTTTTCCATATGTGACGATTTCTATCAGCCGATTCCTACCGGAAGCCGCATTAAAGAACGTCAGTCCAAAAAATAAACATATCTAATTATTTGTTCCAAAGAAAGGTGCTTTCATACTCGTGGAGCGAGCTTGCGAAATGCTAGACGTTTGACCGGAAAATATTTGGGGCGGTCGGACGTTACAGTGACTATGAAACGTGCCAAATAGCAGTCCTTAGGGGAAGATCTGACAAAAAACCTACATAACTACTTAATCTTTCTAAAAAATAAGTTTTTCATAGTGATCATTTGAAAACTGACTAACTGAGGCTTACATAACATTCACAATTCATTCATAATCTGCCTATAATGTTCCCACTGCTGGGACACAGGCCTCCTCTCTTCGAGAGGAAGCGGGCTGTAATCCACCACGCGGGCCCAGTGCGGGTTGGTAGGAGACACATTACTTCGAGTTTTTGGTTCCCTGCTCTTGTTTCATGTGTATTATTGTATACCATGTATTAGATAAGTGTATGCTTTGTGTATGTTTGTATTTATTGTATATGCTAATGGTACACCACTGACCACCTGCAGTATCTCTCTCTCCTGCTCCCTTTAATCCATCCTAAGGTTGTCTGTAAAAGATCGCTTTTAGCGATAAGCCCGCCCATTGTGTTACCCCTATGTAAAATTTAAACATTTATAACTGTAACTTTTGTGGTGTACATAATAAAGAGTATTATATTCTATTTATTCTATGCCGGTTTCCTAATTTGTTTTTATTCACCATTTTGAGAGCAGTGGTGATGAAGTTATTTACACAAAGTAAAGCGCCTGCCTGGGTTCAAACCCACGAGTGCCCACGACCTACAATTCATAAGTCGGGGCCGTTACCACTGCGCCACCACTGCTTTACATAACATTGCTTTCCCGATACTAAATTTTTCTTAATGAGATATTGTCTCATATAAACCCGCAGTTGTATGACAACTAAATACTTTCTAATTAACACTAAAGACATACTAATTTAATAAAACCATCACGTAGAGTCGTAGACTGACAATGTGCCTGAGGATGTTAATGTTTACTTAGTCTAACTCTGCTTTAAGTTGTTTATGTACTGGAAAAGCCTGCCAAGTGCGAGTCGAACTCGCGCACGAACGGTTCCGTACCATTATCTATAAAAATTGCAAAAAAATCACGTTTGTTTTATGTTAAACCTGAAATATTTGTTTTATTTTAATTTAATTATTTATTTTTAAAGTGAATGTATAATTAAATATTCTGTGAATATTTGAAGCGTCTCCCTGTTGCCGTTATCAATAAAGAGCAAAAAAATCACGTTTGTTGTATGGGAGCCCCCTTCAATATTTATTTTATTCTGTTTTTTAGTATTTGTTCTTATAGCGGCAACAGAAATAGGTACCTACATCATCTGTGAAAATTTCAGTTATCTAACAATCACGGTTCATGAGATACAGCCTGGTGACAGACGGACAGACAGACAGACAGACGGCGGAGGCTTAGTAATAGGGTTCCCGTTTTACCCTTTGTATGGAACCCTAAAAACGATCCCTGTACAAATATGCAGACATGGTCTCGGGTCGTGATGTCAAGATGCGTGAAACTTTGAAGTCTAGACATACCTTTGTACCTCTTACCTACCTACCTTAAAACTTCAGCTGCTCACTCGTATGTACCTAGTTGATATTAATAGTCAAAGATTTTAATAGGTACGCTATAAAAGAGTCTTCACAATAATAATTACTTATCTGATATTTTTAGGATAGTGTTTTTTTTTAATGCTAAAACACGTTTCTTCTCGTTTTTGATAACTGATAACAAGCGAAAATTTACTGAAAAATACATAAATCTGGTTCTAAAAATAAATAATATAATCAAAATAGCTGCGGGAAAATAGAGCCCAGTATCCTGTTTGAAATAACAAAATATTCCTGTTATTAAATGTCCCACAATCATAACATCGATGTAAAGCAATTACGGAACAGGTGCAAAGAAAATTATGCCGTTAAAATAGCATCAAAATTCATAGTATGCCACAAAAAACACGTTTTAAAAACATGTTCTTAAATTCAAAGCAAGTATCCTGCACTCGCTTTCAGTTTTCTATTATTTATTATTGCGGAAAATGAGTATCTATTTCAGTATCTATTGAAAACAAATATGAACTTAATCTCTTAACCGATGTGGTATAATTTCCAGTGGCAAAGTTTGATGGTTGACCACAAATATTGAATGTTACCTGAATCATATCCCCTGTGGTTTGCCGTGGGACATGACATGGTACTATGACAAGGTTTTATTTAACCAACGCCGCAGGAGACACATTCAATTAATAATATTTATGACACCTATAGACTTAAATATTTTTAGAAAACATGGTAGGGAAACCATTGAAAATAGACCCACTGCTTTGTTGTAGTACTAATACTACATATATTTTATAGATACCTAACGGTCTTACTTAGGTCATGAGGGTGGGTGGCGCTTTGGCACAAAGGGGCGGATTTCTACATCTTGCACAAAAAGATAAAGAGAAGATCTGATAAGAAGCTTATCACTTTGAACCTAAAATGAGATGTATTTATAAAAAAACGATGGTCAACGTTTCAGAGAATTATGTCTAGTCTAGTCTGATCTCTTTCCTATATTTACCTATATTTGTAAACGATTTAGGTAGGACCAATGATATTATATTAAACAGACATGTTATGAGCGCGCAATCGTGAAACTCGAAAACGTCCTAATTGGGACGTATTTGTTAGTCTGTGATGCCAACATTCGGTGATTGGTGGCCAGAATAATGTTTGTTTACATTCACGCGCAATTGACAACACTAGCTGTCTCTTTTTCTCTTGTTGTTTTTATCAAGCCATAATTTTTACTTGTAGTGAAATTTAAAATGAATGAAAAGTGGGTATGTGCGCTGCCGCTGCTGTCCGGAACAGTTTTTTCGGTTGTTTTGTTAGTGTATAACATATCTGTTTATAATAAGACCAACAAACAGAATGCTGATTATACACAACACAGTACATGGTACTTAGTAACACAAAGAATAAAGGTCAAAGATTCACAAAAGAGCAGGTTACAAACGGTAAAGAAGGCTAACAAAAAGTAGGCCACAAGGTAACAGGGCCACTCGCCGATAAATGCAAACAAGGCCTTTTACGGCTTGACGAGTAAAGGAAGAGTCTGCCGGCATAACACTGAATATCATTTGACATACTTTCAAGTATTGTAACCATACCTATCAGTCACTGCACCAAGTACAAATACCTTTTGGAAATGGAACTATAATCAAATTAGAATTTCTGCAATCAGTTCTTTCGTAAGAATCCCAAAAATGGCCTCCACGATGTACATCTAACCCAATATATTATATTATGCAATTAGCCCGCTTTCACCAACTGACTGGCTTCGCATTCTTTTAGAGTCGGTGGATAACGTACAGTCAGCGTTACGATTGAAAGCACCTACGCTTTCAAGGGAGGTAACCACATCGTGACAAACAACACGCCGGCAATTAAAAATTATTTTTTTATGATTTACAATCATACAATTAAACTGCAAACTGCAAATAAAGCTGTATTACCGCATTGAAAGGCAAAGCGTTTTTCCTTTGTAATAGGCTGGAAAATAATTAGTTAACCAATAATGCTCACTTAATTAAATTAGCTGCTGACTTCGTTTATACTCAATGCCGGATACCTACACGTTGTTGAAACGTAACATGAAATGTAACACTTTGAAACAAATATTCACCTATACTCCATTTGAAATAAGATTATAATAAAGTTTTTTACAGTCCGTTCAATCGATTCTGACTTCTATTCCGTAGGGATAAGGATGGCATTAAAAGCAAAACGTGGTTACAATACCAACTGTTTATTACAGCTGCCATTGTCATGCCACCAACGCAATAGAAATCAAAATCGGTTGAACGGATTGTAAAAAAGATTTTATGTCTACGTATACTAATCTTATTTCAAATGGAGTATAGTTGTGACTTGTGGACGTGTAACATCTTTCCCCTAGCTTTCTGTGGGAGTGATTTCGTGAAAAGAGACGGAAGTGTGTTACAGGAAGTGAAAGCTTAAGCATGGAATTAGTAAGTACTATATAGATTCCAAGTAGGTCGAATCTGACCAGTAGGCGACTACTAGTCATGAATAATGATTCGAATAAATATTTCAGTAAGTATTTAGCTTTTTTAAATTTTGAGGTTAATTTCTGTCGCTGCTTAGTTGCTTATTACCAATGTGAGATGTTACGCATCATACGTGACTACTGCAAGGCTTTTTTTTTTGGGTGGAAAATTTATGGGAAGAGTGGGAAGGGCAGACTTTTACTGTGTGCCAGGGCCACAATATCCCTTTCGGACAAACTTGCAGTTCGTGCTGACATCTCTTTGAGGCGCGCGTGGAACACAACGTGCTGTCGACCCGGCTGGTCCTTATCAGACGGCGAGCTACCCATGTATCGCTCACCGTCCGCATGCCCGCGCCTACAAAGGCCGGGAGTCGACTTGCGAGTCCCGACGCCCGAAGCGTCTCCTGCGGCAACTAGGGGCGTGAGGGCGCAAATTTTGCCTCTCCCTCACGCGTTCTGCCTCCTCCTTCGCGATCATAACTGCTTCGCAGAGGGAGGGATGGCCTTCCATGCATTCTCGCTCAAAACCATGGCCTGAACCAGGGCCGGACGCGAGAGATCGCGATTGCAATCGCCTCCGTGAGGACACGGCGGTGCTCCGCCCAAGCCAGGTAGACCTCCACCTTATGCTCCACCGTGTCCTCCGGGCGGTCCACACTGCAGTGGTGACACCCAGGCGTTTCCTCCCGCTTTATCGTGAACAGGAACCTCCCGAAAGAACCGTGTCCGGTGAGGACCTGCGTCAAGCGGAAGATGAGGAAGCCGTGGTGCCTCTCTAGCCACTTCTCAAAGGGGGTACTTATCGCCACAATTCGGTATGTAAAGTATTTTTCAGGTACGTTTTTTATATTTTTATTATAAAGATATACATAATTTCAATCTTTTTTTTTTCCAAGCTGTAGTTATTTTTTTATATTTTGTTTAAGTTTTATTCGTGATAACGTCATAAAGTAGTCTGAATAGCTTAGGATCTTTACCACATAGAACACTTATTTAAAACCAAAACTCAGTAAAGTCAAACTGTCAAAACTGACAGTTAATTTGTTTTAATTTCATTATAGCGATTTCCGATTATAAGTACCGTATTGTAAAGTTAAAGCTTATTAAAATTATGAATCGATGAAAGATTACTTCTGCTAAATGCTTCATACCGTCATGTAAAAACTCCACAACCAATAGCCGACACAAATTAGAAACTTTTCCATCTTTCAGGCAAACAGCAGTGACCATTTATGTTTGCCAACAAGCTTACTGGCACTTGGCTCAAAGACCACCTCTTGGTGAACTTAGACATCTTGGCCACCTTAGTGTTTATCTCCGATGTGGATGTTCCCTTGCATCTAGAGTCGGCCATCTACTTCCAACAGCTCACCTCGTGACTTGAGAATTTATGATATTATTCAAGAGTGGACTAAGATTGGAACTGTAAGTTGAATCAGTTTAAATGTATTTTATAAGTGCTTTTACTGTAAGTCAAATTGATTGTTTTAAATACTTAAATGATTATGTATTGTTTTTTGCAGATAGAAGCAGACAGTTGCATACGCCAAACTTGCCACTACTACAGCCACCTAGGCTGCAGATAGAACTGCTGTTCATATTATTATGGTATCCGACCCATCCACATCTTACCAAGCAAGCCCAATAGAAGAAGTACAGCCACAGACACAAGATCTTCCCGCTAACCTTCAAGTCGAAGAAGTAAGAAGCAATCAGACCGAACCTACTATTATATTATCAGATTACATGAGAGGTATTGAAACGGAAAGAAAGTGCTTTATTGAAGGATGCCAGAGAATAGAGAAGTACAGAGTTCCACTTTCTACTCGAAAAATGTTGCTCAGTCGGTATAAATATTATGCCCCTGAGAATAATCGTCTTTGTGATCAACATTTAGTATAGAATTAAGGGATTTTCTGAACTGTTTGAGAAAATAATTATGTACAGACTTTCACAGTAAAACATATCCAGGACATGATGTGCTTATAAGATGCTGCGCCCATGTAATATCAATAATATGGTACCTTAGATCGGCTAGGTACCAAGATAATATAGTACCACCTGCACAATTTCTAGGTGACATTCTTATTATAATTGAAGATGAATAAAAAATACTACATAATAAAAAACGATACCAAACTTACTCATGATTTTTAAATATTTGTGTTTCCATCTTCCTCCCACACTACAAATAAGTATAATAATTAACATTCTATCTTTATAAAAAATGGTAATCGCAATTAAAAAAATGGCTGTTAAGTATAAATTGTTCAGTTTTACTAAATCTCTTTTAACTCGGCTCTGTGTACATCTACCCAAAACAAATGTCATGTAAGGCCGCAATACTGGTAAGGGTGTGACAGTACATGAGAATATATGATAAGTTAAAGGAAGCTACAAGCCTAATAGTCCCTACGACTCTAAGCCCTACAGCCCTAACCTATCATATATCTAGATATAAATATTATAATATGATAAATAAATATATTAGGTTCAGGCTGTCATGCAACTTATGGTTACAGACTGATAGTAGACAGGATTTCCAGGTTTGGGAAGGATACACTCACTGCCAGTCGCGCAGACTCACGAGACTGATCAGAGATGGCTAAAGGTGTCTTGGCCACAGTGAGGGGTAATGAGATAAGAATATAAAATTCAAATATGATTTATTTACAATATGATACAGCATAAACTACTTTTTCTTAACACACACTATTATATAAAATCTTTCGTTTCCTATGCGTGTAAGATGTAACCAAATCAATATTCAAATTTTTAAATGGGCTGCGCGTCAGCCGGGCCGAGTGCTGAGTCAATGTCCAAAGGTAACGTTGAACACTCAGATTGCCAAAATCCGCAAAATTTCCAGTGATGATTTGTTGATAAAGTAGTTATCAATTGACACCAATTTCATCTTACTACATCCAGGCCCAAGATCACAAGATTTTATCTATTTTAAAAGCCAAAGCGTATCCGTCCGTCTCCTTTGACGTTGACATTACTTGACATGACATTGACGCTTGACGTTGACACATAAGAACAACTTAATTATTTAATTACAAGAGGCACTGAAAGTTTTCAATTCAGCCTACTTTATGACGTCATTTAGAAGTCAAATAAAAGTCAAGTGATTTTAAGTATTTTTGTGAAAATAAAAACGATCATAATATTTTAAGACCTATTAATAGAAAAATACGGCTTAGAAGCTTAAAATCTCGAAATGGTTTTGGAATCAGCATAGGTTAATTTTTACTTTACATACCGAATTGTGGTGTGCCCAGCGTTGGGTTGCGACAATCGCACTCTTTATGCCGCCATGAGATCCCACCGGAGCTCCGTGATTTCTTGTGGCAGTGGAGTAACGCCCCGGCGTTTTGCCTCCTGGCGCCACTCCCATATGTGCGCGAGGACTTTTGCCCCCAGATTCCATGGCTCCAGCCAGGCAAGGAGGCCCGCCGCCTCACGGGAGACCATGCGATATCTTTGGACCAGCCTGATGGCCATGACCCTTTGGGACGCGTTCAATTGGTGGGCTAGTCGCAGCCTTAAGGAACGCGCCCACACCGGTGCCCCGTAAAGGGCCATGGACCACACGACCCCCGCGTAGAGCCTCCGGCTGGAGGCGTTTGGACCCTTAGGTTGGGCAGGAGCCGCTCCAAGGCAGCCTCGGCCTGCTCCAGTCTGGGAGCCAAACGTCGGAAATGCTCCACGAAGTTCCATTGGCTGTCGAAGATGAGTCCCAGGTACTTCATCATCGACTCGACGCCGATGTGAACCCCTCCTGCCGTTATCTGGGAACCCGACAGTGGTGCGTTCCGAGGACCATAAAAACACATGGCCTTCGACTTGTGCAAAGCCATCTGGAATCCCAATTGGATCTTATCGATGATTGTCGCAACCCCACGTATCGCCAGTTCGGCCGCCGCCTGATGCGACCTCCCCTGCACCAGGACCAGCGTATCGTCAGCGTAGCAATCTACGCTAATGCCGCTAGGGAGGTCAGCGCGCTGCACCCAGTCGTAGCCGATGTCCCACAGATTGGCATCTGTGGGACACCGCATGACATCTCTCGCCGGTTGACTACTGTTGTAAGGCTGGCTTATTTTTTTTGTGTTGCATTTCATGTTGCATTGCATTCATAAGGACGACTTATTAGTGTTACATTTCATGTTACGTTTCACCAATGTGTACCGGCTTTAGCAGTTACACCCAGTGGCTTATAGGGCATGGTTTTACTGAAGGCGTATTGTAAGGCTTCTCTCTGGTAAAATAAACTGCAGTGAAACGTTAAAGTGTGGCATCTGTGTTTCTCAATGAATTATATTTATTTGGACTATTTATTACCTTAAGTATACCGAGGTACTGTTGACAATACAATACAATATAATATTGCCGCCAGTAAAAGTCACAATACCCCTCGTACTACGAGTAGTAGATACTATATTACTGTGGGGTATTATTCCTCATTGCTGACTCGTAGAGTAAAAAACTAGTGAGAACTTAAGATATAAATTATAGGCTCCTTAGCATGGGCAGCAGCGTGCTCTATGCATTTTAACACCATACTGCGATCGCTAACCCACCTGCCTCCACCTTGAGGGATGCCTATGTCCAGCAGTGGACGTCTTTCAGCTGAAATCATGATGATGATGATGATGATCATGAGGGTGAACATCATAGGTAGGTCAGAAAGCAGAAAAAATAAGTCTATTCGCTATTATCGAGACCAAGGGCTAAAATGTCCGTCAAAAGAAATGACTACCGATATTACACACATTTCAGCTTTTCGATGTATTACTACTCGTAAAGTAAAAGGCACTGTTGCCTGTTATTTTTAAATCTGCCATTCAATTATTACTGGTTGCTGAAAACGACAGCGCGTGTTTTTTTTGTAACTTTTAAATTTAATTGTATTTTACATTTGAGGTTTTTTTTAACATCGAAACATCGGACATTTTACTTAAGAATAACTGGAAATTATGCTGTTTATTTACTTTAATAAGCATTCTTTAGCTATGTGTAAATATACTGACGGAAAATATTAAACAGACAGGACCAGGTACTTACCATCACGTGTAGTACCTAACATGTGTAGTACCTAGTCCTGTCTGCTAAAATTAATTAACTAAGAAAGAAAGAAAAATGCGTGTAATAGTATTTACAGCAAAAAAAAAACCATAAAACTATAAAAAACAGAGAAAAAGTATTTTTTTATAATGCCAAAAGGGCCTCAGGTCAGCATAATTTCAGATGACACACTGTACTACCTGACGCTCATTTTCAGCTGCTGCTGATACAGCACAACTACTCTCACAAATCAAGACTTTAATAAAAATAAGAATCATTTCGTCGATAACGATAAAAAAAGAAAAATGACATCAAATAAAAATGAAATAGAATAGATTACTATTTTTTATATACATGTACTTATTATTGTTTTAAGTCTTTAGCGTAGGTATACGTTATGTAAATATTAATCATAAAATAAAATACAAAAATGATGTATTGACATAAAACATATTTTACAATAAAATAGAATTCTCTGACTCCTGCGCTAATTAAAACTGTGTTGCCAGCGTCCTCCCGTAATAAAAGACACAAAAGAAATTAAAAAAAAGTGATTTCTTTATTATGCACCATAAAAATTACAGATAAAAATGTTGTTATTTTACATAGGGTCACACAATAAATAGGCGGTATTATCACTAAATGCGATATTTTACAGACAATCCATCCAGAATTAAAGGGAGAAGGAGAGAATACTGCAGGTATTCAGTGGTGTAGCATTTACATAATGATATGATAATTAAGTATAATTACACAGCGTTGTCGCCAACCCCTACGACCGACGAAAGACCCGTTATTTTTCTTCCTCTTTTCAATAGTTCCAAACTTCTAATATAAATAAATAGTTGCCTCCTAAAGACTGCCTTAAGTCACACGTCCGATAGGTGATTCTGTGCCTAGATGTTACCTTCTTGTCTATCAGGGATGTTGCGGATATTCGTATCCGCAATTGCGAGTTTCCGAATTTATTTAGACCTCAATGCGGAGCTCATGCTTATGAAGATGTGAGTGGGTGGAAAAGGGTGATAGTAAGTAAGTTAAATAACATAATAATCAACAAAATGGAAACTATAAATCGACCGGAGGGGGTTGCCATAATTGCCACGCTTGGCAGGCGGGTTGGCAATCGCAGTATAATGCATAGAGAACGCTGCTGCTCATTCTCTAGTAAGTCCCATAATCACCTTTTACTTTACGACACCCACGGGAAGAAATAGGGTTGTGCTATTGTCTACGTCCGGCACCACATGGTACTTAAATGTTAGAATTTAGTAATTATCTTATTTTAATTTCCGTGAATTGAATTATGCTCAACCTATAACGAAAAAGAGCTGCTACTTGCAAAATACGTAAGAAATTCTGAATTTTGCCTTGCCGCCTTGAGAGATCCGCATCCGGATGTGAGCCACCAAAAATCCGCGGATGTAAAAAAAAACCACATCCGCAAAATCCCTGGTGTGTATATTTGTTTGTTGTACAATTAGACATTTAGTGATAAGTAGTGTAAACTTTTCAGGCTACGAGTATAACATACTTGACATACCTACACTTAATACTTTTACTGGCAACACTAAGTCAGAAGTTCCGTTGGTTTAGTGAGGTAGTGGCATGGTAGTGGGGAGTGATTGATTTTTAAAGGTCTTTATTAACAGAAAGGTTATTATAAGTTAACAAAAAGATCTTATTCTAAATGTAAACTAACATAATCCGAGCAATGTTAAATAGGCTAAATCACCTTTTTTAACATACAACATGTTTGATTATCAGTGTGGCTACTAATATAATAGATACATAATATATACGACTACTGTTATGTAGGGTTTAGGTAGTGGGAATTAGTCTACGCCCAGACAGAAACGATTCCTTTCTAACATTTTTCTTGTTCTTGAGCTCATGGTGAGCAGTCACTCCTAAAAAGCCACCACGTACTTATTTGCTAGATATGATAAATAAACATTTAATAATATAATAGTTAAGGTTATACTGTAAAATCAAATGATCGTCAGTCTTAAAAACGCTTATTAACGATCCTGCTGTTTCAATTCTGGTTGTTTTACAGTAGGTACCAACGTCTGGTTTGAAAAGAATGTTAACAGTGTTTTTCTATTTAAGTATTTGAGTAAAAAAATTGAAAATCATTAGTTTAACAATATTTCTGGGTAAGTTTTTGCCATGACACAAATGGCACAACTTCCACAACCTAAGAAATAGAGAGAGAAAAATTCTACTTATCGACTTTAGCCGCGGAAAAGTGCGAATGTATCAGCCTACGCGGAGATCAGTTAACCAGTTGACTGTAGCAAGGATAGAAAATTTTCAAAGTTCTTCGTTCCTTCCAAAGTCAAAAATAATTCCAAAAAGTTTTCCTGATGAAGAGATACCGTCTTATCATTCTCCGCAACTCGTTTGAGTTGTGAGATTGAGCTATTATCTCTCTGGCTGGACGGACGGAATAAGGGGACTTGGGTCAACATCACAAGGCAAACGGAACGAGCGGTAACCTTTTGTACAGAATGCATTTCATGACTGTAAAATATTCTTAAGGTTCACTGATATAAAGGTGGTATTATATTAATAAAAAAAAACATGACCATGACAACCATTTAAAGGGAAAATTAATGGTGGTGGTAGTTGGTGGTTGGTTGGTGGTTGTTGGTTGGTTGGTGGTGGTGGTGTTTGGTTGGTAAGTTGATGGATCTTTGAGATACTTTATACTTTATTTTACATTTATTTAATACATTTCCAATAAAATAGGTGCTCACTCACGTTAATAGACAGCGGTGAGTATCTAAATACTATCTCTTTTTTGAAATCAAGTATTTTGTTAGGGTACTGTATATTAAAGAGAATCTCAACTTTAACTCAGTACTACACAATATCTTGTATCGTTATTTCACGAATCAATGATATTATCCGCAAATAAATCGCTGTTTCGCGCGGCACTTGCTCACAATGGTACATCCGTCGCGTCCCTCCGAGTTCCCTTCCCACAAAGGTTTACATTACCGCATCAAATAATAACACTTAGTGAAAAGAGGGGTCTACGGCGCCGTTCCGGCCCGGATCGATAAAGTAAAGGACTTATTGATAAACATGATGCATGACGTACTTACACTATGTTTTTACCCGACAGCCATGGAAGGGTTATTTTGTTTTATTCAGGAATTGATATAATATTATGCGGTGATTTTGTGTATAGTATGTTCTTGGGACAGCGTAATTTACTGATGTTATTAGCGTAAAAGGTTATCTAAACGAATATTATGAAAGAAATAATACTATTCTTTATTGTTTTCTCGTAATCACAAACACAGTACAAAGTGAAACATGAAAAGTGTTACATTGACACTTAGTAGAGACTGGTGTCTGTTGTAAGTGAAACCTGTATTACAGATCACCAGGCTTACCCTTCATCGGACAACTCACTTATGACCTATGACTGTATCAATCATTGAACATACAGATTTTACAATATAAAACATTACAAATTAATAATTTAAGTGAAACAAAATAGAAAATTAATAACTAAAATAAAACAAATGTGGTGGCAGAAGTGGCTTAATATTGATAGGGGGGTGAGTATGTGTGCATGTGTGTCGGTGAGAGTGAGTGTAGGTGATGGTGTGATGGGTACAGTGGTACCCCATTGATAAGGCGCGTCGTGAATCTTCGTTCGCACAGAAAAGAAAGTATGGCCCCGAAGATTAATGAAAGAATGCTTAAAACTTACAATCAACCTTAGGTCACTATTATAAGGTTCATAATACACTGGAGCTGTTAGCGTGCACTCGATCAGAAGTATGGCGGCTGGCAAACATGCCACGCGGCGCGCGCTAACATGGCGGCAGCTGCCGACCAATAGCGGTACAGGAAAAAGAACCGCGGTGCGTGGAGCGTGCCGATTGGTCAATAGCGTTTCCCGCACTTTTAAAATTCACCTTCTGCGCAGGTACATCGGTAAGCCATATCAGTTGGGTACTACTGTACATGTGTGTCACCATGTGTGTATCGTTCCATGGTAGTAAACGCTACCTTAAGGCTGAAGTCAAAGTTGTTTGTTTGAATCTTTGATCAGACAAGTGTTTTTTCAACTATTTTGGGGTCGACTTCCAGTGTGGAAGTCGACCCCGAAGTCGGAAGTCGAACCGGATGCAGCTAAAAACATGACCATGACAACCATTTAAAGGGAAAGTTAATGGGATGGTAGTGGTAGTTGGTGGTTGGTTGGTGGTTGTTGGTTGGTTGGTGGTGGTGGTGTTTGGTTGGTTAGTTGATGGTTCTTTGAGATACTTTATTATTATTATTTCACATCTTACCTCCACAACCCAGTGTTACCCAGTTACTGGATAACGCAATACCAACATTATTTCACTGATAGACTATTCAAATTTAAAGTATTGAATTCGAGCGAAGACTCATACAGGGGTTAGTAACATTGTTCTTAAAAGTAAGTGTTAGTAAACAACACGATCCCATGGCACATGGTAACTGACAGCAGTGAATTACATACGAACAGTCCACTCTGTCAGCAATCATTTTCAGAACCATGTCAGGGCTGGCCATGACTCGAGCCACCATCGATGCTGCGCGGTTGCGCATTATTGTGTAAAAACAATATACACGCTCAGCCGCTAACATCCCTGATGCACTGCAACGTCATTGCAACCCCATCACTTTTCTGAATGCGTTATTACCTTAGAGCTCCATACGACGCCTGCGAATATTTCTCCCACACGCAGCATGTGGCCCAAAAATGCTCTTAAGAGCTCTCTTACAAAAATGCGCGTAGATGCATGATATCCTCGTTGAAATTGAATACTAATTCGTTGGTTCGTATAAATAATAATTACTTGGTAAAAATAGTTCGTTTTCTCTTCTAAAATAATAATAAAGTTATTTTTTGGTTAAAAAAACGGGCTGATTTCCCAAAAACTTAAAAACCCACACGTGGTTTATTTTTTTTACCAGAATGAAAAACACCAATTTTCATGGTTTAAATTACAAAAATTATGATTTTCCATACAAACTTTCATCCCCTATTTAACTCGCTTAGGGGTTGAATTTCGAAAAATCCTTTCTTGTTCCTTGTCTGCATTATAAAGGGAACCTCTATACACCATTGGGTTTGGGCTGGGCGTTGATGAATCAGTCAGTTAGGACTTGTCTTTCTATTTATATAGATAATAAGATACATTCAGTGAGCATATTATATTATGTACATGAAATCTCGAGCCGTGTCGTGGAAGTTTAGAATTAGCCGTCTCCATACGAAACCGTACCACAAAACTTCATAGCAATTTCGCTTACTTACGCAAATAGTACCTCAAAAGTAACATCAAGAACATCTGTTATGGTTTTTGGAAATAATTAAAAACTATTTATGAAAAAATCTAAGATTACGTATTTTCTCAGACAGATTTCTAAAAATAGGTTCTAATAAAGATTTATAATAATAATTAGGTAATATTTGATTATTATAATTATCGTTTATTAATTTTCTTTCATATCTTATTATATTTTTAGTAATTTCTTTAAACAAAAATATATAGATAAAAATAGACATATAAATATAAAAAAAATAGAGGTCCGCCGGTGTCGGGAGCAAAGTCCAAGCTGATGGTGGTTAGGGCTGCAGAGACAGGAACCTCCTCACAATTCGTGCCGCATTGAGAAGTACTGCCTTCTAAATCAGGCCCTTGATCCAACCGCCTAACGAGAGCCTCAAGAGATGTTGATCGAGGCTTTCGACCGTTACGACAAGTGTTATTCTTATTATTTATTATCTACTCACTTATTGTGTAGTCGCCAGCCAGCACATCAAGCTACCACAAACTGTCAAATTTTCTCATTCGATTTTGAACTTAATCATCAACATTTTAGATTTAAAATCCCAAATTAATGGAAGATGTGCTGGCGATTGTACAAATAAGTTGAACCCGAATTTACGGCATACTGGCCTGGTTGGTACCAGTACACATTTAGATTAGGCATATTTGGTTACGAGTAAACACAAAAAAGAAATAGAACAAAACAAACAGAAGAGTCTACTGGTATATCTTATATCTAACAACAATTTCCTTACATTTAAATCTTTCTCCGAAAACAATTGACATTGAGTCTACTGTTTTCTGGTACGCAGAACTATACCTAATTAGGCATTACGATTAATGGAATTATTTACTCGTTTCCATCCAACTATAGAGGCATGAGGAGCAGATTGAAAAGTTCACTCATCCTCCATAGAAAGGGAGGACGCTGCAGGACCAGACGGGTGGTGTCTCTGGTGGGCAACTGCCCAACGATTGATATCGGGACGTTGTATATATGCTAGCCGCGGGGTAAACTATGCTTGCGCGTTGCAGGATTTTGCGTGACGTCAGTGTGTTTCGTAGTGTAGTTCGCATAAAGCGATGTAAATGCCGCCACACAACCATTACTTAGGCGGTCGGTTATATTTAATTGGCAGCACAAAAAAGTTCAAAAAATTTAAATAATAAAATAATAATGATTTTTATTTCGGAACAAAGAATTAGTGTTACTTAGTAACATAATATAAAATAGCATTTGATGCACAAATAAATAAAGATATGAAGCCAAGTAATAAATTATATCGTGGTTTAAGATAAGTACCAAAATAACGCATTAGCCGTGACAAGTTAATATTCAATTGGCCAGGAGTACGGTCATCTGCACGTATATATAGACAATTTGATATTGACGGCTCCCATATGTCGTTGCGGTAGCACGGAGTCCAAGTATCGTTCGTTGAGTCCTTGCACTTCTTAAGTACTGAGTTGTGCTGCACTATTACTGACAAATGCGTGTACTGACTGGACAGGTTCAATCAAATCTGTGTGGTTCTGTCCGCAAAAGACCATTCCAGACATTAAATCTGCATGGTCCTCATAAGGCCTGACCAACATTATATCTGGACTTTAAAATAAACTGTGACCTCTGGGTTTGTTTCGGCCTTTCTTCGGCCGACCAAATGCCAACCTAATCTAGTTTTAAAATTTAATTTATTTTTGAATGAATGAATGAAATGCACTGACCCCAGCGTGGTTTGACCAGACTCGTTTGCTCGAATGAACCCAAAGATTCACACTAGCCCCTGGAGCCTCATGTTTCATGGGACTACAGAGACCATTGTATATCAGAGAGTAGACCGCGGGGCGCGATAATGGTAGGGAAGACGTGCCCATGGGATATAAAAGGATTATTAGAGCCTACCGGATATGCATCCTTTAAAACTTTATTTATTTTTGACGTGTTAAAGTGTTTTTTGAACCAATTTACAGAAATAAATATAATTTATCATCTGTTAAGTGTTACCAGTGTCTGCGGTTAAGTGTACCACAGCCAAGTTCCCCCTGTTGACTTAAACAATTCGACAGAGATAATAGGCAACTGATACTGTCATTGTTTTGCTCCCATTCATTTGGGATCAACAGATAAATATTGACAATCCGTATCGCAAGTTCTCTTATCAGCTTTGACATGAATATTAATTTTCTCGCCGAGTAAAGACTTGAATTTTATTGTGTTTAGGCATTTTTGCCAAGTAACTAAGCTCTTGCTAAGTAAGCTGTTGAGCTGTAAGGGTTTTCGATTTTGTTTACTTTTGTAATCGCATAAAACGTAATAAATGCAAATCGGCTAATAAAGAAAAAAAAACGAATGGACGAAACTAAGCACAAGAAACAGTGACTGAAACGTGCGTTTTAAAATAACTCCTAACTACATTTCATAGTTATGGATAGGAGAAGTACATAAGACCATGGAATTAGTATGTACCAGTTCCTTGCAAACGACAACAACAACCAAACAGCGGGCCGAGCACGGGCGTGCCAAGACGTTTGTGATAAGACATGATAAATAATTTTTTTTCAATTTGTACTAGCATTTAAGACAAAACGGTTTTATCACTCAAACTGTGATAAAATGTGTGACTCAAGTCATGTCACAGTAGGGCGGGCGTGCTCGCCCTGCTGAAACACTTTTATTTCGCTTGATTTTCATACCTTGTAACCTCCCGTCATACGGGAGGAATTAGTGAGATTTTAGCGTTAGAAGTAGCCATTTCGAGTAAAAACTTTCTTTTTCAATAAATTATTATTATTTCAACTACGTTAAGGCTAGCAAGGGCATCACGTCCTAATTACTTCGCGAAGGCACCAAATAAATATTTCATAGACTCAGCCGCCCCCCGACTCAAGTTATCTGAACGAACTCATGTAAAATGTATACCTGTTAATTTACCAGGTTTCGGAATATTTAATTTACTAACGGTACACTACACTCACAATACTTGGCTAAAAAGTTTTGACTATGATGCCACAGAAAACCTAATTCATTATGAAGAGAAACAATCGCATTCCCCAACACACACACTCACACCCTCACTACCCCCCCACACACACACACACACAAACGCCCCCACTCACACCACTTCCCTTACCCCTTACACACTTACACACTCACATCCATACACACCTCAACTATCATGAGCGAGCACATACTGCCCGCCCACACAACACATCTAAAAACATAAACAATTTTATTTGTATTCCTTTCTTATTTTTTATTTTTTTCTCTTTTTTAAATTGTGTATGTTGGATTACTTTTAATTTTATTTCTTCTGTTTCTTTTTATTTGCCTGTAATCTTTGAATGCCATAAAGAACATGTATCATCTAACTAGGGGTTGACACATTTTTATGAATTCCCTAGCTCTTGCGCTAGTTTACACTGAATTACAGGAGCTAGGGAATTCAGAAAAATGTTTGCTTAATTATGTCGATTAAGATTATATTATTAATACACATGAACACAATAATTTAATTAGTAGCAATTATTGTTGAGTGAAACTTTCTTCGTAAACGCTTCACGTCGAAAAAAAAAACACAATATGTAAGACCAGCATAACTAATGTGTTGCAGCTGCATTCACCGGTTTTATTGCAAAATAAAACATTAAATAGTATTGCTACTACACCGCTGGGGGAGGCGCATTACAATGATTGAACAAATACTGCCGATGTGCCCTTTGTGCAAACGTAGACAGCGCAGTGCGGTTGCATAGTCATGTCAAATTTCAATAGCAATGCGAAGTACTTTAATCAACCAATCAACTCAGCCTATCGCAGTCCACTGCTGGACATAGGCCTCTCCCAGGTTGCGCCACAACCGCGCCGTTTTGCGTGAATGTGACGCATATTTTCCTTGAACTTGTTCTTTCGTGTTTGTGTTTTTTTTTCTTTGCGTTATGTTTACCGCAAATAGTAAAAGTAGTAAGGTAAACTTATTATAAACTAGCTTTCGCCCGCGGCTTCGCCCGCGTGGATGTCGTAAAAAAAACAGCTTCTCTATCAGCAGTATTCTCCCAAAACATTATACCATATCTTAGTTGGAACCAACGTAAGCGTGGTAAGCAGATAGGAGTGCAGTTTGATTTACAACTTTACGGAGCATAATAATATAGATAGCATATAAATACCAACTTCGTTTTGTACATACTTGTTCAATATACGTGTCCTCCATTTCATTTCTTTATTTTTTCTACTGTTTTTGTTCTTAAATAATAATTGATGTATACCAACTTTTGAGTTATTCAAGGTACGCAGTAAAATTCTCCCGAAAACTTATTTACCCGATTATTTCTTATTTATTATTTTATAAGTTATAACCAAATTATTCACCGTAAACCAATCTTGGACCTGAAGAATAGAATTATTCACGTCGTTAAGGTTTTGTGACCGTCGCCGCGTCGGTCTATTTTAAAGATCAATGACGTGTCATCTGCAAATAACACCATATCCGGTTGATTTTGAAGTAATCGGGGTAAATCGTTAATGTAAACTAAAAGGAGGAATGGACCCAATATCGAACCTTGAGGAATGCCCATTGCTTTTTCAGACCCCATAGAGTTCGCTGTTTACTTGAACTCTTGAACCTTTCTATCTTTCTGGTATGATCTAAGTAAATCAAGAGCTGTATTCCTAATCCCATAGTGTTCTAGTTTCAGCAAAAGTGTCTCATGGTTAACGTAATCGAAAGCCTTAGAGAGGTCACAAAAAAATCCAATGGCATCTTGTGCTTCCTCCCAGGCGTTAGAAATGTTCTTTATTAGGGTGACACCGGCGTCAGTGGTACAACGACCTTTAGTGAAACCGTACTGTTGTTCATGAAAAATGGATTTTTTATTGAAGTGACGTAAAATTTGATTGAGCGTCAACTTTTCAAACACCTTAATGAGAACTGGCAGAATTGACACGGGCCTATAATATTGTTGGGTTCTTTACTATCTCCGGATTTGAACAAAGGAACTACTTTACTGTGTTTCATGAGATCCGGAAAGACTCCTTGGTCCACACTGGTGTTAAATATGAAAGCTAAATAGGGCGCAATGGTTTCGACGACAGATCTACAGACTTTTACAGACATGCCCCATAGATCTTCTGTTGATTTAATTTTAAGATCTTTAAAAGTTTTTATAACAGCCTGGGGGTTTGTATGCTGAAACCTTAACTCCAAAGGGCATACCTTTACATTCTTTCTAAGTAAGGCAACAGAAAGCGCGGGTGAGGAACTTAGTTTCGGGGGGAATATTAGCAAAAAAGTTTTCAAATTCCTGAGCTATTTCTACCTCTGAAGTGATGGGCCCATGTGCAAGTCTCTAAATTAAATTCAGTATTACGCTGTTTTTACCTACCTAATTCATTATTTATTATTTGCCAGGGAGTTTTTATTATATCATCAGCTGATTTTTTTTTATGTTGCTAATATAAACAGGTTTAGCTATTTTGCACACACTTTTAAAGTTTTAGAATATTTTGCAACATATTGATGAAAGCTTATATTATTACCCTGCTTTTACGAATACCTGGAGTCACCCAATCACTAAATACGAACTTTGAGTAAATACTTTTAGTCTTCAGTGGTAAAGTGTCATTAAATTGCGTGTTTAATAGTGAAAATAACTCGGCGTAGAATTCATGGGTCACAAATATTATTAAATTAACTTAGAATTTATTAAACTAATTAATTAAAATTTATCCATCACCGAATGCAGTTGGGCATTTACAATTTTATGGTATACTTTTATTATAACCGTTAACGAAAGTATAAACTGGAATAAAAAGGCTTTCAAAATAATTAAGAGTTGTCTTTTGAAGACTTTTTTGAAGTAATAAATTATGTTCAATTATGTTTTGAGTTCCATCACAAAAGACAACACAAAAGACTTGAAAATATCATACTGTTTTTGTTTTAGAAAAAATATTTACGGTTTAAGAGATACACTGCTTTAAAAACCACATTTTTGACCATTTTTAGAAATCTTCAAATATTTAAGACCCTTTCGGTCCCTTTTGCAAAAAAGGGATATTTTTTTTAAATTTTTTCTTGTTTGTAAAATAGTTGGGCAAACGTCGTCTAAAACTATTCTAAATTTCAAGTTGATAGCATTAGTAGTTCTTGAGATATCCAGGTGTGACAGACAGACAGACTCAGTCTCACCATATGGGTTCCTTTTTACCATTTTGGTACGGAACCCTAAAAACAAAAAATGTCATACTTTATAATTTACTTAGGTTAGTATTCGTGCCAAGTTTCAGGTTTATTAACTCAAGGAATAAGATTTATTCCCCTTTTTCACCCCTTAAATGTCAAATTTCGAAGAATCCTTTCTTGGCGGATGCCTGCTTATAGTTTCCAACCATAAGCCGAAATATTAGTGATTTTAACTTAAAAAGACTTAAAAAAAAATTATCCCCTTTTTTACCCCTTAAGGGTTGAAATTCTAACAACACTGTTGCATTAGCTTCCAACCATAACCCTAGATAATATATTTAGTGTTTTTTACTTCGAAAATTAAGGACTTTGATACACAACTTAATCCCCCTTTTTAACCCTTCGGGGTGGAATTATCAAAAACGCTGAGACAAGTATAAATTAATTTTCAATCGTCAGCCTATACACTAAATTTGAAGATCCTAACTTCAAAACTGACGGACTTTCATATAAACTTCCATCCCCTATTTCACCCTCTTAGGGGTAGAATTTCGAAAAACCCTTTCTTAGTGGATACCTACTCTTTACAAAGAACACACCCTCCAAATTTCATGTCTCTAGGACCAGCGGTTTAGGCTTTGCGTTGATATATCAGTCAGTCAGTCAGTCAGTCAGTCAGTCAGGACTTTGAATTTTATATACAGGGTGATTGGAAGATGGGTGCAAAGCTTTAAGGTGAAGATAGTATAGACAATTTAGAACCATTTAAGCCATGGTTGTCTTAGACGAAGTCTTACCAAATTTTTTTAACCAAATTTTTAAGTTTTTTTTCGGAAATTCTCAAAATTTAATGTAAACTGCATAATTATGGCCAAATTGGATGATAAATGAATTAATTTTTTATTTATTTAATTAAAGTAATGTGTAAGCAACCAAGCAAAACATGTTTTAGGCTTCTGTGTCATTAGACATTTTTTTACAGATATTTAAAGCTCAGAAAAAATAAAAAAATTGTACAATACGTCTTTTAAACCTTATTTAAAAAAAAAAACGGAGGGTGCTTTTTTTGTTCAAACCTTTTTGAACACATGCTTGATAATCGCTCTTTCTTTTGAGGTATCATTTATGCGGATATCTTACAAATTATTGAAATTAGGACCTACAAACCAATTCGAGGGAGAAATTTTAAATTTTAGGCAGTCTAACAAAACACAAAATTTTTGCTTAAAAGAATACTTTATGTGCTCGAAATGATAACATTGTTCAATTCTAAGAATTTTTGGCACATGCAGGAACCAATTGAGGGGAACCCATTGAGGGGATTCTCTAAACAATGGCCACCGAGCGCGGTGCGACGGCATTTCCAGGTAGAACGCCCAATGAATAGCAAAAAGCGATAAGAGTTGGTTTTTACAGCAAAATGGTCTTAGTTACTGAGGCAACAAAGTCGTTTTTCTTTAGTCAGGGTCAGTCGGTCTGTGATGAAGCCGTTACATCTTTTACTTATTAGTCAAACTACTGCCCTTGTGAGTGGACGTTGTCGTGTTGATTCACAGTTTACCGTGTTCATTTGTAGCCCTTTGCGTTCCTGCACGTGTTGTTTGCGTTAGTTTTGAACTTTTTTGTTTCACCGTGTCCAGTCGTAGCCTCGCGCTCCTGCACGTGTTGATTTTTGACTTCATTGTGTTGAGTTGACATTTAGTGCGCTCCTACGCCGTTTTTCTTAATTGTTAAGTGACTATGGCTACTTTTTCCAATCAAGAATATGCGGATATCGTATTTATGTACGGTAGAGCAGACGGCAATGGATCTTTGGCGCGACGGATGTATCAAGAGCGCTATCCGAATCGCAGGATACCGAATGTCCGAATGTTTTACAACACGTTTCGTCGTCTTGCCCAAGATGGGTTTCACCGCGTGGAACCTGGAGTCAACCCGGGCAGACACGAAACTGCCGTCGACGAAGACATTTTAGCAGCATTTCAAGCAGATCCTACTACCAGTACTAGAGCAGTAGCTCGAAATTTAAACATTTCTCAATGGAAGGTGTGGCATACAATGCACCAAAATGATAAGTATCCGTTCCATGGCAGGAGTGTGCAAGGTCTAGTAGAGCAAGATCCTCAAAGAAGAATTCAGTTCTGCCGTTTCCTCCTCAACAGAGACATCGAAGATGCGTGGTTTCTGAAATCAATCTTGTGGACGGATGAAAGTAAATTTTCAAGGGAAGGTATTACAAACTTTCACAACATCCATGAATGGGCTGACGCAGACAACAATCCACATTTTAAGAAGCAGGTGTCATTTCAGATGAAATTCTCTGTGAATGTATGGGCTGGAATAATTGGCAGAACATTGATTGGGCCCCACTTTTTGCCTGATCCATTGAATGGCGAAAATTATTTGCAATTTCTGCAAATTGATTTACCACTGCTGGTAGAGGAATCAGGTGTCCCGATCTTCGAAAGAGACCGAACAGTCATCTTTCAGCAAGACGGCTGTCCAGCGCATTGGACTTTAAATGTAAGGGAACACCTCAACAATTGCTTTCCTGATAGCTGGATCGGCAGGGATGGACCCATCCCTTGGCCCGCTCGCTCCCCAGATCTGACCCCGTTGGACTTTTTCGTTTGGGGCCGGGCCAAGGAACTGGTGTATAACAACATAGAAATAAACACTAGAGAAGAATTGATACAAAGAATAAATTCAGCGTTTGAGACAATGAAGCAGGAGATGATTTTGAAAATAACGACTACAGAAGTTAGAAGACGGGGCCGTGCTTGTATTAGGAATCACGGCCGTCATTTTGAACATGAAAAATAAATAATTTTAATTCAAATGTTGTTTTAATTAGTCTGCCTAAAATAAAAAATTTCTACCTCAAATTGGTTTGTAGGCCCTAATTTCAATAATTTGTAAGATATCCGCATAAATGATACCTCAAAAGAAAGAGCGATTATCACCAAAAAGCCATTATCTTCAAAAAGGTTTGAACAAAAAAAGCACCCTCCGTTTTTTTTTTAATAAGGTTTAAAAGACGTATTGTACAATTTTTTTATTTTTTCTGAGCTTTAAATGTCTGTAAAAAAATGTCTAATGACACAGAAGCCTAAAACATGTTTTGCTTGATTGCTTACACATTACTTTAATTAAATAAATAAAAAATGAATTCATTTATCATTCAATTTGGCCATAATTATGCAGTGACAATTATTACACAGAAGCCTAAACGAGAAAGCTATTTTCATATTTTTCATTAGGAAGATAGCCTTTATCAAAGATTGTGAGACGCCATCCAAAGATAGATAGAATTATACTGTCTATCATTAATAGCGATCTGTCTTTCACTGAAAATAGGTTATTGGGTTCGGCCGTTCGCCGGAGAGTTCAAGGCCTATTTAATATAACTGACAATGTGACATATTTGTCAAAATATTAGCTGATTCTCTTAAGGACAGATTCTCAAAAGGACAGGAGTACACCATATCTATTAATAATAATTTATAAGTTCACATACATTTATAATAATTGTTATTTTCAAAATGTTATAATTTGTATTATTTTTTTTCGTTAATTTTAATTGTAAGTTATTACTATGTTGCTGTGCCCTAACAGGGTCCATAACTGTACTTTAGCTTTAAGCCATAAATAACATCTTAAAAACACATTATGGTATGCAAATAAATGAAATGAAATGAATGAAATTATGTAAGCAGATAAATGACAAATGATTTATTACAGCAGACAAAGACAATCTAATAAGTGAATGACACAGAAGCCTAAAACATGTTTTGCTTGATTGCTTACACATTACTTTAATTAAATAAATAAAAAATGAATTCATTTATCATTCAATTTGGCCATAATTATGCAGTTTACATTAAATTTTGAGAATTTCCGAAAAAAAACTTAAAAATTTGGTTAAAAATATTTGGTAAGACTTCGTCTAAGACAACCATGGCTTAAATGGTTCTAAATTGTCTGTACTATCTTCGCCTTAAAGCTTTGCACCCATCTTCCAATCACCCTGTATATAGATATAGCCAATTTTTTTACTCTAAATCGTTAGTCTGCTTACGGATGTCTACAAAATAATGGTTAGATGAATAGGAAAAACAGGCCAAGTGCGTTTCGGACCACGCACAATGAATGGTTCCGTAGTTGGGATGAATTTTATTTATCCCAAGAACAACATTGTAGTTGAAAAACCTGTTTCCCCATACATTCCAACTGCAAATGTACGCACAATACTGAGTGTGTACCGTGTTATTTTAAGAAAATAGACTTCTTTTATGTTTTCCTGTAATTTAACTTTTTTACTAACATTATACTTTTTTCTGTATTATTTCAAAATTTTAGGTTCAGCAGTTTCGGTCATTAATACTCCCAGCCAACAATGAATTCTTAAATATTACCAACTACAATAATTTTGTTAGGTTAAAAAGCTTTGCACAATGTAAAGTAATACGCTTACAAAAGCTCTTAGGAAAAAACTAGAAAGGTCAAAAGAACGTCAAGAGTATCTCAAACAATGTCCGGTATTATAATATAAAATGCTTTCTTTCGCGACATCTGAATTTTATTATTTTAATATTAGCAAAAATATTTTTTATTCTTTTCGAAATATTCTTCTAAGAAAATAAAGGTGCAATGATGATAATTTTGAATTAATTAATTGCAAATAGTGCACACAATATTATTAAAACTATAAAAGCTTAAAAACTTCCAATTTATAAATGTTTTAAAATAACTGCTAGACAAAGACGGAACGGCACTATTACCGAGAAGTGACGTCACGAGTAACTTGCGCCACAAGAACGGGAATAATCCCCTCCAAAAACCTTTAAAGCTTTTTTTTAGCTTCTCCATATTTCCATCGATTTTACTGATTGCTTTGATTGTCTCACTTTTCTATGCATTCTTTGAAATTACATGATTTGTTCGAAAATTATTTTGTATTTTTATTTATTTTTTTATAAACAGTCGTACATTACGACATTACACAAAATTTGAGCTACAGAGTGAGTACATGTATATGCCCACGACATTTTCCACATATTATAAAAACATATTATAAAATTAATGCGATGTGCGCTTACAATTAGATACAATTAAATTATTTATTATTTTATTTGTTAAAAGAAAATGCAACGTACAATGCAATGTACAAAGGTGGACTTAATGCCTGAGGCATTTTGTACCAGTCAACCTTAGGGTGATGCAGAGACAAAACATGGCAGGTGCCACATACGTGATAGATATAAAAATACATGCAATTTACTAAAATAAACTTTGTCATGAAAAATAACGAACGACGATATTTTGGCCAACTTCTGACGAATATGTTCACGTGCCTGCACTTTAAAATATAAGCGGCTGGTTGCCGTCCTGATATTCAGAAGGAGCGCATTCCAAGAAAGACCACCTGGACAAAGAAAGAAGAATGAATGAAGCCAGAACGGTGCGAAGGACATCGTGGAAGATGATTGTGGGTGGAACGAAGATTTTAACTGTGGGCAGAGCACAATTATTCAATTTGGGAAGTCAGGTAAGAAGGAGAAGTTGGTCTGTCGAGAATAGAGAACAACATAGACAGAGCGCTCAACTCTCTGCGCTGACGAATGGGTAACCATTCTAAAAGATATATGATCATACTTACGAAGATTGAAAACGAATCGAATGCAGTTATTGAGAAGGCAGTCAAGTTTATTGAGGAAATCTGCATTCAGGTCATAGTAACACACATCACCATAGTCAATCATGGAAAATATTAGGGACTCTACAAGTATTGCCTTTATGTGTGATGGGAGAAGAGATAGATATTAATGTGTTATTAATAAAACTAAACACTAAACAGGCATGCAAATAAAAATGATGAAGATAACAGTCTACGAGTCAAAAATATTACGGAACAATATCTAAAATAGTTCTACGATCAAGCTCTCTAAATTTTTCAGTTGGAAAAGCGAAGATGTCAATATTCTGGAAGAGATTATTAAGACAACATGATAATAGTCATGATCATTCCCTATTAATAGAGTTTCTTATTTCAAAACTATCAATCAATCTTACCAATCTTGATATATCGTATGTGGTTTAATAGGGTTTTACTAAACCTTTATTAATACCATAGTACGAATATAAATGTCATTTTTATTTATTACACTTGTAGATTGGGTAACATGTTTCCCCTTGATATTTTTTTATTAGACTCAGCTGTAAGCAATATGTTTCCGCGAGGGGATTCGCGGGATTAAAGCATCGGTCAGCGAATCAATACCATTTATTATGCGTCGTGAGGGTATTGTGTTTGTACGTATTGTTGGAGCCCCACTCGCCCCTGCGAGGGGCGACTGGGAACATTGCAAGTGCAGCGCAGGTTGATTGCAACTACAAATATTTGTTTCGTTTTCAATGCCCTTATTGCGTTGTTATTGTGATTTCTACCGCGTAAGGTCACTCATATTTACTGCATTGTTGTTTTGTACCTTTGGGTATTGCTATCAATTATCGAGCAATATGATTGGATTTTTAAAATTCTATGCACAAATTGTTACAGCCTAATTGTACCTCAAAAGGAAAAAACGGAACCCTTAGAGGATCACTTCGTTGTCCGTCTGTCTGTCTGCCTGTCTGTCTGTCTGTCAGTTTGTCAAGACCCTTTTTCTCAGGAACGCGTGGAGGTATCAAGTTGAAATTAATATCAAATACGTATGGTTCCTTGAAGCTCTAAAAAAACAAGTTTCCAAGTCAACGCAATAAACAAATACGGCAATTTATGTGACATATTTTGATACTAGCAAATAAATCAAAACCTATAGGGTACTTCCCGTTGACCTAGAAAATTTGGCAAAAAGCATAGTCTCACAGCACAAGTAAAAGGAAAAGTCCAAAAATCGTCAATTTGTAGTTTTATCAGATCATCATTTTAGCCGAAAGACATCCACTGTTGGACATAGGCCTCCCCTGAGCATCGCCATTTCGACCGGTTCTTTGTTCCTAAAACCAGCGGATTCCTGCGACCTCCACGGTCCACCTTGTTCAGGTCTTGCAACGCTACATCTTCCGGAGTGGCGGTAGCCACTCCAGAAACTTTCCGCCCCTTCGGTCAACTGTTCTGCATAATTTACTGTTATATTATTTTAGTGATAATCGTTCGGCAGGAATAATATGTAAGAATGCATCAGTCAGTGTATCAGTTTTGTGACATTATGTAGTCTAAGCTGGAACGCAGGCATTCATTAATTCTCTAAAAACGAAAAACTTCGCAAGCAATGGGAAATTGCTACTGAAGACTGCGGAGTCTACCTCAGGACTAACTGCTTCTCACACAGACAACTGCACGTCGCTTGCTCCCGCGTCACCAGTTCTGAATCTCTGTATATTTTGTCTGCTGAGACCATAATTACAAAAGTAGTATACAGGGAAGTTTTATAAAGAGTAAATGCGGGAAATAAAATGAATTGGGTTATACATGCGATTGTGACCAACCAGTCGATGCCCAAAAAGACTCAACTGGCTGTTCACAATGGTGTGCTGGTACCCACGTTTATGTATGGAAGTGAATGTTGGATGTGGCAAAAAGGCATGAAATTAGAATCAATGCTGTGGAAATGTGTTCCTTGCGACGCATAAATGTGGCGTAACTATGAATATATTATGATAGGCTGACAAATTATGTGATAAGGCAATGGTGCGGTTTAAAAGAAGATATTGTATTGACAACATTTTAAAAGAGTATGCTTTGATGGTTTGGTCATGTTGAAAGGATGAATGAAAGGTGACTAACAAAAGGTATTTACAAGGTAGATATGAGTGGAAACGTTCTATTCTATCTAATTGGTGATGTTCTTCAGAAATAATCTAATTGGTTATGTTCTTCAGAAAGGTCAGGTACTCGGACGAGGCGAGCGTATAAATTGCCAGATGTATGAACGTAAAGGAAGCAAAAGGAATATATAAATAGCGTACCAGGTGGCGTTCTATAGTTTTTGCCTACCCCCATGGGAAGAAGGCGTGAGTTTATGTAAGTATTTATGTTTTATAAAAATAACATAGCACCACTTCTGTATTCCCCGAAGACAGAGAGTTAGGCAGAGGTGTACTTACATAGAGCAAGAAAGAAAGAAAAATAATTTTATTTGTCACAGAAAAACGTTCATACGAAAACATAATGGCTGCACTAAAAGTATCGGGAATGGAATATTTCCACTGTTCCTGTCATATTGAAATCTTTTTAATTGAAAACTCCTTGGTTTTAAAAATCGAATAACATTTATTTATTTAAAAAAAGATTCTCGGTCTTGTCACAAGGTTTTGTCAAACTTCGAAAAAAGTCGTTGAGAAAATGGAATTGACTCGAGAAAATTCAAGAGCGATGATTTATTATGAATTTCGAAGTGGTTTAACACAAAAACAGTGTGTTGACCGGATGATTTCTGCATTTGGTGATGAAGCCCCATCCTAAACCACAATTTATCGCTGGTTTGCTGAATTTCAACGTGGACGTGTCAAGCTCAGTGATGATCCCCGTCAAGGTCGTCCAAAAACTGCAGTCACCCAAGAAAACGTATATGCTGTGCGTAAGCTGATTGAGGAAGATCGACATGTGACATACCGCGAAATTCAGGCAACTTTAGACATTGGCATGAGTCAAATACAAATAATCTTGCATGAACAATTAGGTGTAAAAAAGTTGTTTTCCCGATGGATACCGCATTCGCTCTGTGAAGAGCAAAAAGCGGCTCGCGTTACTTGGTGCGTCAGAACTCTCGAAAGATTCCACGCAGGATCCTCAAATGCTGTATACAACATTGTATCAGGTGACGAATCCTGGATATACGCGTACGAACCCGAAACAAAAAACCAGTCACGAGTTTGGGTGTTCGAAAATGAGTTAAAGCCAACAAAAATTGTTCGTTCACGGAGTGTTGCAAAAAAATGGTGGCCACGTTTGTCTCCAAAACCGGCCATGTTACGACTATTCCTCTTGAGGGACAAAGAACGGTTAATGCAGAATGGTATGCTAGCATTTGTTTGCCACAGGTCGTTTCTGAACTCCGTAAAGAGAACTGCAACCACCGCATCATCCTCCATCACGACAATGCGAGTTCTCACACCGCGCACAGAACAAAAGAGTTTTTAGAGCAAGAAAACATAGAATTATTAGACCACCCGCCGTACAGCCCCGACCTAAGCCCTAATGATTTCTATACTTTCCCTAAAATAAAGAATAAATTGCGTGGACAGAGATTTTCATCACCTGAAGAAGCTGTGGACGCCTACAAAACGGCCATTTTGGAGACCCCAACTTCCGAATGGAATGGTTGCTTCAATGATTGGTTCCATCGTATGGAAAAATATGTCAAATTTCGCGGAGAATACTTCGAAAAGCAATAAATACATTTTTAAATAGTAATGTTGTGTCACTTCCTTGATTCCCGAAATTTTCAGTGCCGCTCTCGTATATAATAAACTCGAAGGTAAACATTACACTAAACAGATCTAAGTACGAGTACATATTATAATCACGATCACAAACAAACAAATAGTCGGAAGCTGCACATCATGACTGTGACAACAAGACTTGCTCAGCATGATGCTGTGCTATGGGGGACCCACAGCACTGCGCTGATTTTCAGTGGTCATCCGAGTACTCCCACATTAAAGCCAGTTATGTTTAGGTCCAGGTTATGCGCGTATCGTCCGACCGCAGCCTAAAGATAAATAGATTCAAGTGCGGCTCAAGGTTGCACTAATGGGAACATACTGAGCTGAACTCTTATTCAGTTCAGTATGTCCCTGGATGTGATATTCTGCTGGATAACTGCAGTGATATGTGCATGTGTGTATGCGGACGCCGAGCAGACGAGATAAATACGCGAATTATTGGTGGAGGTGTTATGTGCTGAGTTAAATGATATACTGAAGTATTATTTAATCTACTGTTAGTTTTGCATTAGGCAACGTTCTTAAATGTTTAATGATGTATTTGATTGTATGTTTGATTACTTAATTATTTATTTATATCTACATAACTAATTATAGTTAGTATCAATAGCTGAAGTTCTTTTCAAGAACTTATCCTTGACAGTTACTCCGACCATAACATCAGTTTGAATACTATTTTACGAAAAACTTCAACATATCCTGCGTATTTACTTAGTGTAGTTAGCAAAAACACAAGTATCAGTGCCAGTGTGAACCATTTCATGAAACTTCAGAATAGTTTGAATGGCTTCTTGCAATTGAAAAGAAAAATGTCATAAACCGAGTGGATTGGACCATGCATTGTTTGAAAACTTCATTATAATTTAAAAGAGTTGACAAGGAGCCAACATTGTATGTCTTCTTTTCTTTCTCGGTAAACGGAGCTTTACAAAATAAATTGCTAACAGACTATGATTGCAAATAAAGAGAGTAAAAAAAAAATTACTTATACTTAGAATCATTGAAAGGTAAATTCAGGAACAAGAGAAAAGTTTCTAGTTTATTACCCAACTAAAGCGAAGCAAAAAGGAGGGTTATGATTTTTGTCGGGTGTGTATTTATGTGGGTGGGAGGAGCTCGTGGCTAACTAATAACAGCCGCATGGTTCAATCCATCAGGTTAAGCTACCAGGGTTGGTCCGTGGGTGGGTGACCATCTTTACAAACCGAGACTCCTCTGTGCCTCGGAAAGTACTTTAAGCCGTTGGTCCCGGCTGTCATTCTTGGATCTTTTACATTCGTTACGGGTCGTCAGAACCCTGAAAGTTTGACAACCAGTCTTACCAAGCGGTATCGTATTACCCAGTTACTGGGTGGTAGAGGTCAGATAGGTAGTCGCTCCATGTAAAATACTGGTATTCCATTCATTAAATATGTAAATTATATTCGTGTAAATTGTTTATTTAATAAACGATAAATATTTAATAGTTTGAACAGTCGCCAGCACATCAAATTACTACAAACTTTCTCTCATTCGATTTCAAAATCAAAAAATCTAAATATTTATTTCACATAACATGGGCACTTATGAAACGTCAGAAGTTAGGTTCACGGTCCCAATTGGTCGTTTCCTATGGAGAAGAGCCGACAAGAAACTCCACGGTTAGGTACTCTTTTAAAACAATTGGCTTTGTACAATGTTTTCAAATTACAGTGTTACGATGTATGAGAGGACAGTGTAGGCCCATCAAAAGTCAGCCGTCAGTCAGAATCTTCTGTATCTAAAGGTATTATAATTGTGATTTAAATGAATAAATAATAATAAAAGGCAAACCTAGCAATGAATAGCGAAACTTGTTTTAAAAAAGTTATAGTTCGTGCAACCATTATAATTATCCTTGCAGTGCAATATACAGAAACAAATCCAAAGCTAGTGACGAATACTAATAAGTTCTCGGAAATCATCACCTTTTTAGGCATTTCTATATCCCACGTGAGCCGTGGTGGCCCAGTGGTAACGGCCGCGACTTGAAGGTCGTAGGTTCGAACCCTGACAGGCGCTTTACTTTGTGTAAATTATTTCATCACCACTGCTCTCAAAACGGTGAAGGAAAACATCTTGAGGAAACCGGCATGTCCTAGAACCAAAAATTTGAACAAATGTGACATCTGCCAACCCGCAATGGGCCCGCGTGGTGGATTATGGCCCACTCCCTCTCACCGAGAGGAGAACCTGTGTCCCAGCAGTGGGAATATTATAGGCTGGTTATGTTATATCCCACGTTATTGTTTTATGATCCCTTTGCGACTATTTCCAACAGTAAAACTGTGATGACCGAAGAGACAAAAATACTTACTTGTTGCTTCACCGTTGTCATTTCTTTTTTGTAAACACCTTTATTTCCTCCCTCTGGGACATTTGATTTTTTTGGGCCACGACGAAAAAAGGTTATCTGTATCAACTGTATGGCTGACAAAATGTTGGTAAGTTTGTATTAGCAGAAAATAGTAAGAAGAAATTGTAGCTATAATTTGTTCTAAAAGTATCTGATAAGAATGTAAACAAATGGATCAGAAAACGTGTACATGTGGATTTTATGTTGTAGTGCTACTTAGAATGGAGATCATTCACCGTCCATAAATTTTTGGGCTAAATGTGTAAGCCAGCCAAACAAAAAAGAACTATATTCCGAAAGAATATGCTTTTCTCTTAATTTTTTACTAAAGGAATAAACCTGTAGGGTCATTCTCTGTCAAGTTACATGAGTTCGAAAAATCACTATTTCATACGCCTTTGATACGGGCTTTGATTTTTATTCTGAAAAGCTAATGCTATCGTAATCTATTACTATAATTAGATTACTAATCTTTTAACTAAAACATACTGAAAACAGTCTATTTCAAACTCGTATAACAGCGCAGAGAGTGGCCCTACAGATTTGGTCCCTTAGTAAAAAGTGAAGAAAATAACATGTTCTAACGGAATATAACTTTTTTTTTGTCTGCCCGACTTTTCATAATTTAGCCCATAATTAATTTTCTTCTTTAGTGCTTCGATTTGATTATTTGAATACTTAAACCTGATATGAGGGTAATTTTGTAATAAAAATTTTCTTCGATGTTAATTCAGTTACAATTTAATAATTTTATTTATATAATAAATTGGAAAAAGTGGTGAAATATAAAGTTGAAACTTTCTAAATACATTCATGAATGTCTTACTAATTCCCTTTAGTGAGTAATTGAGTAAGTATTCTGAACAGGATTTGTTTACGTACACCTCTGATACTTCTGGAACAGACCATACATTCAACGTTGTTCTGTGTTTATAATAAAGTTGTTATGTAAATATTTCCCAATATTGATTAGTTGTGCCCGCGACTCATCAAGAGTAAAAGATTTTACTCAGAATAAACTTGTCCAAACAAAAAATCTGTTTCTACAGGCATCACTTCTGAAGATCTGTGCTTACTTCTACCCTAACCAGTATTCGTGAAAACATTTCCAATTGATTTACCGTGAGGTATCAATCGGAAGGCACGATCTTCATTAAATAGCACTGTTTTTGTTTAGCGTGGTGTTTATGAAGGAAATTGAAAACCACAAGCGTTATTATCTCTCGTCATTCAGTGATCCAGGGCCCGACTACATTATGAATGCTAACGTTTTACATCAAATTCAATGATAAAGCATTGTACTACTAATATGCATTTAGGATTTCATGCTAAATCCTAAATGAACTAGCGGTACATTAAAAAAGAAAATAAATGAAAAAAGAAAACCAAAGCACGATCAATGTTGTGACTAGAGAAAAGTCGTTTCATCCAGCGATATTTAAAGGAAAATTAGAACAGGAATACAAAATAACTGAACAAAAAAAATATAGTACTGAAAAATCACGCTCTAAAAAGTATGAAACAAGAAAATCCCACCAAAAACATTTCATGTTAAATGTTGCCAAGACGACCATATAAGATTTGCCCTGTGAAAAAGATATCAGATCTCATGTAGAGCCAAGCTTCTGAATCTACACGGCCTAACTCTACCGACCCTAACTTCACAAATTCTACATATCAGTAAAAAAATGTATGGCTTCACCGTTTCGCTACCGTCATGGATGATGCGAATATTTAGTTTCTACTGAAATGTAGAATTTGTGAAGTTAGTATACTAAACTTAGATTACATACCAAATTTTAGCTTTCTAGCACTTCAGGAAGTAGCCAAACATTTTGATGATCATCAGTGTGTCAGTGAGTGTGTCAGTGACGAAATCGGTGTATTTTAGATATCAATAAAATCTAAAGTATTAGAGCTATTCAATTGAGATTTTGTATGTTTAATAAGTCTATTATTGACATCATATCCTGAGAATATGAACTTTCTAGTACATCGAAAACCAACTCCATGAGGGTTCAAAAAAATGACGAAACTCTTCGAGAAAAGGTAGGTAGTGCCCTTGCGCTTCGCTTGGCTCGTCTTGGCGGGGGCTCTAGTGCCCCTAGATATTCTCATCTGAAATTGTTAAGTACAGACGCCAGCACATCAGGCTATATCAAACTTCTCCAAATGATTATAAACCTTAAAATTTATAATAATGGTTAAGTTCAAACCCACATTAAACGTGGCCATAACAAAAAAGCATATATTATAAGATTAAAGACTACGTTGAAGACAACGAAGTTTGGCATTAATTCCTTCAGCACATGTGGCTTCCCCGGTACCTCATTAATGGCAAAACTATGTAAATGTCTATTAACTGCTCCCAAATTACGATGTTTATTTTAATTTTGTTTTTTTTCATACTCCTTACGAGTCCCCATATTACTGGTTAGTTACCCTCACTCGACAGTTTATTTAGTACGCCAGTTTCGTCGATTAGTCAGTTTCGCTGATTGGTCAGTTTTGCTAAAGGCAATAAGCTCGTCTCCTACTACATGCTACGTAAATACATCTGGTGAATTATGGGTATACTCTAACTGCACCTCTGCCTAACCCTTATAGGAAAGAGGCGTGATGTTACGTTACGTAATATGTACAATCATAATTAAATTAGCAGACGTTAGTGCAGTTTTCTACCGACTGTACTTTGACTGACGAATTGAATAAAACTGACGAATCAACGAAACTGGCAAACCCTGGAAACAGTACTGTCAAGTTGACGCAACTGTCTAATCCACAAAACTGACCAATCAGCGAAACTGACTAATCAACGAAACTGGCGAATTAAATAAACTGACGAGAGAGAGTGAGACTCTCCTTGATATTTTTTTTTTTTTATATTTAAAGTATCACAGCTGGTGATACCTTATTCACATTACAATCTAGCCTATTCGCTAATAAGTAATTTAAATATAACCTAAACTGCTAAGTAAATATAAAATTAAGAAATTGTCCAATAACGTCTTTCTTATTCACTTTATGTTAAGGGGAAGACACTTAATTCACGTGTTCTTTAGTCAGCACTTGCACTATAGTTTAAGTTTACTCACACTGCACTAAACTAACTCAAAAGGTTTTACCCTTTTTAGTCTTCGCACTAATTCAGTGATGTCAAGGAGCTGGATCGCCTCGACATTCACGTGATGATGAAGTCTGTGTTCGTGAGCTTCTGCATATTTTTTTATTACTATGTTTACGACATCCATCTTGAGGTCCCGATGGAGGTCGCTGTTTCTAATGTACCAGGGCGCGTTGACTATATTCCTAAGTACTTTGTTTTGGAATCGTTGTATAATTTGACGATTGCTTTGGCTGGTGCAACCCCACAGCTGAATACCGTAGGTCCATACAGGCTTTAAAACTTGTTTGTACAATAACAATTTGTTAGATATTGACAATGGCGACTGCCTACCAAGTAGCCAATACATTTTTTTGTATCTAATATCTAGTTCGGCTCTTTTCTTTTTGACATGCTCTTTCCAGCGCAATTTTTCATCCAGAGTCATGCCGAGATATTTAGCAGTATTCGCTTATGGTATTGGTTGATTATTCATGAACACCGGAAAGTATTGTGGCTTTTTATTGGTGAAGTCAATGTGGATAGACTTGCTTTCATTGAGTTTGATACGCCATGTTGCAGTCCACTCGTAGACACAGTTTATGGACCCTTGAACCTTTTCTACGGCTTCTTCGTGACTATTTCCAACAGCCATGATAGCTGTGTCGTCAGCAAAAGTTGCAATGAAATTATTTTCTAGCTCAGGAATATCGCAGGTGTATAGTAAGTACAGTACAGGACCAAGTACACTCCCTTGCGGTACTCCAGCTTTTATCTGCCTAAGATCTGAATACGCGTTTCTTTGTCGTATCCTAAACAATCTGTGTGATATATAGGACTCTAAGATGTCTGAAAATTGTTGAGGCAACATTGTTTTTAGTTTATAAATAAGGCCATCATGCCATACTTTATCGAAAGCCTGTGCAACATCAAGGAAAACCGTGGAGCACACCTTCTTCTCCTCTAGTGTTTTTTCAATAATATTAGTAATTCTGTGTACTTGGTCGAGCGTAGAGTGTTGGTCTCTAAATCCGAACTGGTAATCAGGGATTAGATTTTCAGTTTCAATAAGAGGCTTCAATCTCTTTAGAAATAATTTCTCAAATAATTTTGACAACACAGGCAACAGTGAGATTGGTCTGTAAGATGTTGTTTCATGAGGTGGCTTCCCAGGTTTGGCTATCATAATGACTTCAGCTACTTTCCACATGTCAGGGACGTATTTTAATCGAAATGCAGCATTCATGAGCGTGGTAAGCTTGACTATGGCTTTGCGTGGGACATTTTGTAAAACTTCCCCTGTAATTAAGTCGTAACCAGGGGATTTTCTTCGATTAAAATTACACTTAATTTCTCTAGATACTTCTTTTGGGGTAACCAACTTTATATCTGAACTAATTTGTACACCCTGAATTATTCTCGTATTGTGAGTCTGGGCTTCATTTGGTTGGAATATTTGTTCTAAATGCTCAGCGAACCTTAGGGCTTTTTGCTCGTCCGTCACTGCCCATTTTCCATTTTCTTCCATAATAGGAGGAATTTGTGTGATCGGTCTTTTTATGTGCTTGGTTGCCTTCCATAGCGAGTAGCCTGTTTTAGTATCACTCGTTAATTGGCTAAGGTAGCTGTTTGTTGAGGAGTTGTTGTAGTGCTGAATTTCTTTCGTAAGACGCTTTGTAAGGTTGTTCAGCAGTTTTTTATCTCGTGGACATCTGGTCTGATGCCATCTATTTCTTTGTTTCCGCTTTTCAGTTATAAGACACCTAATTCCTGTTGGGTATGCGGTTGCCTTAACCCGGTGTGTTTTTTCCGGAGTGTTTTTCCAGGCAGCTTGCTGTATACTAGTTGTAAATTTACTTATTTCCAAATCCAGCTGTTCTGGAGTTTTTAATGGAACTCTTAATTCTATTGTGTTATCCAAGTCTATTCTGAAACTTTCCCAGTCTGTATGAGTATTTACAAGTGTAGGATTGTTCTCTATGCGTAGGATCCGATGCCATACTGACAAAATTATTGGTGAATGGTCTGAATTCATGTCAAAACATTCGTCGATGCTCAAGTAATTACTAGAGATATTTTTAGTTATAAAAATATGATCTTTTTTTTATTTTGACATTTTAAACCTACAATGTTAATTTCAACAAGGTACATAACTTAACTTTATTTTTTATTTTAATAATTTATTTATTTTATTATTTACGTACACACAGAATAATACAAAGAGATATGACATAATAATAATTTAGTACAAAGGTACTGCTTATTTCTTAAGAAATTTCTTCCAGCAGACCTGCTATAATGCATATAATTCATAATATTTTATATCGATTTTTTTTAAATGTTTTGTTAATGTGAGAGCCTTGTAGGCTTAATAGACTGTAGATTAGTTGACCATTTTCTATTTTTTTTACCTGGTACTTTTGACGGGCCTACTCTGTCCTCTCATACCTATTAACACTGTAATTTGAAAACATTGTACAAAGCCAATTATTTTTAAAAGAGTACCTAACCGTGGAGTTTCTTGTCGGCTCTTCTCCATAGGTAACGACCAATTGGGACCGTGCCCATGTAGGCTTATGTGAAATGAATATTTCGATTTTTTGTTTTTGAAATCGAATGAGAGATTTGTGGTAATTTAATGTGCTGGGGACTGTTCAAACTATTCAATATTTATTGTCTAATAAATAAACAATTTACACGCAATATATTTAATGCATTTAATACATCGTCCGTTTGGTGCCGGATGTAAAGAATAGCATCATCCAATTTCTTCCCGTTGGTGTCGTAAAAGACGACTAAGGGACTTACTAGAGAATGGGCAGCAGCGTTCTCTATGCATTTTAACACCATACTGCGATCGCCAAAACCCGCCTGTCAAGCGTGGCAATTATGGTAAACCTAACCTAAATTTAGGGGAGGCCTATGTCCAGTATTGTCCAGCAGTGGACGTCTTTCGGCTGAAATTATGATTATGATGATGATGATAATTTAATACATATTGATATTGATGTTCAGAGGATAGCAATGACTTTATCTACTCTAGGGGATAAAGTATAAAGCCCCATATTAAATTTAATGTGACGTGACGTAGATAACCAGCGGATGATCAAGACGCTTCCAACGATACTACATACATTTTGTAAAATTATGATAATTATTTTAGAAGTTATGAGGCAACAGATGAACATACATACATCAATCTGCCTGCCTTTTCCCAACTGTGTAGGGGTTGGCTTCCAGTCTAACCGGATGTTGCTGAATACCAGTATTTTACATGGAGCGACTGCCTATCTGACCTCTACCACCCAGTAACTGGGTAATACGATACCGCTTGGTAAGACTGGTTGTCAAAGTTTCAGGCTTCTGACGACCCGTAACGAATGTAAAAGATCCAAGAATGACAGCCGGGAGCAACGGCTTAAAGTACTTTCCGAGGCACAGAGGAGTCTTGGTTTGTAAACATGGTCACCCACCCACGGACCAACCCTGGTAGCTTAACCTGATGGATCGAGCCATGCCGCTGTCATTACTTAGCCACGAGCTCCTCCCCCCCACATAAATACACACCGGTCAAAAATCATAACCCTCCTTTTTGCTTCGCTTTAGTTGGGTAATAAACTAGAAACTTTTCTCTTGTTCCTGAGTTTACCATTCATAGATTCTAAGTATAAGTAATATTTTTTTTACTCTCTTTATTTGCAATCATAGTCTGCTAGCAATTTATTTTGTAAAGTTCCGTTTACCGAGAAAGAAAAGAAGACATACAATGTTGGCTCCTTGTCAACTCTTTTAAATTATAATGAAGTTTTCAAACAATGCATGGTCCAATCCACTCGGTTTATGACGTTTTTCTTTGCAATTGCAAGAAGCCATTCAAACTATTCTGAAGTTCGCCCGAAATTTTCATGAAATGGTTCACACTAGTACTTATACTTGTGTTCTTGTTAACCACTAAGTAAATACACAGGATATGTTGAAGTTTTTCATAAAATAGTATTCAAACTGATGTTATGGTCGCAGTAACTATAATTAGTTATGTAGATAAATAAATAATTAGGTAATCAAATATACAATCAAATACATCTTCAAACATTTAAGAACGTTGCCTAATGCAAAATACTTATTGATTTATGTAAGCCGGCACGCCCTTTATGTCTGGGGCTTTTTCTGTTTACGTGCTTAGTTTTTCATTTCTGCTTGAGTATAGTTCTATTTTTTTTTTTTGTTTTGTGGCGTGTGCTAGCGTTGCATAATTATGGCAAATTAATAATTTTTATGTTTTACGTAATTTAAATTATTTTGCATACTAGTATAGAATTTAGTTTTTATAACTGAACAGACAGCAGAGCTGCTGGAATTTGTTGCGCCTTTTCTTCTTCCCAGCTAAAGTACTAGGAAGTGGTGGGCGGGCGTTTTTGGGGGACTGTCTTATGTAATTTAGATGTTCGAAAAGTGCTGATTCTCAGCCTAGTTTGAAAAAAAAAACTTTTTATTTGATCTTGCGAATCGGACGGAAGTTATGATTTTGCAAACACGAGATTGTTTGTAATTCAAGCCGAGTTTTATCGAAAAAGCTCGTATAAATCATGATAAAATTAATGCATTTTGATAACATTCAAATACGTTTCACCATTAAGATATAAATAAACTTGCATTCGATTTAATGTTGCGATAATTTTTTCGTTCTTCCAAGCTATATATTTTTTGCGACGGAAATTAAGAGCCACCCCTCTCGCATAGAAAGTAGTGCATATCGGGGTGTGCAAGTGTGGCTTTGTTCAGTTATGCCGCGTTTATGCCTTCGTTGCATGTTGTTTAATAAAAAGTATGCCGGCTATAAATTGATTTCATGTAGGTATATCTCGTCATACAGAAGGCAGCCATGCATTAATATAATTGTGCTTTTAAGATTTCTATAATTAATTAATTTGTTTAATTTTAAATCTTAGTTGTAATTTGTATAGTCTGGATCCCCCTTATTACAAAACAAGGTTTATCTTCAGACCCAGGTTTAAAACATGGAGCCATAATTGAATTTCGAACTTTATTCCGACTATGGTAAAGTTCCTAAACACAAAACTGACAACTTAGTACCGAACTAAGTTTTCAGTTTTGTATAAAGAACGGTATTTCACTCACTGTTACGTTCCTATTACAAAAACTGGCTCCATGGTTTAAGCCATGTCAAAATATAAATCTTGTTTTGTAATAAGGCGGAATATATTTAACTATAAATTAAGAGAAGAAGCGAGAAAACCCCAACACAAGTATTATTAATTATTTACTGGGGCTGTTTCATTCTCAGTTGTAAATGTAACCGTTTGAGACGCACAATATACATTTTTTTAAATAGTTGTTAATTAAAATGAAACGTGACCTAAAGCAATTAGGTTCATACAACTGTCGAATTTGTGTAAACTAATAATTGATTTACGTTTTATGCCATAGTTCATATTAATTAGGCATAGGCACCACAAAATCTAAAACAGAGCGAATTATTCTGTGTGTAACTATTGTATGATTGTCCTTAATTAAAACTTTTATAGCAAGAATAAATAGGTACACCAGGTTTATCATGATCACTTTAGATCATGATAAACTAACTATCATTTGGTTATTATCTGAATTGACTTAATTAATTAATTATTAATCGTATTGAACAATTGTAAAAACATTTCATACCTTCGTCTTCAGCCATTGTCATTTCAATTCATTTATAAAAATAAGCGGTGTACCTATTTATTCTTGCTATAAAAGTTTTAATTAAGGACAATCATACAATAGTACAGAACACAGGCTTACACAATGGAGTCCGGATGAGTCGTCACGGGGTTTTATTCATAATCAACTTTCAAAGCGAAGTCATAAGGATCTCTTGGACAACGTCATGGTATTTGTCTACCTTTGAAGCTAGCTAGCTAGCTGGCTGGTAGCTTTGAGTCGATAATACTCCATAAAATTATAATAAGGGCCTTTAATATCTTATATATAAAATTCTCGTGTCACAATGTTAGTTACCATACTCCTCCGAAACGGCTTGACCGATTTTTATGAAATTTTATATGTATATTCAGTAGGTCTGAGAATCGGCTACTATCTATTTTTTATTCCCCTCACGGGATCGAGACTTACGCGGGTGAAACCGAGGGCGCAGCTAGTAATGTATAATATAATGTAGTTTAAATAATATAATGTAATTAAAATAATATTATGTATATATGTAGTTTAAATATAGCTACTCATACTCACCAAATAATTTCGAAATTGAACCGAAATAGTATGAAGTTATTTGCTAAGTAATTTAACGGGAACTTATCCGTAGGTGAAGAAATAGGCCATTAGATTAGAACATTGTTAATGTCAAGAATTTAAAAGCCATGCCTTACTATTATAACCGATACCAAACTTTTAATAGCAGTATTCAAACATCCTATTCTGACCCATTTACAGCATTAATGTTACCAAAACGATGGTAAATGATGATGGTCACCATAAAACCGCTGGGGTAGTAGCTTATACGGAAAATTACAGATAGATTTTTCCCCTGGAAATATATCTGTGAGACATTTGACCATCCTTAGTAATTTGGAACCCGTAATGTGACAACTTTCACCCCCAAATTGCTCGGCCGATATAGCTCGGCTCATGAGTGAAATGGCGTTGACCTATGAGTTGGGGAGGAGCTTCCCTCTTAGAAGTATTTAGTGGCGGATTAACTGTCCAATAAATATAATATATATTGTGACCCCTTCAATGTAAGTATCCCGCGAAATTCACTAACGTTCTTTGCAAAGAAATTTTAATTTCGCGGGATTTCTCCGTAATGCTTAGACAACACTAAAGTTGATAAGTTCTCAAATTCAAATTCTCAATCCAGAACCCGAGTGATATTCAGAGATTTTTTTTTTTTTTACTTTTACCCTCTATTTTTATGATTTCTGTTGTTTTGTTATGTCATAAGCCACAAAATTATTGTAAACATAATTAATTGGCATACGTTGGCATAATGATTTGGTTTATCACAATTTGTTATATCTATATCAGGGATGGCAAACCTTTTTACATAATTATCTAATGCTGCCAGTCTTCTGGGCACGTTTCCGGATGACAGCGATGCGGACGAGTACTTCGACGCTTAAGTGTCTTTTTTACTTTTTATATTTTTCATGTTGTAATTTTTTTTCGTATTTATATAAATGTGTGTACATAAATTCTGAAAGGTAAGTTTGACTTTGAGCAAGTTTTATTAGGTAAGTAAATGAATTTACTATTTCTTGTAGTTTTAACTTACCTATTATTTTATTTTTAGGATTTCTAAAATTATTTACAAAACGTAACACATATGCAATAATTCTCTTTAATTATAAAATAATTATTAAACTTAATAATGGTGACTGTGCAACATTAGACATAGTTATATAATCACTGTAGGTAGGCGTTTCAGGTAAATTGGAAGAATCTATGGAGTTTACATAGGCCTGTTTGTTTCATTTAGCAACAGAAAATCTGGGCCATTGCACCATACAGTTGAGCCCTGAAGTTGACTTGGATCGACTCCTCGAGAAGCGAAATCAGCAGGATTTAAAGTAGTACATGTCTCCAAGATTCCCTATTTGTCAATTCATGAATCTCGTTGATTCTGTTGCAAACAAATTCCTTAAGTAATTAGATTAGAGATTATTAGGTTGTTTTCGAATACAACCCAAAACGACGACGGTTGAGTCGGCGAAAAGATCTTACAGTCAATAGTGCAACAAAGAGAATGGCCCACCTTAGTGGCTAGTCGCGCGCCCAGCAACGCTCCGCACAACTTAAAGACGCGAGATCGCTGGTTTCAGTAGCGCGACGCGTGTCTTCGCAGATAACAAGATAACTTGTACATTATTGTGAGGCTCTACAGAACGTAAATAAACTCAATCCCCGTAAGCCTCTTGGGATGCACCTACAAAACAATGAAGTTCTATTAACAATGGAGAAGTACATAAAACATATCTAAGTACCCTTAGGTTAGCTAGTATAATATGGGCGTTGGAAACAAAACTTTCCCAAATGTTCTTAATATTCTGTGGAACTAACTCATCCCAACTTAATTTTAAAACCCAAAGTTTTATAATAGGATTTTAAGTTTTATAGTACACGCACTTAGCATGCCTAAAGGATCAAAGATTTTACATGTATTAGACAAAATAGAACGTTTTGTGACGTCCTAACTGTTTTATCTAAATTAACTGAGAACTGAAAATGGTCATTCTCAGGAAACCACCGCAATCCTAATACACTTGATTGTTTATTCAAGTCCAATGACTGTGACAAGGTACAGACAGCATCAAATATTTGTTTACAGTTTGTTCGAAATTTATGAATAGGAAAACAAGCAGATGCTAGCACCCTAATTGCATAACACAGTTTGAATCGGAATCGGAATGATTTTGAAGTATATTGCTAATCTATTTCAATTCAATTCAATTAAATTTATTTATTCAATAACAATACAAATTGTGTCTGAATGTGTTACATAAAAAAAGTTTAAATTAATAATAAAATTAGGTAATAAACAAAAAAAAAAACACAACTCCACTAATAATAAATACAAAAAAATACCATCACCAAATTAAATAAAAACAACAAAAATCACAATAATAAACGAGCAGTCAGATATTGCAGTCTAATGTTACATGTAGGCTTCACATATAACGTCCCATACCTTTTGCATCAACTCAGATAAATACCTACACACATACCCTTAATTATAAACCCAATAACCTTACGAGGTGAATAAAATAACCCAGCAACTCAATATCAATAACAATAGGAAACACTTTCACATAATTTAATTCCATTGCTTCTTATGGTCGATAAAATGTCTGCTCAACAACGTAAATAACGCAAATGAATGTTGTTGAACTGTCAAATAGAAACCGATTCCTGATGGTGTGTTACGCAATTAGCCCTCTGTTTAACTAAATGATAGATGGGAAAGTTCATTTTCCGTATCAGCACCGCTCATAAAGTCATCGTAATAAAAATCATTTTGTATAATTTCAGATAATGATTTTACGAGTATCATCGCATTCTTTTGCTAACTACAGACGCTGTCCCATACGTTACGTTATTTAAATGTAAAATTTTTAGTGGCTTGTCTACATCATCACGCCAAACTATTAATTGCAGGTGGCGCTGCGAGAGATCGATTATAATTTGCCGGTTTTGTTATGTCCCAATGAAATACGGAACTGGATGTCGTTCAGCGATTTTCCTGACCTAAATTTTGCACTACAATCAAAGCCTACTCTGACTTTGGTTGTTTCGCAATTTTCGCGAAATATATCGTGATGTGGCATAAAATACCCAAATACCAGCGCTGTGGTATAAATTTTTTAAATATCGCGGCATTATGCTGAGATAGGGACCTATTTGGCATCGCACAAGTTTTGATTGTTTTTGTTGTACTTATAATTTTATTTTTAAATGCTATATTTGTATTTCTTGTGGGTTCCCAAATAAAATATTTTTCTTTCTTTTCTAAATAATGGTTTATCAAGTATATTGTCCTAATTTTTCGTATTCGTCAATAAACTCAGAATATTGCTTTTTAAGTGTAGGATTTTTAATAAGCTTCTTTTCGAGACTATGGAAGGCCATGTTATAGGAATCACCCAGTGAAGTTTATTGACGAAAAAAAAAGAAGTGAATGTAAATATATAAATATATATATCAATTAATGCCATTTTGTGATTCACAAAATGGCATTTTAACATTAAATCTCCTGTTTTGTAAACGAATTATTTTCTATGAAATGTTTTTCACAAACGTGATCATTTTCAGAGTAAGAAGCACTTCAAAAAGTAAGTTCTTCAAGTTCTCAGAACTTGTTAAGGTTTTTATTTATTACTTTAGTAAAATTACAATGTAAGTTCTTTTGTTCATTATAATCTAAACTAAATATTGGCCCAGCTTATAACCAACCTAGTTTAGAACTCTGGAGTATAGTTTTATTATTACCTAATCTTATTTTCTTTGCAGAAATGATATCAAAGAATATCAGCGCCGTTCCTGTTCAGGATAAAGCGGGAGGAAACGCCCGGGTGTCACCAATGTGTGGATCGCCCGGAGGACACGGTGGAGCATACGGTGGAGATCTGCCCGGCTTGGGTGGAGCACCACCGTGGCCGTCGCGTCCAGCCCTGGTTCAGGCCATAGTTTGGAGCGAGAGTGCATGGGAGGCCGTCACCTCCTACTGCGAAGCAGTAATGCTTGCGAAGGAGGAGGCGGAACGCGTGAGGGAGAGGCAAGGTTCGCGCCCTCGCGCCCTTAGTTGCCGCAGGAGACGCCCCGGGCGTCGGGAGTCGCAAGCCGAATTCCGGCCACCGTACGGGCCTGCGGACGGTGAGCGATGGGTAACTCACCGTCCGATAAGGACCAGGCCCGGAACGACGGCGCGTTGTATTCCACGTGCGCCTCAAAATAGTTGGCAGCACCAACTGACGAGGTCTGTTAGAGCCAATGCCTGCCAGGGTTGCGAGTTTGTCCGAATGGGATATCGTGGCCCTAGCACACAGGCAAATGAAGGAATACGGGTGTGTACCCACCCAAAAAAAAACAGAAGATTAACTTGAGAAGAAAAATAAAATTCAGGATCCGCCAGCTAAATATTTCCAGGTATGTTTAATTCTAAAATTTATGTCATTATTAGGTAAGTTACCTATAATTTCAGGTATAACTAAACACTTATGTAAGAACTTAAATAGGAATTGAAGGAAAGTTCACAACACATACATACACAGGTCGTGAATTAATAGAAATTAACTCAAATTTATTTTTAATGTTTTCAGATATGAAGCAGGATTGACTACCGGACGGGAGAGCCCGGGCAAAGTTTGTATGAAATGTTGTACGTCGTAAACGCTCTTAAAGTAGTGGAATCTAATTGAATGGAAACCAAATAAATGATTAATATATCCCAATAATTAGTTGGCCAGCCTAACACAAAAAAAAAAAAATATTAAGGGATCATAAGCTTTTACTTATGATCAATAATAAAGCGAAGGGCTCGATGAGATTCCCTCGTTTAAGTCAATCCATCTGCCTGCCTTTTCCCAACTATGTTGGGGTCAGCTTCCAGTCAAACCAGATGCAGTTGAAGTATCTGACCTCCACAACCCAGTATCTGGGTAATACGATACCCCTTGGTAAGACTGGTTGTCAGACTTTCAAGCTTCTGACGACCCGTAACGCCTGTCAAAGATCCACGAATGACAGCCGGGACCAACGGCTTAACGTGTTTTCCGGGGGTCGCGGCGTTACCATCGTTAAAATATATATATTTAATTAAATGGTTATTAATCAAGATGTCTTTGCTATCGTAACGTTCACATAAAAGGGCCCAAGCGGCCTTGTAGTTCTGAGAGGTACACTCTATAGACTTTATCACGACAACAGCAGTCCCTTGTATAGAGGAGCGTAAAAAGTGAAACTTGTTGATATCAGTTAAGGACTCATTCGAATGGATAATAGAATCGAAGGTGTCTCTAAGCTCCAACCATTTGAGGTAGTTGCCATCAAATGATGGATGTTTTATTGTTGGTAGTTTAACGATTACAATTTTATTGTCTTGTCTCGAACAAATTGTTTTTGCACTTACGCTTCTAAGCTCTTCACTACTGGAATGAAAATCAAGAATTTCTTGGGCTGCTGAGATGAGAGAATAAAATTGTGATTCTACTGTATCTCTTTCATAAATTTGTTCATCTATTGTTTGTTGTCAGCATTTAAATTTGCGTTTGAATTGTATCAAACTCTGTTCTAAATACTTGAATTCTACAAACACGTTATCCTGATTCTTTAATTTGTTGTTTAATAATATCACTTGAACTAATTTAATTTAAACTATCAATCATCCTTCACCTACCCTTATCACAAATTATTTGAAGTTAGCGCAACATGTTCCTTTCTTCCATACTTCTTTTTCTATCAGTCTTCATCTCGGTAGTCACTCAAATTGTGATTCTACGGTATCTCTTTCATAAATTTGTTCGTCTATCTTTGTTGACAGCATTTCAATTTGCGTTTGAATTGCATCAAATTCTGTTATAAAAGCTTGAATTCTACATACACGTTATCCTAATTCTTTAATTTGTTGTCACTCCTTTTCTAGTCATATCATCTTTCACACCATCCATCCACCGTTTCTTTGGTCCTCCTCTACTTTTATAGCCATCGACATTCATACTTATAACTTTCCTCACGACATTTTCCTCATTCTTCCGCATCACATGCCCATACCATGACAACCGATTTCCGCACAACTTTTCAGTCAGCTGTGCTACTTTCAGACTTCCTCTTATGTAGGTACTCAATTCTTATTCTATCAATTTGTATCACACCACACATCCCTCTTAGCATTCTCATCTCAGCTACATGCAATTGCCTTTCATTCATCCTCCATACAAGACAGCAAGTCTAACCATTGTTCTATTATATCTTCCCCTTAAGTTTAAGGGGAATGCGGGAGTCGCAGATTGTTTCCGTGACCTGCCGTCATTTCATCCATCCAGTGTTAATTTCTTAAATATTTGTTAAACGCATTTTAAATGTACCTCATTAACTCTTTCATATCTACGCGTTTCTTTTCCCTTCTCTCGGAGCCCTGATTCAGGCATTTTAAAGAAAAGTAAAAATGTTAGGACTAATAAAGATCTCTTTTAATTATTTTAGTTTTGAATTGTTTTTTTTTGTTGTTTTTTATCTTTTTATCACGGGCGCTTCTGACGTATTGCATCGTTCTCTCATGTTTAACTTCAATATGAATGATGTAACCAATATTTTATATCAATATTTTAATTTAAAAGAGTGTCCGTGGAGTTTCTTGCCTGTTCTACTCCATAGGAACCTACTATTAGGAATGGGCAACTAGCTTCATGTTTGTAACTGACCGACTTCTTGACAATTCAAAAGCCTGTCAATGGTTTAATTGAAATAAATGCTTTGAGTTTCAGTATGAGTGCAAAATAATGTTTAATATTTTGTTTCGATGATTTTTTCCCATGCAGTTTGTCTGTTATTTCTAATGGTATTTTTATTTTTTATAACATAAGTGTGATAACATAACCTATTTGTTTATTGTTAATTAAAACGGTAACACCAATTACATTAATTAACATAGAGATTGAAACAGGTAAGTATAGAAACAATAAATATTTTAAATACAAAAAAAATAACGGAGGACACCCTAGCATACTTTCTCTCACAAAACATCAGACATACACGCATAATTCTACTCCATTCATCAACAAACAGATCACATTCAGAATAACCAATCCTGTCAGGAGGTCGTTGATAAATATATAACATACATGTTATGTTATGTTTTGAACTTATCATCGTGGTATAATTGTTTTGTGTAAAACGATCAAGGAACGGAGTGTCCACATTACGCTAAATACCAAGCCTATTGCGATCGATCAACCGAGCACAAATCTAGACGAGAAAGCTGAAAGAGGCCTGCGTCCAGCAGTGGACGTTTTTCGGCTGGAATTATGAAATATGAGTATTCTATTGATACCAGCAATCTTATGTTAGCAAAAAATTACAAACTTTTCCGTTTTGAAATAACTCTAAACTCTATTGTTCGAGAGTTCTGCGATCGCCAACCCGCCTGCCAAGCGCGGCGATTATGGCTACCCCACCCAAAATTGTAAGCAACTTTGACCGATAACAGCAATCCTAAGTTAGCAAAATATTACAAACTTTCCGTTTTGAAATAACTCTAAACTCTAGAGTTCTGTCCACAGTCTTCGCCATCCACGTTGGAAATTGAATGGAATACTAAGTTCATTGATTTTTATAGCTGTATTGTCCCACCGCTGGGCAAAGGAGTCCTCAAAATAGCTTTCCACTCTTGCCTGTATGTTGCCTTCTCTGGCGGATCTTCCATTAAGTTCAGTACAAAATATTATTTTTAGGTTGCAATAGCTCCATGTGGAACTAGCTACATGGAACTACTGAGAATAAAGGCATTGATTAATTTAATAATACCTGTAGAATTTATGGAACTTACCTTAATATAACCTTGAACATAATAATATCGACATATTTCTGATTTGGTAAAACTATAATTTAGTCAAAACATTTAATTACAAAACTATAATTTGGTCAAAACATTTATTACAAAACTATAATTTGGTCAAAACGTTTATTACAAAACTATAATTTCTTCAAAACCAAAGTTTCGGTTGAGGTTACTAATTGGTATGACTGACTTTCAAAAAACTGAAACGGACATCATAGTTTCGTGGCATGCCCTAAATACCTATTTCCTTTACTGTTTTTGTCGTTTCACTACACATGGTCCAAAAGCTGCTAAATTTTAATCAGCTTTATGAAACCACACTACCTGGGTACAACTTTGTATCATAATGCATGCCACAGCAAGCGCCAATAATCCTTTCATTCTTATTTCCCTTAAATCCCAACCGCCTAAATAAAAGGATCAAATACAAAATGTAGCCAGCGTCGTGTAAAATGTACACACGATACTAGCTTCATTAATATTTCCGCACGACTGATGGTTAGGTTAAAAGCTAATTCACGTAATAAAAACTCGACGCGACAGCCGAGTAGGGCCTTAAAAGTTTTTTTTTGCGCCTCCGGAATTCATTTGGCAGGACTATAATCAGTAGCAAATCGTGCAGAAACAAGGCAAACTTATCACGAAAGGAATCCGGAGAGGAATCCGCTTCGTGTGCGTTACAATTTCTATCAAACCCTTGTAATCGTTAATGGAAGCTGTTTCTATAATAGACCAGATTTTTGTTTCTGATTTTTAGGAGATTTTAGGAAACTTCTCACGTTTTTTCAGGATTTTTGTGTTTGTTGATTCTTGGTATCCTCATGCTGGTTGTGACAGACTTATATTTCAGAACACTAAAAGAATATCATCGTTGTAAATTTAAAATCTCCTATGTGTATAAAGTAACTCTTCGAGAAAAAAATAAAAGTATTCCTAGCGCTAAATAGGCGATTGGGTGATCAACTGGTCACATAAGATTATTTTAATTCTTTTTACCTAAAATTGTTACTAAAAACTCTCAAGTGTACATCAGACAAATAGGACATTTTGATTTACAATTAAATGTAGGTTTTTTTTTTAATGATACGTGCTTTATTTAAAAAATAAGATATTTACATGGAAGTTTTTGTTAAGTATAGGTATTCAAAATTCAAAACGTCGCACATACCGCAGTGTCTCAAGACGAAAGTCCAGTGCGTGTAGCCAGTGATGACCTATGGTACAGAAACGTGGTCGCTCACAATGGACCTTATCAGAAGGCTAAAAGTCACCCAAAGGGCAATGGAGAGGGCTATGTTATGAGTTTCTCTACGTGATCGAATCAGAAATCAAGAGATCCGCAGGCGAACCAGGGTAACCGACATAGCCCAAAGAATTGCCAAGCTTAAGTGGCAGTGGGCAGGGCACATTGCACGGCTTGCAGTGGCGACCACGTACCGGAAGACGTAGCGTTGGAAGGCCTCCCACAAGGTGGACTGATAACCTTGTGAAGGCTGCAGGTATCCGCTGGATGCGGGAAGCACAGAACCGGTCGAAGTGGAGGTGCTTGGGGGAGGCCTATGTCCAGCAGTGGACGTCTTTTCGCTGAAATGATGAATGATGATTCAAAATGGCTTTTCAAATATTTATCTCCAAAACTAATTTTTGACATAAATGTCACGTATGAGATTTTTTTGCATCGACGAATTATGATTATTGCAATAACATTAATTGTTATTTAACGTCCTCAGTCGATCTGGCCCTGCAGTCTCGACTTAGATAGCGATCGCTTTACGAATGAATTCGGTCGCAAAGTCCTAATGGGATCTCTACAGGGTATAAGGGACAGCCCTCCGCAGACTGATGGGGTGAATTCAGTATATCGTACTAAGATGAACGGTACATGAAATTATTTCAGGAACTATAAGGGAATCCAATGAACCTGATTTGTCGCGGTGGGGTGGACGGTCGGGTTCGCTGATTTCAGGCGTCATTCGTTAAAGAATTTCAACATCCATTGCAGATTTTTTTATTTTAGCTGTGTTATTTACATTCATGGAGTACTGCGTACAGAGAATGTGATTTTACATTGAAATAAAGGAATAGTAACTGAAATTACGATAAAATAAATACAATTTTCCTGAGAAACATTTCAGTGGAATATGATTTAAAATAAGGAGCTCAATGCACCCTGTTAATTTGCGGAGGGCTGTCCCTTACACCCTTTATAGACGGTCAAAATTGCTTGATAAGCATGAAAAAATCACAATCTTGTCAAGCATTTTTAACCGTCTAGGGACTCCATTAGGACTTTGCGACCGAATTCGGTCGTCAAGTGATCGCTATGTATGCCGAGACTGCAGGCCCTGGGGGTCTACACCGAACATAAATCTGAAGTATCGGCCGAATGCTCGGCCGTTGCTTGACTACGGCTAGCTATGGCTGACAACGGCGATAAAAAAAAAACGATCAAGAGCGAGTCAGACTCGCGCACCGAGGGTTCCGTACGAATATATGATGTTAATGATTGCTGAAAAACTGTGCTATTTAGAGACATCGTTTTAATTTTCCTGTAATCTTTACATAAGCTTCTGTCATATAGAATTATTTCAGATTTTTATCTCTGCAAACTTCGGAGATAAGGGGGGGGAACGGTATTTTTTTTTACATTTTTCATCAACAGTCGGTTTTTTGAGAATGTGCAAACAGCGTTCTTTCATAAAAGATACCCCACATGCCCTAGTAGACCCACTTCAAATTTTTAAGACCTTCTTTCAGTCCCTTGTGCAAAAAATATTTTTTTTTTAATTTCTTTATTGCTTGCAAAATAGTTGGGCAAACATCATCTAAAACTATTCTAAATATCAAGTTGATAGCATTAGTAGTTCTTGAGATATCCAGGTGTGACAGACAGACAGACAGACTTAGTCTCACCATAAGGGTTCCTTTTTACCATTTTGGTTCGGAACCCTAAAAACGATAGTCAAAGAGATAAGCCAAAGTCAAAAGTCGGGTAAGGGTTCAAAGTCAAAAAAGGAATCTATGGAAGTTAGAAAACGGCCGAAACGTTCAGCCGATTAACGCTTCGGAGTGGTCCCCCTGGTTTATTTTTGAGTGGAGCAGACGGTCGTGTATTACAATTCTGCATTATTTTTACTCATTTACGTTTGTGAAAGGCATTTGCAGTTCTCATCACATTCGATTCCTGTTCCCTTCCAATTATGAAGTCTATATTTTATTGGTGAATAAAAATAATGAAAAACCTCACATTCGATATACGAGCGCTGGTTTGTTTAATCTCATCCTTCTTTGCAAGCAAAGTGAGTACGGAATGATTGTTCCGCGAATGCATTTATATTGAAAAATAAACCGGCCAAGTGCGAGTCGGACTCGCGCACGAAGGGTTCCGTACCATTATCTATAAAAATGGCAAAAATATCACCTTTGTTGAATGGGAGCCCCTCTTAAATATTTATTTATTTTAATTTAATTATTTATCTTTATAGTGAATATATAACTAAATATTTTGTGAATATTTCAAGCGTCTACCTGTTTCCGTCATCAATATAGAGCAAAAACGAGCATATAAATCACGTTTGTTGTATAGAAGCCCCCTTAAATATTTATTTTATTCTGTTCTTTAGTATTTGCTGTTATAGCGGCAACGAAAATACATCATCTGTGAAAATTTCAACTGTCTAACTATCACGGTTCATGAGATACAGCCTGGTGACAGACGGACAGACGGACAGCCATACAGACAGACAGACGGACAGACAGACAGACGGCGGAGCCTTAGTAATAGGGTTCCCGTTTTACCATTTGGGTACGGAACCCTAATAAAAATAGAAGCTCATCGCAATGTGCTATTACACGCGTACCAGCATATTGCGTAGATACCTGCGAGTGATATCAACCTAAATCAATCTTGAGCAAACTTTATGTTCTAGAAAAATGCAATATATTCATATAATTAAAAACAAATCGCTCCATTTTGATTGCGTTGAAGTCTTTGGTCTGACTGGCTGGGTCTCAAAGTGTTAGTAGGCTTTTCCTATGGAAAATTTTTAGTTAGCACCTTGGAGTTAAATATTTGGGTCCTAAATATAACAATTTGGTTTCAACGCTTTAAGAGAGAAAAGTCCTACTAATGAATTGCTAATTTATACAGGGCACCATACTGGTCAAACTAGAAAGTGGGTTAGGATAATAGATAAATAATGTATTTTTTATTACAAGAGCTTATTTTTATAAAATATATTACGTATTTATACAACATATATTAGTAACTCCGTAAAGTTTCGCTCATTAGTTGTTACCACAAAAAGCGAAACTTCAAAATAAGCACGCATTAACTTAAAGTCCGGTCTCAGAGCAGGAAGAAATTCGTACAATGATCCCTCATTACTTATCTCTATCGCTCGCGCACAATTGTATTGCCGTCGCACTCGCACATTAGAAGGACCTTGAAATGCGCGAGCGCGGCGGCATTACTGTTACATCAGATACAGCTATTCAGCTGCACCCGGTTACACTGAAAGCTGACCTCAACATGATGACAAAAAACTCATTAAGAACTTAACATACTCGACCTAAATGGATATGAACTAAAGCCGAAGGTGACAGAATGGCTACTTCAACCGGATGACTCACAAACAGAATAACTACTATTAAGAGTTTGATACATCGCTTAATATTAATAATAAGATAAGCAAGCATAAGCAACCCTCGCCCAATTTCAAAACTTACACTAACACCTTCACAAATGCATACATACACACACACCCCTACACGTACACACACACATACATAATTACATACAACCACACACACACCCATGCATGCCTTAAACTCTTCTTCCTTTCTTAATTTTAATTATAAACTAAATAAATTAACCTACATTTTATAATGAATGGTTAGAATTTTTGTCCGCCTTATGTAGAGTATGTTTCTGTTTTTCTTATTGGCATGAGTCAAAGTTATAAAAGTGTTTTCCACACAACCTAAAATAAAGAGGAGTCTCGTGTATACTGCAATCAATTTAACCTGGATGAAAAGGCTGCTAAAGAAACTTTATAACAAGCAGAATTAAACAGAACAAACCGCCTTAAACATAAAAACAAATCGTAATTCAATTAACAGGCAAGCTACAATAAAATTAAGTCCGGTATGTATTCACACAAAAAGATGAGTTCTCCACAATTCCTCTTTCTACTTCTCTGCACACCAGTAAAATTAAGTTTTATTTTGCTAAACAAAAACCAGTCCCTGAGGGCAACAGCTAATGCAAAAATTCACGAAAGCGTGAATGAATTAAAAGATTTCTATGTATCCCGGAGATATTCACTCAGTGCCAATTAAAGGCTCTGACGGAAATCGAAAGATAAATCTATTTGCGCGAGCATTCCTGTAAATTAAATTATTGATTCTGCTATTTCCAAGGAGCATCCTGTATCAGCAGCCGTTAACTTATTAGTGCAGGCACCCACCCTTTATAAAAATGTGTGGAATGAAAATAAAGCCGTATGTGATTGCGTCCGAGTGCATGCTTGAGTGCTCGTTCATTGTTAATTGAACATGAAGTGCATATTGGAATTACTGAAGTAGCCATGCGAGATTTTAATAAATGTTTGAGCCGTAATAACCGTGTAATAAATTGTTTTCAGTGCTTTCAACTTTACAGCGCCTGAAAAACAAATAAATTAAAAGTAAATAAAAAGAGTTTGATCGGGAAGTAGGTACACTACGCTACCTACTTAGTTGCCAAGCAAAATTGCTGTGTTCCGGATCATCAAACCATACGTTTTGATAAACAGCCATCGATTTATATCGATACACAGCAGTGTTGTGCGGGCCGAGTTTCACTGGCACTAATTCCCGTTAGGGCCATAAAATTTCTCATAAGAATTTTCACATGTCTCACATTTTAAAATCATTGCCTGAAAATATACCTACCTCTATAAATAGGGTGCTCGGTAATTCGACCCATTCCTTGAAAGGGGTTATACGAGTACTAGAGGTCATTTCCAACAAATTAAAGCCCTGCCAACTCACACATTTTTTTCAAGTAAAAGACGTCTAAATTTCAAAAATTATAAAATAAAGAACGTTTCCTTTGCACTCAAGATCTTTTATTTCTGAAATTATGGGAATTTAGGGCAGGTATTTTTTTTTATAAATGAGCACGTTGAACAAATAAGTGTGGAGAGAGAAGTAGTAATTTTTAAATTATTTGTTTTTGGTAACCAGTCTGGAAATTTGAACAATAATCTAAAAACATCGGTAACTCGGAAACCATTAATTTTTGACCCCTAGTTGACTGGCTTAACTTGTTGAAAATTACATCTAGTATAACCCCTTTCAAGGAATAGGTCGAATTACCGCGCACCTTATATACTTGTGTTGCAGTTCTTTTAAACTTTGCATGACTTAAAGTTCGTTAAACGTGTAATTTATGAAATCTATATTTAATTTAGTTTACAACGTGGCAATGCAGCAAGCGTTGTATGGGCACCTTTGCGCCGGGAACAGTTAGAGGCGGGTTATTTGATTAAGTTTTTTGACGTGTTGTTGTGACTTAAGCATGTATTTTTAGGATTTAAGCTTTGTTGTGTGTATATTTTATTCTTTTTATTCTAATTTTGATTATAAATATTGTTCATTAATGAAATAAATTATATATCAGAGGTTTACAAGTTGGTAAAAATATTAGCTTAGCATTGAAAAGAAAATTGTAGGTTGAGTGTTCCTAAAATAAAATGTTTCAATAAAACCCCTAAGTACATTCTACATATTGTCTAGTAGAGATATGAGTACAGACAATAAAAAACGGCCAAGTACGTGTCGGACCACGCACAATGAAGGGTTCCGTAGTTAGCATGAATTCATCCCAAAAACAAACTTAACATTGTAGTTGAAAAACATGCTCCCCCATCCTACATCTATATTACGTTACGGTCAATTATTCAACTGCAAATTTAAGTTGGTCGACGATTACTCGTTAACTTGTAAACCCTACTTAGCTGTGATAGTTTTCCTTTTAATTTCGTCATATATACTACTGCCATGAATTTTTTCACGTACCCAAAACCAACCATTTAGCTGGAGGGGGGGAACACTTTACGCAAACGGATCTCAGAATTGAAAAATGTTTTTCACAGACCCACAATATTTTTAAACGGCCTATCCAACGATACCCCACACCATATATTAGACGAGAAAAATAATATCATCCCCGTTTTACGTGCAAGGGAGGTACCCTAAAAAAAATGTTTTTCATGGTTTTATTTTACGACTTTGTCGGCGTGATTAATATGTACACCCATGCCAAATTACAGCTTTCTAGGACTTAGCGTCTCTGAGCTAAGCCGGGGACAGACGGACGGACGGACAGACAGAAAGAAAGACAGACAGACAGACGGACGTGGCGAAACTATAAGGGTTCCTTGTTTACTACGGAACCCTAAAAACTGGCAAAGATTTTTTAACACTATCAACATATTATGTACGTAGCTCAATTCTACAAACCGCAAACCAAACATAGCCCTTTGATGGTATTTTAAATTACATAGAACGAACAGTATTTTTAAAATTGTCAGTAGGTTTCATCGTTGCGCGCTGTAGAATTCTTGTTTCAGAAAAAAATGATTTGGGTAACCGATAGTAGCAATCAAAAAAATACCTTGTGGTGCACAGAGAGGATCCTGGATTAGTTATTTCTATCACAAAAAAACCTCACCGTTGCGTTTGTGGCACTCGTGGGTTGCAGCTGAAAATCAGCGTCAGGTGGTACACCTTTTGTTTTCATCTGACATTATGCTGAGCTGAGGCCCTTTTGGCATTAAGTATAATAATTGATTTCTGTTATTTATAGTAATTATGGTGTATTTTTTGCTGTAATGCCAAACGTATTTTTCTTTCTTTTCTTTCTATATTGATAGGTACGTTCGACAGAATATTTTCAGTTTTTCTTTTTTGTTGGCTGTATAGCTTCGAGCTTTGTAAAGTCCAAATATTCTAATTTTTTTTTATTATATTTTATTTAGGGACAATAAACAGCTACAATATGTGTTGGTACATAAAAAAGATAATACAAAATTTAACATTATTGCAGCCCACTACATTGTCCGCATATTAACAAAGAAAATATGACAATGAGTGCCACTAGATAGGCAATAAATAATTACATCACTAATAATAACTAATAACATCATGCAAAAAGAAATTCAAATTGATTGCTTGGCAACATAGTAATAATTAACACAAAAATTAAAATAAAAATAAAATCTAGACTAGCTTACATTCTTAATAACATTATTGATTTATAATAATTTTCATAACATTACATTTAAATTTGTATTTAGAGCATACAAAAATATCAATATTAACAAAATTACAATTATAAGATTCAACCATTCGACGAATAGGGCAGCGCAAACCAGAATTAGTTCGACAGGTATTGACAGCAAATAGGGTACCTGCACGGATACTACGTATGTTAACAGTGCGTGGAACTACATAACAAAGTTTGTTTGTGAGCTCGATACAATCAAAATCCAAATGAGAGCTATCATTGTTGCTAATCGGTTCTAATTAGAAAATCATATTTTTTCCGCAAAGACTAATAAAGAGGAAGAGGAATAGGTACAATAGTACCCAATTGATATGGCTTACTGATGTACCTGTGCAGAAGGTGAATTTTAAAAGTGCTGGAAATGCTATTGACCATTCGGCACGCTCCACGCACCGCGGTTCTTTTTCCTGTACCGCTATTGGTCGGCAGCTGCCGCCATGTTAGCGCGCGCCGCGTGGCATGTTTGTCAGCCGCCATACTTCTGATCGAGTGCACGCTAGCAGATCCAGTGTATTATGAACCTTATAATAGTGACCTAAGGTTGATTGTAAGTTTTAAGCATTCTTTCGTTAATCTTCGGGGCCATACTTTATTTTCTGTGCGAACGAAGATTCACGACGCGCCTTATCAATTGGGTACCACTGTACATAATTATCTACTCACATATTTATCTAAATCAGTCTTATTTCTTTCCAAAGCATAAGCATAATCAGCATTATAACGTTACCACTGCTTAGGACTCTGTGAGAGGGATTCCACCACGCGGGCCCAGTGCCCAGTGGTTGGTAGATGTAACTGTCTTCGAATTTTTTGGTTCTAGGATTAAAAACGGTGAAGGAAACCTCTTTTGAAACCGGCATGTCCTAGAACTAACATCAAAGACCCGCACTGGGCCCCCGTGGTGGATTACGGCTTAATACCTCTCACAGAGAGGAGGCCCGTGTCCCAGTAGTGGGAACATTATATACAACATGTCCCAGAATTAACGCACAACTTCTTAAGGGTTCAAAAAAAAACTGTTTTTTATTCATGATTTCAGGTTTGGTCCCATAGTAAAAGTTGTTCATAATGATGAGTACAATGAGCCCTTAAGAGGTTGTGCGTTAATTCTGGGACATGTTGTATAGATTGATAAGGCTAAAGTTCCTGTCTGGGTTCCAATGTAAGACCGATTATTAGTAAGTCGCGGCTATTTCCACTGGGCCACCACCACGCCTATATTTCCTAAGAATGTATATTATTTATTACAGCAAATGTTCGTCACACCTGAACCTTTCTTATTTTGGAATGTAAAATACATATCTCGATCATTTCATTATTATAATAATGTTGTCTGGTCTCGCCGGGAAATAAGATTCTGCCACACGGATATTAAACGGGTGCGCGTTTTAAATCACCTAAATTCAAAATAAATATCTTGTTATTTCATGTTTCGGTATGAGTACCTATCAGAACAACAATGTATCATTTTGACAAATGGATATGGTTCATAAGAAATATAAATGTCTCAAACTGAAGCTGTATCTTTGCTGCTAATTATGTTATGAGTAAATAAAAAAGTTCACCGTCTAGCTTCTAGCAGACAGGCAGTATGCAAAAAGAAGTAAATTAAAATCATATCGCTTTAGCATTTTATCTTCAGATTCGCGGCCATCTTTAAGCTTATTTGTATCGTTTTTTTTAGTTTGCTTTGCTTCTGTAAAGCTTGCTACTCGGGCGAGTAGCAAGCTTTACAGAAGGGCTAACAGGGACATCGGCCTATGCTACAAGAAGGCTGCCTATTCTTTTTGAGAAAAGATACGAAAGAACGTACTGGACTCTTAATTTTTGCAGCATCCCTGCCCCCTTCCCCCCTCCCACACTGCCTCTTCTGAGCCGCCAAATGATCTCGAGTTTACAACCAACCCTTTAGATCAACACTGAATATACTTCATTTAATTAATAAGTACTAGTTTTCTTTTTATTTTCTTGCTCATCGGTTTGGCTCCATGTTTTACATACTCGGCTGAGTACAACACCAATATTCCTGTAATAATGTCATATCGCCAGCACAAATACAGGAGCACTCGAACGATTCAAACGGAAATGTATGTAGAAAATATTGCGTGTTTAAATTAATTTTATTCAACGAAACGAATGGACAGTTTATTTAAATTTGTGTAAATTAATTAATAATATATGATTTGCATGTTCATGTTTACATGTTCTGCGATTTCGGCGGTCTCTCCAGTTTTGGGGCCATAGAGCTTGATAGCGCGCTTCTCCCGGTCTGCCCCGACTTTCGGTATTAACACTGGATGGATGAAATGGCGGCACGTCACGGGAACAATTTGTGACTCCCGCATTCGCCTTAAACTTATGGGGAAGATATATAAAAAATGGTTAGACCTGCTGTCTTGTATGGATCAGAATGTTGGGCCACAAAAGGGATGAATGAAAGGCAATTGCATGTAGCTGAGATGAGAATGCTAAGAGGAATGTGTGGTGTGACAGGAATGGATAGAATAAGAAATGAGTACATAAGAGGAAGTCTGAAAGTGGCGCCGGTGACTGAAAAGTTGTGCGGAAATCGGGTATGGGCATGTGGTGCGGAGGAATGAGGAAAATGTCGTGAGGAAAGTTTTGAGTATGAATGTCGATGGCTATAAGAGTAGGGGAAGACCAAAGAAACGATGGATGGACTGTGTGAAAGATGATAATGACTAGAGAGGGAGTGACTACCGAGATGACGACTAATAGAGAAGTATGGAAGAAAGAAAGAAAAGAAAGAAAAAACATTTATTGGGACTCGCACAGATCACAAATTAAATAAAACACACTCATAGAAACAAAAAAAAATAACAAAACCAAAAATAAAACAAAGTAAACAAAAAGAAAATAAAAACAAAGTCCTGTACGAGGCCAAAAGGCCCATGGGGATAGGGACATTGCGCCGACCGCAAATGAATTGGGATAAGGGCAGGTGAATGATGATATGATTTGCATGCTCATGTGATGGCAGAATATGGAGGACTATTATAATAAAACATCTATGTACTAATTACCCATGTTTGCAAACCAATAAATGATTTGATTTGATTTTAATATATTCTGCAGTTCCCTTCAAAACACCCAATGGAGAATTAAGTGGGGTTTATTAGATAAAATAAATATTTAGGTATCTAGTATAAATTGGAGTCGCCCAGCCTGTAAAGGGATTCGGTCGTGGTCCACCTGCTTAGTTCACCTGGGTGGACCACGGGCACTTTTTCTTGCCAGTGGATCACCTCAGTCCACCTAGGTGGACCACGGGTACATTTTCTTGCTGGTGGTCCACCTTTATAATAATATTGCAATCTCTTTCTTTTTGGACTTTGTTTAGTTATTAAAAAAGAAGAAGAAAAAAAAGTTAATTCTGTATTATCTGTTTGGTGAAAGACATCTCACAAATAATGTTACGGAATCTTTCCATTCAAAACTGAATAAAAAAGTAAAGAAAACCAGTACCACCATTTTGCGCCTTCTAACTGAACTGGAGTCTTGAAAGGAAAACTAAATACATAACTGATGATGACGATATAATAGAAATACGATTAGAATTGTTAAACAAAGAAATTTTTGAAGGACTCGCTTTGGAAAAGTTACGTTGATTGTCTCAATAATAAATCATTATTTTATTAATTAAAGTTTTTTTCCGTATTAATTTGTTTTTCGATTTTCATTTGTTCTTTCGGCATTAATTTTTCAATTGTAGTAAAATGACAGGATCAGTATCAGGAAGAGAATTTTATTTCCGTGGAATTAATTTTAGGTGGACCATGGTCAATAGACATTTTTTGTTTGCATATTCCTCATCATTTAGGTGATCCACCGGCAAGAAAAAGTGCCCGTGGTCCACCTAGGTGGACTGAGATGATCCACCGGCAAGAAAAAGTGCCCGTGGTCCACCCAGGTGAACTAAGCAGGGGGACCACGACCGAATCCCGGCCCAGCCTCGTATATCAGTGTAGGCTTTGCCGAAGGGCGTGAAACGGTTTGATATGGCTGTTGATGCGGATTTCATCCACGTTCTGCTTATTTCCTGACAAAGGTTTAGAACTGAAATACCAACATAAATAACATAATGCTAAATGCAGTCATGGCAGGTAGTTAGTTAAAAACAAAATACTTTAATGAATAATTAAATTAAATATGCATTGGAAGGTATTCCAATTTCTACCTATTAGTGAGCCTGTTACGTTACCTTTTAATCAAATAAAACGTAGTAGTATTTTCCGACTTCGATTAAAAACAAAATTTTAATAGGGAAAAAATAATATGATGTTGAAATTGTATTTCGTTCGCAGAAATGAGGATTAGTAATATTTTAAAATCTTTTTCCAATTGATTGCTCCTTATCAAACGATTCCTGAAGTTCTCTTCAGTAGAAACCTTTAAAGTTTCATAATAAAACCGTAGCGAAATCTAAACTGTACATTCAATATTTTTGAAAAAAAGGAATTACTTACTACGAGGTCTGGGATGGATTGTTATGTCAAAAACATAGTTTTTAGAATTTTAGAGTTTGTCTGAGCAGCGACAGAAAATAACCACAAAATTTTATAAACTAAAGACTGAAATATATTATTTATTCGAATAATTATTCATTAATTCTGGTACCCTGGCCCACTGATCGAAATTCGACCACCCTACCCACAATCTATATAATACTTACTAATTCCATGAGTACCTACACTAATTCCATGCTAATATATTAATTTAATGTTACTACTTATAAATTTTATAAAAATTTAGAGCTATTAAAACGTACTTACTTATTCCATGCTCGAGTTGTCACTTTCTGTCACACACTACCAACCCTTTTCACTAAATCACACAAGAAAGCAATAGGAAAGTTAATACACATCAAAATCCATCGTTGGAAAGCTGTGCCTATCAGAAACATAGGCCAATAGTCGTGTTGGATTTCATACAAATCGTAACCGTTTCGTGATAAGGCAGTCAATAAATTCGTGTGTATGTATTTAAGCAACTTTCTAGATACTTTCCGACTTTAATGCAGCATGTTTGTACGAGAAATTTTTAATATATTAGAAAAGTTTAACGTGCGGGACGGAGCCAGTACGGAACGCGGGCACCGACTTTAAAATTTGTTGCTCTATACCCTGTTTTATTTTTATTTTAATAGGATTAGGAGAGCTTTTAATGCGGGAAAATAAACAGTTGTGGCTTTAAAAGTTGGCTAAGAACAATCGTTAGGATAATGTTGGTAGTTCATTAGTAAACAGTAATTTATTCGGTGGGCATTAGAGTAATTAAACAGACAAATGCTATGAAGACAGATGGGATTCACCAATTTGCTTGGAAATTGAAAACAGGGTTAGGTTTTTTTTAACATGAGATTAACGATTGATTTGTGTTATTAGTTTGTTATTATTTTAATAACATAATGTATTATCATCACGCCTGTATCCCTGAAGGGTTAGGCGTTACCTATAGTACACCCACATTTCGCTGGTTATGTTTAAGTCCCTTGTACTAGTAGATGAGTGTATTACCGTGTATTACCACAATCAGCCACAAATCTAAACTCCGGGCTACTACTGAGAAATTCCAGATGGAATAACGCAATAATACTGCCCGACCAGGGAATCGAACCCAGGACGTCATGCTCCTACCAAGATTGCGAGTTTGTCCGAAAGGGATATCGTGGCCCTGGCACAGAGGCAAATGAAGGAATACGGGTGGGTTTTAGTCAGTAAAAGACTGACACGCCCTCGCGCTCCGAAAGGGATATCGTGGCCCTGGCACACAGGCAAATGAAGGAATACGGGTGGGTTTTAGTCAGTAAAAGTCTGACACGCCCTTGCGCTCCGAAAGGGATATCGTGACCCTGGAACACAGGCAAATGAAGGAATACGGGTGGGTTTTAGTCAGTAAAAGTGTGACACGCCCTCCCGCTCCGAAAGGGATATCGTGGCCCTGGCACACAGGCAAATGAAGGAACACGGGTGGGTTTCAGTCAGTAAAAGTCTGACACGCCCTCCCGCTTCGCCCAGAGCGGGAAATGTTATTATGATAATTTACACCACTAGATGAACGAAGCAGTCAATTTTAATCTTTTATTAATAAAATAAAACTCATCTATGGGCTGGACCGATTTTGATGATAGTTTGGTGAGTTTTTCTGCTTACGCCTGCGAAGGTTTAGGGGTAGGGTAGGGTAGATAGGGTAGGATTAGGAGACCACGCTCATGAAGTCGTGCCGGGCAGCTACTATACTAAATATATAAAGATATATTTTGTTTATATATTTACTTTTACACTTTACTATCTGTTTAATTATGGATTTTATTGGTAAACTTAATAAAACTCTGATGCTGAAAAAAAGTGCCGTCACGGGACGACTGGCAGATGTGAAACATCGCACACACATTTGATACAATTAAATACAATCAATTTTAATAAATGTCAAACAAATTCAAGTTACATGTCTTTAATAATGCTAATGTCAAACAAAATAAACAACTGCTTAGGGCTTGTTCTAAGTCCGCCAGGCTAACTACCACCGTCTTATCTAAGTCTATCAAGCTTATTAAAAAAAAAAAATATGACGTGTAAAAGTGATTCTAATATCCTATTTACAGAATAAACGATTTCATTTCTTTTCATTAGAAACAAGTAGGTATTCATTCATTTACCATGGAGTCAGAAATTGAAAACCAATTAAACTGCATTTCAACTTCGTACATTTCCACGATTTTCATTGCGCGGGTCTAGTTACCATGAAGCCAGGTAAAAAGCTAGAGAAAACTACATTGCACGAATACCCACAAATAAAGTTAAGTTTTAGCTTCGCTCTTGTTTATCAAATTTCTGAGGCAGGTATAACCAGCAACGAATAACTGGCGACATGCAGGTTGTGTACCAAGGTACGGCTTTGCAACCTTTTTTTTTAATGTTTTTTTTCGCTGAGAAATGCAGTTACGCATCCCCGCTCGTGGGGGACGAGTCGGGGTATGTGGGACTCCTGTCGGTAATGACGACAGTATACCCACTAAAATTCAGCGGTGTTCCTACATCGCCGTGTTGGGAGGGCCATGGGATAACGGTTGAACCTTTTCTTCCACAACCCTCCCGGCGCATTCCCGCCTAGCTGGCGGGCCCCGCATGCCTTCCCGTTACTAGGGGGGCTACGGGAATGGCCGGGAACATCTGACGGCTTTGCAACCTAACCTAACCCTACCAAGGTTTCAGGCGCAATTTTATTGTTAGAATATATACTTGTAAATCTGTAGCCTTGTTTAGGACATGACATTAGAATGTTCTATTCTAATCTATGGTCTTCGTTATATAGCCATCTCTTTCTGTAAGGGCTAGCTCGCTCTTCCCTTTTGCACGTCTGCCATTGCATAGTTCGCATGTGTCGCTCTTTTATTTTTACTATGATTAAATATACCAGTTATTTTATCAAAACCTCGTTTAATTTAACAGTTATGTTACGTATAATCGAAGTACGTTTTCAAGTTAAGGCTGCGGCAGTCTGTACGAGCTTTTAATAAACTATCAAAATGATAACACCAAAAGATTTTTTTTTTTTTTTTAATAATAATAAATTAGATTTCTCAGCGTCCGTATCCTGGCTACGTTTTGGTGACCTTTTCGGGGAAACCGAAGGTTTTGTCTGTGCAATTATGAACGAAGTTATCTTGACGAATAACTACCGGAGACATATTATGAAGGATGGGACGGTTGACGTGTGTCGGGCATGCCACCGTCCGGGTGAGTCCATCAGACATATTGTCTCTGGTTGTTCTCGTCTGGCTAACGGCGAGTACTTGCACAGGCATAACCAAGTAGCCAGAATAATTCACCAGCAACTTGTTTGAAATATAAACTTGTGGATTCTGAGGTACCGTATTACAAGTATGTGCCCTACCCAGTTCTCGAAAAAGACCATGACACATTGTACTGGGATCGGTATATCATCACTGACAGGACTATTGTCGCCAATAAGCCTGACAATAGTGGTGATAAAACGATTAGCGCGCCGCGCAATGATTATCGATGTTACCATTCCACAATCATGACGAGAACATCGTGAAAGCTGAGAAAGAGTAACAAATCAAATATCTCGACTTAGCCCACGAGGTTGTTGACATGTTTAATGTGAGGTATAGTAGTATAATAGGTATTCTAATATTTAAAAATATAATTTATATGTATATGACGGAAGCCATATTGTTTAACAGCTGCGAGAGGCGGCGACTAGATGGCGCTAGTGGAACGTGCACCATAGACAAATCATTCATTCTATCGGTCATTTGACTTAAAAGACTTGAAGTCAATTGAGTGAAATATTGTAACGTTACCCGGCTGTCCGTTATACGTATTGTGTGGAAGTGTTAGTTTAATGATCAGTGTCCCGTGATGGTCCCCGTCACTGGGCGCAGGCCGTTCCTGTCCAGGCGAAGCAAGCGCCTGGTTAGCCTGCCATCTAGGGATGGCATGGCTTCCCCTCCATGACTTCCCCACTAGCGGATCGCCTTTATAAGGAGCTGCGCTGTTGAGTTGGTACGAATTTTGAACGGATGCGTCTTGGTGCACGGACCACTGTCTCTCGACAGTCAGTACTGCCTGGTTATTGGATATGGAACGCTGTCTCCGACAAATTAGTACTATCCTTATTGCGGTGGGTGCATGGACCACTGTCCTTGACAGTCAGTGCTGCCCTATGTGACCGCCACTACCATTATTAGTTATTTAATTAATTAGTTTAAATTTCTATATTCTCTCGATTTAAAATAACTGATTGTTCGATTGAAATAGATTTCTGTATTGCCACATCTGAGTATTACTTCTGATGTCTGGACCTATCCCGACATCAGAAGTGGAATACGAAGACCACCCCACTTGAGACTCAGCTTCCAATATCATGTAAGACCAGTTGGGTAACGGCATGGAAGCCATATTGTCTAAAATCATTGGAAAAATGTCGTCTACCTCCTGTTCACTAAATCCATTAGTATCATTTGACCGAGACGCATCCGCAAGCATCGTCATTAATGAAGCAGAGAATTAATTGTAAATTTAGAGGTGGAAAAGTAAATGATGTGGTACCTTTAGTAGGTATAGGCAATAAAAATGTTAATAGTACTTTACAATTGCTGTGCCAGGCAGAAATAAGTTTTGCCAGATAAATATAATACTTGCGTAGTAACATCCTATTGTAAGCACTGCACTATTAATTACCTTTAAGTTATGTTAGGAAGTGTATGAAATGAATGTCTGAATAATCTCACAAGTATTTCATGGAAACTGAAACGCATTATTCAACAGGATATTATTAACACCAGAAATTACATTATACTTCTTAGGCTTATAGTACATTCATGGCTGGATATATTAAGTAATTAAGAAATATTAACAACCAGCACTCAGATATTATTAAAGACAAAATTAACTGACCTGGCCTTTCTCCAACGGATAGCACTTATTTCTACACAGTTATTGCTACACGTTTTTACTTTTAGGTCTTTACACTTTGGCGTCGCACGAACAAATTAGCTGCATACGGCCGTTCCGTTGTTTAAATGACTTCGCCCGCCGACCGTTACAAGATTTTAACCGAAAGGTGGGAGTTGATAAAATAAATGCGTTTATCTTAGATGTAAAACGCATTTATTACAACCACTTATTATAACTATGTAATGAGTTTTATTAAAATCCTAACACTATTAGGTCGAGACATTTTAAATAATAGTTTTTGTTTGAGCAACTGAATTAACTTTGACTAGAGAGAAAACTATAGACATGTGTAAAGCTAATCAGACTACGACAATAAAGAATAATTTTGATAAAATTGACACCGATTTACCATTTGATAGAAGACGTGACTGACCTTGTAAACATCTTAGAATTATTCTCTAACTTTATACTAACGGTTATTCGACAACGCTTACTAACACTGGTCAGTTGGAGGTAAGGATTACAAATATTCGATAATTGTTAGTATTCAAATTATCGATTGAAATGCCTTGTTGGAAGTAAGATTGATAGACCTTAATCGTACAATGCAAAGACGTCCTTACAGATTGTCTCCGGATGAACATCCTATCATGCGCGATAGGGTTAATTTACTGTTGCAAGGCTATATAATTAGACCCAGTAGTAATAATGTAAATTAAATGCGAATTCACATAAATCTCATAGCATTTGAAATCTTGATTGTTAGCAAGCTAATTGCTAATGCTGTGCTTATTTGCTAAATGCTAAATTAGCAAATAGATGCATGCTGACAGTGAAGGCGAATGCTAATTAATCCATCACTACCCAGTAGTTTGCCATTTGCTAGTCGGGCTGGATTTTATGGATAAAAAGTATGATGTATCAGACCGTATGATGTATCAGACCGTATGTGCATAGATTATAGAGAGCTTAATAATAATACAGTGCTAGATCGATATGACTCCATGGTGCAAATTACTTTACAAGTTAGATTGTGCAAGTGGTTTCCATTTAATTCCGGTCCAAGAATAATCGATTGAACGCACTGCGTTCATTACACCTGATGGAAAATTTGAATTCTTAACCACGCTATTCGGTTTACCTAACGCCGTAACGGTTTTCCAACGAGCCATCATTAATGCACTTGGTGACCTTGCACACCAGTACGTAAATACTAACCTTAATCTAAAAGATAAGCCATATTTTATGCATTTATAAGTTGCTCACAAATTCCATACTCAAAAGTCTATCTCACACTCTGCTATTATTATCACACACACACATTCATACTTCGCCTGATAACGCATTCTTGTGCCAGACCAGTTCTCGCGCACCAATGTATACGAGAATCTGGTACAACTGGGGATATCCGTCACCATTGATACACCAATTGCGTTGTCACACAAAGTTACTCACTCCCGTTGTACTCCACAAACATGCATCACCCGCTCACTCACCTAAGAACACGCACAATAATATCATTGGCCCTGTACATCGTTCACCCTGTACCCATTTAGAAGAGGTTTTAATTTCCCGCGAGCAATGTTACTTCGCCATAAATACTTATGTTTTATTTTATAGAAATGGATAGTATAAAAAAAATTAACCATGAACTCGACCACCTCACAGTATCCAAATCATTTAAATGCTCTCCTGAATTGTGTTCAGGTAAACTAGGTAACAAAAACGGGTTAAAAATATTTCACATGAACGTACGAAGCATTAACAAAAATTTTGATCAAATCTTAACATTACTGTGCCGACTAGATTTCCAGTGCGATATCCTAGTGTTGTCTGAGTGTTGGCTCAGCAAAGTGCCTGTTCTGCCCGTTATGGAGGGTTATGTTTCATACTGCACAAAAAACATAAAAAACCAAAACGATGGCGTAGCTATTTATATTAAAAGTGACATTATATGTGAGGTAACGGAACCGCAATTCATCGGAGGAAATTGCCTTGTGTGTAAAATAGGATTAAAGTGTTGAATAGTGGCACTCTATCGTTCACCTTCATTTACAAATATTACTAACTTTAATGATAGTCTTCAAAGTGTTCTTGCATCCTTAACAAGTTTCCCGACAGTTGCTGTCGTGGGCGACACAAATATTGACATTAAGACTGGGACTACTGACGCAAACTGTAGTGAAAACCTTACATTAGCTGCCATTCATGGTCTGCTCTCCGCTCATTTATTTCTAACGCGTTTAACCTGTCAGACCCTATGACATAACAAACGTCAAAACGCACAAGGACCAATCCTTATCTTAATTGCCCTTTGTTCCCAATGTAAACAAAAAACATCTTAAGTGATTTGTGAGAACATAAACATCCTTTATTTAAGCTGTATGGGTTTTTGAATAGAGTCACTGTAATTAACAATAAAAAAAATGGTTGTGGGAACTGTATTTGTATTTAATAATTACCCCTAATTACAGATAACAGCTGTAATTGTTTTGGTCTTATGTTATGGCTATTTCTGATAAAACTATTGTATCAATTTACACAAAATTTTGCAAGTTACATTATGAATAGATAAGAAATCTGACAACAGCGTTTCTTTGAGAGTTCTATGTAACATTGTTGTAATAATAAATCACAAAGTTCATGGCACTTGAGGCCGGCCTCATGATATCTTTGAAACTTTGAAAATTCACTTCGGAGTAACACCGAGTAGTTTCTTATACAAAAATGTTACTAAGATACTACATAAACCTTTATTGACTGATAGCTACCTATATCTTGTAAAAATATACCACCATAATTAATTAATAAAAGATTTTCTTGAAGAAAATGGGGGGGTTAATTGATTTATTTATTAATTAATAAAAAAATAAATCTCCCTTTTTTTTTTTTTTTGAATATTAGTGATAAATGCACAAGTGGGAACTATACTGTCATATTAATTTAACATTTAGTCATTCTTGTGGAAAGAAATAATGATATTTAACCTCAAAGTTTAACAATTTTGATGCAGTTTTTGACATATGATATTTTGAAACTTTTCACAAGTATTTAGTGCAAATATTATCTAAAACGATGTTTCAAGCACTTATTTATGATTATTATTGATTATTTGCAGTCGATAAAACACAAAATAAGTCCAAATTCCAACGATAGAACGGTTCTTTGTCGAAACTTTTCTTTGTTCAAAAATTTCAATTTTATGATGCAATTTCGTGTAATTATTATCTACAATGATGTATTAACAACAGATAAATTAAAATGTATCCACTTACCCGTGTTTTTATCACTAAAACTACACTTTTAACCTAAAAACACAACACATCAAAACACAACCACAGAAAACGTAACTGACATTCAATATTTTTTTTAAATGTTGTCATGCGTTAAATAAATTTATTATTATTTATTGTTACGTAGTTGTGTACGTCGATGTCTTCTCCATCATCTCCAACTCTATGAAGCAGGGCCTAGAGAGACTGCACACTGTGTTAGAAGTGTTAACAAAAGCGGGGTTTTCGCTGAACCTTAAGAAATTATCCTTTCTTAAAAAGCGTGTAGAGGTCCTGGGTTAAGAGGTTGAGGCAGGTTACAGGCTTTGTCGTGTTTACCTTCACCACTTACATTTACACAGTAAAAACATTGATACCAAGAGCAGCATCAAGGCAGTGTCAGATAGCGCTGCACTCTTTGGCGCTCCTGTACGTATAATCGCTGATCAGGGTCGGTGTTTTTCGAGCAAGAAGTTTCGCGACTTCTGCCAAAGTAAAAATATCAATCTACACCTTATCGCGACTGGTTCATCTTGTGCGAATGGTCAAATGGAAAGGATAATGAGTGTGCTCAAGTAAATGTTAACCGCGATAGAGACTGATAAAGATCGGTCGTGGCAAGACTTGCTGGGAGATGTAGAGTTGGCTCTAAATTGTACGGTTAATCGCGTTCGCGTTATAAAAGCTTGTCCATTAGAACTTTTGATAGGTAAGGTAGCACGTCGACTTCATATAATGGCTAATGACAATGATGACTAGATCTTGATGACATTAGGAGATTGGCATCTGAAGGCGTTGGGAAGTCCGCGCGTTATGATAAAAGTCGTTTTGATAGTACAAAAGCAAGCGTAAGTAGGTTTTCTGTCGGTGAACTCGTGCTTATTGAGAACAAGGAGCGTTCAATGTTAGAGGGTTTGGTTTCCGCACTTAGTCATGTGGACCATTGTGCGTGGGCCATGGCGGCCGTCAGTTGTTTATTCCAACCAGCCCACCTACCTCCAGAAGCTAATTACATCTTCTGGTCTGCATAGGATGTCTGTGAAGGATCTGAGTGACCCGAGGGTTTCTGTTCAGATCAAGGTGACGCCTGTGCAGTCAAAGAGCACATGCGCAACGATTTCTTCAGCCTCCATGCAAGCCCTGTACAGAGGGCTGTCCGTTATACGTATTGTGTGGAAGTGTTTGCTTAATGATCAGTGTCCCATGATGGTCCCCCCCCGTCACTGGGAGCAGGCCGTTCCTGTCCAGGCGAAGCAAGCGCCTGGTTAGCCTGCCATCTAGGGATGGCATGGCTTCCCCTCCATGGCTTCCCCACTAGCGGATCGCCTTTATAAGAAGCTGCGCTGTTGAGTCGGTACGCATTTTGAACGGATGCGTCTTGGTGCACGGACCACTGTCTCTCGACAGTCAGTACTGCCCGGTTATTGGATATGGAACGCTGTCTCCAACAAATTAGTACTCTCCTTATTGCGGTGGGTGCATGGACCACTGTCCCTGACAGTCAGTACTGCCTTAAGTGACCGCCACTACCATTATTAGTTATTTAATTAATTATATTTAATTTCTATATTCTCTCGATTTAAAATAACTGATTGTTCGATTGAAATAGCTTTCTGTATTACCATATCTGAGTATTACTTCTGATGTCTGGACCTAGCCCGACATATATAATTAAATAAAGGAAATAATAATAATAAGATATTTCTCAAAAAACTTAGTAATAGTTTACAGAAAATTGTTTGGCAGTATTAGTTTCTAATAAAATGAATGTAGTCACTGCAACCGAACTAGGCAATGCCTGTGTTTCAGTTTTCAGTTCTTTTTCCCTCGATATTTTAACAACACCAATGCCAACAAAGCAAATATGTTTGGTTGTTCTACTAATTCTTTTTCAAAAACTAATAACTAACTTAGTGTTACATTATTTAAAATTATATTATAATAAGTAAGTGATTCAAACGTGAGTGAAGTGTTTGAGTATGTGTGGGATAGTAGTTGATTTATGAGGAGTTTGAGTGATGTGGGAATGCGACCAATTTGAGTGCCTACGCTTCATAATAAATTGAGGTGCAGTGTTAGATAACTACTATAAACAATCTTAATTGGCCAATCACACAACAACTTAATTAAGTGGTAGTTCAGGTAAAATTGCAATCCATAGGTAAACACATGACCAAACATGGGTCCACTTTGACAGCTACAAAAAACCGACCCTGACGGCCGCCGCCGCGGTAATAACCACGCTTTGTGACCGAATGATTGGCGTTCGATTTAAAGGCTTCACACTTTGACATTATAATCATACGTGTGGGCTTAAAGTTCTGTAAGTTTACCGCCATAACTATGAGCGTTTAATGTCAAGAGTTTATATTAAGTTAAAAAAAGGATGTCAACGTGACTCTATAACTAAGAATACGCACCGTCTATCTGCCACATACTGAGACATCTTCTTAACAATATCGACCTATTGCCTCCAACTGCATGAGATTGTTCAAAGTATTAATTTATATAAATCTTGTTTCCATCTTTTTTAAGTTCACTTTTTACGTAGTTGGGTTTTTGATTTTTTAATTAACTTTTTTATTTACAAACGACGTAAACAAGTCAGTCTGTGGGATCTTAAAATACTTTTTCTTTGAATTTGTCTGTGGGTTGATACAAAATAATTGAGCAGCTATACTGAGTCCTCTCTATTGATACCTAAGTATTTAACAGTACCAGTAACTAGAAAAATATGACAAATCGAAGACCTCAAAAGTCTTAAGAAATGTGTATGTTCCAAGAAAAGCTAAATACGACTTTAATAAATAATTATAAAAATGTGAATACTAATAATGATAACGGACAGAAATTCTGCCCAGATACTGATATTTTCTGAAGCGTAGTTTATACAAGTTTACATACGAAACAGGTACTCGTAACAATCTATACATATTATATAATAAAATCGTAGCGAAGTTAAAACTGTACATTGAGTAAAATTAAAAAAGTTATTGCTACGCGGTCTAGGATCGATTCCAATGCCGAAAATATAGTTTTTAGAATTTTTGTCCCTTTGTCTAAATGTCAGTTCAATAGCAACACGCAAATTCTACCAGATAGATTCTGTTCAAATTTTGCACAGATATTCCCTATAAGTCTGGTCAGCCGGGAGACTATTTTTATCACGCTATTTGCTGTGCGGCATGAGCAATATTGCATTATATTTGTATACCTCTATGAATCAATGTTCCAGCATCACGCAAATTCTACCGGATAGATTCTGTTAAAATTTTGCATATATTATATCGATGGTCTAGAAGACCATGAGGAGTGTAAATTATAGTGAATATATGTAATTTAGTATTTTCTGTGTAATATTGATCATAAATAGAAACATCCGTTTTCAGAATATGGTAAAAAAAATCAGGTTTATAAAAAAAGCGTCACTTAGTACTATTGTACACTTAAGTGATTTGTAAATGATTACTTAGGATTATTGCGTATTGTCTATTAATTATAATTATCTGAAGGATTTCATAAAAAACTACTCAACAATTACTATTCATGTTTTTTTTTTTTACCAACTTAAACATTTTTATAATCACTTAAGGATTTTTTTTTTATGTTTACTTTCTCCGAGCTCCTAAAGACCACGACAGAGGCCTTCTCTAACATTTTCAGGAACATTTCGATTGCACTTGTAGTTATCTACACTTGCTGCAATCTGTAGGATCACAATTTTTCGCGTCAACAATATTTTCTATCCTGTTCTTGATTGTAGGGTTGGCCACTTTGACGCATGTTTTTTTGCTATACTTATTCCTTTTCCAAGACTCTGGTTTTGCTTTTTATGTAACGAATTATTTTTTCCTCATTCCCGCCGATAGATTTATCAGAATCTGATATATTCGGAGCTTCAACGCCTTCTCGGTAAGACGATTCGGAATCTACGTACGGAGATAAATCTGTGTCAGATAAATAAAGGTCTTGATGAAAGTGATCCATATTGCATTTTGATGTACTAGGAAGTGGTGACCGCCTAATCTTTGCCGAAAATAAGCTGAAGTGTTAACTTGCGGATCATCAACTACGTTGCTCGGTGACGTACTCGTGGATTTACGCCTTGACTCAACTGAAGGAGTAACATCTGCGTCGTTGGTTACCTCAGGTAGTGACACAGGCTCCGTTTCCGTTTCCGCAGTGAAGGTAGCAACGTCGGCGATTTTTATAGGAGCATCGCCAGTTATGGTAGACGAGTACACAGACACCGTGGCAGTGACCTAGTCAGTGACTTCTATAGGAGCATCGGCAGTTATCAAAGGTAGATACACAGGTACCAAGGTAGTAAAGGCAGTGACTTGTAGATCACCGGCGGCGTTGACGACTTCTATAGCAGTATCGGCAGTAATTATAGACGGGGACTCAGGCACCGCGGCAGTGACTTTGTTGGCGACAAAAAGTTGTATTGTTTGATACCGTGACGTGCATAAACAAGTGCAATCCACTAAATGAGTTACAAACCGCCATCGTCGCTATCCTTCGTACAGACGCCAGCATGTCAAGCTACCCGAAACTGTAAAATTTTCCCAATCCACCTTGAACCTTACGCTTTAACGTTATAGTTGAAAATCTTTTAAGGAAATTTTACAGATTGTAGTAGCTTGATGTGCTGGCGTCTGTACATACTTCGGCGGCCGTCGGTCGGCGTCGTGTCGAGCGCGTGTTTAACTGCTGTGCCGCCCGGGCCGCGCATTACAACAAAATTTACCCCAAAAATGAGACGACGAATACTCATAATTAATTAACTCAAGAAAACGAATTTATTTATTATTTATTTATTTTTACTAATAATTAATAAACTTTAAAATAAAAGTTAGCGATTTAATAATTATATTAAAAACCTTTTTAAGCAGCCACTGTTATTAAAGTACTATTTTTATTAAATCAGTTACATCAATACCCTACATTTTATTTTTAGTGGTGTAATGATCTTAAAGCACTTACTTATCTTTTTGTGCTTTTCCCTGACTGAGTGGCCAGCTATATACAATATCACTTAAACTGTTTGTTCATCGTAATCTTTAAGACTATTATCACTTAATACAATTGAGAACCGAATATTATTGAATGCCAAAAGTCGTAAATGTACTTAGATTTTTCGTATATCGCGATACACACAAGTAAAATACTTGAAAATCATATAACGTGTTTTGTTATTTTTACGATGGTAAATAACTGTCTTTAACTTATATGCGTCCCAGTTGATGTCACTTAATACAAATGTACACTCACAATTTAGGCTGAAAGAGACGGAATTATGTTATTTTAACAAGAGCAAACGGTAGAGCATGGTCATTTAGTAAATTTGGCATTTAAACGTAAAAAAAACAAAATGTTGCACTTAGCATGTTTGTCTTCTAGACCATCGATATACTCACATATAATCGGATGATAACGACCTCTTACTTACTCACTCCAAAAGTTCGGGATATTTTTTTATAATTTCTCATTTAAATTACTTTTAAACATATATATATATTTTTTTTTATACTAGTTATACATATAGTTGACAGGTATTTTGAAAATATTTAGTGATTTGTGGGAGATCTGGAGTCTAAACTAAGCCTAGGCCATATAATAAGTATATATTTTTTAATCACATTTTAAAACCCTTTATTTTAATACCCCACTCGATAGGCTTGGGAACCGTCAATATGACTTTCGCCATGGACGGTCAACTGGTGATCTTCTTGTGTATGTCACGCACTGCTGGGGCGAAGCCATCGAGAAACATGGCGAAGCACTTGCTGTATCGCTTGATATCTCGAAGGCCTTTGACAGGGCCTGGCACGCTGGTCTGCTCAGCTAGCATCCTGCTTATGGCATCCCAGCTGATTTTTGTAGCTGGATATCAGACTTCCTTAGTGAACGGTCGATCAGAGTAGTCGTTGACGGTTGCTCCTCTGACTTTATGGCTTAGTTCCTCAGGGGTCTGTTCTCTCTGCAACTCTTTTCCTGCTTCCCATCAATGACCTACTACAGACTGGTATTTTTGGGTACGCGGACGACAGCACTGTTTCAGAGAGATACTTGTCCAGCCCAAAAACCAGCGGGGCCGCAGTTCGTTCCTTGAGAGAGGCCATGGTAGAGCGGACAGAGTTGACCTTGATCCTTGTCTCCCAGTGGGCTGATGATAATCTGGTCACTTTTAACGCCACCAAAACACAGGCGTGTCTTTTTACCGCTAAAAGGAGTCGTTTCGACGAAACTCCTGCTTTTCGGGGTACATCGGTTCCTGTAACTGGTTTGCTTGTAATAATTATCTAGAAAGAAAATCTTCCTCTATGCTTTATGAAACTAATTTATTTCCAGTTCATTAATACTTACGAATGACCAAGAAATAAATTAAGAAGAAAGAGTAAAAGGAATCGGAACAAATATAGTAGAAAACATACATTAAGGATTTACTTACTGTATGTTTTCTACTATAACTATACTATATATAAATTATTATCCCGTTGCTCTCGAACTGTTTGTTACGCGCTCTTCGGTCAAAATTGACAATCCGGCACTACTTCAATTGAAAAAAAAATATGGTAACTGTGATCTTTAAGGCCCCATTCACGGCTTCCAACAATGCGACTTACGACGCGACTTGTGCCCTGAGACACGCGCGCGCATCATTTGTTTTTTTGAAAAACCACGTGGGTGGGAATCTTTAGATTCGAACCTACCGCTCGAATGCAGTTGGGAACTACAGTTCCCAAAAAAATAAACCGTAAAGTGCAATTGGGAACTCTAGTTCCCAAAATAAAACACCGTAAAGTGCAGGCTGGGAACTCTGGTTCCTAGACGTCATTTTATTATGTATTTTTTTTGGGAACTATAGTTCCCAACAGCACTTTAAGGTGTTTTTTTTTTTAAATGCAGTTAAATACTGTTTCGGATCTAGTTTTCAAATATCTGGCGTTCGGGGACCACCCACGTGTTGATTATGTAATCTGACCTTGCACTCGGACGCCATCTTGATTTGATGATGACACTTAGCGGCCATGTTTGTATATTCTAAGTGGTGTGGGGCTTAAATAAATTCCACACTATAATAACAATTACCAATAACCCTTTATGTAGTTTGTATTTGAAGTGTTTTTTGGATATAAACCTTTTTACCTCATCATCATCATTCATCATTTCAGCCGAAAGACGTCCACTGCTGGACATAGGCCTCCCCCAAAGGGGGGGGTTTGCCATAATCGCCACGCTTGGCAAGTGGGTTGGCAATCGCAGTATGGTGTTAAAATGCATAGAGACCGCTGCTGCCCATTCTCTAGTAGTTAGTCTCTTAGTTGCCTTTTACGACTCCCACGGAAAGAAATGGGTTAGTGCTATTCTTTACGTCCGGCACCACACGGATTTTTATTCTTTACCCCATAAAATTGAGAAAACCTGCTTTTTTATAATTAAGTTTGAATACGTTAGAAGGAACTCTTGCGAAGCAAACATAATAAAAGTTTCCTTTGGAGGTGGGTGATTCAGTAAATGTTCAATTTTAATAAGTAGGAATAATAAAGTAATCATCATTTCAGCCGAAAGACGTACACTGCTGGACATAGGCCTCCACCAAGCACCGCCACTTCGACCGGTTCTGTGGTTCCCGCATCCAGCGGATACCTGCGGCCTTCACAAGGTCATCGGTGCACCTTGTAGGAGGCCTTCCAACGCTACGTATTGGTCTGATACGCGGTCGCCGCTCCAGAACCTTTAGGCCTCATCGGCCATCAGTTCTGTGAGCAATGTGCCCTGCCCACTGCCACTTAAGCTTGGCAATTCTTCGGGCTATGACGGTTACCTTGGTAAAGTAATGTAAAAATCAAATCACGTACCTATTTCACATAATTTCAGGTTAAAAAATACCTTAAATAAACGATAGGATGTGTGAAAGCACTGATGTTTTTTTACGGAAACCTCCAACGGAGAGAATAATCACCGTCTTGCCGTACAGCCTTCACTTTTAATTTAAAAAAAAAACTTACTTCAATCTAAAGAAGCAATAATAATAATACGTATGGTATCTATTAAATCATTTTGCAGCCCACATTTTTCATATTTTATAATAGTTGAAAAAAATCAACGTGGACTTATAAGTAACACGGCAATTAGGTAGCTACACATGATACGATACAAACGTTTTACCACTAAAACATTATCATCTAATATTGACACTAGGCCAATTACTTAAAACTGAACCATCAATCAATCAGCTGAACAAACATTTAATCAAATATAAAAGCTAATTTTAGATAAAATAATTCGTTTATGCTTTTATTTGCGTAACAACCTTCGATCAATAATAAACAACCACACTTTTCAATTGTAACGTATAACCGCGTAACAAAAAAGTATAAACAGTAAAAAGTCTCATTTTTAGACTGTCATTGCAATTATTTATTGGCAAAAAAGTGAAAAAAAGGTCTATTGCAAGTAAAATGAGTTGAAACATTGAGATCACAAATTAAACGAAAACTAGTTAAATATGCATGCGACTTGGAGTATAGCTCGCACTATTAATTAAAAGACGAACTAAGGACAGGGGAAGCCTCTACCACTGGTAAAAAAACAGTTTTAGTGGAAAAAATCTATACATTATGAACATTTTATAATTCATAGGCCTGTTGTTGTTGGGCACACCACAATTGTGCCGATAAATCCCCTCTTTGAGAAGTGGCTCGAGAGGCGCCTGACCTAGGTCCTCACCGGATACGGTTGTTCCGGGAGGTTCCTGTTCAGGATAAGGCGGTAGGAAACGCCCGGGTGTTACCACTGTGTGGATCGCCCGGAGGATACGGTGGAGGTCTGCCCGGCTTGGGCGGAGCACTGCCGTGTCCTCGCGGACTCGATCGGTGGCGGCGACCTCTCGCGTCCGGCCCTGGTTCAGGCCATGGTTCGGAGCGAGAGTGCATGGGAAACCGTCATCTCTTTCTACGAAGCAGTAATGCTCGCGAAGGAGGAGGCACAACGCGTGAGGGAGAGACAAAATTCGCGCCCTCACGCCTCTAGTCGCTGCAGGAGACGCCCTGAGCATCGGTCGGGAGTCGCAGCCCGATTCCTGGGCACCGTAGGCGGAGCTTGCGGACGGTGAGGGATGGGTAGATCGCTGTCCGATAAGGACCAGGCCCGGGTCGACGGTGCGTTGTGTTCCACGCGTGCCTCAAGATGCCAGCTCAAATTGACGTGGTCCGTTAGAGCCAATGCCTGCCAGGGTTGAGAGTTTGTCTGAAAAGAATATCGTGGCCCTGGCCAATGACGTATTATAAATAGACGCGTCATACACGAACATTAGTGCAGTCAAAAACAGCGTAAGCCATGATTGTAGCTACATACTTATATACAATCATACAGCGCGTGAAGAAAAGGAAATACCTATACCGATATTTTTGTTAGAAAGAGATGAACATACATATTTAGTGACGTCACTAGCTGCTGCATGTTCATTAGCGCGTACGTAATAATAATTATTATTATTCGCATCTAAAGGTAATACACCATTGGCCCTGGCACACAGGCAACTAAAGGAACACGGATGGGCAGCGGAAAAAGTTATTAAAAAAGGCCTGTTGTTGTAGACTTTAAATTTTTTTTAGGGTTTGTACCTCAAAAGGAAAAAGCGGAACTCGTGTGTGTCTGTCTGTCTTTTCAACTACAATGTCAAGTTTTTCTTGGGATAAAAAACATGTTATATAACATATTCATTGTACGGAACCATCACTACGCGAGATCAACTCGCACTTGTCCGGTTTTTTTGGTGATGACTGGAGGCATACGACAGAAATAACCTGATAAGCGTTGAAAACCAACTCAAGGATAATTATCCTAACTGAAAAAATTCAGAGATGTTAATTCTAGCACTGATCTAATATGATAATACAAAACACACACAAACCTTTACTATAATTTACATAATATCACATCAAAGGTGCCTAGTGAAGAAATCAGACTTATAGTTCTCTTGGGAGCATCACCTGCAGGTATATAAAATTTCTGCCTTAAAAGTCTTCCGGTTTCAAAGGATAACACATAGCGCCGACGAAATATCACGATTCCATTTTTTTTCGGGGACGTTTTGTTCCACCGTTTTCGTCTTTTATCATCCTTGGCATGGGTCCCCATATTTTTGCTGGCAACAGTTACACAACAGGGCATATTAATTAATTATGCGTAAAAGAAGTCAGTTGGTCACAAAAATGTATGGATAGTGGCATCTAGCTGTCAAATTCTTAGGCGTTGGATAGTAGCGACATCTGAAGATATACAAATGTACTCTGTGATCTGAAGTGAGCAAGTGGCATTTTTTATCCCCATTAACTTTAAACTTTTAACTAGTAACGTCATGCATGAAATAAAATTCTTGTTCTTCTAAGTTATAGACGTGTCATACGATATACATAAGTCTGTGCAAAAGTCATATCACGTTGTCTGTAACATGTCAGCGCCACAGATAGCTAATGTCAGTTTTCTAAAAACTTTTTTTAAGTGATAATCTATGATTTTAAATTGTACTGGATATTCCTGTAACCTCTTTTGCTCCATAAATAATTAAATGCGTTATATTGGCTTTCTCCATGCGTTAGATTAAAATAAATACGTTTTATGGTGAAATTTCCGCGGTAGAACTATTATATCTGTTTGCATATGTGATTATAGGGTACAGCTCAAACACATTTTTTTTAAGTAGACGCATTTTTGTATATTTTTTTTGTTCATTCATGAAGTGGTTTTATTTAAGTTAAACCCAAAAGCATAATAACTATAGTTAAACCTATGTGAATTTAAGATTGTATTCTTCCTATGTTAATTAATATTTAAAAAATCTATTATTCTCTCTTAATTAAGCAGTTAAAATGAAATCATTGTTCTAAGCAGAAAAATGATAAATTTCGTTCTAAAGAAAAACTGAGTAACACACCTATTCATTTTAAACGTTTGTTGTCTGTCGCATTACCTAACAAAATAGACAAAGTAAGAGAACAATGTATGATGAACAATTAGTACCTACTTTTATTATGTAGTAATTAAAGAAGTATATTAATTTTATTATGTTAAATTAAAGAAGTAAATAAAACATACACTGAAATACATAAATACAGATAAGTTACTATTCTCGTATTCATCCTTCGACTAACATGTTTCATTTTATTTACCATACGGTATAGACGACATGGGAAAACTGACAACAAAAAAAAATTATAGACACTTCTGAACAACTGAACGTCAAAATTTACAGAAAAATAGAAGTGATTTTAGTTGCTCCTACCAAACGGTAGTTTTGTATGGAGAAGAATGGGCAAGTAACTCCACCATTACTCTTTTAAAATGTTTTACAATATTTTGTATACATTAAATAAATAATTATAATAGCAACCAATTTGATTTTGTTGTCCTATGGAGCAGGAACAGCATGTTTCCAAGCATTTTGAATATAATTTGTAATATGCTTGTTTACATTACTTTTAATATGAGTTTTAAATTTTCTTTCATTTATTAGCAATATTATATCACAAGGTAATTTATTGTAACATTTATCACAGTACCTACCCCATAAAAGATAGATGCATGTAATTTAGAGAATCTGAAAAATTATTGATCTATTTTATCTTTATTTCTAGTATTAAAAAGTATTTCTATCACTTAATTTATTTAAAAAATGTAGATTTACTCTTACATATTTTTATAATATTTTTGCATTGGAAAAGTACCGTCATAATATGAATCCTAAGATATTCTCGGCGACATAGATTATGAATGGCTCTAACATTATTCTCTTTTGCAAAATAAAGATGGATTGAATCTCAGCAGCCCGACCCCACAGTAAAATGCCATACGACTGTGGAAGTAGTTAAAATAGACCAAACGCGCGGTTCCTACAACTATCAAATCAAATCAAATCATTTATTTTTTGCCAACATGGGTAGGGATACAGATGTTAAACAAGTTTTGATAGTGTACTCCATGCTCTGCCGTCACTTGGGCATGCAAAATTTACACATAAATTACAATCTACTATCAAAATACAAAATTATTAAATTGGAAAATCATTGTATCTTTCAAGGTCAAGAAGTATCCACTAGTCAATAATTAAATAAATGTAATTTTATGTAAGAGGTAAACAAGGCTGACAACGTGATATGACTTTTGCACAGACTTATGTATATCGTATGAGACGTCTATAACTTAGAAGAACAAGAATTTTATTTCATGCATGACGTTACTAACGTATCATTTGTTTTTAGATTTTTGATATGAAATTCAAATAGGTAAATCACGAATGTTGCTTAGGGGTTTTAAGGTGGTCACTCCCACGGTATTCACGTATAATTAACATTCCATGATTAGTTTTTGAGCATTACGTTACAATACTGTGCCAGTACAACGCACTGACTAAGGAGCATACGCTTTTGGAACCGCTCGAACTGTGAGTATCTGTATTTTTTTATGTATGTATTGTTTTTATGTAACATAGATTAGGATGTAATACACAGTTTCCGCACTGGGCTACAAAGTTACGAATTGTATCATTACAGGTACGTACTGTAATGCTCGCCTGGACGTATTCACTGATGAAATACTCGAATCTGAACTGTTACATTACAAGCAAATGCTCCCGGTAAGTGACTACGTTAAGGCGACGATACCCGACTTTTAATGATTTTATACTGAAGATCACGTCTAAACAAGTAGTGTTAAAGATTTGAAAAAAATATATGTTAAATTTGAGCATTTTCTCAATAATTTAATATGTGAATATTTTAGATTATGTGTATATTACATAGTGAAATTAATTTGTAAAGTTATGTCTAACGCGGGTAAAGAACTGAGAATGGCGCAAAATCTACCAAGCGTATTTTTCTGAAACCTTCACTTATTTAAATATAATTTAATTATTGATCTTTTAATATACGCGTTTTAATAAAATACCTTTTTTTTGTGTATAATAAATTAAAAATGCGTCAAATTGGGGACAGCGCTCCTTGATGGGCGAGTCCTATTACTGGCTGAACGTACGACGCGTTGCATAAGCTCAGTACAGAACACGCAAGCTAACCACTCAAGGTCACTGGCATATATCTACGTCTTAAGATGTGATCGTTGTCATGACAATAATAATAATATGTCAGTCTGACGCGTTAGAGTAATTGGCAATTGTTTATGACATCGCAATTTTGTCCATTCAAAGTCCATTTCACGAAAGAAGTCCCGCAGACGTGGCGCTGCAGGCATGGGTTATTTTAGGAATGTTGCTAACTTAGCGTATATTAATAATTAGTTCCACTTATTTCCGCGGGACTTCTTTCGTGAAATGGACTTTAAATACTAATTTCTCTTCTCTTGAAGTTGAACTTTTGAATTGAACGAACTTTAGATTTGCTGACCTCTTCATTAAATGGTTATTGTATATTATTTAGTGTGAGTCTTCATAATGTGCACATATCAAAATGAGGGAAACTTAGTTTAATTTTATAGACGGAAAAAATATTATTAAAAAATCTAAAAAGCAATTCAATTTTTATAGCATTTTTAAAAATTTTGTTCGCCGTTGTGAACCCTGTGTAAACAATCGGTATAACTTTTAAACTAAACGATCTATCACGATGAAACAAACTCAGTAATGACTGGAAATAATAGGTCGTCTTCATAAAATAAAAACTGAAAAAAAAATCGCCCTGAATTGAGTATTAGGGTGATTTTATAACAAACATCTGATATTTTTTCATACATTTTTATAATAATTGTAAAATATCTCAATAAAAGTCCCGATTACCTACCCTTTTTTACTATTTTAAATTATTTTCTATCGTATCAGCTTTCTAAAAGTAAAAATATCATGTTTATAACTCAATCACAACGTTTCATATTAACTGTTAAAGGTAAAGGCCTTGCACTCGGCTACGCACTTTACTTTAGCAGGTAGAACGCCTTTTTTTGAAAAAAAAAATTGTTTGGGTAAATTTTTTTTTATATTTTTTCCGTCGATAAAATTAAGCTTAGTTTCACTCATTTCGATATGTGCACATCATGAAGACTCACACTGTATTTGTGACACTTATGTAGATTACGTTGTTTTGGTCATAGAATGCATAGATGTTTTGGGACAAAATGTTTACTTTTTTTTGGTTAAATAAATTGTATGCCTACTTTATTTTGTGCAAATACGGTGGATATAATGTTATAGTAGTAGGCAATATATGGTTCCTTGTCCGTCTATACATCTTTTTGGGCCGACTGTACCGTTACAAAATATTCTCTAATTAAGCTGCTTTCCGCGGTTGTTACCTATTCCAAGTGAGTAATTTACACGGATTTACAGTCATAAAAGAGAAAATTAGTTGCTTCGTTTCACAATCACGTACTACTACCACTAAACGAAGTTGGATGCACAATTACATTTAAGCTGCTAGCTCCCATATATAGCAGTTTCAATCAACGAATTATTAGATAAATTAATTTTTGGTTTTATCGTACTCGTAGCATCGCCATTTGGTTTCTGAAACATTAGAAGAGAAAGTTTACTCCGCAAACGTCTTGAATAGTTTTTTTTTTAATTCTAAACTATCCAAAGTGTTCGCGGAGTAAAGTTACTTTTTAACATTTTAAAAACCACTATGGCGACGTTAAAGTACTGATAGTGATCAATAGGTACTTCAACGGGAATAAAAATAACTTATAACACAAAAAGACAGCAGTCTGACATGACAAAATAAAAGGAGTATAACTTGTAGTTTATTTCAGTAAGAGGTGGTCGCGAAACGATGTCATTATTTTTCCTCATTCCGTAACCGCTGAACACAAGTTTCTGAAAAGGATATGAACACATGTGGAGCACCATATAACCATTTACCAGGAAAACAGAAGTTTGTAAGAGCCTGCCGTAATGTCATGAAAAGACGAGTTTCTACACAACACGAGAGGAAACATGCTGCTTCATAATAATATTATATTGACGTGGAAAAGCATAATTTTCATAACCAACCAACATTAATTTTACTTTGAAAGCAAAACAAACTAATTGTACGTAGTTTCGGCTTAGAATGAAGCACTATTTGAACTCGACTATTGTGAGTAAGGTTGACTGTGAAATGTCTATGTTCTAATTTATTCAAGGCAGAGACAGGTCCAGTAGTCAGGTCGTCAGAAAGAGGTTTACCTCGCAAAAGGTCGGGTAGTTCTGAATTTTGTGGAATGTTTAGAGGTTCTAATGAAATATTTCGCCTTTGATGACTTCCGCTAGCTCCGCGCTGAAAATGAGTCGGTTTATAATAACAGCCTGTCCATGATTTTTAAAATGCAGTTCTTTCTAACATATACGCTAACAGACTTCAAATAATAATAATAATAGGTATGTATATAAAAAAGGAGGGGACAAAATCAAAGGCCATCAACAAATTTGTCCGCATCGCTGTCAACAGGAAAAGTGCCCAAAAGGCTGACAGCATTGCCACGTTGTATGGCGATGCTGATTCTTGCCCAAAAAATAGATTAGTTCATTCTAATACATAATGTTTTGTTGGCATTTAAACTTGAGAGGTGTTCAGAAGTGTACTGACGAAGGATTTCTTATAAATTGTCTTCGGAAAATCCTCTTAGTGCACTTCATAGTACAAAGTAAAAACTCTTTTTTCATGATTTTTCCATCTTTGCCTCTTATTTTCGATTATTATTTTAAAGCTCTAATCGGCAAGTTTATGATAAGAAGGCAAGGAAAGGTTGAATATCAAGCGTCACGGAAAAGGCATAAAATGTAAATTCTATAAACAGTGAATATTTTCCTACAGTCCTACACTGTCACATCCGGATGTGGAGAGTTCCGTGTCTGTATCTGAATAAATGAAAACCCTTTGTCTTCCTTTTTAGCCTCGAGCTTTAAAAACCGGTAGTGAGTTCACGGATACAATGTGTGTTTTAGATGTCATCTAAAAAAAAAAAACAAAAGCTCCCGAAGATAACAGAGCGCACTTATGGAGACTATCTCGATAATTTTGCGTCAACGTTTCTATTGAGTTTATTATGGAAACGTTCGAGACAAAATGTTTAGAAAATTAATATTCCGTCCCTCCTGTTTTCGTTAAGACTTACATTGTCTCGTAATCAGATTAAGGCATAAGTTTAAGGATCTAGAAAACCATCCGCCAAATATCTTAATTATGAGGATCTTTCATGGATGGAACGGGTATCGGTTGGGGCAACCGGGGCAACCACGGGCGGATTCTTGCCCCCGCCCCCCTCACTGTAGCAAAACTTGTAATGGCATCTAACTTAAACATAAGTTTTTTGATAAGTCAGTGTTTAAACGATAGGGCGAAGGGGAGGGGAGTTACAGGTTGCCCGGGTGTGAGGGGAGATTTGTAGTGACGTCAGGTCGCGCATAAGTCGATGTATTCGAAAATATTTAATAATTTCTTTTTTGTTGACCTTTTAAACTTTTTTGATATTTTAGAGATTACCATGCAAAATAGTGACGTGATATTGATAGTAAATGACCTAAAACCTGATTAAACACATTTTTGAAGTAAGATTCTGCTTTATGCATGTTTGTTATCTATTTCGTATAAATAATACATCCCTGACTTTACCATTAAAATAAACATAACTTAGAAAAATAAATAATTTTTTTACATTATTTAGTCTTAACATTATAGAAAATTCATGAACGCTAGCTTATTGCGTAATAGTTTTGTATCATCCCTTTAACATTTTTTTCTCAGCTCCTGTAACGAATTAAAAAAATATTTATGTTCTTGTTACATCCCTCTAACGTACTCAGTAATTATAACCAAATAGATTAAAAACCGGATTAAAATTCAATAAAAAACATCAAAACGTGCTATTTAAACATATTATTATCGATATCGGCGCGCTTGGTTTCCCCTTCACTAAGAAGCAACAGGGTGCTGGACGCCTGCGCGTACCACCCCGGCAAGGATAAATAGGCAGGCAGGCATGGTCGGGCCTCAGATTCAAGTTTGGAGCCAGCGAGTTGGGTCGGAACTCCCACCTCGCTCCCGCGTTCCCCGGTCGTAGTAATGTGCTTCCCACCTGCATAAGGGAAGTTTTTTTTGTGAAGTGACTGATATTTTCTGTGATGAAGACTTTTTACGTTATGACTTTGGTGCCTGCTTCTGGTGAATGAGACGGCGCTCTAAAGGTAAGTTTTAATTTTAAGACGTTTTTAAATTATTTATTGCTTGATTATTTTTTTTAAATATTACTTAGCTCTTCTTTTAAATTGTATAAGTACTTATTTTGCTGTTCTAAAATTGTATATATACATAATTACAACTCATTAATTCTGAAAATTAACACTTTAATTATTTCCTTGATTTTTTGTAACTTGTATTGTATAATTTACCATAAACTCAGATTTTTCTCAAAAAAAAAAAGTTAATGATTTCCCTAGACTCATCTTTGTGAAGGTCTCTGTATTCCCATAAAACATGAGGCTTCAGGGACTAGGGTGAATCTTTGAGTTCATTCGAGCAATCGAGTCTGGTTCATTCATTCATTCCCTAGACTCTCCATAATGGATGTTTTTTACTTAATTAAGTACCTAATTTTAAGTTATGTTTAAGTTCCCTTTATTTTTTTACTGGATGAATATGCAACATTTTCAGCAGCTTAACGTGCTTCGGATATGACCACAATTATTTTCACTTTTGCTATCGGACATTTCAATAAAATAATATTGGTTTGACCATTTGAATTTAAACGTGTTCGGAATACAAGTACTGCCAGGATGGAAAACCCCGGCCGGCAACTGAACTAATAATGAATTTCAATTATAATGAAGAATCAGCCATTTAAACTTCCAAAGTTTTAAATACAATTTTATTGGCGTCAAAAAAATAGTGGAAAATTTATAGACAAATATTCGATTCATCAGAAAAAAATAATAACGGGAAATTTTAAAATCCAAAAATATTTTTGCCACGGTATTTTTAAGCTTCAGCATAATAAAATCATATCAAAATTCAATTAGGTTGATCGCAAACTTCGAATCAGCAATGCAAATTAGGGAAATGAGATGTTGATACAATTTTAATATGCAAATTAAATAACCAAATAGTACTAATGTATGGGAGGTTGATATTTAAATTCACCTGCATGTATATCGAGTAAAATAAATATCTACTTAGCTTAATATAAATTGTAGATTTCGCTAAAGTAACTTAATGTATATATAAATGCCAATGTCCTTCGATTTCAAAGAACAATGTAAAATTGGTAAGTACATGTAAAAAAGTAAGAATAAAAATGTAAAGTAAAAAGTAGAAATCATTTTTTTCTTTCTTCAGGCCGCTTTCTAGCTTCTTGCCGTAAAACTTACTACAATTCCAAAATGACGCCAACTTCATATTGAAAACCTTCTTCATTCTTCATGTTATGATTATTATTATGATGTTGCATTTTCATTGAGTTCGGAAGCAATTTAGTTATAATAGGAAGAACGTGAATTATGGAGAAGTTTCTGAATATGCCGCAGAAGAAAATCGAAAAACGGATTAATGATTTTAAGATTTTATGTAAGTCAATTGAAAATTTTAGTTTTACGGCATCGTATTCAACATTGTATATCAATGTATAATAATAATTTTCAAATTGCCTTTTGAAAATAATTTATTCATATAAAAGATACAAGAAAAATCAAAAGTTCGAAATAGTGCAAATTACCATAGGAAAGTCTAAATTAGCCATTTAATGGTTCCCACTCGAGCACTTAAATGAACCACAACTTACTTCTTTGAATAACAGCTAAATCATAAAATCAAACAATTACTACAAAAATAAATAGCGGATAATGTCGTATTTCGAATTACTTTTGTATTTGTAAGTTACGAAATACTCGACCTACAGAAATACCAATATATATTCTGAGAAAAAAAGCAAGTCAACTGTAATAAAATTCAGTAAATTTTCTTGAAACTGCAAAATTAGTTTGAGTTTGTCATAGTTAATGTTATTAAAGTCTAAAAAAAAAAAAAAAACCGGTTTCAATTTTTTTTTCTTAAAAACAACATAACACTACCTTTTCTTAATAAAATTTTATTTAAAAAAAACCACCAAATAAACGAAACCCGTTTAAGTTCGTTTTAATGAAACAGTAAAATCAATAAACAATCATAAAAATTAAAAGTATATTCCGAGTACGGAATTGAAAGAAGTGCGAGTACAGAGTTGAAATAAAATTTATGAGAAATGGCTGTAAAAACTTGGACGCTGAAGACTAAGCACCTGTTTCAAAGCCATAGGTGCCATTAGCAATGTACCGTACGTGTGTTGGGCATTCATTGCTCGATTATAACTTTTTCTACACCAACGTTCCTTTGATAACGTGTATTGAATGTACAAATTTAATCCATGGACTTTTAATGTAAAAATCGTTAAGGTTTCGGAAACCGACCGAATGATATGTAGGACGTATTCGGAAAACGTTTTAAATAAATTTTCAATCAATATGGAACCGATTACCGATTTTACATGTTTGCGGATTTTATTTTTAAGTTATAAAGAAAAAAAGGGTTTTCTTGTGAGCGGGTTTTCAACAAATATAGCAATGGTCAGACCGGTTTCTAACTTTAAAAACTTGCACAATTTTTTTTCTATTTCTCCAAAAACTAATATTAGACACAAAAATATAACACCAAAAGTGCGCAAGATTATTATAAAATACCTAAACATCTATTGCAAGTGCACATGTTACCGATTAGGTAATTAAGGCAAACATTACTAAACCACAAAAACTCAGTCCGTAAATGTCAGTTTAGCTACCCGGATAAAAACAGTCCATAATTTTATTATTAATGTTAAAACCTTTGAAGTTAAAAGCCCTTCGCCCCTCTAGGCCCCAGAGAATTGGGTATCTCAGTAGAGATGGGCTTTTAGTACATTCTCTGCTATAACATAGGATACCGATTTCATTCAATGCAAAAAAAGAACAAAATACAATAATAATTGAATATTGGTGATTTTAAAACTGGTACATAGAGCGACTTCTGAGCATACGGTCTTGGGTTCCATCCCCAAGCCGGGAAAAGTGTTCATTTGCTGATGGTACAACTAATAGGTCAAACAAAAACTTTTCACGACGTAGTGTCAATTTGCCATACAAGTATTAAGGCTACAATAATAAAAGCTGGCGAATTGCCAGGCATATCACGCAAAATAATCCGATATTTTGGTAAATCAGATACAACTATCTCTCTAAGCAGTTTATATTCAGATAGTTCATTGAATAAGAAAAGTCATAAAAAGGGCCGCAAACTTTAAAGGTATCAAAACGTAAAGAATATTTTAAGGTTTTATTTTGTCTATATTTTGGCTGCAGTAGGGCTCTTAAAAATGACAAAAAGCTATCCCGAAATTTGTTCATTCTTTAGCTAAATGAATGAGGACATCAAGTGCCACAATATGGTCCCATTCAAGTAAAAAAACTAAATACTTTTGTAATTATAAATGGCTGTAACCTGTTCCCAAGGAATAAGCAATGAGTCACCAAAAACGCCTGTATAACGCGGATGATAGTGTCTCTGGCTCCCTAACTTTGCCTGGCTAAGTTTTGAGGCTGCAAACCTATGCCCCCGTCGAATGCGAAGTCTTACCAAGTTTCGTACCTACATCATGCCTTCTGCATCTGTGTAGCCACTCAATACGCTCAACTAAGCCAGTTACCAACGCTATTAAGTTTCTCACTAATAAGTTTCATAAAGCACATATTGCTGTCGCTAACTTGTTAAACAAACACACTTACAACATAAATAACAGCCATTCATTGTCTACTATTCAGAATTTTTAATTAAAACATAAATTCTACAGCAGATATTTTAATCAAATTACAACTCATTTATCATTAAAATATATAAATTATTTTTATTCCAATTCTCAAACTTCACTTACAACAAAAGCGGAACATTCACGCCGCAAAGTAAAATTTCATTTTCATAAATTTTAATCTCGATAAATTATTTTCAAGTGGACGAGAGAACAAGAGGCTTTCACCCGGACAGACTGAGAAAGGTAAAGGAATTAATCTAATGTCAAGCGTCCCAAATACAATGGGGGAACAAAAACTTTTTCATTTTTCTCACCGGACCCCTGGCTAGCAAGAATATTAGTTGGGGGTATTTTTCAACGAATATTACCTTATTATGGGCACAGCTAATCGAATCCCCTGTTTGTTTGTAACACGGAGCAGAAATATGGTTTGGCGTTATTAGCTGTTTATATTTCTGAAAGCAGGAGAATTTCGTAGGGTAGGTACCTACAAATCTATAGATTAGCTTAATCTCAAAAAAATCTGAAGTACATTTAACCTTTTATAAAAACAAATCAATCATGGGCATAAAGAAGAATCCAAAAAAGAACGGGACGGAACTAGATTTTCCGAAAAGAGCGCAAATAAAGAATAATCCTGAATTTCCCAGTACCTACAGAACATCACGCAATACGGGCCGATGATCCGAGCTCAGTTTGGTGGTCAATCACGACCTTTATTAGAAGAACCTTCTTCTTTGTTACCCGTAAACCACTTATCCGGATCAAGCGACAATCATTGAGTTTATTCGAGAATTAGTTTTGTGAGAATGCGTAAGGGATTGTTTTAAGTAGACATCAAACGATGTTTGATTTTAATGACATTTACTTTATAAACTACAAAATGTTTGACAAAGATTATAACAAAGAATAATTACTTATACGAGTACACGCAATGCTAAAAATATCAGAATACCATAGCATGAATCTCTTGTAAGTAACTTAAATAAAATAAATACTTACACATTCCGGCTAAGAGAGCATTTTCTACCTAATTAAAGCTGGAAACGCGAAAAGTTTAGCTGTTATCCATTTTTCCCCCAGTGTCCGTATTCTGAACCCCGCTTCCCCCACCGAGCCCAGTGCGACGAAATGTGAAATTTCAATTCCACAGCAAGATTTTTATTAAAGTATCGAAGCTTGGGAACCGTTCGAATATAGTTTGGAAACAAATAAACGACTTTCCCGCTTTTTTTTCCTTTTTTATACATAAAAGCGCCGAGTTGATTTATCGTCGGAGCTCTGAGCGACCGCTGCGTCCTGCCGCGAATCTTGATCGACGAAGCATTTCAATTTATTTTATGAGTCGACACCTTCACAAGGGTCTGTTCTTACCAAAATACCCCCAATTCGGTTACTCGGACATTTATCCAACGAAAACAATTTAGTGTGCTTTCGATACGAATGAGTGAAATCACTTCGAGCTTCTCTTTATCTCAGACTAGTTCAACTTGTTATCATTTCAATATTAATGGACTTGCCGCCGATCTATTATTACAACTTATTCTTACAATGCGATCAGGCTGTTATTATCTTTTGCATTTTCCAAATCAGATTGTAAACTGCGCTATGCATTTATTGTAATTAATGATTCTTATTTGATGTTGTAAACCACAGAACAGATAAAAGAAGTTTGTAAACCGATCTACTGATTATGCAAGATTTTACAAAAGCCTTAAAATCTGCTTCCGAGTAAAACTGTGATTTTTAACTTTCCGAAACGAATTCGTTTTAAGTTTTTGTAGGACAATCAAATATCAGTTTAAACGGAACGGGAACTGACTACGGGTGGTAAAAAGCAACGCATTCTGGCACACCACACGTCCGCAAAAAGTTCTTGAAAGTGCATCGAATGGTTCGACAGTTGCACAATCAATGTGCAATCAACACAAAACGATTTTATACTGCGGCTTTTACAATGTTCGGCTCAGTATTTTATTTTCCGGTGCAGTGGAAGCCTTGATCTTTTACGTGCTTCTAAAAGACTTACATTTCAAAGAACGACTCTGTTCTTATCAACCAAGTGATTTTACATTGTCAGCAACTTAGCGCTGGCTAATTCCTATAATAATATATTTGAAATAAGAAACCAATTTAATGTGCCCAGAATAAATATCATACATTTAATAAATTCCTGAAAGATCGGCAGCCACATACTCGTATTAAAAGAGCTTATTATTATAACACTTTGCCTTGTCAACTTGTCAATTTTAGCACACAATTTATCAAAGTCGATCAGGTAGGTGCGTTCAGAAATAAATTGCAGTGACAGCAACAACCACGTGGTGAAACGTGTGAAAATAAAAAGATGACATCAAAGACGTTTGATATTGATAGCGCCTTAGGTCGTAGAGGCAAGGAAGATTCTCAAAATACTGGTGTTAAACATTTATATATGATTTTTGTAACCAGTTACCACTAAATTTGTCAATTTTGAAATCACAGAGCTTATTATATGGGAAAAGCGTCCCACATTAACCTAGCTAGAGGTTGGTTGGTTAGGTTGTTTGGTTGGTTGGTTAGGTTGGTTGGTTGGTTGGTTAGAGCCAATATTTTCGGATCATTTATTTTTACTAGTGAATCTATCGTATTTTGTCCGAAAATTCACTATGTTGGGTGCTTCTGTGCCTAGATTCTTGGGGCCTTAAACCGCATCCCTCTATTTTAAAACACCTTCTTCTTTCTTCTGGCTATTATCTCCTGGCTCTTAGTACTTCTGCACCTTACCGTTCGGTTCCAGGTTGTCTCTCTTGTTGTTTTAAAACGCCATCTACAGGAAACCATGCGATAGGTGTAATATATTCTTACATTTAAACAAAATAAAGAAACATCAATCTGTAATAAACATTCACTATTAACTTAAAAATAAGGAATGTTGTAAGAGTATAAGAAGTCGATAGTTTTCGAAGACGCTTGTCCTCGGTCGAACTTGTAGTTGGTAGTGTTGAAATTCTCCCGACTATTCAATACAACTTGGAAGTTCTATCGTTCTTCTTCAGTTTCAAGCATCGGGCTTTAAAATGAGCGATGATTACGGTGGTATTTTTTAACGGCTTTTCATGCCGTCAGCGGTGAAAGGGTCATTATTATAATGTTTAAGGCGGAGATTTCTGAAAATGGCCAATAATTTGCTTTTTTAAAATAGTGTACCTATATCTCTTAAACCGTAAATATTTTTTCCAAAACAAAAACAGTATGAGGTTTTCAAGTCTTTCATGCATACGGCGATGGAACTCAAAACATAATTTAATACATCAAAAAAATCTTTTAGACAACTAATTTAATTATTTTTAAAAGCAGTACCTATATCACTTCGTTAACGATTATAATTAAAAGTAAAGGTACCATAAAACTGCAAATGCCAAACTGCATCCGGTGATGGATTAATTTTTATTAATTAGTTAATATCTAATTTTATACGATTTTATTTGCATTTCTACGCCATACGTTGTGTCATCGCGCATCTCTTTCTTTTGTATGCAATCTGACAGTGACAGCGGTTTACCTGTTGTCGGCGTCTTAAAATCTTATTCAATTTTATTCCTTGGAAGGGAGACGTAAATGACACTTAAAAAGGTAATTGAAAAATTGAATGAAGGCTAAATGAAAAGGTCTAACATTACAGATGCACAAAATCTGTAGGTGATAATGATATTGACACTAAATTGACATATAAATTGACACTACTTCTGTATTCCTCACAAGTGTATAGTATTAAGGTAAAGTCCCATGAACTAGGGGAAAAGAGTCACTAGTTATATTTGCATTGGCACTATTAATTTATAATCTATACGTATAACTAAATAGTAACAAATTTAAAACTGTACATTGAATATTTTTGGGAGGTGACGAGGTGACGAAAATACCTATAGTTTTTATGATTTTTGTCCATTTGTCTGACTTTATGTTCCGGATTGGCGCAAAAACGGCTCAACGGATATGGATTACACAAAGATAGTTAATAACCTGGATTAACTTAGGGTACTTTTAATCCCGGTAGTAGGTCCTCGAGGGATAATTTCTGACATCCACTCGGGCTAAGTCACGAGCAAAACCTTGTATTGTACTACTGCAGGGCAAAGGCCTACCTTTCCTTTTTCCACTTAACACGATCCTTTTTTTTTTTGGTTGCCGTGGGTAGAAAATCCTCATGGATGTCCACCGCCTATAGGTGGGTGGAAGGGTCTGTCAGACTCTTACTGACTAAAACCACCCCGGTGTTCCCTTCCCACACTTGCACCTTTGGGGGTTTGACGTCAAATACAAATTGACATTCTGCCCACATTCTGACTACTCAATTAGGTGCTATCAAAGAACTTATCGATATAAGCTTCTTTACCAAAAATATAAATAAGTTACTTCTTTCAAATACGCCGAAAATGGTTCCCCAGGCTATTTATAATACATTATAAATAGCCAATAGGATAATCAGCCTATAATGTTGCCAGCTGGGATATAGGCCTCCTATCTCGGTGAGAGGGAGTGCGCCGTAAACCACCACGTGGGTCCAGTCCGGGTCTGTAGATGTCACATGTCTTCGAATTTTTAGTTCTAAGACATGCCCGGTTTCCTCCAAAAAATAATAGGCAATCCTATTAATTAAATAAATACAACATTCTGGAGGTCAAACAAAAAGAAAAAATTATCATACTTTATAAAAGATGGTATAACATACCAATAATAGAGGTTCTAAGAATGAATTCTGGTACAGCATATTTTATGGCCACCAGTCTGAGATTGCAAGTGTTGAACGATTTCAGAATACTTCGCGGACGTCAAGAGGAGTGATGAAGTAAACCACCCACTTAATGTTTACTTTGTGTTCAGTGCAAAAACGTACGCAAAATACCCTTTTTATAGTATGCCAGTAAAAGGTTCTAAATGTTCTTTGTTCACATTTTGGGAAGAATAACCTGGAATTTTGTGTGGAGAAAAAGGATCAAATATTTGGTTATCCGAAGGTAGGTTTAGATTTTGGTGTAGTTTTAAGCTATACATTTTGTTACATACTGACGAGGCAACGGGAAACGCAGCAATGTTTGAATTCACTAACTTTTAAAGTAAAAGCCAGCCTACGCGAGTGCTACGCGCTCGTAGACATTACGTCGTAGCTCGTAGCACAGCCCGTAGCATATGTTAAAAGACTGGTACAAACTGTACTGTAGCCGGTCACAGCAATGTAAACAAGTTAGCGCTTTTGAAAAGCCGCGTGAATTTTGAAACGGTGCTCTGGCGGAATTCCGCCGGTGCCTGGCCCACGCTACGCGCCAACCGAAAAGGTAAATGGGTCATAAAGGCGTATCAATATTGACCGCGCGACTCCCATCCAGCGTACATCATGCCCGTTATATTGGCCATATCTCACGTTATGCGGAGAACCCATTTTTTCGCTACTAATTTATGTACGTGTCGCTCTTTTTTATTTTTTTAAGCGTGTCCCTTTTTTGATTTTCGATATTGGGATCGAGGCAAACGCGCTGTGGTTACGGGAATAATGCGGGAGTGGAGCAGATAAATCGACAAAAGTTGAAATCAGGGGGCTCCGTTACATAAAGGCTGTCATTTAAAGTGATGTTATCGGCTTTGTGAATCTGAACGGCTATAGTGCCAATTCGTCGGTCACTAGTCTGGAAAGTTTTATTTATTAGTCGGGTCACTGTTCTTAGCATGATAGGTTGCTGCTAAATATGTCGTGATAAAATAAATCAAATCAAATCAAAAGTCATTTATTCAAACTAGGCTGAGAATCAGCACTTTTCGAACGTCAAAAATTACATGAGACAGTCCCCCAAAAATGCCCACTCTTCACCACTTCCTAGTGCTTAAGCTGGGAAAAAGAAGTGGCGCAACAAACTCCAAATAAAAGACTTCATATTGAATAAACAGTTTACTATGTGTTATTCTTACGATAGTCGTTCAGTTCAATCTAAAATACAAAGTAAGTTGAGTCAGGAGTTAAGTAGTCTCGCCAACATCCAACACTTGTACCGGTAAGCCGAAAAGTTAACTGGGGCAGAATGCTATAACTCTAAGTCTACCTTTTGTGCTGATTAGTGCAACTAAGAGCTAGGAGCGCTCAAGTTTTTAAGAGCCTTAATGCGAATTCGTTTTAAGTTTAATGGGAACATTCAGGAATAAAAATACGGGTTTTTAAGACATTGAGTTCCGAGATTTGGTAGAGAACAGAAATACGTAATGTTGTTGATGTTTCCGATAGTCGTTCTAACAAAATAATTTGAACATATTCCTTTCAGTTGCTATTAAATAAAAGTCATAATATTTTATAAAGTTAAAAAAACTGTATGTAGGAAATCGCAGAATCAAAACCACTAACAATGACCTCGTCCTTTTTGTCGGTTAAAAATCTCTATTGCGAATGCCGCCATCTTGATTAAATTACTTTTAAGGAAACAAGCTAATTACTATTTACGTAAACAGTTTTATGATTAAGCCTTTGTTGTAATCCGCGTTTCGCAACCCTTTTTAATTAGGGGGTGATATATAATTAGAAGGGATGCCGATGGTGATAACAAAAAGATAATCAGGGTGCTTGTCCGAGTATCTTATTTCAATGAAACGTTACATTTATGCCAGGTAAATGGTAACGGAGGCAAGACTTGAAGGGCTGAGTTGCTATCAAATTGAAAAAGTGGTGGCTGAAGCTGAAAATTTTTGTCAAGAATATTTTAGAGTAAAGGTTTAATATTATTAATCAAAAATTTTGCACATATTTTTTTTTTCTTAGGGCGACGATAACCAATTTTTAATGATTTTATACTGAAGATCCCGTCTAAACGAGTAGTGTTAACGATTTGAAAAAAAAATATGTTAAATTAGAGCATTTTCTCAATAACTTTATATGTGAATATTTATAATTATTTCTATTTACATAGTGAAATTAATTTGTAAAGTTATGTCTAAAGCGGATAAAAAACTGAAAATGGTGCAAAATCTATCAAGCGTATTTTTCTGAAACCTTCACCCATTTAAAGATAACTTAATTATTGATCTTTTAGTGTGTTTTATTAAAATACCTTTTCTTTTGTGATAATAAATTAATAATGCGTTAAATTGGGGACAGCGCTCCTTGATGGGCGAGTCCTACTACTGGCTGAACGTACGACGCGTTGCGTGAGCTCAGTACAGAACACGCAAGCTAACCACTCAAGGTCACTGGCATATATCTGCGTCTTAAGTCAATCTTGAATAAAATTCTAATATTAGGAAGCCAGTCACCTTTCCTCAATGACAAAAAACAGATCTTGTTCTTCAACGTAATAGTGATAAAGGTAACTCTTTAAGATGCAACGCATTTTTAAATTATATCTATAGTATGCCCCATCTTCGCCGTGTACCCTTCGATAAAGAGAGACGATGGAAAATTGCTCTTAGGCAATCTAGCTGTCTGTTTGGTTTCAGAAAGAAAAAATATTTAAAAAAAGAAAAATGTATAAACCAATGTTTAAATAAACAGTGTTTTACAAAAAAGGGAAAGTTTGCTAGTGAATTGACCACAAGCACGCATAAAGGCTCTCGCGACTCGACACCGGTAGATCAATTTCCTTGAATTTTTCATAGAAATTGTTCTACCGGTGTCGAGTCACGCGACAAGTCGCGCCAGTATGTGGAAGCCTTAGGGATCGTATAATGGTACTTTTTTCCCTTTAAAGTCGGAACCCTAGAAAAAGATTTTATATACCATAATTATGCAGATTGATTAGAGTTCAATAGGTAGTTACTGTATATTGTTTAAGTTCGACATGTCTGGAGTTTTGTGAGATGAGCGTATGACTTTCGAGTAGTTGTATGCTTTTGTTATTTTACTTAAGGCGAAAGGATAGCCCGCGAAATTCAAATTATTGTGTTTCGTGGGCTAGCTTAGCGCATCCCCTTAAATAATGTGATTGTGTCTTTAACTAATGATATGGCCTTGGCCACTTTATTTTTGAACTTTTCTAAGCCAGATGTTTGATTAACAGCTATCATTCTCAACCCTTTTACACTACTGCGTATTTCATAGCAACTACAAAACGCCATAACAATATGTAGGTACCACCGCGAATGTTCCCGGTCGAACACTTTTCGCCCTTATGCCCATAGTGATAAGGTTGAAAAGTGGTCGACCGGGAACTTTCGTGGTGGTACATATTATATGTCTAGAAACGAAAATACTATGATAACAGTAGTACATAAATAAAGTACCTAAGTACTTAAATTCGATTAACTAAAATTATTTCCGCATAAACTTGGTTTAGTTTAAAAATATCTAGCCTCGTATTATAACCAAATAAACTCCTTTAAATTACGGTTTAAACTGATAGCGAACATAAAATTCTCACGAAGAGTTGTTTTAGGCCCTACTTTACATAATGATACGGATATAAAACACTTTAGGGTTACACGTGCGCCTTCATATATTAAAGTGTGATAAAAAATTAATATATCGCTTTCCTTTCTCCAGTATACGAAAACGAGGCCTTAGTAGTCACTTAAGACACTTAGCTTCCATATCACTTTAATATTTTAAGTCACAAAAATATACTATCGTAAGCAGTTAAACTATCAATAACACTTCAATAGCAGGAAAACTTTTGTCGGAATGGGAGCCAAGCGGAAGCCATATGCAACAATGTGCTGGATTAAAAAATCCCTAGTACCCTTGTACTCACGGCTACACATCAAGCTATACATTTCCAGTATACGCTGACCTCTAATCGTACGGAAATCCTTCACAATGAGAGATCAGCTTATGCTGGAAATGTATAGTTTGATGTGTAGCCGTCTGTACATGAGTGGTGAAATTGCTTTCCCATCGTTGTTTGCGACAATCAGACACAATAAACCCTTCGCGTATAGACTCTACACTTTACGCAGATAATGACTGGCCACTATGCTAACTATTTTTTATCTTTTTTTCATTCTATTCAAGTAAATCATTAAAGTCCATTTCACGAAAGAAGTCCCGCAGACGTGGCGCTGCAGGCATGGGTTATTTTAGGAATGTTGTTAACTTAGCATACAATAATAATTAGTTCCACTTATTTCCGCGGGACTTCTTTCGTGAAATGGACTTTAGGTACGTCGCATTTCAAATTATTAAAAATCAAGTGTCAAATCATTGGTCTTTTATAAATATTACTCCTTCGTCGAAATTCCAAATTTAAAAATCGCGCGTCAAACATTAGATTTGTTATTTTACAAATAACTCGTTTGTTAAAACTCCAAAAAAAAAAAAAGTCGGGTTTTGTAATCATTGGTCTTTGAAAAATAACTCGTTTTTACCCGACTACCAAGGAAGGGTTATGTTTTCCAAAACTCCTAATCTAAAAGTCGAGTGTCATTATCGCTATGTCTATTTGTTTGGGAGGGTTGGCATTACTTGTATTTATTTACATTAAGCGGAGCGTTTGTAAAGATTATCCTTAGAAATAAACAATGCGAAGGAGTGGGGGGCAGGACTACGTCGCGGTCGACTGCGTCCCGCTGATAACGGCGGTACGTGAGCCCGAATATGTTAGCGATATACATACTTTTCGCTGATCTAGGCGATTATTTCAACCAACAACAGTTCTTTTTTTAAGTTATGCCATTTGCATTTTGGTGACATGTTGCTGCATTTTTTTTAAGTTTACAAGTAGGGTTATTTGTTAGTAGTTAGTAACCCAAAAGTACAGATTTTATTTCATTTACCTAATAAATTCCATAAAGAGTATACAATTGTACAACTGGTTCCAAGATTAGGTAAGTTCTTGAAAATTAATTTCATATCTATTGATATAAAGTCAATGATGCGTTACCTGCACCCAATAATGTAAAAGTAAATGCCAGGCAATTGCCTGACATTTACAATAATGATTATTATTATTACGTACGCGCCAATGAACATGCAGCAGCTAGTGACGTAACTAAATATGTAATATTATGTTCATCTCTTTCTAACAACAGTTATTAGGTCTTTCCTTTTCTTCACGCCCTGTATGATTGTATGCAAGTATGTAGCTACAATCATGGCTTACGCTGTTTTTGAGTGCACTAATGTTCGTGTATGACGCGTCTATTTATAATACATCTTTGTATAAAGTACCTACTTAAAACCTAACATTGCCTAAAATAATCCTACACAACCTACACAACACTTTGGATTGACGATTGATCCAAATCAGTTTTTCAATCACGACATGCCTGCTTCATCTGTATGCAGACAGTTTAAAATTCATACACATTGCATTCGAAACGATTCAATTCAATGCACTATTTTTCATTTAGTATCGACTCACTGCAGCGTGAGTTGAGCCTGAATGAATGGTGTCCAAATTAGTAGTAAGTTAATAACTCTTTTGGACCTGACCCGACATAAATTTTATTTTGAAATTCACGTTTATTATGTCAGTGTAGATTTTCCGACACCCTTTACGCTGAGTAAAACGACTCGTAAAATATACGAGAGCCGTCTTAAGCAGGCATTCTCGCTCAGCTTGCTTAATTATTCATTACTTTGCTTATTTACTCAAAAATCCGAATCACATTTAATTTTCAAGTTATTGAATTCTAAAAATTTCTTTTAAAAACGAACGGAATTCGTGAGTAAAATTTTAAGACCTCTAAAATCCAATCCATCTAGCTGATAGTTTATTGAGGGATGAACTTAAAGTATGAATCGTATTCCCCTAAAGTCAGGTGCGCCCCAAAATGAGAGCCAAATTAAATTTTCCACTCGTCTTTAAAAAAATCAGAGCGCAAAAGATTTCCGCTCCGGTGGGAGTTCTAGCAGTAATAGCGGTGCATTTTTTGACTGTAGCTAAGATAAAAGTACTGCATCGTCAAACGTGAGGGATTGCGGAGTCAACTTTTTAGGTAAAAGTTCTTTTGAACGCGCGCTCCTCACCAATAATGCTACATTAAAATTGCAAAATGGACGTCTTTGTTTCCGCTTACAAGTCTTTTTGAAAAGAGCGCGGTATTTGTATCAAGTTGATGATTGCGGAATTCCATTTTCTGCTTCACTTGACTTCCTAACGTAGAAATGAGGCTGAAAATCAATTATCTTGATCAATTTTAATTTTCCTCGGTAGAAATTAAAATTGCATTGATTTGCATTAATGATTGCTAACTGCTGCGTCTTTCAAGACAGCTAGTGTTTCTTTATTAATATAAATTGCTACAAGTAGGAACTCCGAAATGCATTTTTAGAGAGAAATAGGTGGGAGAAGACTGATGTTCGTAATATTTTTAGTTTGCGGAAAGCGCGTGACAGTGATGTGTTGGCTCATTTGTTAGGGTTCCGGGTAATCGAATAGAAGACATGAATGCTTCCTAATTGAACTAGGTAAGACTTTTCTTCAAAGTAGTTTGTTAAGACAGTAAATTGTTTAGGTAATAGATAAACAGGGTCAATTAGTTTGTGAAACTTCACAGACATGACCTTTTGCACATACAGTCGTAAAATCTGACATATTAAAAAATATATTTAAATAAGCATAACATGAGCGCACCAACCCACACATTGTAACCACATACGCCCCTCACTTCACACAAAAGCACCTAAACATTTCATCATCAAACCGTCTTTCTACAAGTTAATAATTTTTGTTTATTAACTTTTTATACATTTACACTGTACTTATTATTTATCTTAATGTAATATAAAAAAAAATACACAGCTAATTATTTACACTAAGAAGGTACTAACTACTAAAAAAAATTACAACATGAAAAAAAAAGACGTCTATTAAGTAACTTCATCTAAATTTATATAAAAAAAATTGTCTTACTTGGGAAGAGACTGGACGCCACAACACAGGGAATCCAAGTGTTGGGTTCAGGGAATTTGTAAAAATCTAGCTCTTATGGCTCATGTGTAACCTATTACTATTTTTTTATGATGTACCTAGTGTTAGAACTGAATAAAGTTTTTATTATTATTGCGGATATCGATATCAAAACATGATAAAACAAAAACAAATGATTTTCGCTTGTGCGTTGACCCTATGCAGTAGTATCTATATATATATTTTTTTTAGTCATGATTATTTTGATATCTATTTCCGTAGAATCTGTGTAGTTTCGCTAACTTATTAACCCTATAAAGTTCAAATGATAAGTAAATAATTATCGCGTTGTTGGTCGGTAAAGCCGGTACAGTGAGCATTTACACCTTTTATACAACATTTCCGAACGTCCATTAAAGGATTTGAGGGATTAAGCGAGTTTCCAAGCCATGCCCCTGTGCGTTTCGTTTTTGCACTTAAACGTATAACGATTTCGGATTTAGGTTACTTGTTTATCATGTGTCTGCTTTTTTTGGGATTTTGGTACCGATACTAATAGCATTAGAGTATTTACCGAAGAAACAGTCGCCATCAGGACATCAAGTTACCACAAACTCTTAAATTTTCTCATTCGATTTTGAACTTAACCCTCAAAATTTTAAGGTTTAAAATCATTTTCTGGCGACTTTACTGCCACACCTTCGGTAAATACTTTAATATATAGATTGGTCGAGTTTATTTTACTTATTGGTAACGTGTTGATCATACCTCATACATAGATTTTCTGTAATAAATAGGTATAAAATACGTAACTATACAAATAAATAAAATTTAAGTGTCTATTTGTAATGTCAAAATAACAGTTTTACTATAATATGAAAGTGTATACGGTACTTATAACAAAAACCGGCCAAGTGCGTGTCGGACCACGCACAATGAAGGGTTCCGTAGTTGAGATGAATTTATCATAATAACAAACTTAACATTGTAGTTGAAAGACATTCCAACTGCAAATGGAAAGTTTGTACGTACAATATTGAGTGATTTACCATGTTATTTTAAGACCATAGACTTCTTATAGATTTTCCTGTAATCTAATAAGTAAATAACTATATTCTGTAATTATTTCAAAATTGTATGCTCAGTAGTTTCGGAGATATAGGGATGAATGGTTTATTTTCAGCTATTTCCTTAAATAATTTTAAAAGTATTTAATTTAAATATTTATATGAAATCATTGCAATACTCCAATTGGATAGGTCACACGGTACCGTGTGCAAAACTTTTTGATTTTAATTTTGTTATTTGCCCCCCAAAAGTTACTTCAATATTTAAAATTCATTTATTTACGTCACACGTCCGTGTTTGGGTCACATAAATTCATATCTATACCAAGTTTTAACTTAATTGGTTCAGTAGATTCAGAGCAAATTGGCTGTAACAGACGGACAGACAGACACACAAGTGATCCAAGGGTTCCGTTTTTACCTTTTGAGGTACGAAACCCTAAAAAAATATATTTACATTTTTTATCTGTCTGTCTGTTTGTTCCGGCTAATCTCCGAAACGAGTGGACCGAGTCTGATCTTAGGAAAAGCCGCTAGTTTTTTATAAAGTTTGCCGGAAACTGTTGGTAATCTTTTCCACTACCAATACGTGTTCATCCAATAATTGGCTTTTAGCAACCCCTTATTGTACTGTTGAATCTATTGGTGAACAATAAAGATTACTCTATTTATATATCTACCTTTAAATTATTATGCTAGTGGAAAAGGGCACTTATTTGAAAATAATGTAAGCAAAGAAAAACCTTGAAACGCTTTCCAATTTAAAAAGATAACTTCCCAACATTATCACCAGCCTGCTTTGCATTTTTGCGAAAACGGAATTATTATTATTAAAAAATTCTCCATCAAATAAGGGAGAAATTGTTTGATAACAACCCCACATTGAGATTATACGGATTAAATTGAAAACGTAGCCAGAAAAATATGCAGACTCACGCGCCGAGCTCGCCTTATCGTAACCTCATTGGCAATCTCGAACGGAGAGAATGTACTCTGAATATTGTTCCGCAGAAAAAACTTAAGATTTCTTTGGTAAAATCCGCTTGGAAACGAAGACCATCCTGTGATGGCTATCTAAGCAAAAAAATGTTTACTTACATCATATTTTTTATAAAAACAAAAAGAAAGTGCGGAAATGACAAATAGGTTCTTTTTAGATATGATTCGATGAAAAATGTTATGAATATTAGATGGATATAGTTTAGGTAGCTCTTCGTTGAGGATAAGTTCTACGGCGTTATAAAGAGTTTCTTACCCCCTTATTCCAAAACAAGGTTTATCTTCAGAGCCAGGTTTAAAACATGGAGCCATTATTGAATTTCGAACTTTATTCCGGCTATGGTAAAGTTCCTAAACACAAAACTGACTACTTAGTACCGAACTAAGTTTTCAGTTTTGTATAAAGAACGGTATTTCAATCACTGTTACGTTCTTATTACAAAAACTGACTCCATGGTTTAAGACATGTCAAAATATAAATCTTGTTTTGTAATAAGGCGGCTACAGTTTTCAAATCCTCACAAGAATAGTCATTCATTTCATAAACTCACAAACTTCACATCACAAACAAAACGAACTTGAAATTTTATATTCGTTTCAGCTCAGATATGTGAAACAAACTGTATAATATATTGACAGAAAACTCTTCGTTCGTCGTCTCCACGTAAGTGACGTCCAAACTTTTTCTTGTATTACTTTTAGCACACGAACGTTGTTCAAATATGGCAAGTCGAATAAATGTAAGACCTGGGCCTCAAGTCTGCTATTACAATAGTGTCAGAATGGTCGATCATTGATTTCATAATTGTTGATTTTGACAAGTTAGGTAATCTACTATTATAATAGCGTCATTATGACTTTCCAATGGTCGGCCACTGACACTATATTTAAAGAAATTGCATTTATTGGTAATCTCGTACATAATGACAAATGAATGACATTTCTACTAATGGGTTATATAATAATGGCAATACGACAATGCTACATACAAGTAACACAATTCTATTACGAGAACATTGATCAACCAATGATCGACCATTATGAATTTAGCAGATTACGAACTGAATTTAGCAAAATGACAATGGGATCGTATAGGAATGACTGAATTTATAAAAATAGCAGACTTGGGGCCCTGATGTCCTGTAATGTTCGGTTTTTCAAATTACATTACTGGGCCCGGCGTAGTCGGCCTCCGAGTAGGTACATTGTGAATCGATTCGGAGCATGCGGGGCGGACAAAGGACGGCGAACGTTGCATTACGATAATGCATTTTGGAACACCGAAATTCCGTGGCCCAGGCCATACCAAAAACGAGCGATCACTGAAACGATAATACTCCTTTCACAACAATTATCTGCACGACTCGTTGGCACAGCGAGTGACATCGCCACGTTACTGGGTGTCTCTGACGACAGCTTCTTGGCAAACAACTAAACATGCTATTTAAGCTGTATTCGCAACCTAAATTCATAAAATACATAATTATCTAAATACAGAGCTATTTTTAAAACGTCAATAAACTCTTAAGGGGTCATCTCATCTTTATGAACATATTTTACTATAGGACCAAAACTGATATCGCAAAAAATCTTCGAATAATTCGTTAAAAAGTAGGAAACAGCTGATTTTTTTTTCGCGATTTCTGGTTTGTTCCTATAGTAAAAGTTGTTCATAATGATGAGTACAATGACCCCTTAAGAGGTTATTGATGTTTTAAAAATAACCCTGTATATCTCGAAAAACATTTTAGTTTGATTGAGGTAGGTACAGTCAGCATCAAAAGTCAATGACCACATTCAAATTTTCAAAATCACTGTACATTATATATTATTATATTATTATTTATATTATTGATTTTGAAAATCTAAATGTAGTCATCAACTTTTGATGCTGACCGTACCTACCTATGGGTATTATTGTAGCACACAACATTAAAGTGATACTAAAGAGAGACAGATAAGGGTCGATTTGAAGCCAGAAGGCACATTTTATCTCACCGCATTACTTCTAAAGATCCATTCTACTTTAGCTTTGATCTTTGAAAGCACCCCTATATGGTACAGCCATCACTCCCTTTCAAATGTCATCTACAAAACACTTTTATTCGCGGGAATCTGCTGGATGCGAGGAGCACAGAAGCAGTCGTGCCAATGCTTGGGGAAACCTACGTTTAACAGTGGGTATATAGACTTTAAATAATTAGAAAACCAGATTGGTATGGGCATGAGCAAAAAGTATTTCCTGATATTATTATGAAAGTTTTAAAAAGGGATGTTTGTTGTGCTTTTTGCGGAAAAACTGCGAACAGTTTTGATATTAAAATAGTTTTGCTTTGGCTCTGGTATTTAATGTAAATATCGTAAACAAAGTTGCTTTAAATATTTTCATTTATCCGGTGGAATAATTTAATGAATATTGACCTACATAGGGCCCTAAACGTAACCGTAATACGCCTAAATAACCGAGTTCGAGTAAGTTGAAAACAGTTTTATATGTGTATGAGAAATTCCACAAGTGGGTACAATTACAAATGAATAAATCTGGAAGCCGGTGATAAATCCTTAAAACCCAGCTTCCCCGTTTTATCAGCGTTATCGGGGACGTGCGATCTCCCTGCCCTCCACATGGTAAATGTGGTGTGTCAGCCACTCCTTTTAAATTATACATGCGATTTTAAGTAACCAGGCATGGTATCAGGATGCAGAACCCTCGATTCCGTTTATCCGCACGATTTCACATTAATATCCGTACGGGTAAATTGATTGAATAATATTTTCATCTTACACATTTTATATTATAATTATGTAAACCCTTTAGTGATAGATTCTGTACTGATAGGTGTTCTACAATGCATGTAATGATTTAAACTATTTGAGAAACCAGTTTAAGTTAACCGTAGCTAATTTTTAATATTTTTGCAAGAAACTAGACCTCAATCTTACGCATGTGAGTACAAAATTATATTTACATTGACAATAAGTGTCTCGTACCAATACATAAAGCGGTATAATTGTAAACGATAATAGTAAAACGTAACAATAAAAGTGGGAAACATTACCTCACGAAAGCGAAATTCAATATGAACAAAACAGAACATTGGATGACAGATGATCTCGCAACGGCGAACAAAACAACATCGGGAAATATCGGAAAGCCAATATGTCGCAACAAAATGAAGAAATGACAGAGGTAGGAAACGATGCGCAAAATTTTATTACGATTCTAAGGAACAGCAACGTCATACAAAGTGAGAACAGATCGTGCCGACATTGTATCGGGCTCAATAACTACGTATCACAAAGGAGTCACTGCATCGCCCCGCATTTTATAGTGGAACTGGATCGATCCACTGGATATTGCTAGTGACTTGCAGCCTGCCCGCTTGCCCGATGGAAGATTGCTACATTAAAAATTGCGCTCTGAAAGGTCTATTCACGCGAATTGCATAGTGTTTGAATACGCGGAGCGCAACGCTCCACAATGTACAGGTGCGGTTCAGGGCATATTTTATATTAGCCTAACGGCGGCTCTCTCTCGTTTCACCCCTTGTTACCATTGGGAATGCTAATGAAAACAAACACATGCGTATTTTCAGCTGCGCTTAACATATTTTAACTCCCGCTGTCCTAAATTAAAAAACTACGCGGTTCTCAAATTGGAAAACTTTTGAGAGTAGCTGGATCCTCCAGGATATTATACCGGTAAACTTTTGTGGAAGGCACTACCAGTCTACGCGCGAACTCGGAAGCGTTCGGGTGTAGAAAATGTCTTCAGAGAAAGTAAAGTGTGTATCATGTAACATAGTGATAAACGAGTTGTTTTGTTTTGTGCAAAATAATGGACGAAGAGAGTTTGATCCGTTTGTGTATTAGCACCTATAATGAGGGAGAATTCTCAACGGCAAAAAGTTTATTGTTTGGGTCTATTTCTACAAGTACCCGCAATGTATCGAGGCGAAAAACAAAGAGGACTCTTCCTAAAAATGAGGACGTACCAACGATCGTCATGGCGAAAGAACAAAATTAAAAATATGTTTAGAAGGATATCCCCAAGACACGATGGGTTAACCATCGAGCACTTACAGCATGCTGTTGCGCTCTTGCCACGAGTACTCGCACTACTATATAACTTGTGGGTGTCTCATTCGTACTTGCCCTTGGACATGATGCGGACTCTGCTAGTGCCAGTAGTCAAGAACAAGACTGGAGACGTATTGGAGGGGCAAACTACATGTCAATCTCACTAGCCACCGTCATAGCCAAGGTACTAGACAGCGTGCTCAACTCGCATCTAAATAGGCATGTCAAGATTCATGATGCCCAGTTCGGTTTTCGGACAGGGCTGTCAACAGAGACGGCCATTCTTAGTCTAAAGCATACTGTTAAGTATTACACTGACAGACAGACATCAGCCTACGCAGTTTTCCTGGACCTATCCAAGCCCTTTGACCTAGTCTCTTACGTGTTACTCTGGCAGAAGCTAGGAGACACAATACTGCCGCCAGAGCTCGCATCTCTCCTCAAATACTGGTATCTACACCAGAGACTCGAGTGTGGTGGGTAGGGTAGCTTTCGGAGCCATGCAGGCCGGAGTGTAGGGTGAGACAGGGGGGGGCTGTCCTCGCCTTTGCTCTTCGAACTCAGTAGCATGTTTGTCGGCTGCTATGTGGATGGTGTTTGTTTTAATAATCTGAGCTACGCGGACCGCGGACGACATGGTGCTGCTGGCTCCCTCAATCAATGCTCTCCGATGGTTACTGGCTGTGTGTCAGTCATACGCGGAGTCTCATGGGTTGATATACAAAACCAAAAATGGAGAGTATAATCGTCTTCAGGTCTGGTGCCAAATGTCCATCTACTGATCCTCCTCTGTTACTTAAAGGTCACCCAATAAACAGGGTGTATAAATCTAAATACCTGGGCCATCTGGTAACAGATTCCCTGAAAGAAGATTCAGTTTTGCAGAGGGAGCGCAGAGCGTTGTCAGTCCGGGTGAACATGCTGGCGTGCAGGTTCTTTCAATGTACAGTCGCAGTTAAAATAGCCCTTTTCAAGGCGTATTGCACAGCACTGTACGCGGGAGCTCTTTTGTTTTGGTTGGGAAATTATGAAATAACTTCTTCCGCTCTGGGCGGAGCGCCCTCCCGCTCCGCTCAGAGCATGTCACACTTTTACTGACTAATACCCACCCGTATTCCTTCAGTTGCCTGTGTGCCAGGGCCACGATATCCCTTTCGGACAAACTCGCAAACCTGGCAGCAAAGCTACCCATCGCTCACCGTCCGCAAGCCCGCGCCTATGGTGGCCGGGAATCGGCCTGCGACTACCGACGCCCGGGGCGTCTTCTGCGGCGACTAAAGGTGTAAGAGCGCGAATTTTTCCTCTCCCTCACGCGTTCCGCCTCCTCTTTCGCGAGCATTACAGCTTCGCAGAAGGAGGTGATGGCCTCCCATGCACTCTCGCTCCGAACCATAGCTTAAACCAGGGCCGGACGCGAGAGATCGCCGCCACCAATCGCTTCCGCGAGGACACGGCGGTGCTCCGCCCAAGCTGGGTAGACCTCCACCATATGCTCCACCGTGTCCTCCAGGCGATCCACACAGTGGTAAAACCCGGGCGTTTTCTCACGCGTGGGGGCCCTGTGGTTCAGATATACCCAAAGGGCTTTCAATGCTCTGCGTATCCAATATAACAATGCCTTCAGCATGATGTTGTGACTGCCACGCTTTTGCAGTACGTCGGTGATGTTACCGACGCTCGCACTGACAGCTTTGACACAGAATGGCGCAAGAAAACTGCCTCTTTACTTCAGATCAGCGTGCCAGTCAGCTGCGTGACAGTCCCTAGATCATTCTGCACTCGATAGCCGCCCGGGCAGATAGTCCGCTTGTGTGGGCGTTAGCCGAGCAAACAAGATCTGTTTTAGTTATTAAGTATTAACATAGGCTAAGTAAGATTGTTACTAACACAATGGACCTCATTTTGTAGTCTGAACAAATATTATTATTATTATTTGTGTTTATATATCTCGGGACCATGTGGTCCCGGTCCTTTGGAAGGCGTACGAGGATCCAAAGCCAACTCGCAGGGGCCCCCTACTAGACAATTTTAAATGGAATGTGGCACCAACCGACGATTATCCCTGTTGGCACTATGTAAGTGCACCCAAGGATAACCCCCGATTGGCGTAGGACTATTGCAGAATATGGATACAAAGATATTTGATCATGGGTTTGGGTGGCTAAAGTGAACTGGTTATCTAAGACTATGAAAAGACTATGGCCCCTGCCTGGCCAATGTTTTATATAAAATACACAGATAAAACGGCAACGGGTGACTTGCACACTCAATAATGGGCCCCGAAAAAGAAAAGCCTTGCTCCGAGCACGTTTGCGCTTGCGAATCTGTACTCAAGCCGGCCCATAAAGGCAAGAAAGACGTGGGATCTCTGTTTCTCGTCATTGTTCACTCCAGCCGACCAATAAAGGCAAGCCTGAGATGAGGAACAAGACTTCTCCCGGGATAAAGGGTCCGTGCGGTCGCTACTGCCCAACAGCCCGCCACATGCTGCACTGCGGGTTTCTGTATCTCTCATGGTCTGACTCCTTATCCTAGACCTGTTTAAGTAAACTCTACCGGTACAGAGCTAGAGTTCAGGAGCGCGCAAGCACCACAATGACGTCAACGTATTACGGCGGTGTGGTTATTATTATTACTACAACATACTTGGAACTACAAATAAAACAAACTCAAATGAGAGCTAATGAAGACATCATTTTCCACTCACAGAAAAACGATGATGCGAAGTAAGTTTTCTACTTTACGAGCGGTGAAGTTTTTTAATTTAGTCTTAATGGAAGAAATATCTAACGAGGCATCAAACCATTTGCGAATTCGCAACGGGACTGTAGCTTGCAAATGACCGATATTTTTCGAGTCATTAAAAAATCTTTTACAAACACAGCGTGTTCGAATATTACATTAGGTATTTGACGTAAATACATTTTAAGGCTCAAAATAAGCCTTAAATTACTCGTAAATACAAGTTTTCATTTGTTTTTGGTTACAGCATCTAAGCTCGATTAAATTATTATTTCAGACGGCATTCCTATTTAAAAGGCTTATCTTTATTGGAATATTTACAGAGATATTAAAAGAGAGAAAGTTTGAACGACTAACTTGAGTAATCTATAAAAGTTGTCTAAACTACGACACTTTCCAACTACTTTCTTATACTTAGGCATTACTTAGACCTTGGTTTATTTTGATGGGTAACTGTCCTTTACTAAGAACCCGCATAATCAAAGATAAACAAAATCAAAGGCAAACCAACATCTGTGAGTTATCTTTAACGAAATAAGAAATAAATGAGGTCTAAATACACTTTAAAATAAACATCCTTGATTTGCAAATACAAGGAGTTTTAAAGTATTAATAAAGTTTGAATGTGACGACAAACCGTAACGAAGGCAGATATTCTAATATCGTTGCAGAAACAATAAGTTTGGTATCATTTGCGATCGACTTGGTAATGTGAAAGATGCATAAACAAGCGATTTCATTCAGTTTTATCTTAGAAAGTTTAATTTGGGACGCCAGCGGGGTAATTACGTAACACACTAACAATAGGGAATATGCACGTAATTCAAAACTTATCCATTATTTTAATATAGATACATTGTGTAGGAGTCAAGTAACCAATTCCTGTTTTTTTCTTTAATTTAGTGCTTTACTTATTTCGTAATTAATTCATTTATGTTGCGTTTTTTTTTTTTTGTGGAACGTAACGCAAACTCAAAACGCATCCTCTTCGAAAATGCCGGAAGTGACGATAAATAATAATTGAATAAAATCTATCCTTAGCTAAATGCTTGAAATCTCACTAAGGTAAATAAGTAAGTGCGATTTCTGCTTGAATAAAGCATTAACAATAATTTTATGTATATGATTTGGGACTAAAAAAAATATTTAAACAAAGCAGTTTCGTGGATAATGACGTCACATCATGACCGCGACAGAAACGGACGTTTGAACTGTTGGAGTTTCATAATTTTTGGAGCACCAATCAGTAGTTCAATTTAACTTTCAATACTTTTTCTGGGTTTTATTACTGTATACTATCGATTTGGAAGAAAAAAAAATCATGCATATTTCCCTATTGCAATGCCTTTCATTTTGAAATTTCAACAACATTCATTGCGCTATTTACATTGTTGAGCAGACGAATTTTTCAAACATATTATGAAGCAATGGATTAGGATTTTCTTACCAAATCCTTCGAATTGTAAAAAAAAAGTATGTTACCCAATTGGGGTGCAGGTACATGTAGGCAAGAATATAGCTATCAACAAAGTGTTGATACGTTAAATCTAAGGGCCTGTGCACACCACGTTTTTTAAACGCGCCGTTGACGCGCGTTCGTAGTGATACGGACGTGATACGCACGCGAGTCAGTCTATTCTATAGGATAAAAGCGCGCCGTCGACGCACGTTTCTAAAACACGCGTCAACGGCGTGTTTAAAAAATGTGGTGTGTACAGGCCCTTAGTCGCCAACTATTTAGCTTTGACGTGTGGAATATGTAGAAATGTGGTCGGCCACGATGCAATGAAGTCTAAAACGATAAGCGACGGGTGGCCACCCTTTGACGCGAGCCAATGTATACATAGGTATTTGCCATGAAGCTGCCGTCAATTCTCCGACAACTGACGGACATAGGGATTCAACGGTTTTATACACAGAACCCTTTCGCACGAACTAAGCTACAAAAGAGGAGTCACTGAAATGATTTGTAAAAAAATCAATCGTTAAGCTGGGTACTGACCGACGTTACGAGGTGTAATGTAACATGTTACACGGCGTGCATTCATGCAGTCAGTACGTAGTGTTACGGGGAAACCAGCAAGCAACGAGACGCTCGATGCTCGGTTTAAGTGCTCCACCCGGCTGTCAGTTTTTTGGCGAATCCTTTGAATGTTACGTGGTTCAGTCAGTACGCTGCAACAAATCGCCACGAGCGCTCACACACACGTCGTTCCTTTTATTCCGTATATTTATTCGTACATTTTTTTATTGAAGCATGGAGTGGGTCAACGAAAAAACAGTGTATTTTATTGAAAAATACAGAGAAGAACCATTATTATGGAACCCGGCGCATCCAGAACATTAAGTATATAACAAATTAAAGAAAGAAGACGCTTGGGTTAGATTGGCGATTGTAAAGATCCCAACACAACCTCTTCGTCGTACATCTTGACTGAGACTGGCTGGCGAATATGGAGCACAGAGTTCAATCGAGCATGTTACACCGATTTTAGAACACGGCGTAACATGCTCGATGCGAATGTTACCTTACACCCCGTAACTTTGGTCAGTACCCAGCTTTAGTTCGCAAAAGAATTCTCTCTATTACACCGTGCGCAACCGTCACTTTGACATAAAAATTCGAAAATGCCTTTTGAGATCGCCCTTTGACACGACATAAGTACGTACATCTCTATTTACGTCCCATCAAGGCAAAGGATTGATCTTCTAACAAAATAGAAAAAAACAAGGTGTGCATAACCTTGTCATATTACGGAATTGGAATTTGGAATGGATTCTCTAAAATCTCAGTTCACTTTGCTAACTGTCGAACTATTCTGTACAAATCTCATCGTGAAAACTTAGCTGACAAAATCAAAATCATAATATTTTATTTCACATAAACCTACATGGGCACTTATGAAACGTCAGAAGCTGGGTGCACGGTTCCAATTGGTCGTTTCACGGTTACTCTTTTAAAAATAATGGGTTTTTACAATGTTTTCAAGTTATAGTGTTAATAAGTATGGGAGGACAGTGTAGGCCCGTCAATAAGTACCAAATATGTGACAAAATAGAAAATGGTTTACAAAGCTACAGTCTATTAACACGGAGATACGCCGGTAACCTTGAGTGGTTAGCTTGCGTGTTCTGTACTGAGCTCACGCAACGCGTCGTACGTTCAGCCAGTAATAGGAGTCGGCCATCAAGGAGCGTTCCCAATTTGACGCATTATTAATTTATTATACACAAACCAAAAGGTATTTTAATAAAACGCGTATACTAAAAGATCATTAATTAAATTATCTTTAAATTGGTGAAGGTTTCAGAAAAAAACGCTTGGTAGATTTTGCGCCATTTTCAGTTTTTATCCGCGTTAGATATGACTTTAAAAATTATTTTCACTATGTAATATAAACAAAATCTAAAATATTCACTTATTAAGTTATTGAGAAAATGCTCTAATTTAACATATACTTTTTTCAAATCATTAACACTACTCGTTTAGACGTGATTTCACTATATAAACATAATCTAAAATATTCACATATTAAGTTATTGAGAAAATGCTCTAATTTAACATATATTTTTTTCAAATCATTAACACTACTCGTTTAGACGTGATCTTCGATATAAAATCTATAAAAGTCGGTTTTCGTCGTCTTAAGCCTAAAACGTGCTCACATTCACAAATTAAAAAATAATATATAAAAGTGAAACTGAAGTGAAATTAAAGTTAGCTACCATTATTGTCAATGCCTAGCATCACAGACATGCCTAGCATTACAGCTCAGTTCACCTAGTTTTCACGGTGAGATCTTTACAGAATAGACTGGCTGAGCTGTCGATAGCTAGTACTTTTATCTTGAAATGTACCTTTAGTCATAAAAAATCAAAAGCCCTTTTTCACGTATTCTTCGACCTGACACGATATTCTTAACGCGATTTAGAGATTCGAATCGCATTCGACATGGTTTCTCCATCATATGCCATCGGGCACAAACATTGTTTTTCAATTTTCCGTGAAAGGTTTTCTAATCATTATTGACACAGAAATTTTTAGCTTCTGTTATTTGAATATTCACATTCCCTTTTTTTGGTCACCGCTTTGGGTTTTTTTTATTGCGGTTCATACGGAATTTCTGTCTGACTTATAATGATAAAAATACCAACATACATCTCAAAAACCGATATTCTTGTTTAAACCCAGTGATATTTTAACTCTACAGAAACTTGTGTTTGTGAGCGTTCCACACAGGTGTTTGAAAAAAAGGCAGTTTATGTACTTGCATTCATCGTTCTGTTCTTTATTATAGAGATAACTACAACTGTTAATACGCAGCACGCGTGGTTAATATTCTTTTTAAACTCTTCCACTGGTTCGCTTCTCAAACGCACTTGTTTTGAGAAAGTAAAGGTAGCACAAGAGCGGCCACGTCACAAATCCGGGGATATAAGCCTCTTTCTTTAATTTATATACATAAATCCGAATTAAAACTGAAAGAGGGCCGCGAATAAATAATGTCGGCTCGTTTTTTAGAGGTCTTAGATCCGTCGTCCTACTTTATACGAGCATGTTTTTATTTTTCGTATTTAAAAACTCTGGTAATTATGAGTAAGCAGATTCAACGCGAGGAAATTTTGTGTCCCAGTTGTTTATTTTTTTGTTGTTGGTGTTTTTTCTTTTTATACAGCTGAAATTTACCTCGAACTGGGAAACGGGAAGGTTGTTTCGTAATACAATTTCGGCTCGGTTTGCGATGTTTAGTTTTGTTTGTAGGCCGGACGCTTATTACAACATGTAGGCACGTTACTGCAAGAGTAACTAGCCATACAATCTGTGATAATTCTTAACAAATTAATAAGATATTGATACTAAAACAAGGGACAGAAACCTAATTTCTAATAGGTACCTTATAAATGTGGATCTATGTTACAACTAAAGATTATTTTATCTGTACTTAAGTTTCTAATGAATAACTCGGAAAACTGTCACTATATACGAAAAAAACTATAACCTGCAGCACACACTTAACAAAGACCAAGCGAAAAAATAAATTAAGAACAGAGATACGAATGAAAACACACCAATATACACTGCAAGTTAAAACAATACTTCGTAACGATGCTAAATTTACCCGACTCTCCTCACATTAATTAAGGGGGAGCGCGCGTAGAATGTTATTGTTACAAGGAAAAAAATTAAATGCCCTTCCACACGTGCAGCCAACATACGCGCGTATTTGTACGTACTATGTTTGTTTTCGCTATCGAAAAGGGGAACAACCTGTATATTGTTTATGCCTGTTTCTGAATCATTTTTTATTAAATTTGTTGATGACTTTTTGAGGGTATGTTTATTGTGGCCGTAGGTACTACGAAGTAGATTTTTATAGTTTGCGAAAAAAGGCTGTGATGGACGGACAAACGTATGCCATAGCTAAAACCTGTTAGAGTTTATTATTTGGCTTAGGAAAACAAATAACTTAATATCCAGATTTCTTGAGAAGGCCTTCCGCTTTTCTTAAGGAGAAATACGCAGGAAGTGCCAGTTACAGTTAGGTTTTAAAAAACAGCCAACACGGAAAAAAGTAACGGCTATAAATAAACAAGTTGTTGCTATTTACAACCGAGCGACTTGGTTCGGAAGGAGCCTGCAAAGTTTGTTGCTAGAATTGAACAAATGAACTTGGCTAACGTAAATTAGTAACGTTAATTCAATAAGTTAATTAAAAAATAGATAACCTAGATTGGTTACTTTAAAGCTATTCACTCTGTAAACTTAACAAACCTAATTGTATTATTAACCGAGCAACTTGGTTAACTATAACCATGCAAATATGTTGGATGTAGCATGGTAACTCAGTAGCTACAACCAATCTAGTCTGCTGTTATAAATCAATGTAACTATGCTTTGTTGGATTTAGCAAAGTAACTCTGAAGGTACAAACAATTAAATTGGTATTCTTAGCCATGTTACTTGGTATTCGAACGTACAAACAATTGAAAAAGGTGAGCCATATTTTAGGACGTCACGTCATCTCCCTGGCAGATCCATCTTTGCTTTAAAAAATATTATCAGATAGGGAAATATCTATAAATTTCTAGTACATAAATATAAAATCACGCCTATATTCCCTGAAGGGTTAGGCAGAGGTGTACATACAGCACACCCACAAAATTATACCTACTACTATTTAAAAAATATCATCATCATCTTCCTAGCCTTTTCCCAACTATGTTAGGGTCAGCTTCCAGTCTACCCGGATGCACATATATACCAGTAACGCGCGTGACTGCCTATCTAACCTCTACAATCCAGTTACTTGGTACTACACCCCGCCGCCCCATAACTGGTTGTCAGACTTTCGCGGGCTTCTGACGACCGGTAACGTCTATCAGATATATTATAATAGACAAGTAGTTTGTCAATAATACCCGAGAACGTTTAGCTATACTTGCTTGTTTGATATTAACAGCGCTGATTACGACGTTTTAAATAATTCTTGGTAATTAAAATTTGTAGCCGTATAACTTTAAGCCAAATCGGTAGTTTGCTAAAGGTTGATTTTTTCCGTGAAGTCTTTACCTTTGGCTCAATCCATTTTTTAAACGCCTTTTCCAACTGTGCGTCGTGATGAGGTGTTTTGCGACGAGAAATGAAAATGTGCGTTGTATATAAGACACACGACAGTAACTACCCGATATTACCACAGCGTAACACATTGGAACGCGTTAGTTCCTATGTGTTACGAAGCGAAAAAAATCAGATATTATACAATTTCATGTTACTATACAATTTCAAATACTGGTTCGTACAATAATTTTCAATCTGTAATTTTACAGCAAGCTTATAACTTATTATTAGTGGTGCAGTTATGTACCAGTTGAATAATATTTCAGCTACAGGCCGCGATACGATCACGCAATGACAATTAGTTCGCCGATTCGTTGATGCACATTGCGTTTTCACACGCGACATTTCAAAGCTATCAAGTTTGAACCCTACACGCTGGTATAAAATATAATTATATTTAAACTTTGTGTAAACAAAATGTGTTCATACAAAATCCCAATCCTACTATATAATAAATGTCAAGGTTTTTATGCGTGAATGTTTGTTACTTAATCACGCAAAAACGGCTAAACAGATTTGGATGAAATTTAGCACACTAAGTTTATAACCTGCATTAACACATAAAGATTTTTTTATCTCTGTAAACACTGATGAAGTCGCCAGCAGCGGCTAGTATTCAATATGTCTTCTTTACTCAGAGTGGCTATCGCTTGTTCCCCTCAAAGAAACTTTCAGTGTATAAAATGTCATTTAAAACTTGATAACGATATGAAAGTTTTTGGATTCCAAAAACGTATCCGCATTACGCCAAGGTTCGCATCAAAGGAACATTCTACATGTAACCCTTTGTAGGCGTGGAGCAGTCTCTCAAAGGAAAACGCGATAATAATACATTCACGTTTCCACAATGTGTGATTACGTCACAGCAAAAACCGTGTTTCTACTGCATTTATGCACTTGAGCGTGCAAGAATAAGGTGTTTTGCAACGAGAAACCGGAGGACAACATCAGGAAAAATAAAAGTTAAGTGTATCAAGATTAAGAAATAAACAATCATTTTTTGGGGAAACAAATCACCGAAATCACCTAATTCAGGGTTTTATTTTGCAATTTATGTAGGCAGTTCTTAAACAATCTTCTATAATAAGACAGTAGTTTGATAAATATAACTCGCCCCGATCACAAGGTCAGAGCCAGCTGTAATTTACCGTCAAAGTGAGTAATGATTCGCTAATGACAGAAAACATTATTGCCATTATTCTTCGCAGTCAATATTGACAGTCTGTTACAGCCTTTATCGTTTGCCCTTGATTGCCAAATTAATATAATTAATATGATACTTGATTATAACTATGTTTAGAACTGTATAATAATTTCATTAGTGGTTAACGTGTACAAGTATCTAACATGGCTCGTAAATATTAATAACACTTGGTACTTTAAATTCTTGGGTTAATGATCAAAGAAATCGATTTGCTAATCTTTATTTTGAAAAATACATCATTATTTAGCTGAAATAAATCACTGCATCAATCGGTCCTGTGCTGAAAAAAATATATACATTAAACTATTATTAATCTTTCTATTATACCTATTGGCAGTTACTTCATAACTTTTATTTATCTTAACCCTAAAAAGCGGCTCAGATATTAGTGTCTTTGTAAACTTTCCAAAGAGATTAGCCGCAAAACAAATTGCTTGAAAGCTTTTCCTAAGCTCTTCTGAAGAAATAAATTTAATAATCATTTTACAATAAGTTTAATCTCGCTATTAGTTCCTTAGCCAAACAAGGATTTTAATATCATCTGTTTTGCTCTTTTGGATTTTTCTTTAGAATTTTTACAAAGTTAAACAAACATGAAATAAAGACAATGTTAAAAAAGTGTCCATGATCTTATTTTTAATCAATTCTCAATATCTCACTTCTCAATTCTTTATTGCGTATGTATATAGTTGGTAGGGAAATAATGATATTAGACAAAAATAAATAAATTATGTCACACTGTTGGACACAGCATAGATCAAGTAGGAGAGAGGAGGAAGAACCTTGGGTGTTTAATGTAATAAATTTTATTATTAGTTAAGTAGTTAGTAAGTTATACTGTTTTATCAATACAGAATTAAAAAAAGTTTAATTTAAGAATTATAAAATTTATGGTTTTATAAATTATAGACATTTATTTATTTATTAACATTGTACAAAATCCTTTTTTTATTAAATTATTTATTAATTTAATCAGAAGAGGTACCAACCAAAATTTTCAATCAGTGTACCACTTTCCTTTGCAGTGGTTATATAGCCCAATGTCCTGGTCCAAACAATACGCGTGCATTTACCTATGCATACCTAGCTATCCGCACTGGCAACACGTTATAACATTCCCCATAAACCCGCGACCACGAGCTACGCGCTCAAGCGGCACGTGTCTTGCGACAACGAATGTGGAGAAAACAAATGAAAGTATTTGCCTAGAGCATGCCACGAGTCACCACAACGCAAATTGCGGAGCGACGACGGAAAGAAACAGAGGGCCTAGACAAATGGCATTCACTAGAGAAAAAAATATATTACCTACCTCCAGACTAACACTAGAATGTCACAATGCACTAGGGCGGATGACGGTGTGCAGCCATAACACAGTGACACTGCAATGGATAAAAGGACACAGCGGATCACTAGGTAACGACGCAGCTGACGAACTAGCTAGGAGAGCATGCAGCGTGTCAGTCTGTGGACCCGAACCTATCATATCCATTCCCTTTAACCAACTACGCAGATGGCTACAGGAGTTCACCCACACAGAAGCGGTGAACTGGTGGACCTCGACACCGGGTACTGCAGGCAATCCAGGGAAGCCATGCCATCCTTAGATGGCAGGCTAACCAGGTGGTTGCTACGCCTGGACAGGAACGGCCTGCGCCTAGTGACGGGGACCATCACGGGACACTGCTCACTAAACAAACACTTCCACACAATAGGCATAATGGACAGCCCTCTGTGAAGGGCCTGCATGGAAGCTGAAGAAACCGTTGCGCATGTGCTCTTTGACTGTAGAGGTGTCACCCAGATCAGAACAGAAACCCTCGAGTCACCCAGATCCTTCACAGATATCCTATGCAGACTAGAAGACCTAATCAGCTTCTGGAGGGAGGTGGGCTGGTTGGAATAAACTACTGACGGCCGCCATGGCCCACGCACAATGGTCCACATGAAGCCAAACCCTCTAAAGATGGCATTGTCTTCGGAGCGATTCTATTTCTCGCTATCGCTTCAACGATAACGAAGATCGCTTGGCAGGAGATAACGCTTGTCAAAAAGTGCCACTTGGCTACGCATAGGAAGTTATCTTTAGTTTCATGGAATCCAATGATAATAACTTTGTCTCATCATCATTTCAGCTTTCCGAAAGATGGACATAGGCCTCCCCCAAAGGGGGGGTTTGCCATCATTGCCACAACATTGTCTAGCTAATTTCTATTCGTTGACCTATGATCGCGTGACATTTCGATAGCTTATGTCAACCCCATACATTTTTTGGCTTTTCTACTAGCGTTATCGCTAATCAAATGTTACTTTGTCTAGGCCCTCAGGTACGCGCGCGTGTTTCAATTCACGCAAGTCGCATCGCTCAAGGCCGTGACCGGGGCCTAAGTTTAATAATTGAGTATCATCCTTTGTCAAAGTTTTGTTTCACGTTACAAAAAGGAATGCGGGCTATGTGTTCAGTTAAAATACATGCTACATTTGTTTCGAGATTTGTATTGCATCATATGTCCAATGTATGTAATTCAGCTAGATTTTAATGAAACTATTTCAACTCTGTTTATTTTATTATTTGCGGAGAGTCGGAACTATTTCAATGAGTTTATTTTGGAGTGTATTTTGTTTACAGATATGATATTTTGCTTAGCTTAGCGTATAAATATAAGTAAACGACCTACAATTTTTTATTCAAATATTAATCACAAACAAAAATGTCCATTTCACTATCTGTTCTTACCATTGCTTCGTGCATTTCCCTGTAGAAAACGATAAAACAAAAGAATTACAAGAGCGTGTTTAATTAAGGCAGATGGATGGATAGACTGACGTGTACGTGACGAAACTGTAGAATTTTCAGTCGGATTCCTTGTTAAAGCTTTAGTGGGTCGCTGCCGCCATTGCGATTTTTACTCATTGATACAGCTTTGGACCTTCTAGCGTTATACGTTTTTGTCTGAGAAACTAGAATCATGTAAGAAAAACAGTTTTACAAAAAAAACTGACTACCAAAAAAAAACGAACGTTTCGGACCACGCAAAATGTAGGGTTCCGTAGTTGGGATGAATTTATCCCAAGAACAAACTTAACATTGTAGTTGAAAAACATGTTCTCCCATACATCGATATACGCCACTGCCAATTTTCCTACTGAAAATGTAAGTTTGTAATCGCATTCTTTTTTATGTTAATGTGATAAAACTAAAAATTTAAATTGTTCGGACGTTTTCCTTTACTTGTGCAGTGAGACCTTGCTTATTGCCAAATTTCATGATTCTAGGACCACGGGAAGTACCCTATAGGTTTTGATTTATTTGCGAGTATCAAAATATGACGCATAAATCGTCGTATTTTTTTATTGCGTTGATTTAGAAACTTGATTTTTTTAAAGCTTCAAGGGGCTTACGTATTTGGTATTAACTTCAACTCAATACCTTGACGCGATCCTGAGAAAAGGGGTCTTGACACACTGACAGACAAACAGACACACAACAAAGTGAAGTGAAATTAAAGTTATTTCTCACATAGTTGTGTTTTTTTTTGGAAGTTGGTTGTTTTATTTTTTTTAAAACTGGTTACCTACTTTTAACTTTTTAGTTGTGGTACCTACCCCACACAAATTCGAATACCACTTCCTACTATATATACAGCGTGCCGCTACAGTGGCGACATTAATTTAACACACGTATACAGTTTCGCCTGTACGTTTTATGAAAATATTTTAATTTCATTAAACATTATTATTTATTGATTTATTTACAATTTTCTAAAATAGCATCTTGGAGCAACCTGTACTTAAAGAACTGTAGCACAGACCTAATTAGCCGGGGGCATGGATCATAACATCGAATCAATGAAATTAAAACAAATAACGTGCAAGGAGTAGGCGAATTGATGGAAAGAGAGAGCTTTTTTATTATTTATTTTTCAATTTATAATTATTTATGTCAATCTAACATATAAAAAAAAAAAAAAAATATTTTTACATAAAATATAAAATATATATATATATGATTACTGGCCACTAGCCCTACCAGTGCTGCAGTGTGTCAAATTAATGTCGTCACTGTAGCGGCACGCTGTATACTAGTGACAGAAAGTTATTATAACATCATCCACATAGACTAAGTGGGAAAAATACGTAGGTAGGTACTCGTATTATTACGCAAGCTTTCTCCACCAAATGAAAAAAGGATTTCCAAAATCAGTCCACAACTGACAAAAATATCGATGAACATACAGACGAACGTTCGGCTGTATGTTTTTTTTTTTGTTTATGTTTGTTCACCGACCAACTATGGACCGATTTTGAAAATTATTTTTTTGTTTGAAAGGGTATGCTCCCGAGGTAGTCCCATTGCCACCAAATCAGAATCTGATGAGGGAATCTCATGGAAATCGAGGGCAACCCTCGAATTTTATAGGCAAACCTATAGCGATTTGGGTATTTTTTATAGTAACTCGTGCATTTGCTTCCGAAAATCACCATATGGTGAAGTGGAACTGAAGATGGAGACCACAGGTGGCCACCGGAACAACATAATAATAAGTATTTCACGGGTTGCGATTCGATTAGGTACTTTAATATGGTTGCTAAGCAATTTATGCTCGTCACAATGCATATGGTGAGTGGCAGTTCTCCTGGTTCTTACCAGGAGACCTCCTCAACAATTAACGTCCCAGCATCGGGAAAAGCAATACTTTGTAAAAGGTGATGAGCAGTTAACATTATGCTATTGTAACTTAGATAAATTAAAAACTGACCCACTAAAAAGTGAATAATAAAAAACCTTTTGTAAAAAAAAATAACCGACTTCCAAAAAAACACTACAAAGTGAAAAATAAGTTTAATTTCGGAAGTCGGTGGCAAAAAACTAAAAAACAGAACCAAAGACACCGACTTCCGAAATTAAAGTTTACTTTTCACTTTGTAGTGTTTTTTTGGAAGTCGGTATTTTTTTTTTACAAAATGTTTTTTTTGTTGCATTATATTTGAGTGTTTGGTGGTGTACATTAAATCTGGGACATGTTGTATAATGTCGCAGCCATCGTTTAACTAGATGGCTGTATGTCGTATAGTCATTTAGTTAAATTGGATATTGATGAAGAGTTTTGTTTTGGTAACTGAATTTACCAACAATAGAGGGGATCTGGAGCTAATGGTCACTGTTCTAAACAAACTAACCCAAATAATTCAATAACAGTAGGTAGATGGTATCATACCAACCACAACCAATTTGTTTTGAACTAAATTTTAATCACTAATCACTTAGCTGACTGTCTTTATAATAGAGTACATCGGTTAATTGATATTTACACGCTGACCAAGTTTGCGCTGATATCAAAGCTAACAAATTGGTTGCGGAATTGGTCTTACAACGATACAGAAGATTTACTGACGGACATCTCATGAATACTTACCTTTCTCAATATTAATACCTGGAATTACTGAGTCACTTTAACCTGATCGCATTTAAGTTAAGTTATACTAATCTATGTTTATGAGAGGAACTTTGGCTCTTGAGATACAAGTATCTTTTTACTTAGTTCAGGAGCCAGCTGTTCAACCTGGTTTTTGACCACAACTTGTACAATCATGTTTAGTGTATGACCAATTGTATATGTTTTATTTGTACAATAAACTTATATTTGATTTGATTTTTAGGGTTCCGTACCCAAAGGGTAAAACGGGAAACCTATTACTAAGGCTCCGCCGTCTGTTTGTCCGTCTGTCACCAGGCTGTATCTCATGAACCGTGACAGTTAGACAGTTGAACTTTTCACAGATAATGTAATTCTGTTGCCGCTAAAACAACAAATGAATACTAAAAAACAGAATAAAATAAATATTTAAGGCGTCTTCTATACAACAAACGTGATTTTTTTGCTCGTTTTTGCTCGATATTGATAACGGCAACAGGTAGACGCATGAAATATTCACAGAATCTTTATTTATATAGGTATTCACTTTAAAAATAAATTAAAAAAAATCAAATATTTAAGGGGGGCTCCCATACAACAAATGTGATTTTTTTGCCGTTTTTATAGATAATGGTACGGAACCCTTCGTGCGCGAGTCCGACTCGCACTTGGCCGGTTTTTTAATTGGTGAGTCTTGGTCAGATATCTTCAAAGGGCTGACTTTCAATACGTCAAGTTGTTAAACGTTGAATTTATCCTAGTTCAATTAACTATCGGCCTAGACATGCAACTGGATGTCGGCGTTTAATGAACGGCCTTATAGGCGTTCAATTAACTAATTTAACCAGATGGATGCGATATCCAGGGTTATTTTTAAAACATTGTACTCATCATTATGAAAAACTTTTACTATGGGACCAAACCTGAAATCGCGAAAAAAAATCAGGTGTTCCCTACATTTTAACGAATTATTCGAACATAAACGTTTTTCTACTACTCACTTCAACCAATCCTAATTAAAATAAAATAAATTCTCGGCCAAAAAATTGCATAACTCCAAACTACAGTTAACGAAAGCAAAATCCTTTCAAATTTAGGTCCAGATCATTGCTTTATTACTCGTAATTACAGCTACTTCGGTTAGTCGCAATAGGATAATTGATAGTGTGGCTGAGAACAATGCGTTGACACCGAACCGATTCCATTCCGCTTGTGGTGACAGAGGACCGCAATTGCAATATCCGAATTGCTCGAATAGGTGATATTTTACCGTTGAATTTCTATAATCATTTTGTAAGAGCTATGCGGTTTGTGATCTGTGAATGTGATTTTGCGGCGTGCGTTCTAGGTTTGACATTCTGTTGTGACTATTGGAATGTTGTTCTTATGAAACGTGTAAAATGTTATTAATAATTTTGTTTATCATTGCTACTTACTTGTATTCTATAAACCATGTACATAATGTACTTAAAATACAAATAATCGTAACGTGATTATTCCAACAATTTTTTTCCAGATTTATGCAATTTCAAAGAAACTCATTAAAATTAAACAAAAACATGATAAATAATTCGTACCAGATTAACATTCAGCAGGTGATTCGTTTTAACAACCCTCTCTATTACGTTTTGACAATATCCGAATAATTACAGGATGTTTTCGTAAAGCGGAAATGACGTACCGAATTGACAATAATCCGACGGAGGGAATGTCGCGTTCGCGAGGCAATTTCCGGTTGTACTCCTCTCAGGAGATTAACGGTTCCAAATGGAATACTAAAACTGTTGAATTAGTCACAAGTAACTAGATTTTGAGGAATTACTAATATTGCCCTAGAAAGAATTTAATATGTTGAGAAATATTTGTGGCAGTTATTTAATATGCGAGATCTTGTCAAGGTTGGGTGTTGTCTTATCCGACCTTTTTGTTTTTACATCTTGAGCTCCTTCCTTCATATTCATCTAATATTTATGTTGTATTATACAGAATAGATGTTAGCCGCATTTTTTTAAAAGAGTTTTTAAAGGACCTGGGACGAAGCGACCTTTATATATTAGATGTAGGTCTCAAAGGTATTTTAGATACAAATGTAATCCACTCACCAAAAAGAAGATTCAAATAAACCAAGTAGGATTGAATACCCAACGAGACGATGAAACCCCTCGAGTACTAAAACTAAACATTTTTTAAAAGCACCCTAACTCAATACGTACAAGATTTCGAATCTTGTATTTATTAGGTCAGCAAATTAAGCGTACACAGTTCGACCTGCTCCGTAGTGAGATAAGAGCGCTACACGAGGGATATTGAACTCCAGTTGGTAGTATCCCAGTCGGTAGTACCTATTCCAGAAGGTACTATTCTCAATGCGGTATCTCTCTTTACTGTCGACAAAATGTATTTTACCAAATAAAGCGCAATGACACTATGTTCAGCTTGAGTTCACTTTGAACATGACATGTTATAGTAGGTACGTACTACATTTAAAAACGATATATTTGGCATTCGTCTGTCTGTCTGCGTATGTTAATAACGGATACCAATAAACAGATATCTCGTTGTAGCCCGAATATGTACGAGTAGATATACCTATAAGCAGTATGTTCATATTTCAGATTGGAATTTGAAGGGAGTAATCAATACTATATACTCAATGTTTGATAATATTGAACATATAATTTCAAATATTTTTTTTTTAGTTTTGATTTTTTTATAATATTGAACATATAATATACATTCAAATATAGGTACATAGGTTTGATTTTCACCTTTTTGATGCTACAAGAAAAAGAAAACAAAACGGTACTACGGAAAATAATAAAGAACACGAACCAAACTTGTTGGAAGCAGTTCTAAAAATTCAACTCAATGCTGCAATTTTGCGTGTTCTACTAAGACTTTATATTTTACACTGCGGAGCACAAAAAAGTGTGTAATAAAGCCTAGTATTTTATAGAACGTGCATGTCGTGTATAGAGTACATTGTACCGTTTATTAGTGCAGCGGCTTTCTGAATTTCTGCCAAGTGGTTAGGCAATGTAGCACGTTTAAGGTAAGGGAAATTTAAGCTCTCTGCTAGTTCCCAGCTGTATATGCTATTGCGTTAATGACTTTGTACAATATGCTTCTGGATTATCCATTCTGTTATAATGAACGGCTTTAAGAATTCTGCTTTTGATAGCAACGAGGGCACTATATTGATTAGTAACAGACTTGTATTTCAGAAGTTGTGGTCCTGTGAAACTAATTGTAATTCCACATCTTGAATGATACTTAATGTGTGTAACAGTGGCGAAGGGTGATTTTATGAGAGAGTAAAGCCGGAGCAAAAAAATCTTTATCTCTGTAAAAAAAAACTAGCCATGACGTCGATTTTGAATAGAAATTGGACTCACTAGGTTATTTTAGAGCAAAATGTTTTGTTGTTGGGATATAAAGGCAAAAAATGTAATGTAGGAGTCTTGTAATGTTTTAATTGTATGGTGTATTAAATACCTACAATGTGATTATTTTATTATTTGGCATTATACTACTGACTGTATGCCATTTTTAAATAACGATACAGTGGTTGTGTTCCGAATTTCCGAAGGGAAGCCGGTAGGAGTCGTGTTATACGGTACTTTCGCCACTGATGTGTAACACAATGTTGGTATGATAAATTGGCAGACGAATTTATCTGGAAATTGCAAATAACCAATCAGAGTGCCTATCGGTGCGAGATAATATATCTCTCATATCTCAATTAAACTGCGTAGCCTATTCCCAACCATGTTGGGGTCGGCTTCCAGTCTTACCGGATGCAGCTGAGTACCTGGAGGTATTTTACATGGAGCGACTGCCAATCTGACCTTCACAACCCAGTTACTGGGTAACACGATATCCCTTGGTAAGACTGGTTGTCAGACTTTCGGACTTCTGACGACCCCTAACGACCGTCAAAGATCTATGATAGATAGATCATTTATGTGTTCGAAACATGAGCCGGCCGGCTGACAGCCGCGACCAACGGCTTAATGTGCTTTCCGAGGCACGGTGGAGTCTCGGTATGTAAAGATAGACCCATCCACGGACCAACCCCCGGCAAGAGTAGCTTAAAATGATGGATGTACACGTGCAGCTATTATTACTTAGCCATGAATTATTCCTCTCTCATATCTAGTGGGGCATAATTTAGAATTCGACACGTCAAATAGCAGATGAGTTATTTTAACCCAGGTAGGTCAAAATAACTCATCTGATCAGTTTATATCAGAAGTCGATTGTTACCGGGAACGTCTACGTCGCAGCCAGGCTAGTTTTCATAAATGCCTGACGTGTTAGTTTGCATTAATCACAGCTAGCCACGGGATGCATGCCCGGGATATTTGTGAGGCCATGTCATGGGTTTAAACCCCCGTCATGAAATATTGAGGGACAAGCGATTCCTGTCTCGCATAGCCTGGTGCATAGCGCACCTATTTGCCTATGAATGCAATGCGCAGTTTGTGTTATGGCCAACATTGTAGGGTTCTCGTTTAAATATTGTTCAGATTATGTTGTTGTCGTAGGTTTGATTCAATATTTGTATTCAATTCTACAACTTATAGATCCAAACAGGTTTAATTACTTTCATAGAGTAACTAAACGTTAGTTTAATAAGTGAATAGTACTTACCTAGTAGGTAAAGTTAGTTGCAAATACACCCAATATCGTTTAACTGGCGCAGAAATTAAAAGTTTTCCAATCGTTCTGAGAAAATGACTGGATCACACACACACGCACTGGGACTTTAAAATTAGTAGTGTCAACTGACTATAAGATAAGATAAGATAAAATATTTATTTTTATTTTTGTTTAATATATTTTTTTTATTATAGAATAACTATTATTAGGAACAAATATAAATATCAAACTTAACAACATACATAATGAAATAAATTATGACCTAGGTGCGTTGAAAAGAAAAAAAGTAACATTATATGTCTACTTCGTAATTAAAGTCACAGATCTAGTAATTATTTAAATAAACGTAAATCTAGTTTGATAAATTCTCCTACAGACTGGTGCGACATCGCGGGCGCAACAGGCAATGCGACCCTTATCTCGCCCGCGATATCGCACCAGTCTGTAGGAGCCTTAATCAATAACATATTCTTTCCTCGTTTAGATAACTTAGCTTAAGGGTGCTATCTCAAATAAAAACGTTTTTCGTCAATTTCTTATCTAATTGTGAGAAAGCTTGAAATAATTGAAATATTAAGTCTGTATAACTATAAAAGTACAGTTTTCGTGGTGATAAACCATTACCGTCTTATTACAAAACAAGATTTATATTTTGACATGGCTTAAACCATGGAGCCAGTTTTTGAAATAAAAACGTAACAGTGATTGAAATATCGTTCTTTAAACAAAACTGAAAACTTAGTTCGGTACTAAGTTGTCAGTTTTGTGTTTAGGAACTTTACCATAGTCGGAATAAAGTTCGAAATTCAATAATGGCTCCATTTTTTAAACCTGGGTCTGAAGATAAACCTTGTTTTGTAATAAGGGGGTTAGTGTCAGTCTCAGCACCTGTTAATAATTTCATCACTTTTGCGCTCTCTAAAATATTTCGTGGTTTATTTACTTAATAAAGATATTGTATAATCATAAAATAAAATTTTGATTATAACACACGGATAGCTGAAGCCCAGTGTGTGATTTTAAATTTTCTTGTTAAGGTTTGTTAAATAATAGGAAATAAAAACATTACCGACAGTATTTTCAAAAAAAATATAGGTTTATTCAACATTATTTTCTGAGACTATTTCTAACATTTTGATAGTTCTTTTTGCTACCTTTTTGAGTTGAACATGTCTGCCTACATAAAATATTTAAAAAAACTAAATTGATGTTATTATATTGAAGAAAAATGTTCCTAAATTCAACACGATATCGTCAATTTTGTGTGAAGAGGCAACGGAAATATTTTTTTACAATATTAGGAACCAACATTTTCGAATAAAAAATTGTTACTATTTGAGATGAAGGAGTAATCTATCTGTGTCAATTATTCGTTTAGTTTAATTTTGCCGCAAAATGTACCGAACAACTGCAAATTTTTGTCAAATTTGCGAATGCGTCCTTGACATACCAAATGAATATCACCACGTATGTACACTACGTTACATATTGGATTCCTACATAACGTAACGTTAAATTTCAGGAAACTATACGAAGGAGCTGAAACATATTAAGATATAAATATCCACCGAGCTGGTAGCCGTATTCTGTACCTGACGTTTTGACGTGACATGACGTTTGTGGGATGGAGTCAATGTCAGAATTACACGCAACTCGATTCCGCTCAGGGAAGATTTCCATGACGAGCGCGCGTCAATTCTGTGTTTTCACGTTTTTTATGGTTACACGTGTAATTTTTGTTGCTTGGGGAAATATTATAGGTAAATATGTAATGTGTTGTTCGTCATAATATCTGTAGTATATATTATTATATAAGTGCCTAGTAATACGTAGTTTTGTATAAAATAGTTCTCTTTTATGAGAACAACTATTTAGACCTTTGTTGTGATTTCCGTAGAACTAGTTGTATATCGGGAACTTTGTATCATGTTTGTGTTTATCATGTATTGATAAGGTTTTCTTTATAATTTTCAGAATTTAACGTTATTTGATAATGATCTATTATTCTATTGAGGCTCGTACAGACCGGCGCGACTTGTCGTTCGACGCGACACCTGTAGATTAAACAATTTCCATGAAATGTCACGTCACGCGACAAGTCGCGAGGTCTGCACGAGCATTTATGGTGGAACATTGCTAGTTATGGGAATTCTTAAATTTTCTGAAGTTTTTATTCTGTTAGTTGAAATTTTTACTGTTCTGAGTACTTTATATGGATCCGATCTGCTAAATAAGAAATTGGTATACTAAGAAGTTGGCTTCAAACTTTGCAATGCATTTAAAAAGGAAGGCACTTGAAACTGAACAAATTTTTACTTTATGTTTGTTTTTTTTAGTTAGAGTTTAATACATCAAATATTTAAATCTGATGTGTCCATAGGTTCGAGAATCACGTTATGTTATTTTAAACTGCGACCTTGTCCGCAGCGTAGATACGCACTGAATTTTTAGTGCAATGCGGTGCGTCCATTGAGGACAAAATTTGTAATTTATGTTATTTTAGTTAACGCTAGCGCTGATCTGGGTTCAGTTTAGGTTATGATTAAAATAGAAACTAGATAAGGTAACCACATGTTTGAAGCGATACCAGCCGGTTCCTATATACAGCAAAATATCGTTTTTCAGGCTATATAAAATAAAATTGAATTCAATTTGCATACACTCTCTCATTCTGCATACACTTAATATGGTGTCACAACAGATTTACTGCTTTAATTGTACTCTGAGTGAGCTCACACGGGCCGCATTTTGTAAAACTATTCTTGGTTGTTCGTAATAATTTAATTGTAAGTCTAATCTTTATAAGCTATTAAGCTATAAAGTCTACACTATTGTATTAGGTAAGCCAGTGATGATAGTTGTATGTGTATTTAAATAAATACATTTTACTTATTTTTACGTTTCTTTAATAATGAAAGGGTATCTTGCAATAAGGACCACCTAAAAGAAATAACCACCACCACCACCCACTGCCATCGCCACCTGTTGGATCTACTCCTACGACGAAGGATACTTCGACGTAGGAGTAGGTAGATACGAATGTTAGTCTTTAACCCAAAAACATCTTATCTCTCAGTCTGACATAGGTATTAATACCTGCCTAAACACATTTGTAATGAACATCAGTATTACTATCATTCCATGAATTTCAAACACTAAATACCTAACCATTATTGGCTAATTCCATGTTGACCACTGTAATGAAGATGTTTTAATTGGCATCGCGTGCATACATATATTCTAGTAAGTTATAATAAGGAATAAGGAGACTGTCCATTGCCTACGAGTAGCACAAAGGGCCATGGAGCGAGCCATGCTTGGCATTACCCTACTAGACCGAGTACGTTACGAGTACACCGAAATCCGTCGTCGGTTGAAAGTCTACGACGTCAGGGACAGAGCGATGTGCCTCAAGTGGAGTTGGGTAGGACAACTAGTTAGTACAACTAGGTAGTTAGGACGCCGAGATGGCCGATGGAGTAAAGCTGTGACCGAATGGTGGCCAAGGTTAGGCAAAACCAGTGCCGTCCAAAAGCACGTTGATGATATTGTCAAAGTCAAAGTCGCGGAAAACACCTGCAGGCACGAGAACCATAGAGAAGCGTTTTATCGATGGAAGAGTAGACAAAAATGACATTTCCGTATAGACAGTTGGTACAGTAGATATATTATAGTATAAAGCGTTATGCTAAGCCTGCTTCATGAGGGACGTACGGAATCGGGAAATATGGCAGAAAAAAGGGGAGCCTATAGCTAGCAGTGGGTGATTCAGGGCTGAAATGATGACGACGATGATAGAACGATACGGGGACCTGGATGAGACTCGCACAGACCAGGGAAGCATGGTACAAAAAGAGGCATATAGGAGGAGGAGGAACAAGGCTGCCAATGATGACGATGACGAAGCTACCATCGTAAATTACTGTGTGTCTATTAGGGTTCCGTAGTAAACAAGGAACCCTTATAGTTTCGCCATGTCCGTCTGTCTGTCTGTCTGTCCGTCCGTCCGTCTGTCCCCGGCTTAGCTCAGAGACGCTAAGTCCTAGAAAGCTGTAATTTGGCATGGGTACATATTAATCACGCCAAGAAAGTCGTAAAATAAAACCATGAAAAACATTTTTTTTAGGGAGCTTTTTTCTCGTCTAATACATGGTGTGGGGTATCGTTGGATAGGCCGTTTTAAAATATTGTGGGTCTGTAAAAACATTTTTCAATTCTGAGATCCCTTTGCGTAATATTAAGCTTTAAAGTGCTTTTTTTTGTTAGAGTCAAGTATCCGCCCCCCCCCGCCTGCCAGCTAAATGGTTGGTTTTGGATATGTGGGGAAAAATTCATGGCAGTTGTATATATGTATAACGAAATTAAAAGGAAAACTATCACAGCTAGGTAGGGTTTACAAGTTAACGAGTAATCATCGACCAACTTAAATTTGCAGTTGAAGAATTGACCGTAACGTATATAGATGGGAGAGCATGTTTTTCCACTACAATGTTAAGTTTGTTTTTGGGATGAATTCATTCTAACTACGGAACCCTTCATTGTGCGTGGTCAGAAACGTACTTGGCCGGTTTTTTTTATTTTACTTCGATGGTGCTAGTTTATCATTTAGAGTAACAAGTATAGCTTTATGTAGGCGGGCACGCCCATTATGCCTGGAGGCTTTTATTTAGGTACGTTCTGTTTACCTTATTTCTGCTTCAGTATAGTTTTCGACGATTACTAGGTATTATTTTCTGGTATAGTGCGTGTGCTAGCTAACTTAAGTTAAATAATTTAATTTAATATTTTATGTTGCGTAAAGGCTTCTACATACCGGGGCGACTTGTCGCGCGACACGACGCGACACAAAGGCACCGCTCGTCCCGCGACGCGCGGGGCCTTTGTGCCGTGTCGCATCGCGCGACAAGTCGCGCTGGTATGTAGAAGCCTTAATGCAAATTATTTTTACCCTCTATTGTGTAGAATGAAGTTTTTTTTATTGAACAGACAGCTGTGCTGCTGGGGAGTTTGTGGCGCCACTTCTTCTTCCCAGTTAAAGCACTCGGAAGTGGTGAAGGGTGGGCGTTTTTGGGGACTGTCTTATGTATTTTTTAACGTTCTAAAAGTGCTGATTCTCAGCCTACTTTGACTTTTGATTTTGATTTTGTGGGTAATTGTTTTACTTATTCCTTTTTTTTCACATTATGTTAGTTTTAATAATGGTCTGACATTTTGAGCACTTTATGCGGTCTACCCAAATGTTCTTTTATTGGTATTGTTCGTCGAGTCGTTGAGCTCCTTAAGTCTTAAGTTGAGCTGCACGATTATTGACAAATGCTTGCACTGATTAGACAGGTCCACTCAAATTTGTGTGGTTATTTCGTCAAAATACCATTTCACACATGGACGACCTACGTGGCCTGACCTGAGCAAGATTATGTCTGGACTTTAAAAGAGACTTTGACCCCTGAGTTTGTATCGCCATTTCTTCTCCGGGGTAATCTGATTGGAAATGTCGACTCCATCTTGCTTTTTTTTAATTTTTAATATGACGTGTAAAAGTGATTCTGATATCACATTTACAGAATCATCGTTACTAAAGAATTTAAACGTATGATGTTTTTATGCGTAAAACAATATCATACCAACGCGTATTTCCCTTTCCGTGTTCAACTGGCGACACTGGTCTCTCGAAATCCACACGCTTTTGTTTTACTACGGAATCCTACGATCCCATGTTCAATTCGCATCAACTGAGCACGCTTTTGCGATCAAGCAAAGTTAAAAGAAGTTTTACAAAACAGTGTGTAATTGAATTGAACACGGTTTTTTAACCTGTCTATTCGAAACAAATCCGTACTGATTTAGCGCGTTCGTAAATGTTCGGGATAAATCGTGCGGGCCGAAGCAGGCGAGAGCGCCCGAAATTGGATTCGCGCGCTTCTCATTGCAATGTAGCTGTTATTAGAGTGTATTCCCGTTGTCCCCGTTTGCGATATCCCTGTCACGGGGACAGCGGGACGTGATTAAATTTATTTCTCGTTGTCCCCTTATCGTACGAAGTAAACCTTTTTTAAATCGAAACAGCTAGGTTAGGTTAGAACTGTGACCACACAACGCACGAGCCGAGCGAGCGTAGCGAGCGGTGCCGCGGTAGCGGCCGGCGAGTGCCAGAAACATATTTTTGAATGTAAAACCAAACCACGGGGACAACGGGAAGTATTTTTAAATATTTAATTGAAGTACCGCTGTCCCCGTAGTCAATTACACACTGTTTTGTAAAACTTCTTTTAACGTTGCTTGATCGCAAAAGCGTGCTCAGTTGACGCGAATTGAACACGGGATCGTAGGATTCCGTAGTAAAACAAAAGCGTGTGGATTTCGCGAGACCGGTGTCGCCAGTGGAACACGGAAAGGGAAACACGCCATACCAACATAAATTATATAATTATTATATAATTGCTTATTTTCATTATTTTTCTAGTGAATTTCGAATTAATTTGTTAATATAAACAGTATAATAATTACTTTTAGATATTATTATCTTCGAATTGTATTAAAATATACCCTTTCGACATTAATTTGTCAAGATCAGTACAGAGATATGCAGTGAAGGTACTTAGCAATGATTTGTACCTGTGATAGCCCTTAAAGTGACAGTCCCTTTGATATGAACCTGCAATAATTGGAATTCAAATTAAATTTAATTAATAATAGGGTGCGAATTCTGCCGTGAATTCCTTTATGATGGGTCCTTTCAATAAACCTTTATTACCTACTAGCGACCCAACCTGGCTTCGTACGGGTGAAATTTACATGTGAAGACGGTATTCTGTTCACATCACGTTGTGCACAAGTTCTGAGCCTAGTAAAAAGTACAAGGCTTGCATGAATTTTATTCCCCATAATAACTTCATATTGTGACTTACGGCGCTGACAAGAGGCAAATGATAAAACTAGGCTTGCCTTACACAAAAAAAAATGCCAAATCTATATAGTTTGTGGTAACGGAAAAAATATACGATATTCTTGAACATATTCCTCAGAACTCGGTTGTTACTAAAACACGTTTAGAAAAAAAATCGCGATACAAATTAACGGTAAACTAACCCTTTTACTTTGAGTTTAAATCCAAAATATGTGTATTAAATATCAAGGTACGGTTGGTATTTAATTAATAACAAGAACGTCTTAATTGCATACAGAACTTGGTTGTTTTTTATTTTCGATTACTCAACTCATTTTTGAGTAAACAAATAAATACATTTTTAAACAAGATTTTTGAGGTCTTCTGTTTAGTGTTCCGTACATAGTCAACAACCCTTACAGTTTCGCCGTGGCCGTCTGTCTGTCCCCGGCTTAGCTCAGAGACTCTTAGTACTAGAAGTGTAAATATTAATCACGCCGAAAGTGCTAAAATAATATCATGAAAAAATAGAAATTGTAGGGTAACTTATGTAAAGTGGAGATGAAAATTTTTTTTCGTCTATCCCTAATATGAGGTACCTTTGGATAGGCTGTTCCAAAATATTGCGGGTCTGTCCAAACCATTTTTCGATTTAGGGATCCGTTTGCGTAATATTAAAGTACCAATTTTTGTTAGAGTCAAGTCCCCCCGAGAGTCAAGTGCTAGCTAAATGGCTATTTTTGGGTATGTGAAAAAAATCATGGCAGTAGTATATATAACGAAGTTATAAGGAAAACTATCACAGCTAAGTAGGCTTTACAAATTAACGGGTAATAGTCGACCAACTTACATTTGCAGTTGGAGAATTGACTGTGACGTATGTATCGGAAAACATGTTTATCAACTACACATGTTAAGTTTGTTTTTGGGATAAATTCATCCCTATTGAACCCATCATTGTTCCCGGTCCAACATGCACTTGGCTTTTCTACATAAGTTCATTTTAAGATGATTTTTGACGGCAAGGTACTTTTATTTTAATGTATAATACTGTCAAAAATTCCAAGGACGGTGTTACCAAAATAAATCCCAAAAGTATCGTCGAGAGAATATTTAAATTGGGAAATTTTCCACATTAAACCAGTGATGGCCGGTTTCATTACATCAATATAAACGACATGGGACCGAGTTTAAAGTATTTATATTTACATAATTGCATTTTATAGGCGCATACGAATGGCTGGCCAACGCTTTTTCACGACACCACCGTCCGAAGCGTCTACAATAATTGTATTCATATGCGGACATAATGTTGCTATTAATAAATACTTATTTACGTTAATAAACATTCATTTTGATGTTAAATATAATGGGGACATCGCTAAGTATACTTAACAATCATTTGTGTTAATAAAATAATATTAATAACAATGAAACCATATATATAACTGTTAAAGAAACCTAGAAACAAACTGACATATCTACTTTTCATAAGCGTATACAAAGTACAGGGTGTTTTAAGTTGATTGGCGAAACTTCACAGATGGGATAGGTAACGGTATCTTATAGCAATCTCAATCGGCCTTATTACAAAACAAGGTTTATCTTTAAACCCAAGTTTAAACCATGGGGCCATTATTGAATTTCGAACTTTATTCCGTCTATGGTAAAGTTCCTAATACAAAACTGACAACTTAGTACCGAACTAAGTTTTCAGTTTTGTATAAAGAACGATATAAATATCACAGTTTTTTTTTTTTTAAAACGTTGCCCCACACTAGGAATTACTCCTGTATCTTGGGTGCGTTTACAAACATTTAAACTCACATACACAAACAGCCAGACCCGGAACAACTACTTGCAGGTCATACAAATATTTGTTCCGTGCGGGAATCAAACCCGCGACACGCAGCGCAGCAGTCAACCGCTTAACCACTGCGCCAACCGTGCCGTCGAACGAGTTACGTTCATATTACAAAAACTGGCTCCATGGTTTAAGCCATGTCAAAATATTTGTAATAAGGCGGTAGGGGTTCTACAACTATAACGATAACATAAGACGGGTAACTATTGTTGGACTGATATTTCAAATAAAAACACTCGAGGTATAACAAACCAAATATATTTAAATACTTCCACTTGCAGCTTGGAAGGGCTTGTGGCTAAGTAATAACAGAGCCACAGGTCTTTCGGTCAGGTTAAGCTACGCTTGTCACGGCTGGTCCGCGGATGGGTGACCATCTTTACATACCAAGACCCCTCCGTGCCTCGGAAAGCACGTAAAGCCGTTGTTCCCGGCGGTGATGTGTAGCTCTTTGACAGTTGTTACGGGTCGTCAGAAGCCCGAAAATCTGACAACCTGTTGTTACCAAGGAGTATCGTGTTACCCAGTAACTGGGTTGTGAAGGTCAGATAGGCAGTCGCTTCATGTAAAATACTGGTATTCGGCTGCATCCGGTTAGACTGTTCATTTATTCAATAACAATTTTCACATCGTGTCTGAATTTCTATAACAAAATATATAACATGCATGCAATCAATATTTAAATCATTATAATTATACAAATCACATTAAAATAAAAAAATAACAAATATATAAAAATAAATGTCATAATTCATAAGTCAATTCATAAAATTAATTATTCATTTCAAATCAATAAAATTATGTTACTTCAACTTTTGTATTAATTTATAACTCATCAATAGAATACTCGTATGGACACTTATTTAACAAGAACCGTTTAAGCTTAGTCTGAAACCCACTTGTATAACCTAGACTTTTTAACTCTGGCAGTTTATTGAACATTTTTAATGACCTGTGGTAGGCGCTATGCTTTACAACGTTCAGGTGAGACACTTGCTTCATCTGGAGATCTTTTATTCTTGTACTCTTCCTGTTTTGCCTTTCATCTCCATTCTCATATTCAAAGATATATTTTGATAAGTGACTAAGTAGGACCAAAATTGGGACTGTCAATATATTTGAGTCATTAAAATGTGGCTTGCATGATTCTTGCTGTCTAGCTATGGTTCTGACTGCTCTTTTCTGAATTACAAAAGATTTTTGAGTATTTTAACCATAACTTCTTCCCCAGAAAAGTATGCTTTATCTCAGTTTCGACTCAACTAATGCGTTATACTTAGACCATTTTTAAATGTTTTATGGTTACCTCGTTTCTTAGACTTCTTAGTACGTAGCACGCAGAGCTGACTGTTTCTCCATTTATGACGCAGTTAATGCTATCTTTATTTCTAGAAGTAGAACGAAAAAGCATAACATTCATTTTACTGGCATTGACTTTAAGACTGTTAACAGCAAACCAGTTGGGAAAAGGCTAAGCAGATGATTGATGATTTCGCTTGGAGTTCTTTAACACTTCAAAGGCTGAACGCTTACTCACAAACATTTCCGTTACGGCACAAAACTAGTAGGTACTACGCAGTAAGGAGCATCAAGCACCATCTGTTAATGTTCGTTATAATTATGCATGCACTGTTTTACTTTAGTAAATCAAATACATTAAACTGTGGTGGAGTGTCTTGCCCATTCTTCTCCATACGAAACTAATTTATGGAAGGAGCAACTAGAATCCATTCTATTTTTTTGTAATTTTTGACGATCAATAGTGCCTTCTAGGTGCTTATTTGAAAAAAATCATTTGATTTTGACTTTGACTGAATAATTATCTAAACAATGTATTAACTATTTATAATATGGCAACTTGTACAAAGACGCATTTGCAAATCTGACAAAAATTTGCATTGTTTTTCGGTACATTTTGCGGCAAAATTAAACTAAACCAACTGTAACTAATAATTTCCACAGATAGATAACTCTTCCATCTCCAAATGGTAGCAATTTTTTATTCGAAAATGTTGGTTTATAAAATTGTAAAAATAATTTCCGTTGCACACAAAATTGACGATATCGTGTTGAGTTTAGGAATATTTTTCTTCAACATAATAACATAAATTTAGTATTTAAAAATATGTTATGTAAGCAGACATGTTCAACTCAAAAATTTAGTAAAAAGAACTATCAAAATGTTACAAATAGTCTCAGAAAATAATCTTGAAAAAACCTATACTTTTTAAAAACCCAGTCGGTAAAGTTTTTTTTCATATTATTTAACAAACCATATCAAGAAATTTAAAAATCACACACTAGGCTTCAGCTATCCTTGTGATAAAAACAATTTTTTTGTTTTATGATTATACAATATTTTCTTTAAGTAAATCAACGGCGAAATAAGCTATATTTTCGAGCGCGCAAAAGTAATGAAACTATTAACAGGTGCTGAGACTGACACGAATAGTTTATTACATCGAAAACTGTACTTTTATAGTTACACAGACTTAATGTTTCAATTATTTCAAGCTTTCTCACAATTAGATAAGAAATTGACGAAAAACGGGTTTTTATTTGTGCACGCACCCTTAAATTCAATATTTATGTAAGACAACATTAATTTATAAAATAATAATTAAGGTAAAGCGTAATTTGAATAACAAAACACGCACAGTGAATCACTATACAGCATGTTTCAGAAAAGTGTGGTCATATTTAGGGGTGTGGTACAGACTATCAAAGTGAACAACTTTCGCCATGGGACCAACAACGTAATGGCAAAAAAGTTTCAAATGTCCCATACAAAACTTCAATACCTACTTGAAACATGTCGAACTTTTCTAACAGACAGCTGTGTTGCTGGGGATTTTGTAGCGCCACTTCTTCTTCTCAGCGTCGTTTTTGAGGGACTATCTTATGTGATGTAGACGTTTGAAAAGTGCTGATTCTCAGCCTAGTTTGAATAAATGATTTGAGAAAGTTTTTCAGTTTGATGGTCCTCACCCTTAAATATGAACAGTTTCCAATACACGCTGTATAGTTATATAACGCAAGCAGAGTCTACAGTGGGGAATCATAACCGTTTGATGACATTTGAATGAATAACCGAGGTACAGATTTGACGTAGAGGTATTTTTATTGCGTTGCCGCATGGCAATATTAGAATTCTATATTCGTTGTTAAACTTTTATTGGGGACCGTATCTTCATTCTTCATTCGGTTGGGATTCTTTAGAAATGTTTTGGTAATGACGTGATTTAACGGTACCTCAATTTTTTGGTATTCATTTCCTTATGGTATTGAAAATTATTTACATTAGAGTTAGCTATGTAATTATTAGCCGAATAATTATTATAATGCATGAAATAAAATCAGAATATTTTCACTCAATCATTTAATATAGTAGATAAGCTAAAACGTTAACGGTTTGCCAAGCGAGGAGTTTGTGACCATTTTCTTTCATTACAAAAGGCACATTTGAAAAATGTAGTTTTACGACCTGACATTAAGTACAGTATTAATCATTCTGGTATCCCCACACATTTTTTGTACCATAATTATTTTTCAACGACACATCTAGCTACAAAGTAGTCTGTAATTGTCGCTAATCACAGTAGTTTAGAACGTAATTGTGAAAAAACGCTTAATAGTCAAATTTTTCGACGAAAAACAGTCTGCTGGATGTTTCGATTGGAGTTAACAATGTTTACTTACCGTTGCTAGGCGACCGAGAGGTTTTTATAACCACTTTCACGTAAACGGTAAAACAATTGTGATTGTAACTAGTTTGAGTATACTCTGGGTCAAGATGCTCTCAATTGAATGAAGAGTTTTTCGGGAAGCGGTAGATGAGATGTTTTCCTTCGAGGAATAAATAATGGGTGAGAATATTAGTTTTCCTGGTACCCCATACTACAGAACCCCTCCCTAGAACACAATGAGTAATGTGTGGTTAGCAACAAATATCCTTTTTACTAATTATATTTGTAAAAAGAGGTTGATAGGTTATACACGCTCCGCAAGTGGCACCTCAAAATTTGGCTAATTAGCCACATTTTCTTCGTCTTGTCTCTTTTTTATTCCCGATAATTATGACTTGCCATCCTACTTTCAAGTGTCAGACGTGAAAATCGAAAGTTGAGTACCTACTCAACTTACCTAACCTATGTAGTCTTTTCCGACTTATAATGATTTTATACTGAAGATCACGTCTAAACGAGTAGTGTTAATGATTTGAAAATAATATATGTTAAATTAGAGCAATTTCCAATAATTTAATATGTGAATATTTTAGATTATGTTTATATTACATAGTGAAATTAATTTGTAAAGTTATGTCTAACGCGGTTAAAAAACTGAGAATGGCGCAAAATCTACCAAGCGTATTTTTTTGAAACCTTCACCAATTTAAAGATAATTTAATTATTGATCTTTTAGTATACGCGTTTTATTAAAATATCTTTTGTTTTGTGTATAATAGATTAATAATGCATCAAATTGGAGACAGCGCTCCTTGATGGGCGATTCCTATTACTGGCTGAACGTACGACGCGTTGCGTGAGCTCAGTACAGAACACGCAAGCTAACCACTCAAGGTCACTGGCATATATCTGCGTCTTAAATAATTTGTTTTTACAAAACACCCCTCTACAAAATTTTTTCATAGTGACTGATCGACTTTTGTTTTTTTTCATCCATTGAGGCCAATCATCCCAGAAACCAATGTTTTACTTACCTATTTAGATTTTAATGAAAGGCTATTTCCATAATAAGTTACGTGCGTGAAATTCATGCTAAAGAATATTTACGGCTCACAGCGGGGTATCCAGGGCAATCCCGATAAGATGCACGTGAGTAAAGCCATAAATATAAATACTCCTAAACATAATAAAGGCTAATAAAAATAAGAAATCGTGCTGCACTTACAAGAAAACCACGAGGAAACACACAGGCTAACTTAGCTTTAGAATCTTTTATTATAAAGGTGAAAGTTTGTGTGTTGTTATGTTACTTCTTCACGCTCAAACGGCTGGATCAATTTTGATAAAATTTTGTATGGAGGTAGCTGACACCCTGGATTAATACATAATCTTTTATTATAAAGGTGAAAGTTTGTGTGTTGTTATGTTACTTCTTCACGCTCAAACGGCTGGATCAATTTTGATAAAATTTTGTATGGAGGTAGCTGACACCCTGGATTAATACATATGCTACTTTTCATCTCGATATTCCCGCGGGATCGAGACTTACGCGGGTGAAACCGCGGAGCGCAGCTAGTTTTCTAATAAAACCGACGAATTTCTATAAAATACTTATAACAAAACTAGTTTATTGGTAGGTTGTCTGTAAAAGGTCGTTTTTAGCGATAAGACCGCCCATTGTGTCACCCTATGTAAAATTTAAACATTTATATCTGTAACTTTTATGGTGTACATAATAAAGAAAAGAAAAGAAAAGAAAATACGTGTATTCTATTCTATTCTTTATTATTGTCCCAGTACAAAGTTCTCTTCTCATACACAGAAGGCACGACCATTCATCACCACGCTTCCAAAAGACGGGTTTGTGATTTCAAACTATCATCTGCCTACAATACGAAAATCAAAGTAACAAAAATCATAAAAGTGAATAAAAAAATATAAAAAGAAAATACTATCATCTGCCTAGCCTGTTCCCAAGTATGTTGGGATCGGCTTCCATTCTACCCGGAAGCTGAGTACCAGTATTTTACATGGAGCGACTGCCTATCTGACCTCCACAACCCAGTTACTGGGTAACACGATACAGGACACGGTTGTCAGACTTTCGGGCTTCTGACAACCCGTAAAAACTGTCAGAGATCTAAAAATGACAGCCGGGACCAATGGCTTAACGTGCTTTCCTGGGCACGGAGATGTCTTGGTATGTAAAGTTGGTCACCCATCCAAGGACCAACCGCGGTAAGGGTAGCTTAACCTGATCGATCGACCCGTGCGGCTGGTATTAATCAGGCACAAGTCCTGGCAATTTCAGACTATATTAAAATCAAAGTCAAAGCCAAATATTTATTTCAAATAGGCACTTAGAAGATCGAGTTTGAAATTAGTACGGAAACTTATAAAAAAAATACTATAACTCCAGGTTTCCTGAAATGAAATGAAATTGATTATTTTGTAAACAGGATGTTGGAATCACTTTCACACGTCATAATATAAATAAAAAAAAGAAGCTAGATGGAGTCAACATTTCCTATCTGACTACCACTGAGAAGAAATGGCGAAAAAACTCAGGGGTCAAAGTCTCTTTTAAAGTCCAGACATAATCTTAGTAAGATCATGATAATGTGAGGACCATGTAGGTCCGTTTCTGAAATAGTCGTTTGAGGAAATAACCACAGCAATTTGAGTGGACCTGTCCAAGCAGTGCAAGACTTTGTCAGTCATCGTGCAGCTCAACTCAAGACTTAAGGAGCTCAACGACTCGGCGAACAATACCAAAGAAAGGACATTTGGGTAGGCCGCATAAAGTGCTCAAAATGTCAGACTACCATTAAAAACTGAGAAAGAAAGAAAAAAGAAAAAACATGACCCAACATAGTGTTCACATTCACAATAATTAGTAATAAATAAAAAAGTAAATAAAGTAAATATTCAGCGATGTCAATAATTATTTATATAAAACTATAGGTATATAATGATGATTTGTATAATCTCGCAATGTTACCAGGTTTCTTCACCGATGTTATTAATGTCCAAAAATACTTACTTGAATTTAAAAGGCAAAACATGGCATTTTGAAAATCTGATTCCAGAGGTGCTAAGTAGCTTTCTTGAGTCGCACTCCAAACGAATCCGATTTTGTCCCACGAATCAAGTTCAACCTTACATTCCAAGCTAAGGTAAGTACTACAGATTTCAACTGGCCTAGATTAAACGCGTTACACCTGGGTCCAATTGGTACCCAGAAATAATTTACGCCGTACTTTCGTTCTTATTACCGAACAGAACCACGAACGGAGAAACTTGTTTTAAAAATTTGATCTCTAGGTACTCTATTTTGGTATAAAATGTGGGTCAGCTCGTAAAATGGCGATAGCTAACCCACTATTTAATGTGCGTCATAAATCCTAGTACAATTTATTGGGAATAATGTAAAAGCATGTGAGACGTGAGCAAGGACTATCGATTTTCCTACCTTAACAATACCGAAGTAAATGAATGCGGTATTTTACATCGAAGTAGTCTTAAAAATTCGTATCATTTCTTATATTTTACATAGTTTAGAATCAGAATCAGAAAATTAATCAGTAATAGTTATACTGTTGCGCTATGTTTTGTCATTGATGACCTACAAATATCAGTGAAGATTACATAAAATAGAAACAAACAAAATTCACCATAGAAAACAAACAAAAAATATCAAAGCAAAAGAAAATATAAATATAAATATTGGATTATTAATAGGTACAGTAGTTACAGTGTAGTAACATTTTTCAACCAATAATTTATGAAAACCCGTTTATTTTTTTTAAAGGCGTACCATCGGGTATTTTATTATAAATTTTGGGAGCAACACCAAAGAAGCTCTTTTTAATGAATGATGTATTGCATTTTGTCGTACATAATTGATTTTAGGTAAACCGGATTGTAATTCTGGAAACATTCTACCCGTAACCTCTGTCACACATAAACACGACAACACGCAGAAAATTACAATTTCTACAGAACGTAGGAAATTGAACATATTTCAATAACATGATTTTGAAAGATCGGAAGTATGATTAAAATGACAAAGGTTCGACAGGGCCTCGGCACTCCAATTGGAGGGTTCAAACGAATTTAGACTCTAAGGTTGCCAAATTTAAAGTTATACTGCATAATGTTCGTGTGACAAACGTATTTATAACTTTAATAATATGTTTGTCTCGCTTGCACACAACGATTTCCTATAGGTATCTCGACGTCTACGTACGTTACGTCCTTCATTACTTCATTCATACTATAAGTTTAAACTTCTGCACATTCCAGTTCACAAAGTTTGCTTATTTCTCTGTAATTCATGTGCTATTGTGAAACAGGCAGTTAAAAGCCCTAAACGCGCCACTAAAGCACCTTATCATTAACACAATAATCGTACACATACATAATTAACTCCCTGTTGTCAACCTTTTGTTAAGTTAATGATAAGAGTCCTATTTATGTAAGTTTTAGTAAGCACTTTCTTGTATATACATTAATTTTAATTTTACAGCAAACGTATCTACATTATGTTCATTTTACTCGAGTGGGCTGAACCGTCGCACATTTTCTTTGTTTATTGTGAGCGACAACCCTGTAATAGTTGAATATATTATCCCTATTCACGCAATACAACCTTTTAGCATTGATATTTCGTTTCGCAAACCAGAAATTCACACATTCATACCTTCACGCTAGTCCCATGGAATTACTAAGGGAAACGAAACGTGATTTCAATTTTACTTACATTTATCATAAGGGAGGTGAGGGGGGAGGGGGCAATTTGAACCACTAGACGCGGATTTGACGTGAAGTGCTTTCACATCACCGGCTAATCCAGTGGCTTACTGAATCACCCGTCATTTGCCTTTGATGAGGCAATATTCACGTTATTGAAGATATTTGGAATGTCTGATTGTTCGGTCGTCATCTCAGGATATGTTTCCATTCAGAATTTGTTTATCATTCGTTTGTGGTATTGTTGTAATGATAATGCCTGCCACAATTTCTTCATCAGATTTTTGACTGCCATATTATTATTCCTTAAGAATGTGTGTTCAATTTACATGAAAATTGGAAATTTTAATTAGAACTGTAGCTTTGCATGGAGTTAGAAACAAATGTTACCTGAGCAAAGTTAGCGGCGTTAAAATAAAGTTTTATGATCTAACTTCCTGCGTTGGGAACAATAACTGAACAATGTATAACTCGGGCGATTGTTGCAACACTCAGCGTTCGGCTATGCACACAAGTTTATTAGTAAATATCCTGCCTATTTCATGCTTCTCATATATTAATAAAATTGCAAAAATATTTTACGCTAGTTTATAGTTCTGTTTTTCGTAACTTTTACGTAGAGGTAAAGGTATATCAATCAACTCAGCCCATCGCAGTCCACTGCTGGACATAGGCCTCTCCCAGGCTGCGTCTCAACACCCTTTCCTTCACCTTCTGCATCCAGTCGGACTCAGCCACCTTCTTAATGCCAGGGTTACGAGTCTGTCCGAAAGGGATATCGTGGCCCTGGCACACAGGCATTTGAAGGAACACGGTGGGTTTTAGTCAGTAAAAGTCTGACACTCCCTCCCGCTCCGCCCAGAGCGGGAGAAGTTATTTGATAATTTCCCACCAAAAAAAAAAAAAGAAAGCCTCCTTCTTAAGGTCGTCTGTCCGTCGGTAAAGGTATATAGAGATGTTAAACTATTTCACTGGGAAAATATTTTCCATTTGTCATTTTATCTTGAAAATAATATGAGTATGAAGTATTATTTTCCGATCACAAAATGCTAAGTTTTTGTTTTCACTACGTAAATTCAATTTAGGCTGGAGAGCTGTCCCCAAATAAGGCTTAGTGCCCATACCTTTATTTCTTGTAGCTTAACTCATTTAAAAAGAAACTTCGTTTAGAATTTAAATATGCGTGGACTGGGCAGCGCAAAAGTAAGTTTCAGTAAAGTTGTTTTTTTTTAATAAAAGTTCTGATGTAGTCAACGGGACTTCAAACAGTTTAGGCTAATGTATTTTTGAAATTTTATCTTTATGTTACACTAAAGAAAAAATACCAAAATGGGAACGTTATAAATATTCATGTAGGTATGTCATAGAACTAAAACTGATCAGGTTAGACTGGAAGCCGACCCCAACATAGTTGGGAAAAGGCTGGCAGATGATGATGACCCTACCTACCTAACTAAAAATTTGAAGACATGTGTCCTCTACCAACCTGCACTGGGTCCGCGTGGTGGATTACGGCCTGTTGGTATTTACTCTATTTGACTGTACAAAAATGAATTGATTCTTACTTTCTGATAATGGCAACACTGTCAGTACTGTCACTCAATGTTTAACCGATTGAGCCCTGTGACATAAGTCAAGTACCTGTCCTTATCTTAATGGCCGCCAGATTTATTGCCCCTGCTGCCAATGTAAATAAAGAAAGTCTCAAGTGATTTCTAAAAGCCTAAACATCCTTTGTTTAAGCTGTTTGGGCCGTCGGTGAGACTTGACGGTCAGGGACACTGACGCACTGGTGCGTCGGCGGGCCTTTATCGATATAAAACCGCCAACTGCTGTCTGATCTTTTCTCTTTTTATTTTTGCTGCGATAGGAGTCAGACATAATTCCTTCCCTGTGCAACGTTCAATATAATTGACCGTTATTTAAAGTACTGCTTTTGATTTACGCCGATAACCTAATTTCCTACACGGCCCATGCTGAAAAAAAAAAAAAACCTTTAACAAAAATCTTGTTTCATGTGATCCCGCATATTGATTCCATACAAGCCTAACAAGATCTTGAGTTCTGAAGCTAGGAGAACTTTGTCAAATGATCATAGTTCCGTCTACTAAGTAATGAATTAGTTTAATTACGGGTAGTTATTTAATTTAGCTCTTATGTTGGCCAGTTTAAGAAATAATGCTAACAAGTTGCTTGTTACCATGAACTTTACAAAACTGAAGAAGTAAAATGAAGCAAAGCATGTATGATGTAACAAAGACCGGTGATTATTCCGTACATGTAACATTGTCGATATAAATAAAATTAATTTGTTCTGGCATATACGCTATCTTGTTTATATTAAATAGATAAATAATGATTCCAAACATGTTTATGCCACATAAAATGTATTTTAGTTAGTCTGCATTTTTTTCAGTGCACTCGGGTCTCACAGAAAAAGGAGGCCTGTGTCCCCCATCAGTGGGAACATTATAGGCCGATTATGTTATGTAGGTATAAAGCATAACTCCTTTAGCAAAATAAGAAAGTGTTTATAGTTCTCCGTTTCCCTCTTAGGGATCCCTTTTTGCTGCGATTGTTTTAATATAGCACCTTTATGAAATTCAAATGAAGGCTCGAGTCCGTGAGCGTCCCTTGGCCGTTCCATACCGTTTATATTTATTTATGTATTTCTCAAACAAGAATCGCAATGCTAACTTCTATGATTTATGGCAAAGTCTACGTATTTCACAGGCTCGTTTGTATTGCAATATTGTCCGCCAAGTTTCACGGGGCACCAGTTTTGCCGTGTCTCCCCTGAGAACAATGCTCGCTGACTGGTTGTTTTATTTCGTTTCGTTTCGACGCGACAATAGCCCGGCTTAGTTGACTGGATTTCCCAGTGTTAATTACCGATTCGTAACTCATTTTTTTCAGCTTTTCTGTGTGGGAAATCCAATGAATCATATCTGCCGGGCATTCGAACCATTACGGCGCGGCGGGCGGTCGCGTCGGTGGTGTTATGGTTCGAGTAAAAGCCAAACTTCATTAAAGCTTTATTCGATTCGATCTATTCCCTGAAATTAAGGAGATTAGTTTGAAACAGGCGAGAACTCATCAGAGTAAAAGAAAGGAGGCTAAGACCATTACACGTGGAGCACGACTTGATGGAAAGAACTAAGAGGATTTTATGAATTACTTGTTACTAGTTTCGTCTGTAACTCAGACTGATGTTTGTACCAATCGAAAGTACGATCTAATGAACGGGTCAGTGATGAAAGTAGTATAAATATTAGTACAGTGAATACCACGTTTTATGCAAATATAATTTACATACCTATATCCTTTGAGTAAATACATATTGGCAAGAGTTTTGAGTAATTATTGACAAAGCGAATACTTAGATAATATACATATGTGAGTGGTTGACCAAAAAGGGACCTGGAGGGATTGGAAACCGTTAATTTTTTTTTTGAATTTTTAATTAATAATTAATAATAATTAATAATTTTTAATTTTTAATCAATTATTTTCCCTTGAGGTCCCTTTTTGGTCAACCACTCACATATAGTCAGCTAGTTTGGAACAAATTAGGTAGGTACCAATCAATCGAGCAATTAATCTTTACGGGTGATATGTATAAATAACAACTCATGGATCTTGTTATTTGATCTGAAATAAATATAAGAATTATTATAAATAAGTAGAAACAATTAAGCAAAATTTCTTAATAGGAATATTATACTTTGAGAACAAACAAGTCAGTTATTATAAAGTGTAATCATTAATTATTCAATGGATTTTGGCATGGTACACACGACTACACATCAAGCTATACGTCTCCAGTATACGCTGACCTCTCATTGTACGGAAATCCTACACAATGCGAGACCAGCTTATACTGGAAATGTATAGCTTGATGTGTAGCCGTGTGTACACGATGATTAAAATACATACTTAATTTCTTTATCCTATAATTATTAAAGAAAAAAAACTACGTCTTAATTCACAAGATTGGTCATTGCTCCTCTACTGGCAACTGGCAACCTACGTACCTAGATGTATGGATAAGTTTAGAAAAGACATTGTAACACTAATGTTAGCCTGATTTTAAAAGGTTTATAATTGTACCACAACACAATAAAACCAAAACATTACCTAGAATATTATTGTTATATTTTTAAATTATACACTTTATCCTATAAATCACTAGATTTATTCAGTTAGGTCATGCCGAAATAATAAAGTTACTGTTATCTTATGGAAATGTGCCAAATCGGAATGAGTTTGGGAATGACGTTACTGATAGTTAATATTCCTATGATAACATTAAATTACCTAAATGTTTTTCTTTGTAGAATTAACTAGAAAAGTAAAAATAATAACAGTAAAAAGCAAGCGAACTGTTAACTTTTCAATAGAAAATATAGGTACAGACGCGCATAAAAATATGAACCCCTAAAAATCCGCGTTATATACTCGCTAGCTTACTATCATAGGTACTAGTACCGTCTGGGTGAGCTCTAAGCAGGAGTGGGGAGGCTCCCACCTTTACGAGCTAGCCACGTGCGAGCCTCCAGTAATTTTTGATAAAATTGTATTAAGGCGCTGCTCCACAGCAACCCACGGCTGAGCTACGCAAGTACGCATGTGTACGCTTTGTCTGTAAATGTAGGTGGGATCGTGGACTGTGTGACCCACGGCCACGTTACTACCGAATGTGTGGCTGGCAAACAAATTAACCGCGCAGTTAAGAGCGGCTAACCCGTCATAGTTTTCATACAAACGCCCGTACTGATAATGGCGTTGTAAAACATCTTTCTTTGTAATTTTTGAACTAATAGGTATTTTTGTGCAGTAATACCTAGTTCCTATGACGGCAAAAAATAAAAATTTGGTGAAACAAATTTAGTATAAGCCTGCAAAAATCTGCTTTTTTCTACAAATTTTGCCAGAACTTTGGCCGTTCATAATGTACTCATAAATTGTAAAAGTCAAAAAAACATCGTCATAGAAACCTAACACATAAATGGAACTTCTAAATTACAAACAATTAATTCACAAATTAGTAAGGCTTACTCAAAAATACGTATTTCCTGGAACAAGTTTTATGAAATTTCCGCACACCATTTTTCGTACGTGCACATCTGCACATCCTACGTAGCAGTGGTTGGTCGACTTTACATGTATTTCGACTGACTGTGGCACGGCTCTATTCTGTATTACAAGTCAACTCACTTGCGCTAATATTGGGCATGATGCCTTAAATGTTATGTCGCCAGCCAAAGAACGGATGGTACTAATTTCTCAGGCGACTTAAGGGCTTCCAACTTACGATCGGTCGGATTTTCCGAGTTTTCTTGTGATATTTTACGAGAATTAAATGTAACAACTGAAGACCATGTCATTAGATCTCATTTTTGTATAACCATAATTTTTTTATTAACTGTGTGTTTATTAACTGTATTTCTATTAAAATAGTGCTACCTTATTTATTTCTATTATGAATATCGTGGTTTTCAATTTTATTCTTTTTGATGTAAAATTAATTAAATTTCCTTTTTGTTACAGGTAACACTTATTCCGAACTCGAGATCTACTACAGCAGTGTCACTAGGTACCTAGGCAGGTAGGATATGGCAGGACCCCTTCATTGCACCCAATACAAAATGTGCTACTTCGTACTCCTAAGGCCGTAATTACCACACTTGTGCGATGTGCCATGTTATAGGCCTTCAAAAGTCAAATACAAAATATTGTATTTGACTTTTGAAGACCTGTAACTGTTTGTGTATATGTATATCTTTATATTTAAATAATATTATTTTATTCCTCAATTCTCACTATTGCAGCTACCACTGTTTGTCTCTGCATCGCCTAAAGGTTGACTGGTAGAAAATGCCTATGGCATTAAGTCCGCCTCTGTACATTTCTGTGCTTAAAGTATTAAATAAATAAATAAAATATTTTATTTCACATAAACCTACATGGTGACTTATGAAACAACAGAAGCTAGGTGCACGGTTCTAATTGGACGTTTCCTATGTAGAAGAGCCGGCAAGAAATTCAACGGTTGCTCTTTTAAACAAAATGGCTTTAACAATTGTTTTCAAATTACAGTGATAATAGGTATGGGAGGACAGTGTAGGTCTGTCAACAAGTACCAGGTAACAAAATAAAAATGGTCTACAAATCTACAGTATAATAGGCCACAAAGCCTTCCATCTCCTAATCCCTCTTAGGAACTGTAACTATGCCTAAACCATACGATAAATTCACAGTTAAAGGCTTATTTCTTCTACATTGTTGAGCACAACTCAAAGTATCAACACAGTCCATCGCACGAGTCGAGCTACGTGCTTCACTAAACTCGTTTGAGTCCGACGCTATTTCACTACTTCACCGGTGCTTAACCAGCGGTGGTATATTAAAAAATCCAGCGCTTTAATATTGATAGTTTGTTGAAACCGCCGCGTTCCAGCTCAGCGAAACTGTAACTTTACTAAATCATTTAAAAAGTAGCTAGGTACGTACTGTCCGCTCTCGGGCGGATTTCTGAATAGTTACACCAATTGTTAAAAGTTTCAGCTTAACTGCCATTTCTCATCGTTCCGGAGATGAAATTTGGACAACCCTCGCAATGTTACAAGTTGACTATTATTATTATTTAGTATCAAAGACCCGGTTGTTATAGTTATTAACGCCTTTGGATTATTGATGTTATTGCACCATTCGCCTTAGAACGTTTCTCGGGGAAGGAACTGGCAGTTTCCTTTATTTGGTGTTATATGTGATTTTTAGGATATTGCTTTAGTACGGTTAAATGGATTATTAGGTATTATAGAAAACTAATCATTTACAAAGTCTAAATATGCTCACACTCAGATGGTGGCATAATAATATGAGCTAGCAACAAGTTATAATCAACCAGTTTAAAATAAATTGTATTTTAATTCGTATAATATGCAAAAACATGCAGGTAAATGCTTAACTTATAACACCCCTCATTTTGTGTCGTGGCTTTCAAAAACTCTTTTAAAATATAATGAATAAATAATTCTGCCTACCCTAATTTATCTCTCCATTTCATCTCTAATGCCTTCATTGAAATTGCTTTTATCTATTTTGGGGGTAAAATTTCTACTTCGATATCACTCATGAAAGATCACAGAAGTCTTTGATTAAGTAATAACAATTGGATAAAATTAGCGACTGGAATTAATTGTAGAAAATCTTATTTATACGAGAGCAGAGTGGGATGAGGTCTCGAGGCCCTGTGAGAGGATTAATTATAAGCATTAGCTATATAGATGTACTTTAGGTTTTGTTACGCTTACATTTTCTGGCTTTTGGGACACAAAAATAAATATTGTAACAGTTGGACGTCTGCACACTAAAATAAATTCATGTTTGCTATCTGGGAGAGCAAAATTTCATAATTAATGCACTCTTGCTGAGGGCTAAGCGTCCGAAAATACAGTATTTTGTTATTACTACGCTATGTTTGCACTGTGAAAACACAATGAGTTTTCAGTTTTCAAGTATAATATCAGCACATTAGTTATTTGTATTTTACATAGTTCGTTGTACTCGTTGTTTGCGCGTTATGTATCGTCTAGAAACATTGACGCGCATATAGTAAAGTTACTCACGTCTAGTTTGAATAAGGAACTATATAAAGGTAGGCCGAGACGCACGCGAACGCTCACATACTCACATTATACCCACTGAAACGCTCGTGAGCGTAACCCGGGCTACTTACATACCGTCTCTCTATGTTTCAACACAAAGGCAACCTTATTCAATAAAATTCTATGCCCCACTGGGAATAGTTCAATAAAATGCCCTCACAAAAGGTGTTATAATGAAACTATCTTACAAACAAAACGTGGGGGTTAGTTTATTACAAAAAGATCTTTTTATTTTCCTAGCGCACTTTGTATGAGCCCTGAAAGATCTTTGAATAAACTTTATATTTCTTCCCGTGGGTGTTGTGATTCAGGGAAAAATCTCAGGTAGATAAGTAGTATTATCCTTCGTTCTTATGACAAAATCCTTCTCCTATTCGTTCCTTAGTATTCGGGTAGGGAAGCCCCACGCTCAGGACATTTATGGGCTATTATGATTGATGATACCTAAGATTAGTACGACGTAATGAAGATGGTACTCAACCGATATGGTACTCATACTTCTTCTTACTTGTCAACTAGCTTATGTAATATAAACATGATCGTTCGCCTGGTATTACTTGAACCTACAACAGCGGTTGGGTTTCATGGATGATATATTGCACTAATATTGACAGCTTGATGGTCGAGCGCTTGCGGGTTTCATATTTACGTAATATATAACGGTTCCACAAAATAGTATCAGTTAGAAAAGTGCTTTTAAAGTGGCATAAAATTTTCCAACCTATGGATTTTGATTTCAATTGAACTCTTCCACTTATTTCACGCTTGATGTATTCGGTAAACGCCATCAGAATTCCAATCGCGCGTAAATCGAGGCTCGCTCATGCTGCACAACAATGCGTAGTCTTCTCCGTTCCCCGGTCTGTATACGCATGACCAGAGCCAAATACCTTTCACGGGCAATCCCCTAGCATGCCTGCATTGTGCAACTCCGAACGGGCCCGACAGTGGGAAGTGTACGAAATCAACCAAGTGTTGCAGATAACCCTATGTGCACATTCAACACGAACAGACTCACAACGCTTCAGAAAAAACGGGAAAAAACTACGTGAATAAGCTCACAGCTATTAAACGCTCTCCGTTCTTTTCCCAACATGAGCATCGTGACATTAACAGCTTCCCAACTCGAACTAAAAGGGGAAAGTCGAAACATAAGGTGTCAAATGTTGCGTTATAATACCCATTACATTAAGCGCTAAGTCATTCCACAGCAGCAGTTTGATGTTGTCACGATACGCGACATTATACGCGCAATGTGGCGTATCTAAGTCGGGAATCTATATCAACCTAATGCAACGGAATATCGGTCACGTTTAAACTAAATGTTGCTTTAACTTGACTGTTTGTAGTTAGTGTTAAGCCGTCTCGCTCTCTCCGGACAGAGTCGCCCGGACCCCTTGCAAATTGAAATCGCAAAGGGTTCACGCCGCGCGCCGTACGCCGCGCCGTGCCGTCAATAAACATTGAACGGAGCGAAACGTATCATTGTTCTCTGTATATTTTAATTATTAGACACGGCCCGGGGGCCTGGCCCGCGGGTGCGAAGGGCCTTTAATGGTAGCGATCTTTCGTTCTCTGAAGGAGTACGTGGGTTGTTTCCTTTTACCTTTGTTGTTTTATGCTTGGTGCGTTTAATAATTAAATATGATCCGCAACTATGATTTTAGTTATGTTAACGGAGTTGGAAAATGAGTGAGCATTATGATTAAATAATAACAGGTTGAAGGCTCCCATAGACAGGCGTGATGTGACACTAGCGTCGCACTGCCTGCCGCGCCCGCGATATCGCGCCAGTCTGCACGAGCCTTTATTTTCTAGACATGGTCGAACAAAATATCTCATAATATAATTTTCTTACCTTACGAAAGGTAAGAAAATTATATTATGAGATATTTTACCTGAGACCTGCCTCGAGAAAGTAACCAAAAATAGATCTTATTTGCTTACCCTGATCAATACGTTCGGTGAGCCTTATAAACGAACGCTTGGGTTGTTGCTTAAGGCCCAGCCTTTAATAAATTAACCGATTTGAATATGCTTTACTTGTATCTTCTGTGAACAGCTGCTAATCTCGTACACATGCCACTCTGTGGCGTTTATTGTTGTAGCAAATAAAATGAAAAATAAACAAGAGTGGGGATCGTAAGGGGATTAATGTTGGCAGAGACGGCTGACGACAACGTAGATGTGCTAACACAACAATTTGCAAACGATTCGATTTGTTACCACTTGAATATTTCCAACGATTATTGTTTTAAATCTGGCTTTCAGTTTTAGGTATGCTTTTGAGTGTTAACAACGTTTACGACTTTACGGCATTTCATACAAACTTTCAAGCCCTTGTTTTTCGAAAAGACTGAACCGATTTTAATGAAACTTCATACGCATAAGAAGGATACAAAGGTCAAAAAAGTTAGTTAGGAACATTTTAGAAAAATAGTGTGACAGCCAAATTAGACCGATTTTAAATTTTCCATAGAAACAGAGATTTCCAGTTATCTGTTTTTAAATAAGACATTTCGAAAATGTTCCCTGATAAATTTTCTCTGGTAAATTGTTACTCTGTCGAACATATACATAATATGAGTAGTAACAATCAAGACAAGTAGTTTTTAGAAAAAAGGTATAAAATTGTGAAAAGTGCAACACTTTTTATCATTGTTTTTAATATTACAAATTATTAAGTTAAATTAAAAATATTAAGGGCCATACAAATGCGCGTCGCGCACCGGCCGTCACCGTTCGGTTTCATAGGGAATATTTATTTTTAGTAACGAAAATATGAATATTTGAAAAAAATCACAGGTTAAATTATAGATGATAAAATAGTCTGTTTATACAAAAAAAAAACATGAAAATATCCTAAGTAGTTTGAAAGTAAGATCATTTTTCATGCTTTGGGTAGACATTACTTCCTGAATTTATTTCACAAAGTATTTTGTTACAGTACTTAAATATTCACATATAGAATTGATGTGTATGAGTTCTAGTTTAACAATTTTTATGCATAACTTACTTGCATTTTATGAAGGCGTAATTAACAGATTTTAAAGTCACTAAAATAATATATCTGCACCTTAAGTGGCCTATAAGACAGTGCGCTCTCACCTATAATTATAGAACACAATAAAGAAGCTTGAGTGCGTCATACGTGACACAGTTATAATTATAAACGGGACGTATTTAATAGCACTTTAAATTTGATGAAAACAGCTTTAAAATTGTATTATCAGCACTTTAAAATAATAATACATCTATAATTTAATATTATCACTTTAATAAACATGAACCAAATTAATTACAAAATTAATAGTAAACAGTATAAAGTAATAATTTTATACACAACATAATTCAAATACCTTTAAAAATAATGGTTTACACTATGACTGACCACCAATAGAGGGGATCGCACGCTCGCTTCGCTCGCTCGCCTTCGCCCGTTAACTGGTCACTGTTGTAACCGTTTTTTTGGTAAAGGGGTGGAAATCCTCATGAATGTATTCCGCCCTGGGGTGAATGGACGGGTCTGTCAGACTTCTACTGACTAAAACCACCACTTGCACCAGAGACTACCTTCAACGCAGCCCCCAACTGGTGCGCCGCGCCGGCCCGCCTCTGCGGGCCCCGTCAGCACTGTTCTAACCTAATCTAACTCAAATGATTCAATAACAGTAGATGGTATCATACCAACCACAAACAAATTGTTTTTAACTAAAATTGAATCATTTGACTGAGTCTTTGCTATTTCAACGGTTTGCTATTTTGACTGTTCATTAAATTAATTTTAAAGCTAAATATACAACATTAGTTTCTCGAAAAAAATCAGCTGTTCCCTACATTTGTGTTCACTTAAATCGACAAAATGTATGGATCAGCTGATTTTTATTTCACGATTTCAAGGTTGGTCCCACAGAAAAAAAAATATCAAAATGATGAGTACGATGACCCCTTTTCGGGTTTAGTATAAACAAAAACTAATGTTGTATATAGTGGAAGCCATTATTTTTATAGTTCATTTGATTAATTTTAAAGTTAGACATTTTAAAGTGTGAAACATTATTTTTAAAGTGCGTTTATATGTAAGATATTCCTCATTATAAACCGTTCCTATGAGTCAAGAACCGTTTTATTACCGACCAAGTAAACAATATTGTTAATAAATGCGTGAACTGTAATGCAGAATTACTCACTCCTCGTGTAAATTACACTTTTTTTCGTTGCAACGCAGACACGCAATCGCCTTTTTAGGGTTACGTACTCAAAGGGTGCCAACTATTACTAAGGCTCTACTGTCCGTCCGAGCGTCCGTCTGTCACAGGGCTGTATCTTTTGAACCGTAATAGGTACACACTTTATAATTATAACAACAAATAATAAAAATAAAATAAAGTAAAAAAAATAAAGGGGTCCTCATACAAGAAACGCGTTGAAGAAATATGTAGTGTTAAATATCGCACGGTGGTACGGAAGCGGAACCCTTCGTGTGCGATTCCGAATATCACTTCGCCGCTTTTTTGCGACAGAAAGCACCGCATTTATCATTAAAGCTTAGCTTTTACCGCAAATGTAAATTAAATGGTCGTGTCCCCTCCCTAAAGCACAAATGGTTTGAATTAAAATCTCTACTAAATTAAAGTAAAGAATGTAAAAGATACTTTTGTTTTCTGTTTTTTTTTTTAAGTCACTTTACCTACAAACCCTTAGTAAACCTTATGCAGCTTTTTGAGAAATATCAGAAGTAATCGCATTGATTTTAATTTGAGCAGGGTTGCATCCGGATTCTTTCAAAAGTTTTTGGTATACCCTTTTTTCTATACTTTTCTAAGTAAGTTAATTAATTTGTACAAGTAGTTAATTTTAGTATTGTTATGTGTATATGTTCATGTTTATTCTTACGGGGGTGACATGTTTAAACCTGAACAAACCTTCATTAATAAATTAAGATTTAAAAAAAACCGCTTGAATAGACTTTATACTATATTTTTTACCAAAAAATGTGTAGGAAGTCTGTAATAATACCATGCAACTGACAGATAGGCCTACTCGTATAAGGTAATAAAAAAAAACAAAACATAAAATCCCAGTTCCATAACTAATTTGAAATCATTAACACCGGTTCCGTTTGGTGCCGGACGTAAAGAATAGCACCATCCAATTTCTTCCCGTGGGTGTCGTAAAAGGCGACTAAGGGACTTACTAGAGAATGGGCAGCAGCTTTCTCAATGCATTTTTAAAACCATACTGCGATTGCCAACCCGCCTGCCAAGCGTGGTGATTATGGCAAATCCCCCCCTTTTTTGGCATAAGTCCAGCAGTGGACGTCTCTCGGCTGAAATGATGATGATGAAGAATACCTACTACTAAGTAGTCTTTCAGAGAGAGAGATAGAGCAGTGGTGGCCCAGTGGTAACGGCCTCGACTTACGAGTAGTAAGTAGGTCGTGGGTTCGAACCCAGACAGTTTTTTTTAAATATTTCATCACGGCTCTCAAAACTGTGAAGGAAAACATAGTGACGAAACCGGCAAGTACTAGATCAAAAAAATTAAAGACATGTGACATCTACCAACCTGCACTGGGCCCACGTGGTGGATTACGGCCCACTCCCTCTCACAGAAAGGGGAGGGGGGAGTAAGAACATTATAGGCTGATATCTAAGTTATGTAAGTAGTCTTTCTGAGCAATAAGGAGCGATCTTCGCAACAATCTGTACATACTTGCAACGTATAATGGCAGTAATGTTGCAGAATTTCCTTACAAGACAATAACAGTAAACTTAGTTTACAACTGGCCCCACAGTTTCATCTCGATAACGCAATTTGTGTTAGAGACGGCCATCGGGGGGGCGTAGAAGCTCAATTACGAAGGGAAATTGTTGCTAGGCTAACATAGCTATGCTAAATATTGGGGAAAGGTTGAAATGTGCACTTTAGCTGTTCAATTAACTTATTCTTTACGTTTAATCTGGTATTTGGATGTCTGGACTTTTGCAATAAACATGCATTTTTTTCCCCACTGTGTATGCATTTTGCAACTTAGAACACGCAAGATTGATAACTTTAGTTTTCTAAAAATTCGAATAGATGGCACTGCTCAGTCTTAAAACATGTATATGTTTTACTTTTCACTTATCGGTGATAATGTCGATCTAGATTCTGAATAGCGCTATGGTTTGGTTCGCACTATTTATTTACGAGTATCACACTAATCACATCACATCACAGTATTATTCTATCTTATAGGCTAATTTTTATCCCAATATTCCCACGGGATCGAGACTTACTCGTACGTGGGTGAAACCGCGGGGTGCAGCTAGTAATATTATAAATGCGCAAGTGAGTTTGTTTGTTACGCCTTCACGCTAAAACGGCTGAACCTATTTGGATAAAATTTGGCACATGGGTAGACCATAACCTAGGTTAGTACATAGAATACTTTTTATAACGGTATTTTTACGGAATCGAGACATATGGGGTGAAACCTTGGGGCGCAGCTAGTGTTATATAATACAGCCAATAATGAAATCATATATGCAGGTAAGTCTCGCCACTCTTAATCCTCCTATACGGCTTGTCCTTAAAGGCCAAGGAAAGCCGATACTGATAACAGTTGCTTGTTAATAAAGCCTTGTTCTAATAATTATATCTTAAGTAGGTAAGTGCAACACTCTAAACGACAATAGTGACTAAAGTTACTTTTAAGCTAAGAAAGTAGCGAATGCACTTATTACAAGCTAGCAATAAACACAAATTGTGTTTCAAGACGAGCAGTTTATTTGGTAAGTAAATGCACAAACAGGGAAATTAATTGGTAATTAAATTGACACTACGCCATTTTTCCGTACTATGCTATAACCATTGACCTATAAACCTATGGACTTGCCATACCAACAAAATTAGCGTGACTACCTACAAAAATCGAGTACTTAAAATGGCTGCCTTTTATAGGGTTGTTACTGCGAGTGCGAGAGAGAAAGCAAGCAACCGTTGACAGCACACTGTCGAGTTTTGTACCACAAAACTTGGCATTAAACATGGTGACCGGTCACGCATAGACAGATTTTGACGTCACACAAAAGTGGTGCCAAATTTAGTCCTTGACAAACATATAGATATCTCTTTTTTAGGGTTCCGTAGTAAACAAGGAACCCTTATAGTTTCGCCATGTCCGTCTGTCTATCTGTCTGTCTGTCTATCTTTCTGTCTGTCTGTCTGTCCGTCCGTCCGTCTGTCCCCGGCTTAGCTCAGATACGCTTAGTCCTAGAAAGCTGTAATTTGGCATGGGTGTACTGTGTAATCAAGCCAAAAAAGTTGTGAAATAAACCATGAAAAACATTTTTTTTAGGGTACCTCCCGTGCACGTAAAACGGGGATGATATTTTTTTTTCTCATCTAATACATGGTGTGGGGTATCGTTGGATTGGCCGTTCAAAAATATTGTGGGTCTGTGAAAAACATTTTTCAATTCTGAGATCCGTTTGCGTAATATTAGAGTCAAGTGTCGTCGTCCCCCCGCCAGCTAAATGGCTGGTTTTGGTTATGTGAAAAAATTCATGGCAGTAGTATATATAATGAAATTAAAAGGAAAACTATCACAGCTAAGTAGGGTTTACAAGTTAACGAGTAATCGTCGTCCAACTTTTAATTTGCAGTTGAAGAACTGACCGTAACGTATATGATGTATGGGAGAGTATGTTTTGGGATGAATTCATCCTAACTACGGAACTCTTCATTGTGCGTGGTCCGACACGTACTTGGCTGGTTTTTCATATGTAGCTCTTGATGAGTTAGAAAGAAACAAAACGCTTTTTGACATGACTGTGTCGTTAAGATAGATATTTGTATAACTATTCTTCATATAGTAGAATATGCCGTCTCCATAGTATTCCTACCTCAATGACTATAACCATTTCATACAACTATCAAAGAATGACAGTTGTGATTTGAATAATACAAACAATTTAAGATGGTAGTAAATCTACTCAGAAAGTAATGAGTGTATTTCAATTCCCTAGGCGAAGCATTTTCGATGTCATTTATAGCGTTTGTGTCTTCAAAAACAAGAGATCCAGTAAAATAAAATTGTTTTCATGTACATAATATTATATTTATAAGATATGTATATGTTATAGTAAATATAATGTGTATTATAAGTTTATATTTATGCCATCTACTCTCTCCACCACGGAGAGAGTAGATGGCGGGTGCTCTGTTAGAGACGTACAATGAGAATTTTTATAAAAAATATCTAAATGAATTTTAATTAAATTAGGTACTCAAGTAGCTAGTAACTAGGTTATAAACTTGTATTACACATACAAACATACATATTATATTTACTATAACATATACATATCTTATAAATATAATATGTACATGAAAACAATTTTATTTTACTGGATCTCTTGTTTTTGAAGACACCAACGCTATTAATGACATCGAAAATGCTTCGAATGCACCATCTACAACTGATAAAAAAAAAACTATTTCCCAGTACTCCTTTGTGTTTTCTACATAAGCCTTGGTTGACTGGTAGAGAATGCCTAAGACATTAACGGCCGAACCCAATAACTTATTTTCAGTTAAAGACAGATCGCTATTGATGATAGACAGTATAATATATCTATGCTCGGATGGCGTCTCATAATCATTGATAAAGGCTATCTATCTAACGAAAACAATAAGTAGGTTTCTCTACTTCGCCCTCCCCTGCGTTCCATTACAACCAACATCACTTTAAAAAACAACATGTGTAATTAGGGTTATATTAAAACTTCTTTGTTTTGTTGTTTTTGTTCTGGATTAAGATATAATTCCGTAGAGCCATATTTGTTATGGCCGCGAATCAAAATACGAGTACAACCTGTTACTGACCTGCAAATTGCAAAAAACGTAATAAAATTTGAATTTTGCGGGCTACCTTAGCGCATTAATGTTTTTTTTTTTAACTTAAATTCATGTTGGAATGGTGCTTGCACGGGGGGTGTTAGTAAGGGGGGGTTAAATTTCTGTTTTCGAGATATTTGTTTTTTTTTTTTTATATTACTTTAAATTAAAAAAAAACATCTATGATCATTATTGCAAGTACTAAAGAGTTCATTTTAGCTTGGCTAGTTTACGTTTATCCCTGCAATTCGGGGAATACCCAAATCTGCCATCTGTAGTACTGTCCTGTCAAACAAATCGTATATTGGGACGCATACTTTGGCATTTTCATACAAAGAGATATCTGTTGTATGGCATACACCCTCCTATCAGTAGATAGCGTGGGCCGGTATGATTCCTAGATTATTGGGACGTTAAAACCATCGATAGATATATTTTTATATCTCCAGTAGGCCGAAACTGGTGATATATAGGTTATTGGGTTCGGCCGTAAGTCCACCTTTATCCCTTTTTTGTATGTAAAAAAAATAAATAAATAAATATCCACACATATGTGATGATGATGATATTATGATGGATACGAAAATCCTAATCTTGATTTTCGTACCATGTTGTTTACTTAAAATCGGCCTTAATTTTTTTCAAAGAATAGAATACCTACTCTTTATTTTGTAGGCACCATAAAAATTACAGATATAAATGTTGAAATTTGACATAGGGTGACACAAACGCATACAAACGCTTTTGGCGTTGTAAAACATATTTCTTTGAAATTTGTGAACTAATAAGTATCTTTAGCACTATAAATTAAAAAAAAAAACGCATCGTTAGTAACTAGAACACGGGCCAGTAGCAACAGCATTCTGAAAACAGTGTCAGAGAGTTTGTATTCTCCCATTTTGAAGCATTCTAGGGACAGGAACTTGTACCTTGCCATGCTTGGTCATCTTTTGTGCAAAGTGTTTTAAACTCTTATAATCATAATATTACTTTGGTTCCTAACGCTAGCTATAAGTATTACTAACAATATGGATGTTTGTAGTCATTGTATTTTTTTTTTTTTATCATTTTTTATATTGAATCAGAAAAAAAAATTGGAGAAACATATTCAGTATAAGCCTGCAAAAATCTGCTTTTTTACACAATAAGACATGATAGGAAAGCATACTGTACTAAATATTAAATACTAAATATTCACTTACATTTTCTGATCAGACCGTGAGCATTATTACTTAAATACCTAGAATCCTATTGATGCCGTATTCAAGCTGATCATATCACTAAACTAGCTCATTACCACATCCAGCCTCTCGTGCAGGCTTCACTTTCAACTGTCTCCCGCCATTCGTGATGATTGACAGCTGACATTAGTGACAGCTACCTCGCTACCGATGTGCATGAGCTAATGTTTATAAATCTACTATAAAATAATAATTATGTAGATACACTACACCATCAAAAAAACTAGCCAGCCTTAGAGTAGTTGCATATGATGTGTAACAACTAATATCTCACCTTGGTAATAATCAATTGCGCAGCGACAGAAATTACCCCCTTTACTTAAAATATATATAGTACTTACTAATTCCATGCGTACACTAATTCCATGCTATTAAAAACTACTTACTTATTCCATGCTCAAGCTGTCACTTTATGTTACACACTTCCGTCCCTTTTCACGAAATCACTCCTATTGAAAGAGAAAAGATGTACACACATCAAAAACACAACATGCATCTCTAATTCTCTGATTACCGCACTTAGTACTACAAAATTGTGATCAATTATTAGTTTTTCGCACTAAGTACATTTTGACTGCCGTGGTATTAAAACAAGGCAATCTGTTACCGAGTTAATGCCTCGTCATTTATAATTAATTACAAATATAAATTATTATAGATGAGTTTGATTTCAAATTGTTGCCGCTTCATTATTTATTTAAAGCTTTGAATATCATAATATTGTTGGGGATACGTTTTGGCAGGCTTTTGTATAAATTACCTTTTAAAATGCAGTTTATTTGTCATTTGGCAATTTTCGAGCAGTGACGTATAATTATAATTATCTTCTATCTATCTATAACATATTAATTATAACATCAATAATTATGAAAGATTTCCAAATATATATATAAATAAATCAAGCCGTTATATTTCTACCAAAAAAAGCTTTGATTGAAGTCAAAGTCAAAGTCAAATTATTTTATTTGTTTAAGGTATTTATTTATTTAACAGTTTTTTGAGGAGTTTGTTTAAGGTAATATGGTACATGGTATAAAATTTTCACTATGTTTTGCCTTGCAAGGCGTACAAATTAGGTGTAAAAAAATAAAATAAACTACAAACTAAATAAAACTGTTTCAAACAAGTAACGTCGTAAACAAGATTAACATGTGAATCGGAAATTTCTTATTTTATGCTTCTATCATCCAAAAACTCATTGATAGAGTAGTAAGCCTTTTCAATCAATAATTTTTAAGTTGCGATTTAAAATGGTTTATGTTGGTAAAGTTTTTTAAAGTTTTTGGTAGTTTGTTGAAAATCTTTGGACCCATGCCGAGACAACTCTTTAAGAAAAGTGCAATATTGTGTTTTTTTTTTATTTTAGTGTGCTTTGGTGACGTCTAGTATTAAGTTTTTCAAATATAGACAGATTCTCCTTAGCAAATATTGAAATTTCATAAATATAGAGGGATGGAAGCGTAAGTATTTTTAAACTAACGAAAAATGGTTTGCAACTTTCAGTGGTTTTTAACAAACATATGGCTCGAAGACATTGTTTCTGGGCCTTGAATGCCATTTCTCTATTGGTAGAGTTGCCCCAAAATATTATGCCGTAACGAAGAGTTGTGTAGTCATATGCATGATAAGCAGTAAGGACAGTATTACGATTTGCAACCTTATTCAAATTGTGTAAAGCATAGCAAAATGATGTTTTTTTTTTTATCATAGTCTCCATGTGTGTATTCCATGTCAGGTTTTCGTCTAGCCAAATACCTAGAAATTTGGTTCGTTCCGTTTTAATAATCTTATTTTGGTCACAATTAATGTCAAGAATTTTAGGATTAGTTCTTTGTTTAAATGTCATTATTTGAGTTTTATTAAAATTAATCTGTAAGTTGTTATTATTTAGCCATTGAATTATTAGACTTAAGCTACTGTTTATGCCATTTTCATATGTGTCACTATTTTTAGTCGTTGTTGAAAGTCTATTATATTAAAATATACATTCAAATAAATCTCCTTTTATCAGCATCTGCCTGAATTCACTCCCAAACGCATCCAAACTGGTTCAAAATATTATTTGACATTTTTCGCGTTACCCAGAAAGAAGTGTGTTCAAATGGAGTGTTAAAAACTCCGTCGTTTTTACCCTTATTTTATTTTTCTATTTACATAGCTCTGTTTGTGAATGTGTCATACATGAAAGGTGTATTTTCATGTTTGTGCACTTTACCTACACGTCGGTTATTCATCAATGAATATTTGTTATTTTATTTTCCTATTGGTTGGTTCGTAAAATGGTTACAGCCAAGTTATGTATGTGAAAATATTTCCCAGGTAGGGTGTCAGAATTCTGTTAGTGTATTTATGAGCTCTATTTTGTTCGTGGAAACGTTTTTAGTACTGTAATATTCAAACTCAATTTCGATGCAATATATTATTACACGTTGGAACTGAGTTTTGTTTTTCTCAGTTTTGTTTTGTTTTTCTGAGTTTTTGGTTTAAGTTTTGCTTTTGAGCGAGAAAAAAACAAAGGCAAATAATTAATAGTATTTAAAAACTGGTAAAGTGCATTTCGGACCACGCACAATGAAGGGTTACGAAGTAGGATGAATCTCTCTCAAGAACATTTAAAACATATTCTCCCATAGATTCAAACTGTAAATGTAAGTTTGTAGCACAATATTGAGTGATTTACCATGTCATTTTAAGACCATTTTTTTAAAGACATTTTTTTAGGGTTACCTGTAATCTATAAGTACTTATAGAACTATTCTCTGTATTATTTTAAAAAATGTAGGCATAGCAGTTTCGGAGATAAGGTGGTATGGTAAATTTTCACCTATTTTCTTTAATAACTTTAATAATATATTTATTTTGAAATTATAAAACAAATATATTTGAAATCCTCAATGTCGTACTAACATAGTTTTGAAGTAATTTGTAATACTAAAACACTATGGGCCTTCGAAGCCGAAGCGAAGATAATAAAGTTTTATTTATTTAAAAAAGGCTTTTTGGTGAACAACGAGGACATCTAGATAATATGTTTGAAAAATAAACTCATACTTTAATCTAATAGACATAAATAAGAAATGAAAAGACGTTACATCTTTCTTGAATATTTACAAATTTAAGCAATATGATATAATTTTCTTTGTAATACTCGTACGAAACCATTTTAAACCAATAGAATATAATATGTTTACCTTTCCTTTAATGACGAGTACCACGCAAAGCACACAGTTACCGTCATGTCTACATTGTCAGCATCTGTCAACACGCTGATTGGCTGCGACGGATCTTCTTCAGATGTTTGCCAAAGCTATGTTCATTCGTCTAAGTTATGTGTAGGACTACTGTGTCTATGAAGCGATTGTGCATACAAATCGATTAGGCTGTGACCGCACAATGCGACGCCGACGTGCGACGCTCAGCTTTCAGCACTAATTGTCTGAGACAAGTCGAATGATTCATATCTATTGGCTGATTAGGAATCGGTGCATTCAAGGTATCTAAACATAAATTTCTATAAACTTATTATTCTGCTAATACACTTTACAATAATGACAGTAGATACCTAAATCATACATCTTATTCGTTCCTGAAGCAGCCATGCGGTCTTTTTACAAAAAAAAAAAATGATTGACTAACTTTTCCGCACGACATTAATCAAAACATATACAAATAAACTGTAAACACAGTATTTAAAGATAAATTACTCGTCAATAAATTCGCCAATTGGGAAACAGATTACGCTAATGATGTCTGTGTTTAAACTCTATACTTAATGCGATTAATCGCCAATGTTGGTAAACCCTTATATTGTATAGTTACTACGCGTACGACTAGTGATTAAATAACGTTAATTAAATGTTGTGATTAGTTATTAGGTTTTATTTATAATATAATGATACCGGTTGGTAATTGTACGACTATCTCGTTTCACTGATACGGGAGAATGTTTGTTGATTTTTAGGGTTCCACATTTCCGAATGAAAACACGGAATCTTTATACTACTTTATAAGGTCACTCGTGTTTCAGTCTGCCTATCTGTCTGTCTGTCTGTCCGTCTGCCATAGCCAATTTGCTCCAAATCTCTGCGACACGTCATTTTGTGACCCAAACATGGACCTGTTACGTAAATAAATAAAATAATTTTGTATAGGTATGGGGCTTTTTGAAAACAAATAAGACAATTGAAAAAGAGTTTTGCACCCTGTACCGTGTGACAAAAGAATGAAAGGGCTTACGTAACGGGGAGGGAATTAAAATAAACAGATTAAAAGTTATTTAAGAAAATTTATGACAATTGACCATTATCTAGGTATCAGTACCTTCGGATAGGAGAAGAAAAGATTTCGTATGTGCTAACTCTCAGACTAAACATGCTTTTACTAATCGATTTTATTTATTTTTAGTGCCCTACTTGTATAACAAGTTTAACAGAGTGCTTAAGATTTATAGTTTAAGTTATAATAGGTGTAACTTACTAGTACAGGAATATTTGTCAAAATTCAATTACGCAGACACGGAAAATCTACTAGAAATGTTAAAATAATAGCTCTGTCGACCTACTCTAATATAAGTATATTCCTTTAGCTAATTAATAATAGTGTCTACTTTATCTACTTTAATATTATTTGTTAATTTATTTAAACATAATATTATCTTACATAATCTAGTTTTAAAAATAATATACCCAAAGAGTTACTCTTTAAGTCATTGAAAATATTATGTCTCCTTTTTAATTTAACTTAGTAATAAACCTATTGTTGTCTTCATTTCAAATGTTTGATGTAAATCGATGGCCTGAATCATAGGTTTTTCATAAACCTAGTTCAGGCAGGTCTACATTACAGTTACCATTACATTTTTCCCTGGTTGTAATTAATCTAAATCATAATTTTACTTTACTTTATACTTGAATATTTTTTTTTTTTTTTATCTCCGAAACTACAGAGCAAACGTTTTGAAAAATACCGTAAATAGTTCTATACTAAAGATTACAAGAAAACCTATAAGAAGTCTATGGTCTTAAAATACCATGGTAGATCTCCCTTTGTTCGTACAAACTTACATTTGCAATTAGAATGTATCAGAGAACATATTTATCAAGTGCAATGTTTTTGTTCTTGGGTTTAATTCATCCCAACTACGGAATTGTGCTTGGCCGGTTTTTCCGATCATTGACGTTATTTACAAGTTTCTTCAAAACATCTTCTGTCAGCACAGTATTTAATCAAAAAAATACAAATAACAACTAAATCTCAAAAAACATTATCAAATAAACATCTTTGTTAGATACTAACATTTTTTTTATGAATAAATCGCGCATTTCCCGAGGTACAGTCGCACGCAAAAGAACTTAGGTACCGCAATCCGGTCTCAAAGTTTGAACCCATTTTGTACATTCGTAAACAAAAGTTGCCAACGCTAATTATATTAAAAACCCAGCCCTGGGATGACGTGATATTCCAGGACAAGGGTGCGCATTAATCATTCTCAAGCAACGTTATCTCATGTACAGAACCCGACGCAACTTGTACCTTCTGTCAAAGTATACACGCTAATGTTTTTGTATGATGTTAAATGTACTGCGGGAGTCTCTATTTAATGTTTTAAGTTATTTGCGTATTTACTTTAGGTATCTATGATAAAGAAGAGGGATGCGAAAGGCGGAGGACAGGATGTTGTGGCGCAGCCTGGGAGAGGCCTATGTCCGGACTGCGATAGAATAAGTTGATTGATTGATTGAAGATAAAAAGAATGGAAGACAATTATTTAGTACACCATTTTTTATAAAATATCAGAAGATAGTATTATGATTATTTTAATGAAGCTGATATAAGTAAATCAATTGTATGTCGGCAGCAATGTCGAAAAAAAAAAAAAGATTCCAGTAAGAAATTCTCCACTGAATTTACATAATAATTGCTTGTATTAAAATCTTATACGAGCACATTGCACTCAATAGAATGCCTGTACGAACAATGTATGAATCACCAATAAAAGCTGAAAAGGCCGACAAACGGAAAAACCAAATTCGTGATTGTTCGTAGTATATAATCGCAATAAACTCAAGTAGGTGCCTATAATTAAGTGTTATTACCCCAAACTTAATAAGTGAAGTAGGTGCCTGAGCGTCGTTTTTCGATACGCGTTGAGGGCCCCTAAAATATATTCCGTGTTATGAGAAAATAAAAAAAAGTGACGTGACACTTTTTGCCGGGTTTAACGATCATTCCGCGGTTGTCGTTAAATCAAGGGGGTTTTCGTGCCATGAATATGCAAATATAGCATTTGTGCTGACGATTAATGCCGATTTCCCGTCACGGATAAAGCCTTCGATGGCATTTTACGCAACCTGTTGACTCATACTCATGGCTAGGTTGTTCGTTAGTTGTTTGTCATTAAAGCAAATTAAATGACGGCTGCCGTCAGCGATTGTTATAGGTGACGTCAGTCACTATTTTCAGTTCGAAATGGATTCAATACTTTGTGTTTGTGTTGATCTGAATTTTGGTTTGAATTTTTAATCGATTCTATAGTTTTTTATTCTCGATCAATACCAGAAGTTTAGTATGTAACAGAAAAAAATAGTAAACTTTTCTTTTCAAACTTTCGAATGCGCTGCTACGTCGCGCATATTTTGATATGCGCCGTTCCAGTGCTACGATCACGTAGTATTTAGGTCGATACACTGTATTTAAATATTTTTCGAAAATATTATAAAAGTTAAGAACATCACCGCATTGTAAAGTCAATAATTTATTTATGTAGGTATTCTGAAAGCTACGTATTCCAGTAGTGGGATCACAAAATTACTCTGGCCATCAGGAATTTCGGACCGGAATTCCTGATTCGATTTCTGGGAGGGTAAAAATATTGTTGATGCATCATTCATTCGTTGGATTCGTTGTCTCGCCGCAAAAAAATCTTCCGATTGCGCTTGTACGACGACCCGGGACCTTTAAGGCTTCTACATACCAGCGCGACTTGTCGCGCGACGCGACACGGCACAAAGGCCCCGCGTGTCGCGGGACGAGCGGTGCCTTTGTGTCACGTCGCGTCGCGCGACTAGTCGCCCCGGTATGTAGAAGCCTTTATACTTGTTTATTCTTCCGGGCGTTAGTTATAGTGAATTAGGTACACACAGTCGGGTGATGAAAGCAATATTCAATACACAACTCATATACAGTACCTACTATTGATGAAACATATTCATTAATAGAGTGCAGATCTATTAGGAGAACAATTTCTGCCTTACCTACCATGTAATTTCTATAGGCTGTTCCTGCTATTATTTCACGTCTACAGTTACTTCTTTCTTCATCTTCGTTCCCTCAATGCTAAGGATCGCGACGACATACGACGCGTCTCCAAGGTAAGGCTTCTACATACCAGCGCGACTTGTCGCGCGACGCGACACGGCACAAAGGCCCCGCGTGTCGCGGGACGAGCGGTGCCTTTGTGTCGCGTCGCGTCGTGCGACAAGTCGCCCCGGTAATTAGAAGCCCTTATGCGGTCTTTTGCAGTGTGAACCGCTCGGTAAATGCTACCTACAACAGCCTTCTTGATCGCGTCTGACCATCTTGCCGGTGCTCTGCCTCATGGTAAACTTGAAACGGCTCAAACTAAAACAGTTGTAATATAATAATTAAGTGCCGGCGCCGTCTTGCGTTTGTAATAATTATAGCCAGTTATAGGTATCGTTGATGCTGTGCTCAGTAGAAACTAAACATACGTGCATACTTTCTGTAGTGTATGTTAAGTTATTGTTACTTGGGGATACGAAAATCTTGAGATTGTAAATCGAAAACACACTTATGGAATCTTAGGACCTCTATTTTGAGTAGGCCCAATTCCTAATGAGTTTTCATTCCAAATTTGGTCTAAAACCAAATCAAATGAATACATCTACACGTCATTGGTTTAGGTAATTAAATAAAGGTGAACAAATCATAGAAAAGATTTTTGTAGATAACACTTTATTGTTTAAAAATACGTTGTAACTTATTATAACCGAATAAAATTTATTTTCTATTTTTATGATACCTCTTTGTTAAACTTTATAATCGTAGATGTAAGTGCTTGAGAACAATTTTTATTTTTTATTTGTAATAATACTATAATATTTTGTAATTTGTCTATTGTAAAGCGCCCAAAAAGACAGGTTCTCTAAACGTCAACGAATTATAACGTTGGTAAATTGAAGAGCACAAATATGTCGTAACATAATAACTGAAGTGACAGGTATTACGTTTAGTCGGTTACTTGACAGCGCTCTCGTCACGTGTTTTTTTTGTTTACCTTTAAAACGGAGTATTTAAGTGCAATTTAATCAAAACTAGTGCAAACATTTGTAAATCAGTTTAATACCAACCCAGAAACTTAATCCAAAATTAAAAGCAACCAATCACGAAACCTCATACATTCTTGTTCAGAAATCAACGTCCCGGTGTTTCCGTTCAGTGATGAAGGATTTATACCAGCCTCCAAACCGCGTGTGTTACGTCAGTCCCGAATTAAATATACATGTAATCTCTTCTGCTTGATATTTCTGAGCCAAGAATGCTTTAATGCTTGCAAAATGAATGTGGCGTCTTGTTTGTAGAGTTTGATAATTTATTTTGGAGGTTTCTTTTGAAATAGTTACACGTTAGAACAGGGGGGGAGCCTATTGTCATAAACGGTTCATATATCTAGACCTCTGCCTACTACTGAACAAATTATGAATGCCATATGTACCTATTAGTAGCTTAGCTGTTAACCTAAAATAATATGACATGATTATTATGAAGAGTTTAAATTTAATTATATCTTAGATTAAAATTTCGGCATGCAATAAATACCCCGGAACCACGTGGAAGGAAATATAAAATGCAATATGAAGGGTACCTTTGAAAAACTTCATGCAACACTTATTGCTTCTCCATCTCAATAAGATTCACAGATGCAACTCAATAAATATTTTATAGAACGTGAAAAGATATGCTTTTGAAAGTACACCCAGACATTTCAAATACGCGTACCATACTCAGATACCATAGACTCAAAGAAAAATACAACTACTAGTACGAGTAGTATTCCCTACAAGTAGTTGAATTTTTCTTTGAGTCCATAAATTTATAACCCACTCACTTTTATTACTGTGAGGCATGCACGCTACTGTAATACATTTCAAATTCAAGGAAACAAGTATGTGACCTGAAAATTGAACGCAATTCTTTGCAAGTTTGTTGAGTTAGTAATATTTGCTACGTGCCGCAAACAAATCCTCCACTCAGTCGTGTCGAAATAAAACAAATACTTATAGTCGGAGACGTGAAGCAGCATGCAGCTGTCTGTACTCCCATAACACGCTTTATTAGTTCCAAGCGATCAAGAATTTTACTGTTACACCTCTGCATAAAACGTCGGAATCAGATTGCAAAACCTCTCTAATTAAATGGAATTCTTTCTTTTATGTTCCCAAATAACACGACACATAATAGCGGATAACGCAATTCCGTCCCAACACGCGCGTAGAAAGATAAACAAAGCAATGAACAGCCTAATGGTTGCTATTAACCACTAGAGGCGGCAATAAAAATATTTTATATCTCTGTTTCCGGCAGACACGCGGTCGTCACGCGATACCCTGACGTGACCATTCGTCCTAATTTCAGCGAGACTGTACTATGTTTACGACCGATCAATATACCGGCATTCAACTCGAGACAACTGGCCAAGTAACCTCTCCCATTCGGATAATCTCGACCCTTGAGTAAACTACTGCGGCACTGGCAATCAACGACCGAATTTGTTTCCCAGTATCGCCTGCGATAGCGGGGAAATATCAGCTTCGATAAACAAATACTCGTGACAGTCTCATACCGCCCAATCGAAAATATGGTTTACAAGCTGCTCGGTCCGAGCACATAAATTATTCCGCTCGTGTGTTTGTGCGCCGGTTCGGTTTCGTAACGGCTCCACTCCTTTACCATTCTTAGCATTGCAAAGAAATTAAATCAAGGTATACGTGTCCATAATGACGCCAGTGAAAGAGGTGGAACGTTGTGAAATCTGACAGTTGACGTCAGCCAGCCCACAATGTTCCTCCGTCCTTATCGCTAAGAGGGAAATAAATGAGACGACTTTTTCCTGCTTACGAGCAAGTCACTCTAAATTCCGTGTTTTGTTTCGTTTTTTTTTATAAAAAAATATGTTTATATATTTTTAGGTGGGCCGCCTAAATGAAATGTTATTTTTTTACTTTCTTTAATACAGCCGCATAAAGTTTTAAGAAACTGCTTAGGGTATTTTTCATAATTTTGTTAGTAAAATTAGTTGGTAAAAGGAAGACAGTCTGCGGGCGGATGTGTAGCGGAGGAGAAACAACCTATCTGTTTGGGTTTATAACAGATAATTTCGTGAATATTTTGTGTCGAAAAAGGCGAAATATTGATATTTAATGCGGCAATAGTTTCAATGAGTAGGTAGACGTCCTCAGTACCAGTATGTGCTTGGCTCGCTGTTTGTGACATCCGTGTCCAATGATTTGAATTTATGGTCGTGAAACACGAAGAGGATTCATTCTGAACGTCTCTCAGCGTTATTCTTTCTTTAACAATAGTAACCCGTTAAAAGATTTCGAGTTAGCGTGGAGGGGTATCATTTGAAGACACGACACCGCAACTGGTATTGCCTCGCTCGACGTTCTATTTATTTTACTCCGTGATGTGTATTCGCCGTCATTGCGCTTAACACAAAGTGCACGAAACTGGTAGTCTTATAGATTTATATTCAATATTAGTTTTAGTATATGCGAAACCCGAAACACGTTAGTATTTTTATGTAAAGAATCTATGTACAAAATTTCAAAACTATATGTTGAAAAATCACAAAGTTGTAAGGTTGTTACCTGATTGTCCGTACAAAAACTTACTAACGGCGCCCCCGTGCCTCCAGGGTCGTCTTGCGCTCATTGATAATAATTTGGCAGTAGGTACCTTACCGTACGGCGATTGTATTGAAAGTAATTAAATGGTGATAAAATTTTCCATCACACTTAAATATTTTTGGGACAAAATATAACATGGAATAAAAATTATTGAAATCGATTCAGGATCATTTTCATATTCAGGTTTCGCATATACTAAAAATAATGTTGTATATATTTTTACCTCATGAATTTGTTTTCAGTAAGATATCCAGGTCGAAACATTAACCAAAGACCTGACCTGTAGCCTAATAAATGAAACGAACATTAACTTATTACATTTTCATAATTATAAAATAACATATTTTTCATCGTACCTAAAGGTTCACAGGATTTTCATTACAAAATAACAAAAGTTTCATGAACAAAACGCAAGTAACAACAACATAGCTATACTTTTAGTCTGCAGTCGCAAGTTTTTCTCCTGTCAGGCACGGTCATTACCCCCGCGTACTACGGATCGTGACCTTGCATTCAGTATAAAGAAAAATATGAGGGCGTGGTAAAACGATGTAAAACAATACATGTTTTTATGACACAAAACATAATTTAACGAAATTTTCCATAGCAACGAAACAATGGATCTACAGACTCAATTCCACATGCAAGCACGGAATGCGATTAAACCGATAATAAAATTCCACTTATTTGTTTGCGATTGTTACAAGCATTTAAAATCAGTTTATCAGAATGCGTGGCTCCGGACAACATGGGCAATGTTCACATTGGCCGCAGTATGCCCAACACGGCCCGGCCCACCACTCCGAATTGTGTTAATGGAAGGACGCAGATGTTTTTCGACTTACGTGGCCAATATTGCCCTATTTAGCCCACTAAGTATAAGTGCTTTGAAAACAAACATAACATTTTCTAAGTTTAATGTTCAAGATCCTGAATTATTTACAGGTTTTTGCAAGAGATGTCACGTAATTATCATTAATCATAATAAGGAATATTTACTTGAGCATTTGAGAGTTTTCCGATACTGTCTTTAACAAAATACGTAACATTACAGAAGTAGTGATGGCTCTTTGTGTTTCGTATTGTACACATTTTTTGGTAAACGACGTAGTAAAGTTTTATTGGTAACTTCACGAACGACTTGTGCGATACATACCAATATGGAGCACGAACAAAGATTTCGTTTACGAAATCATATGAAATAAAGAAGTCTTGAGTCTTCTAAATGACTTACTAGTGAGGAATGATTTATATGCTTTATCGCTGCTCACATATTCTAACATTCAGTTATATTAATTTTTCATCCCCTACGCATAGTATTGTGGTGTTGTATAGTCCACCGCATATAAATTCACCAGCTAGTGCTGATTCAAGATTCAAGCCATCGGATTGGTTAAAACTAGTCTTAAGTAATGCTTGAGTACTGAGTAACGCTCTATAAATACGGGCCTATGAAAACCGCCCTTACATAATATAAAGGCGCAGTCAATGCCACATTGTTACCAGTTATGCGGTGTTGACTGTACTGCGAACAGTAACATCGGAAAAACGATACAGTTGTTCTCGTTCTTTCTGAATCAATGGAGCGAATACCCTCCGGTTTTTACATTGACATATTTTCGTTGTAAGACTGCTAAACGAAAATGATATTCATCGTGAAACTCACTATTTATTTGAGACAGACTGAGGGATACCTATACAGGGTCAAATTAAATTAGCTAGCGAAACTCCGCAGACGTGATTGGTATCGATATCTAAACAGGCCAAATAAAATAAAAAACCGGCCAAGTGTGAGTCGGACTCGCGCGCGAAGGGTTCCGTACCATTATCTATAAAAACTGTTTTATTTTATATTAATGATTTATTTTTAAAGTGAATATATAACTAAATATTCTGTGAATATTTCAAGCGTCTACCTGTTGCCGTTATCAATATAGAACAAAAACGAGCAAAAAAAAAAACACGTTTGTTGGTTGGGAGCCCCCTTAAATATTTATATTATTCCGTTTTTTAGTATTTGCTGTTATAGCGGCAACAAAAATACATCATCTGTGAAAATTTCAACTGTCTAACTATCACGGTTCATGAGATACAGCCTGTTGACCGACGGACAGACAGACAGACGGCGCGGAGCCTTAGTAATAGGGTTCCCGTTTAACCCTTTGGGTATGAAAGATGTGATGTCTTTTTTTTTGGGTCAGGGAACCGCTTTCGGTCTTGTTACTTGAAGTATGAGTTGAAAAAATCTATTTTTTTTTGCTTTATCATGTTTATATATCGGTACCCATCACGTCTGTGAAGTACTCGTATACCCAAAAAAAATACCAGATTTTTCGAGTGACTACACTAGCTGCGGTTGAAGACCCCAAAAAAAGTCATCAAATTAATTTATTTTTTGTTTGATCATGTTTAGATATCGATACCCATAACTTCTGCGAAGTTTCGCTGGCTAATTTAATTTGTCCTGTATAGCCATTTTTTCTTATTTCGCCCTTTTGAGCATAACAAATAAATATACATCGTACATACACTACAATGTTGCTTTATTTACACGCCACGCTGTTTCCTTATTTTATATTCGGGTACGATTCCTTACACATGTCCTCCGCAAATAATGGCAATAGAATGCCGGCTATGTAATGTATATTACAGATGGTTACCTTCATAGTACCTAGTTTGAATTTATTCGGTTAGATTTGGATATTATTATAACATAAGATCACGCCTGTAATCCCCGACATTGCGCTAGTTATGTTTAAGTCCCATGTTAGGAAGCGAGCCTATTGCCATCACCCGGGCACAAATCCAGACTCCGGGCTCCTATTGAGAAACACCTAATGGAAAATCTCAATAACACTTTGCCCGACCTGGGAATCGATCCGAGGACCTCATGCTTAGCATTACCTAGAGCTCGCGACCACTAGACCAATGAGAATATTAATAAATTAGGTTCTAAAACTGTAAAGGGTAAATTGGCAAGAGCGGATTCAATTAAACCGGCGTAAATAGTAAATTTTCTGTTTTGTGTGTATAGTCTACTATCAATTTTCTATATTATATTTTCTATATATATATATATAGATATTACCTACTCAATGTATCTGTTTAGCTGTAAGTTTTCTTAAAAATAAAATAAATAAATAAATTTAAACAAAGTACCTAATAAAAAATCGAGATCAATTACCCACCAAATATAAGAGTTCCAATTGGCGGAGCCTCTTAAAAAACCAAAATAAACTATTACATTGGTTCACATTAAATGTACGGTGAAAAAGGCAAACGGCGCGGGAAGAATTGCTTTTTACGGATCGACTAACATTCCGCGGTTCCTCGAGGGTTGAGGGGGGCGCAGGTACGTGACGCGGGAGGAGGGACAGAGGGGGCGCTCGCAGAAATGAATTGTTTTCGGTTTACCGTAAGGTAACATTACGTTATTGCGTACCTTTGTGGCTTTTTAAGTATGTTTATAGGATTTGGTGCGGAAGATACGTCGAGTGTTTTCCGGAAAACAGTTTAATAAAAATCTAAATAGCACACACATACGTACACATTATCCGTCATACACTCACAATTCCCGACTGAGAATCTGCTCACGGCGTTTAATTCAGCGTGTACTTTCCTTTCTTTTCGTAATATTATTTTTTGCTGTCACGAGCCGACATTGTTCTAACTTGCGGTTAATAAAATCCGTTCGTTCGGCAAAGTAATGCAGCTATTCCAATTCCCGCTCACCTGCGTCGGATACGCGGCCGACACAATAATTTAATTTCGCTCGTTACACGAAGGAATTATTCGAAAAAAAGTGGAGAGAAACTCATAAAGCCATTACATTGCTTGGAAACGCCTGACGTAGCTTTCACAGATACGAGACTGGCGCTCAAAATTAATTTCAGAAACCGTTTAAAGTATCAAATTTTCTAAATTGTTCGAGCCCTTAGAGTTGGCAATAAAATCTTAATTAGAAGTAACGATATCATATGACGTAATGTAATATAAATTAATAATTTCATTATATAAAAATAAAGGAGACATCAAAGGGATAAAACAATGTTTTTAAATTAAGGGTCTTTGGGTTTTCAGTGGATTATATCATAATCATTGAATTAGCTGATCAAAAGTTTGTTGAACAAGACATTTACTAAAAAGCACTCACAAAAACTTAGATACCTACTTACTTCAATCAATCAATCAATCATTTATTTGCAACGAATGTAGGTTACATAAAAAAAAAACATAAGTATATAAAATAAATATATAATATCATCATTCATTTCATATTATCATTTTGTATATATTATAATTATATACAAAATAATAATAATATATATGTTATAGTCAAAGTCCGATACACAGTCTCTTCGCGGAAGGACTGGTTTATCCTAGGTTTGGCCAAAGCCATCAGGCAATCCCCGAAATACATTTCAATTTCGCCCTTTGCCTGAAGTATTTTTAGTCAAACCTAACCTAACCTAACCTAACCTATTAGTCAAAGGCCGAAAATTTACATTTGTTTGGGCTTTGACTAAGTCATTCAGTCTGACCTGAGGATTGACCAGTCCAACCTAGGAGCGCCGGAGCTTCAGAGTTTGCCTATAACATATATATTAATAATATATAATAATAATATATATATATTTATATACAAAATGATAATATGAAATGAATGATGATATTATACAGGGTGTTTGGTGCATCGTGTGCCAAATTGAAATCGTCGACTGAAGGATTCATCCGCTAGCCTTTTAGACCCTTTAACACCCCTCATGCTCTGTGGATTTTTTTTTATCGACTTTTTATTGTTTTCCAAAAAAAGACCCAAATTTTACATTCAAATACAGATTTTAAAAAAAATATAAGGCGTAGACTCTGAATTTTATTTTTATTTCGATGTGTATTGTTTAAGAATATTTTTAAATTCAAAATTAGTGATATTAGTCACCTAGTTCTTTTTTAATTCACTCGCAAAGGTAAAACTTAAATTAAAGCTGTACATGTTACAGCTGTTTATAAGGCTACAAAAAAAAATCAAAAGCGACCGGGATCTTCCAACTCCCTCATTAATTCTCCAGTCTATCCTCTTTCTAATGATGTGCCACATGCCATAAAAGTATTTTAACAACTTTGTGAATTCGCTAGAATTGTGAATCGAGTCACCTAAGGCTAATATTCAAAATTATGATTTAAAAAAAAATCTCTTAAATGATACCTGTCAAACCAATAAATCTGCTATCTCATTCTCTGGTTAGGTAAATTCGTGTCTCATATCTGTATCTTTCGTGGGATTTACTTGAAATAAAAAAACAAAATTGCATTTTTAACATTTATTTAATCATTGTTACAAAATTGTTGGCCTCTGTTGCGAATGCAGGCCCGACACCTGTTTCATATTTCAACAGTTGTTGTACGAAGTCGTATTTCCTCCTTAATAGTATTGAATGCCGCTTCTATGCGTTGGACTAATACCTCCCTAGTTGGAACCTCCGTGGCATATACCAACTCTTTGGCACGTCCCCAGACATAAAAGTCTAACGGAGTTAGATCTTGGGAACGTGGCGGCCATGGAATAGGGCCATCGCGTCCAATCCATGCATTGGGGAACACATTGTCGAGATATTCCCTCACAGTCAATCGCCAATGCGCGGGACCGCCGTCATTTTGAAATACAATGGGCACACGTTCATTAAATACGGGCACATCGGTCACTAATTCGGGCAGGTCATTTTGTAGGAATTCCAGGTAGTCTTCGCCATTGAGATTATCGGGCAGGTAATGCGGTCCAATTACCTGATTCCCAATCACTCCTGCCCAAACGTTTACACTAAACCTTCTTTGAGAAGATTTCTGTCTTTTAACACGTGGGTTTTGCGTTTTCGTTGTCCAGTGGGGCAAATTGTGTAAATTGAGGATCCCATCCTTGGTAAATTTGGATTCATCCGTCCACAGTATTCTTTTTAAAAAATCAGGATCATCCACATCCGTGTGTAAAAGAAACCGACAAAAAGCCACTCGTCTCTCAAAGTCGCCACCCTCAAGACCTGCAACAAACAAAAAACTCTTTTAAATTTCTCTTGGGCAATAAGTAATTGCACAAGAAAGGACCCGTTGTTCGTGCTAATAGATTCACTACCTGGAAGTGACGCCATACCATACCCATTACCTGCTAAACAAAGGCAAGGTCAAACAAAGCTTGCACGGGTTTAAAGTTAGTTTAAAATTACGTACCTTGCACCGGAGTGTAGTGGAATGGATGCTTTTTGTTTTGACGAAGTACTTTCCACACTTTCCATATTGAAATATCAAGATGTGATGCCACATTTCTAATGCTTCTGGTAGGGTCTTCCTCAAAAAGTGCCAGTATTCTCTCGTCTACTTCAACATTATGTCGCACAATATGGCCCCTTGGTTCATTAAAAGTAACACTGCCAGTCTCGCGTATGCGTCGGTATGTGTCTTGGAAGACTCTGCGGCCAGGTAATCGTCTACCAGGAAAGCGTTCCTGGTAAAGTCGTTGCGCTGCACGAGCGACGCCATTAGCGGCTCCGTAAGCCATCATGATGTCCGCATATTCTTCGTTAGAGAATGTCGCCATTGCAATAACAAAAAACTCAAAGTTTAACAATAACAACAAAAATTAAACAAATGTAACAAGAACCAGCAAAACTTAACGATAACAAAGTAATAAAAGAATCGCGGAGTATGGTGAACTAGCACACACGTTAGGTAGCAGAGGCAGTCATGTCTCGACTAAAAAAATGGCGGGTCGGGCGGCGCGATTTGTTCAAACCGATTTAAGGTATGCAAGAAAGAGATAGAAGATAGATTTTACTGTGAAAGAGTGAGAAAACAAATTTTACCTCTTTCTCAAGTAACAGTTCCGCAATAAATATTTTTTCATTAGAATTTGGAATGTAGTTTTATGTGACTTGATTCACAATTCTAGCGAATTCACAAAGTTGTTAAAATACTTTTATGGCATGTGGCACATCATTAGAAAGAGGATAGACTGGAGAATTAATGAGGGAGTTGGAAGATCCCGGTCGCTTTTGGTTTATTTTTGTAGCCTTATAAATAGCTGTAACATGTACAGCTTTAATTTAAGTTTTACCTTTGCGAGTGAATTAAAAAAAAAACTAGGTGACTAATATCACTAATTTTGTATTTAAAAGTATTCTTAAACAATACACATCGAAATAAAATTAAAATTCAGAGTCTACGCCTTATATTTTTTTTTAAATCTGTATTTGAATGTAAAATTTGGGTCTTTTTTTTGGAAAACAATAAAAAGTCGATAAAAAAAAATCCACAGTGCATGAGGGGTGTTAAGGGGTCTGAAAGGCTAGCGGATGACCCCTTCAGTCGACCATTTTAATTTGGCACACGATGCACCAAACACCCTGTATATTTATTTTATATACTTCAGTTTTTTTTTTATGTAACCTACATTCGTTGCAAATAAATGATTGATTGATTGAATTATCTAAGTTTTTGTGAGTGCTTTTTAGTATACGTGTATCTTCTTATCATATATACGAGTATAAAATTCTCGTGTCACAATGTTAGTTACCATACTCCTCCGAAACGGCTTGACCGATTTTAATGAAATTTTATATGCACAATCAGTAGGTCTGAGAATCGGCTACTATTTATTTTTTATACCCCTAAGTGTTAAGCCTTACGCGGGTGAAATCGCGGGGCGCAGCTAGTATATATTATATATAATTCATTTATAGATTCATATTTATTCATTTTCAAATTATTTATTAGATAATTTGAGTCTTACCAAGGGGTATCGTATTGCCCAGTTACTGGGTTATGGAGGTCAGATAGGCAGTAGCTCCATATAAAATACTGGTATTTAGCTGCATCCGGCTAGACTGGAAACTGACCCAAACATGGTTGGGAAAAGGCCACGCATATTGATTAATTGAATTCAAATAAAGAATGACCCAACCTAGACGCGGGCGCAGTAACCCCAATTGGGCACTAATGGAAAATAATGTTACCATGCCAACCATGCAACCATGTGTATTGTCAATAACCATGATTGGCTAACAGTAGCCTCTTGGTTGGCTGACTAAATTCACGACAGTTACGACCAAATACAACAGTACATAAATTATTTCAATATGTGTCTGTGAACAAGCTAACTGCGCCCATTGTAGACTATTCTGACGTAGGAATGCAAACATAGTTATGAGTATAGTTAATATCTGCATAGTTAAGTGCATTAGGGATTCATCTTGAACGTCATGGGATCATTCATTCGGGTACCTATGTACAGTCTCTTTGGTGCTCTGACAGAAATTAGTCATGTACTAAAGTTTAGCACAAGCTACAATTTCCCCACTTCGTAAGGCTAATTTATCAGAAGTTCTAACCAACCTTTACGATATAAAACCAGGATTAATATTATAACACTAGTACCTGCTCACACACCTGCCTGCTATACTATTGCACTGGAGTCCCTCTGAGTGATCGAATCCGGAACGAGGTGATCCGGCAGAGAAGCAAAGTTGTCGACATAGCTCACAGAATAAGCATCAAGCTGAAGCGGCAATGGGCCGGCCATATTAGCATAAGAATCGATGACCGTTGGGGTAGACGTGTTCTTGAGTGGAGACCGCAAGGTAGGACGCCCTCAGACTGGTGGCTTTATCCTAAACAGGAACCTCCAGAAACAACCGTGTCCGGTGAGGACCTGCGTCAGGCTGAAGGTGAGGACGCCATGGTGCCTCTCTAGCCACTCCTCAAAGAGGGGACTTATCGCCACAACTGAGGCGTGCCCAGCGCTGGGTTGCGGCAATCGTACTCTCCATGTCGTTGTACAATTTGAATTATTTAATTACGCAGCCACGTGTTAACTGAAATGTATATTTTTGTTTATAGGCAATAACGTGAACGTTAAACCACTAAAAAAATTCTCCCCCTTCCCCTTATTAAAATAAAATAATTTTCCAATAAATTGAATGATTGATGCCGCTGGCGTATACCCCGAAAAATTATTATTCTATCAGGGGTTTAAACAATATACTCGCGGTTATCACGCGAGCTATGAACATTCAATTATAGCCACAAAATCAATTAATTTTGGTCATTGGGTCATAACTAGGAGGCCTAATTATTAAGCTTGTTTCGCTTTACAAATAAGGCATGGAACTGAGAACACATGTGGCTTACCAATTTCATGATTTTGCCTTGGGTGTTGCTATAAAATATATCCCGTTAAAACTGCTATTACCAATCCAACTTCTTGCACGGTTACTAAGATAATTTTCACCGTTTTAAGTTATCTGCAGTTGAATGTCCGATGTGATGTCAATAAATCAGAATTTATCCCTTTTTTTAAATTGTAAAGAAAAAGCACAAGATTGAAATAAGTGGAATGAATGAAGCGAGGTGTTTGCCCAGCAGTGGACACTACACGCTGATTAATAGCAATAACCACATTATTCACTTGAGCACATAATCATAATCACGATATACCCAGTTAATTTAATAGCCAAACGTCGTCTGTCTCTAACTCAACTTTGGCTAGGTTACCACAAAGCAAACTTTGAGCTAAGATAGTACTAGTTATAACAATGTATTAGGATTACGAGGCTTATAGTTCGTAGCGGGGTATGCAGCAGACCGTTAGTCTATCTACAAGGGTTTACTGTATCCTTCAATTAGCTCTAGACTTTTGTGTATTTTTCATAAGAGCGGTTTTGTAGTAGTCATTTGGAATACCATTATTTTGTAATGGAAATGTAAAATAAAATCTACACACTATTACTCCATAATCAGCTTATAATGTTCCCTCTGCTGGGACACAGGCCTCCTCTCAGTGAGAGGGAGCGGGCTGCAACCCGCCACGCGGGCCTAGTGCGGGTTGGTAGATGTCACATGTCTTCGATTTTTTGGTTCTAGGACATGCCGGTTTCCTCACGATGTTTTCCGTCACCGTTTTGAGAGCAGTGGGGATGAAATAATTTACATAAAGTAAACCGCCTGTCAATCGAGAGGTCAATCGTGGAATCCGACTCGGCTGGGCAGCGTTCGGGAAGCTACGCAATATCTTCTCGTCCCACATACCACAGTGTCTCAAGACGAAAGTCTTAGACCAGTGCGTGTTGCCAGTGATGACCTATGGTACAGAAACGTGGTCGCTCACAATGGGCCTTATCAGAAGGCTAAAAGTCATACAAAGGGCAATGGAGAAGGCTATGCTTGGAGTTTCCCTACGTGATCGAATCAGATATGAAGAGATCCGCAAGAGAACCAAGGTAACCGACATAGCCCGAAGAATTGCCAAGCTTAAGTGGCAGTGGGCAAGGCACATTGCTCGCAGAACTGATGGCCGATGGGGCCAAAAGGTTCTTGAGTGGCGACCGCGTACCGGAAGACGTAGCGTTGGAAGGCCTCCTACAAGGTGGACCGATGACCTTTTGAAGGCTGTAGGTATCCGCTGGATGCGGGAAGCACAGAACCGGTCGAAGTGGAGGTGCTTGGGGGAGGCCTATGTCCAGCAGTGGACGTCTTTTGTCTGAAATGATGATGATGTTGAAAGCGCCTGTCTGGGTTTGAACCTACGGCCTACAACTTGCAAGGTGTTGCTGTTACCACTATAAACTGTTACTAATACACGACGAAACGTCGTCGTCGTCGTGTTCAAAACGATCCAATTACTACCTTGTTCGAACATTAATCGTGAAAACACTATTAGTATCATTCAGACTTATCATCCGTAATACACATAATCATTATAAACAAACGGCCAAGTTGATACCACATTTTGATTAAACCTTTAACTACTCGTACGTACAGATGAAAGCACTAAACAAAGCGCTAACTGAATAATGGAGCTGGCTATATTAGTCCAAATTAAAATTTTATAGCATTGCCTGACCCGACCGAGGGTAGGCGATAATTAACTCAGCTAAAAAATCTCCCACTCGCTTATTCACTTCCCTCCCTTATGCGGGAATCTATTTTGCATTTTTTTGTTGACATTCTTTTAAGTATATCTACATAGTAGTGCGGTATAGGGGTTGAAGTTTAATACAAGCTTTGATTACGTGCAAGTTCTGAAGGCAAAGGTTGTTTTTAGTGGTAGAAATTAATAAAGAAAATATAGATATTATTAACGACCATGTTGAGTGCAAACTTTCACCAATGAAACGAACTACTTCATTATTCTGTACTTTTGTACTCATCACTTTTGGCGAAACAGATTCAAGTTAATAATATTTTTAAAAAAGAAAAACTAAATGCCTACTTATTTAGCAGAAACAAGTGAATGTATCACTTATTTAACAGAAACAAGTGATCAATTCACTTGTTTCTGCTAAATAAGTAGGCATTTAGTTTTTCTTTTTTAATAATATTATTAACTTGAATCTGTTTTGCCAAAAGTGATGAGTACAAAAGTACAGAATATAAATGGAACAATTTATGAGTAGCTGATGGCAATGCTTCTAATTAGAGTACAGACTGAAAGTTCTGTCGATCACCCTGAGGCGTACAAAACACACAAGACCTCCATCCGAGCTTAATAAGAATATCTGCTTCTAAAGTGAGCAACGAGATTTATTTCTAAGGAAAAACTTAGTGATTACTTATCTATTAAGTTTTTAACAATTTTATTTCACCTTTTGAATTTATGGTAACTAATCGTAAAGATAGAGTGAAATATATTGAATAATGAAGTAGTTCGTTTCATTGGTGAAAGTTTGCACTAAACATGGTCGTTAATAATATCTATATTTTCTTTATGAAAAAGAAAAACTAAATGCCTACTTATTTAACAGAAACAAGTGATAAATTCACTTGTTTCTGCTAAATAAGTAGGCATTTAGTTTTTCTTTTTTAATAATATTATTAACTTGAATCTGTTTTGCCAAAAGTGATGATATTGCTGCATGATGTTTGCCCACTGCCTGACTTTATCTTGCCCGTATCCCTAATTTATTTGGGGTGCCACAATCATGTTTGCTTCTTCCCCCTTTCTAGCCAATTATCTTTCACACACATCCATCGTTTTTTGGTCTTTTCGTACTCTTATAGCCATCCACATTCATAATTCATTCGTCTTCACACACAAATAGATAGTTGATGTACATATACAAAATAATGTAAAACATTTTAAAAGAGTAACGGTAGAGTTTCTTGCCCATGCTTCTCCATACGAAGCTACCTTTTGGAAGGGGTACTAGAATCAATTCTATTTTCTTTGTAAAAAATGACGTTCAAAAGTGCAATTTTTGTGCCAATTTGAAATAAATAATTTGACTTTGACTTTGATAATCGAAACTTTCCGCACGATATTTTCCTCATTCGTCCGCATCACATATTCATACCATGGAACCGAATTCCACACAGCTTTTAAGTCTAACGCCTTTACTAAAATCTCCTCTTCGACTAAAAATAGATATTAGTAGGTTAGGTATTACTAAATTAATAGGTAGTACTAAAATTAGATATTCGGACACTAATTGTGTACGACGACAATATGAATGATTGTTTCTTCGATCAATAATATTGATCGAGGGATTGTATTATTTCGGCCTGGTCCCTACAGCGTTCACTAGGTTGTAATTCATGTTCCTCGGATGCAGGACTTCTGAGTCCTGATTTAGCCCTTTAGGTTGACGTGTCCGTCAGTGGATCGTCGTTATCAGATTAGTGAGGGCTGTCAGAGTAAACACGTGAGCTAAAAGCACATGCATGTTGTTCAAACACACTGCTGAATACCTAGTTATGTGCTACTATTGACGGGGAAAATAAATACCTTTTAGCTAGGTATATTAAGCCCCAACCGGTCAGCAGTCCGTCCAGAAATCAAACAACTACACATGAATCGATGTAAAATGTACGAATACTCATAGTTCCAGCTCTTAGTTAAAGCAAATGCTCCTTAGTCAGTGCGTCGACCTGGCGCAGTACTGTAACGCATTCCTCAAAATGAAATCATAGAATGTTACTCGTAAATAAACACGTATACCCGAAGAGTAAAAAACTAAGCAACAATCTTTATGAACATTCATGATTTACCTATTTGTATTTCAAATCAAAAATCTTAAAACAAATGACACGTCACTGACATTATGCATGAAATTAAAAAGACAATAATAAAATTCTTGTTCTTCTAACTCGATCTATGTCGTATGATGTTGTCAGTCTTGTTTACCTTGTTCTGGAACTATCACAGTGTACATTGTTTTGGTCATAGGGTGTGTATATGTTTTGGGGCAAAAAGTTTACTTTGTTTTGGTAAAATAAATTATATACTATGTTTTGTACGATCTATGTCGTATGATGTTGTCAGTCTTGTTTACCTTGTTCTGGAACTATCACTGTGTACATTGTTTTGGTCATAGGGTGTGTGTATATGTTTTGGGGCAAAAGTTTACTTTGTTTTGTTAAAATAAACTATATACTATGTTTTGTACCTATACGGTGGATACAATGTTATTAAACTAACGTTGATAACAATGAAATGGTTCCTTGTCCGTGTATACATCTTTTTGGGTCTGACTGTACTATAACGCGTTTTATCCTTGTATAATTATTTATTCACATATAGAGACACGATATTACGATTACGAACATCAATCAGCACAATTATGTTTGTGTAACTGTGCCTACACTCGCGGAATCCGCACGTTTCCCTAAATTAAAATGTAATGAGCGTTTTTAAAGCTTCCTAGTGAAAATATTAGCTTTCCGCACACGTTTTAAAACCGGTACGTTAAATGAAAAGACGTAAAATGAGTTCATTGGAATTTTCCCCTTATCTTGATGGAAATTTAGACATTCTACCTTTATTAATAGATGGTGAAATTAAATATTTTTCTTGAAAAGAACAAGGAAAATGTATCGATGATAATAATATAATGCTTCAAAAACTATAATATAATAATTACAAACACTCGTAAATCTTTGATACAAACGGGTGCTTTGAGACATTCCGTGTTTAATACGCCACTCAAACATAGATGCACATGCATTCACGAAATCAATACCTACTTTGAAGTTCAAGTATGAATAAATTCCAAAAAATATTTAAGTGAGGAACTGAGAACCGACTCAGTCGTTACAACGTTTTCACTATGTCTCAAACGTTTCCACACGAGTTCTCCTATTACGTCCATGGAACTGAACATTGAACATCAATACTTACATCCTTTTTTTATCCTATTATAATTCGTTTTAATCTCAATAAAAATATAAAACTCATACAGCATATTTATTCTGAAAAATGTTACGCTAAAACAATTCTAATGCTCAGTAAAAGTGCTTGTTTCATAAAATGCATTCTGTTTTTCATGCAACAAACTATCTAAAATCTTTACGAAATTTTTTGTAATGCTTTTAAAAGTTTGAAAGGGAAAGATAGAAGAAACAAGTGAATAGTCTTGTAAGAGTAAACGAGAGAAAATATACTGAATTCATCCTTTATTCTAGCAACATTTGTGTTCGTTTGAATATAACCTTAATAATAATAAATAATAATAATTGAAAGTCCTTCACGGTAGACACCCTCATGACCTAGAGCTGTCCCACATAAACAAATTAGCATAAAATAAGTGGCTTAAAATAGGAAGCTTGTTCCCTGAAACATAAGGCTTTATCATAGCTATACAAGATCAAATCATCAACACCAAAAACTACAGAAAATGTATCATTAAAAACCCTACCATCACAAACGATAAATGCCGCAGATGCTATATTCAATCAGAAACTATACAACATATCACCGGAGCATGCATAACCCTCATACAGACAGACTACACTCACAGGCACAACCAGGAAGCAAACATCATCCATCAAAAACTAGCACTCAAACACAGTCTCATACAAAACACTAATACTCCCTACTATAAATACGCACCACAAACTATTCTAGAAAATGACTCACATAAACTGTATTACGATCGCGCCATACTTACAGATAGGACCATCCTCTATAATAGATCAGACATAACCCTACAGGATAAAATCAAACAAATCACTTACCTCATAGACATTGCAGTTCCCAACACCCATAATCTACAAAAAACAATCGCTGAAAAAATAAGCAAATACGCTGAGCTTAAAGAAGAAGTTACAAGAATATGGAGACAAGAAAAAGTTTATGTTGTTCCTGTAGTTCGCTCCACCACAGGTGTTATTCCCAACCATCTCCTCCGTAGCCTAAAATTAATAGATCTAGAAGAATCCATTTACATAAATATGCGAAAGCAGCCATCCTAAACACATGCAGAATCGTTAGGAAATTTATGCAGTTAGACGAAAGTTCACTCTCACCATAAAATTCACCACACGCTGCATTTACTTGGCTCTGGCCTTTAAATGTAGCTAAAAACCAGCCTAAGAGCTGAGAAAAAAAAACACTCCCGATAATAATCTTTATTGGAACACAAACAAATTTTACAAATTGATTACGTAAATAGCTACATTAGTTACAAAATGTGTCGCAGCTATTAACGCCCACCTCCAAGAGGGAGAGAACAGCGTTCCAGATTCCAAAGATAAAATACAGATCAGAAAATTTTAATAATAAAAAATTTAAAAGTAAAAAATTATAAACTAAAAAATGGTAAGTGTAAGGTATAGGTAAGTGCTTAATGTTGTGCATGTGGGAGTGTTCTATGTGAGTGTAGTACGTGTCTGTGGGTGTAAGTATAGAGTGTGCTTGTGGAACCACCCCATGAGCACACTCAACGCTACGTGTATTTGGTGTGCATGACTAAGGAAGAAAGATCTTTAGGGTTCGGCTAAAATCTCCAATTCCTCGTATCTAGCCATTTATCAATAATTATTACCGTACCGTACCGTACCGATACCTTACCGTATAACTGTGTTCACGATACGAAGAAAAGTAAGTTGTACAACTGTGAACTGCAGCCAAGTACTGTTAGTTATTCGCTCTATCAGGCGAACACACTAGTATCAAAGTCGCTTGAACAGGCTTGTAAATCAGAATCAACGACTTCTGAAGACGTTTTTGACTCATCATTTGTGTGAAAAGCCTTTGGAGAAGTTCTCAGTCTGAGCTGTAGAGTTTTTTAAACTTCGTCATCGTCCGACGCAAGCTTTGTTTTCAATTATCACACATTAAGGTGCTGACAAGAGGCAAATGATAAAAGTAGGCTTGTTTTAAACAAAAAAATAGCCAAATCTATATAGTTTGTGGTAGCGGGAAAAATACATGTTATTCTTGAATATTTCAGAACTTGGTTATTCCTAAAATACGCTTAGAAAAAAAATCTCGATACAAATTAACGGTAAACTAACCCTTTACTCTGAATTTCAATCCAAACTATCTGTATTAAATATCAACATACGGTTGGTATTTAATTAATAACAAGAACGTCTTATTTGTATGCAGAACTTGGTTTTTATTTTCGATTACTCGACTCATTTTTGAGTAAATAAATAATTGCTATATATTTTGCAATAAATTACAAGCGTTGTGTCATCGCGCTTCTCTTTCTTTTGTATGCAGTCTGACACTGACAGTGGTTTACCTGTTGTCAGCGTCTTAATCCGGACTAAGCAGAGAATGTTTTCATCAAGCCACTTTAACTGGGTAACTTGTTATGCATTTGTGCTACACTGCACCTTATCGGCATCGCTTGCCCGCCACCAGACGGGGTAAGAAATTATCTTAAACTTTTAAGGCTTACGACGGGGTATATATTAAACTTTTGAAAAGAAAACAAAAAATATTTGCCCTAATTTAATATTTAGTGACTGGGCAACTAGAGGTATTAGGATAAGTAGGGAAAGACTGTTCGAGCTGTATGGCCTTAAGCCTTACATTAACACTGAAACATTCAGTAACTATGTTGCTACTTATTCCAAAGTTTTTAGGAATACCTGTAAGATAGCTAAAGCCCTTTACATTACCAACAAGATCAAATCGGCAGAAAATAAAATAAAAACAGTTTGGAAAGTTATAAATAATGAAACAAATAGGAATAAAGTACGAAACACTGATTACAAATTGGAGACTTCACGTGGTGCCATTAGCTCAAAATTAGTAAAAAGTAGCAAGTAGCTCAAGAATTCGTACATTTCTTCACTAATATACCGTCTAAAACGACGGAAGCCTTAAATTCCTCACCCGATGTTTCAATTGATTTATTAAGAGCGAACGTTCCAAACTCCCCGGTTGAATTTCAATTTAAACATATAAACCCTATGATAGTTATTAAAGCTTTTCGGCAAATAAAAATCAAATTGACCGAAGATCTATGGGGATTATCAATCAAAGTTTGTACATCCATAATCGAGACTGTAGCACCATACTTAGCTATAATATTTAATTTGTGTGTGGATCAAGGTGTCTTCCCAGATTTAATGAAATACAGTAAGGTAAATTAAATCAATTTAATCAATCATTCAATCACTTTTTAAATCTGGGGACAGTAAAGACACCAACAATTATAGACCAGTATCCGTGTTGCCGGTATTCAGCAAGGTGTTCGAAAAGGTAATGCTGAATCAGATGCTTAATCATTTTAACACCAACCAAATCTTACACGATCAGCAATATGGTTTCACCAGGGGACGTTGTACGACTGACGCCGGTGTCACCTTATTAAAACACATATTTACAGCGTGGGAGGAGGCCCAAGATGTCATAGGAATCTTTTGTGACCTCTCCAAGGCATTTGAGTGCGTAAATCATGAAACCTTACTCTTGAAACTTGAGCATTACGGACTAGGTAAACTTGCGCTGAGTTTAGTAAAATCTTATTTAAATGATAGACAACAGCAAGTTCAAATAAATGGTCTCAATTCACGCGGTTTAAAAGTAAAAATGGGTGTTCCACAAGGCTCAATATTGGGTCCTTTCCTCTTTTTAGTATATATTAATGATCTTCCCCATTTATTCAAAAACCAACCACAAATGGTGTTATTTGCTGACGACACTTCCTTAATCTTTAAGATAAATAGACGGGCATCAAATCTTGACGACGTAAATAACGCCCTACTGCTACTAATTGGTTCGCTGCTAATAATTTAGTATTAAATGGGAAAAAAACTAAATGCATAAGATTTGCTTTACCGAATGTTAAAAGTAGTGATTGTGACATAGTATTGAATAAAGAGAAACTTGAATTCGTCGATAAAACTGTTTGCCTTGGGATCACGCTCGACTCAATGCTGCAATGGGGTCCTCATTTAACATCTCTTGCAGGACGGCTAAGTTCAGCAGCGTATGCTGTGAGAAAAATCCGTCAATTCACTAATGTGGATACCGCGAGGCTAGTCTATTTCAGTTACTTTCATAGTATTATGTCTTACGGTATTTTACTATGGAGACGGGCTGCAGATATCGAGTCTATTTTTATTCTGCAGAAAAGAGCCATCAGAGCAATATATGGCCTCCGCAGGCGCGATTCTCTAAGGGAACTGTTTAAAGATATCAACATCATGACGGTACCTTGTCAATATATCTATGAAAACATCATGTACGTAAGAACAAATTTAACTAGTTTCAGTAAAAGAGGTGAAAGACACAATTATGGGACTAGAAATAGGGATGAATTAGTTCAACCAGGTTTCAGACTGGCAAAAGTAGACTCATCCTTCATGGGGTACTGTTTAAAATGCTACAATAAAATACCTCCCCACATAGTCCAACTAAATTAAACGAAATTTAAATCTTGTATAAAACGCACACTATGTAGCCAAGCATATTATAAGTTGGGGGATTACATTGCTGACAAAAATGCTTGGCTTAACGCTGGTCTTGCTCCACAAGGGCGCATAAACTAATTGAATAGCATTCAAATCTATTGTTGGAGCGGCTGAAGATTGTAAATACTATCTTTATATTGTATAAATTCAATCTATTAATATTGTATAATTGCATAGCACATGTGTGAGCACTATGTACCTACCATTTTCTGAGTACGTCTTTTATTGACTTGAATGTGCCATGGCGGCTGAGAGTGTCATGCTCACTAAAATGTCTAGCTGATGGTGGCGTATATGTTGGATCATTAAGTTCCCTTCAAAATGGTTGAGCTAAATGGTGCTGATCCATGCGTCATGTTCGTGAACGGGCGCCGTCAGTAAGGACTGGTCATTTCTTAGCTGCCACGGCTTATTTTAACTTAGTATTTTAGTTGTTTTTTATATTTTTATTACGGACGCTTTGAACGTGCACGTCTTTCTACATTGTTCACACATGTATAATTTGAACATAAATTATGTAACCAATACTATGTAACAATATTTTGATTTAAAAGAGTGTCCGTGGAGTTTCCTGCCCGTTCTTCTCCATAGGAACCTGCTACGCTTTGGAATGGGCAACTAGCTTCATCTGACTGACTGACCCCTTGACAATTCAAAAGTGCCTATAATAGGTTTATTTGAAATAAATGCTTTGAGTTTTGAGTTTTATCTTATATCAGTAATCTGGTTTTATGTACGACAATTTGTAGTAAGATAAGTATCTCGACAGAGTGGTGTGATAATTAATAAGCATCGCCAGACGTAGGTCCTAACTTTTAGGCAGCATCTATATTCAAAAACTAAGTTTTCAAAATGACTTTTTATAAATAACTTGACTGCTTCGTTGGTCTAGTGTTATAGGGTTTTTCCATCTGGAATTACTCAGTAGCAGCCCGGAGTCTGGATTTGGATCCGGCTGATGGCAATAGGCTCGCCCCCTATTACATGGGACGTAAACATAACTGGCGAAGAGTGGGTGTACTATAGGTAGACCTCTGCCTAATCCTTTGAGGAATACAGGCGTGATATTATATTATGTTTATGTCACTAAATGATGCTGCACAGCCTAAATGGAGCCTCTCGGCGGGTTGGCCTCGGCATGAATTTGGACAAGACGAAAGTCATGTACAATTCGCACGTCTTGCCGAGTCCAATCCACATCGAAGGGTCGCCTCTCGAAGTTGTGAAGGAGTACGTCTACCTAGGGAAAGTTTTCCAGTTTGGTAGGCACAACTTTGAGAAAGAAGCCGACAGAAGGATGCGGTTGGGTTGAGCAGCGTTTGGAAAACTTCGTCAAGTCTTCTCGTCGCCAATCCCGCAGTGTTTGAAGACTAAGGTCTTCAACCAGTGCGTCCTGCCCGTTATAACATACGGTGCCGAAACGTGGACGCTGACAGTCGGGCTGGTCCACAAATTCATGGTCACTCAGCGTGCTATGGAGCGGGCTATGCTCGGAGTTTCTCTGAAGGATAAGATCAGAAATGAAGCTATCCGGAAGAGAACCGGAGTTACCGACATAGCCTGCGGAGTAAGAAAGCTGAAGTGGCAGTGGGCTGGCCATGTTTGTCGAAGGACGGATGGCCGTTGGAGCAGACGAGTTCTGGAGTAGAGACCGCGTATCGGGAAGCGTAGTGTGGGACGCCCCCCAGCTAGATGGACCGACGACCTTAAAAAGGTGGCTGGGACAGACTGGATGCGGAAGGCGGAGGACAGGGTGTTGTGGCGCCGCCTGGGAGAGGCCTATGTCCAGCAGTGGACTGCTATAGGCTGAGTTGATTGATTGATGTCACTAACTAAGTAAACAAGTGTACTTTATACAGTGTACACATCTAAACTATACAAAGCACGAATAGGCATGATGAAGACACATATATCATGCCTATTCGATCATCATCTACTCGTAAGTTATATTACTAACGGCGATGGAACCCTCCTAAAAATAACTAAAACACGTTGTTTGTTCAAATGAGTCCTTCAGTTCTTCATTCATCATCATCATCATTTCAGCCGAACGTCCACTGCTGGATATTTGCCTGCCCCAAAAGGAGGGTTGCCATAATCGCCACGCTTGGTAGGCGGGTTGGCGATCGCAGTATGGTGTTAAAATGCATAGATAACGCTGCTGCCCATTCTCTAGTAACTCCCTTAGTCGCTTTTTACGACACCCACGGGAAGAAAAGGGATGGTACTAATTTTTACGTGCGGCACCACACGGCACCATTATACTTCAACAATGTTAATTTCTAACTATTCATAGACATTTTAATTTGTTTTTGCATGCCTTATTCTCTATGAATTTTTAAGCCCATTTGGTTTGATAATAATTTTCTTTGATGTTGGTAGGTACACTAATTTTAATAACTGAAACCGCTTGTACAATTTTATAATAAATTGCCTTAAAATACAATTAACTAGCTGAGCGCAATTTTTCTGTCATAGTTTCATATGAGCCTGTTGCGTCGATCAATGTGGGTTAGATTAAATGTAACTGATGTTCATCCTATTTGGAGTATTTTACATCGTCATATTTAGCCAATTTACACAACCTTTATGAATGATACACCTAAACCTTCATCATTAATCACTCCCTCCATTGGTGAAAACTATATGAAAATTCGTTCAGTAGTTTTTGAGTTTATCACGTTCAGACAGACAGACAGACGCGGCGAGAGGGACTTTGTTTCATAATATGTAGTTAAAGTGACGCATAAAATACCTACCTATTGGTAACCGTGGGTAGGTATTATAGATAGGTTTTATTGATGAGGACTAAAGACCTCATAAAATCGGGCCCTATCAGAATACCAGCGCTGCGGTATTTATTTTTTAAATATCGCAGCGTTATACTGAGATAGGAGCCTTTCTGGCATTACACAAGTCTTGATTGTTTTTTTTTTTGTATATTGTTAGTTTAAGACGACGATAACCGACTTTTAATGATTTTATACTGAAGATCACGTCTAAACGAGTAGTGTTAATGATTTGAAAAGTAAATGATGTTAAATTAGAGCACTTTCTCAATAATTTAATATGTGAATATTTTAGATTATGTTTATATTACATAGTGAAATTAATTTGTAAAGTTATGTCTAAGGCGGATAAAAACTGAGAATGGCGCAAAATCTACCAAGTGTATTTTTCTGAAACCTTCACCAATTTAAAGATAATTTAATTATTGATCTTTTAGTATAAGCGTTTTATTAAAATATCTTTTGTTTTGTGAATAATAAATTAATAATGCATCAAATTGGGGACACCGCTCCTTGATGGGCGAGTCCTATTACTGGCTGAACGTACGACGCGTTGCGTGAGCTCAGTACAAAACACGCAAGCTAACCACTCAAGGTCACTGGCATATATCTGAGTCTTAAATGCTGTTTTTGTATTTTTTGTGCGTGTCCCAAATAAAATATTTTTCTTTCTTTCTTTCAAAATCACGACTGTTTTCGCCGAAGGCTTAGGCAGAAGTAAAGGGGAGGGTAAGATTTAAAACATTATTATTTTTGGTCTAAGATAATATGTATACCCGGACCCTATCCCAAGAAATAATAAAATCAATTAACTAACTCAATGTCATCTGTTTGTTTCAGGTATTGAACAAGGGACTACATATGCGGTCAAAATGAATGCGAGCTACAAAATAAAAGGCAAATACCACCACATTTAATAGAATTACACCAGCATCGTTTACCTCTTCCGAGAAGGACGCGTTTAAATTTCTGATTTGATTTTTCATTTTACTTTTTCACAAATATTTTTACAAAGGCCAACCCTTAAAGGTTTTTTCGTAAAGAAATTATATCAAAAGTAAATTCGACTGTACGAACATTCTTTTTTAAATAAACGAGGTTAAAGAGTCGAATTCTTATTGCCGTATTTTGACCTTTTTTTACTATTCATACAGATATTATACTTAGAATGAATTCCCTTTGGATGCCGAAGACAAAGGCTAATTTAATTTTTCCGGAAAACCATTTCTAGAGCTCATTAAGGCAGACTCGCGCGATATCGCGGGTGTGACAGGCAGCGCGATACTTTCCATGAAGTTTTCAGTACTACTATTGTCGCGTCGCGCTTGTCTGCGAGAGCCTTTATTTCAAAATCAAATCGACTTGGCATGGCTAGGACAACAGGCACTCAAATTATGAAAAATTACAGACAAAAAAAAATCTTGTGCTTAAGTAAAACAGAACTTTAGAAAATAGTGTAGATGTTTGATTACAATTGTAACAAGTAGATAAAATTTCAGGACGAACGGAAATAGGTTTAAGAAACGGAAAATCGCCTTCTGTCCTCATTTCCACAAGTTTATTATAGCTCACGAAAATGATTAATTCTATGTTTTCGTAGATGGCGTAATTCCACCACGTACATACCCATACCTATCAAGTTTCTAAACTAATATACTTTATAAAATAATTATTATAATATTTATTGGAAATCCTGTCTATTCCAATGCAATTTCGTATCAGGGAATGGAGCAGTCATAATGACGGTCAAAATAAATTATTCCAACAATAGCGTCATAAAATTGCAGCTGCATTAACTCCAGTTTAAAAAACCACGACTTGAAAGTAATAAACTTAAATTGAAAGCATTAATTATGTGACGTCTAACGTTTCAGCAATATACTAGTAGGTACATCAATCCGAAATTGGCAATAAACTCGACCAACGCTAGGGTTGCCGAAAAAGTTTAGCGAGAATTTCGAAACACTTAGAGAGAGCTTAGCAATTTCTGAATCACCCTAATTCGTATCTAGCCTTGGGCGAATCAACTTGGTTTGTGTCTCGAGACTTAGCAAGTAATTCACAACTTAAATTTTTACGTGTCGCTGGTTTTAAACTAGAATTTACATTTAATTTGTTAAATAAGTCATCATTATCATTTCAGCCGAAAGACGTCCACTGCTGGACATCGGGCTCCCCAATCTCCACTACTTCGACCGTTTCTGTGTTTCTCGCATCTAGCGGATTCCTACGGCCTTCACAAGGTCATCGGTTCACCTTGTAGGAGGCCTTCCAAGGCTATGTCTTCCGGTAAACGGTCGCCACTCCAGAACATTTCAGCCCCATCGGCCATCTGTTCTGCAAGCAATGTGCCCTGCCCACTGCCACATAAGTTTGGTAATTCTTGGGGTATGTCGGTTACTTTGGTTCGCCTGCGGACCTCTTCATTTCTGATTCGATCACGTAGGGAAACTCCAAGCATAGCTCTCTCCATTGCCTTTTGGGTGACTTTTAGCCTTCTAATAAGGTCCATTGTGAGCGACACTGTTTCAGTGCCATAGGTCATCAATGGCAACACGCACTGGTCAAATACTTTCACGCATGCGGCAGACATGTCCTGCTCAGTCCCATTTAAGTTGGGCAGCCTTTTGAGCCACGTCAGCTGTCTTTGTTTTGGAGCGCAGTATTGTGTTTCTAACACGATCAGTTAATTTCTCTTTTCATAATTACATAAGACAGTCCCCCAAAACGCCCGCCCTTCACCACTTCCTGTTGCTTTAGCTGGGAAGAAGAAGTGGCGCAACAAACTCCCAGCAGCACAGCTGTCTGTTCAGTTATCACTTCGTAGAAGATAGGTTCTTAGTTAAAACTTTATAGGTATTACCTTATTCATAGAAGAATGCCTTCTTTTAATAATGATTACATCATATTAAACAGAAAACATTACTGAAATAGATGACAGGATAAACACGCAAAAAATGACTACAGATTTTTGCTTCCCCTTTATTTTGCGAATATCATTATGAAAGTTGAAGTGACTAAGACGCTAAGACGCTAGTTTCCCGTAACGGAGTCCTCATTATTTCCTCCGAGGCGACCCTAACAGGTATGGGGTTTCATTATTTTACAACAGCGGTATAATGCAGTTTGATTTGACTTTTAATTGGAGCATCCCTTGAGTGAGAACGGCGGACTTTAATTTACTTAGTTCGTGCTCCGACGGATCGCTCTCACTCCTTCATTTGGGTACACTACAAATTGTCCTGGAAAATATTGGAAAATACAGTACAAAGAATATTGGTTTCTCAAGAGTACACTTGATTGAGATCGAAATATCCATTTATTTTTTTCATTGATTAGCTACCTAACTGTTCCTGCCGGGGTTGCGAGTTTGTCCAAAAGGGATATCAAATGAAGGAACATACATGGGTGGGTTTTAGTCAGTCTAACACGCCCTCCCGTTAAGTTATTTGATAATTTCCCATCTAGAAAGAAAAAAAAAATGCTACCTAGCTGTTACAAAGTTTAGTGCTTATCTTTAGAGCACCATACCGTGTTTTTTTTTTTTCTAAGCGTGGCCCCATACTAGGAATTGCTCCTGTATTGTGGGTGCGTTTACAAACATTTAAACTCACATACACAAACAGCCAGACCCGGAACAACTACTTGTAGGTCATACAATTATTTGTTCCGTGCGCGAATCGAACCCGCGATACGCAGCGCAGCAGTCAATCTCTTAACCACTGCGCCAACCGTGCCGACAAAAGTGGTAAAAAGGAACCCTTATGGTGAGACTAAGTCTGTCTGTCTGTCTGTCACACCTGGATATCTCAAGAACTACTAATACTATCAACTTGAAATTTAGAATAGTTATAAATGACGTTTGCCCAACTATTTTGCAAACAAGATGGAAATTTAAAAAAAAATTGCAAAAGGGTCTGAAAGGGGATCTACTAGGGTATGTGATAGAAGTTTATGTAAAGATTACAGGAAAAATAAAACGATGTCTGTAAATAGCACAGTTTTTCAGAAATCATCAACATCATATATACGTACGGAACCCTCGGTGCGCGGGTCCGACTCGCTTTTGACCGATTTTTTATTTTTTATTAGTTACCTAGCTGTTACAAAGTTTATTGCTTATTTTTAGGGCACCATACCGTGTTATATTAAGTATAATATCTTAAATCTATAATTACGTACTTACCATAGTGATACACACTCATTATTAATTACCATATAGGTACGTACCGACCTGCAAAAAAGTCTTGGTAATCATTCAAATTACTGAACTCGGTCAACTCTACAAAGACAGGTAACACCAAATATTTCCCATCATACCTCTTCATAGGTACATTGTTTACTCAACATTACGGTCTCGGATTTACCGCAGTATTTAACTATTTAAATTCAATCAAAGTGAAACTCCTGTCGCACGAAATTACGAACACCTTAAGTCGCCTGTTGAACAATAGGTTTGGTCTCAAAGTACTTAACTCAATCCCTAAGTAACTTAAAGTAATGCCTAACTTTGGATGCGAGGGCAGGGACGCGCCTAACTTTAATTAATTTGAAACTGGTCGACTATTCGGACATTCGATTTTGATTGTTTGTTTACCTCGTTCTGTGTCCGATGAGAGAGACTAATTCTCGTCGTTTGTGGATGAAGATAATTTATCAAATAAGTTTGATCTTATTATGGTATGTTTAGTGTTTTAAATAATGACGTTTATCCCTATTTTGTGATTAAATGACTTCGAATTGGATCAACATTATCATAATTACAAATTAAAATCCAGTTTCGATACGTAAAAAGCCTATTCTGATTACGCAAATACGATACAAAATTTCATTCTTACCCCTAAATAACTGAATGATCAGCCCGGTCCAAGCGTTTTTTTTTTCAATTCACAAAAATACAACATATACTAAGCAAAGCAAAATGTCTTATAATAAATACTTCAAGAGAATGATACACAGCTTTCAACTCTTTAAATATTATGTTCGGCATTTTCACACAATTAGTCGCCGGCTATAAAAAGTCTAACATTGCAGGACTGCAGGTGTTCAGGTGAACCGTCTGCATTATCTTTAGTTCAACGCTTCATGAGCATGATTGAAATTATTAACATTCTACGATGTTTTTCTTTATTACGACAAAGTCTAGAGGAAACTGTTATTATAATGCCAAAAGGGCCTCAGCTCAGCATAATGTCAGATGACAACACAAGGCGTACCACCTGACGCTGATTTTCCGCTGCAACCCACGAGTGCCATACGTCATATTGTTTGTGGTCTCTTGTCATAAGGGATTATTTATGTATTATGTAGGTACCTGGCGTACATATTTATACATATCATCCTTGCTAGGAATATATATACTAGGTACACACTTTTATTCAAATAAAGTTAAGGGAATCGAATTTGAAGGCGATCGATTATGAAAAGAAAGCTCTTTTTTTTTAGTCCTCTATTTCTTTAGCCCTAAAAACTTAACCTAAATCAACTAACAGAACGAAAAGATTCTTTCAGTTAGTTGATTTAGGTTAAGTTGTATAAAGTGCGGTAAATATAAAGAATGTTACAGATATCTTAGTGCGGGGCACTTCCGACAAAATACAGTATTATTTATTTATTTATTATTATTTTTAGCCTATTTTATCCTACTGCAGAGCAAAGGCCTCTTTTTCTCTTTTCCACCTTTGTTTTTCTTATTTGACATTATTATACCTACAATTAAAATTTCAACAAGGTTCTAACAATGTGAGGACGTTGTAGGCTTAATAGACTGTAGATCTGTAGACCATTTTCTATTTTGTTAAGTACCTGGTACTTTTGACGAGCCTACGCTGTCCTCTCATACCTAATATCACTGTAATTTGAAAAAATTATAAGCTAATTTTTTTTTTAAGAGTGACCGTGTCGCCGGCTCGTCTCCATAGGAAACGACCAATTGGAACGTGTGCACCTAGCTACTGATGTTTCATAAGTGCCCATGTAGGCTTATGTGAAATAAAAATATTTTTGATTTGATTGACTTCTCTCTGTTTTGAGCTAGTGTGGACTAAAATACAATAGCATGCAAATTATTTTAAACATAGGTTTGCAATTATACGTGAAATTTTTGCATCTTATTAAAATGAACATGACATACTCAACATTGCCTCTCGGTCCACTCCATCCTTTTTACGGCCTCATTCAATAACTTAATTACCTTATTATCTTTTAAAACCAAAGACAAACAAACAAGTCAGTTCAGTAAATTAAACGATACACATTCCAACCACTAACGTTTTAACTTCGTCGCTCTGCATAGAGTTGTTGCCACGGACAGCACCAACATCCCCTATTTGTATGCACATACTGCAACTTAAACGTAGGAGCGAACCCGGTTTAAAGGTTAGTGCAGCTGGATAATACCTCGAGCATGTGTCACGACCCAGTTCATTGAAAATTCTGGCTGAATTAAATACAGCACTTCTTCCAGATTGCTTACTGCGTCACACGTTCGTTCTGTTAATCAAATATGGCGGGATGCGTTTTCCGTGTGGTGCCGGACGTAAAGAATAGCACCATCCCATTTCTTCCCGTAAGAAGCCACTAAGGGACTTACTAGAGAATGAGCAGCAGCGTTGTCTATGCATTTTAACACCATACGGCGATCGCCAACCCGCCTGCCAAGCGTGGCGATTGTAGCGATTATGGCATTATGGCCCCTATTGGGGGAGGCCTGTTTCCGGCAGTGGACGTCTTTTGGTAGGATGCATTAGTGTGTTAAAAAGTCAGTCGAATACAAGATTTGCACGATATTAAGTTGTTCCACTAGAATCAAACTCTGTTTTTTTTTTGACGCATTATATTATATTTCGGGGTTCTACCACTAAAGAAAATTTCTTTAGGACAAAAATAGCGAAAGAGTTTGACCAGGTAACTAATGGCTACATAACACGGCAATAAACGCATATTTAAAACTGAGGCTTATTAGCAATATCAAAGATAATAAGTTAAGGGCAAAAAAAAATATCGCTTAACATTTTTTGTGCACAATATCACAGGCCAAAGGTCTTGAAGAACTACGCATTCGATTTTAGTGTTCACCTTCAAACAACCCGAGACGACCAAACGACTAATTAGGTTTCCAAGTGCACGGTTATAATTTTTACCTCTTAAGAGCCAAGAAGAAAATTGTGAAAAAGCATGGTTTTGTCCTAATTTGCGTATCTATACAAGTCTGTTTTTAATGTCATTATAACAGATTTTTACTAAATGCATGTGAAAGTAACAAAAAAAACAGTTCTTAACATTTTTGTCTGTCTGTCTATTTGTTTCGGCTTATCTCCGAAACGGCTGATCCGATTTTGACGGGACTTTCACTGGCAGATAGCTGATGTTATATGGAGTAGCTAGTCTACTTAATAAAATATTAAATTCATTCATTCACTTACAGTCAACTTATACCTAAACTTCTGGATCTAGAAGCATTTTGCGCAAGAGTTCCTTTTATAACGAAGATGAGCACTAAGGAAGGATTTTTGAAAAGTATTCCCCTAAAGTAGAAGTTAAAAAAGGGACAAAGTATGGAAGTTTGTTACTTTTGCCAATGAGGAATACCATCGGTCATGACTTGTATCTAAATAATTTTATAATTGATAATATACCGTAAAGATTAAAATAAAAACTTTTAAAAAAACTGTCTTCCAAAAAAACACTACAAAGTGAAAAATAACTTTCATTTCGGAAGTGGGTGGCATAAAACTAAAATACATACCCATAGACACCGACTTCCGAAATGAAAGTTATGTAGTGTTTTTTTTTTTGAAAGGCAATTGTTTTTTTTTTGTAAAAAGGTTTTTTCTTCAATCTTTAGGTATGTTACCTATTATTTTCTATAGAAAATTATTTAGCTACAAGTCATGCATGACCGATGACATTCCTCATTGGCAATAGTAACAAACTTCCATAATTCGTCCCTTTTTTAACCACTTTAGGGGAATACTTTTTAGATCGCTTGTATTTTTTTTTTTCACTTTTTAGTGGGTCAGTTTGTAATGTATATAAGTTAAAATAGCATACTTTCAACTGCTCATCACCTTTTACAAAATATTGCCCGATGCAGGGACATTAATTGTTGAGGAGTTCTCCTGGTAAGAACCAGCAGGAGAACTGCACCATTGGATTGTGACGAGCATAAGTTACTTAGCAACCATATTAAAATACCTAATCGAATCGCAACCCGTGAAATACTTTTTATTAAGTAGTTCCGGTGGCCATCTGTAGTCTTCACCATCAGTTCCACTTCACCAAATGGTGCTTTTGGAGAGCAAATGCACGAGTAAATAAAAAATAACCACATCACTATAGGTCTAAGAAAACGGTAAATATACATTTAAAAAAACATACAGATGAACATAACTATAACCTCCTTCTTTTCGGAAGTCGGTTAAAAATGGTTTAAATTTTCTATGATTTTCGTGTCACCCCTCTTGAGTACGTGGAAGACCTTGTTTTATAATATTTATGCCCTTGGTTATAATTAGCTGTAGCATTAGGTATGTTGTGTGAGATACGTATAACATCTTACGCACTATTCTTTACAATAACCTCGGACTTTTATATATCAATATATTTTTGATAGATGGGGTTTCGTTTGTTTATTTATTTAAATCAGAGACTAGCTATAAGACATAGGCCTCTCCCAAAGGGGGTTTGCCATAATCGCGACGCTTGGTAGGTGGCATAGAGAACGCTGCTGCCCATCCTCTAGTAATTCCCTTAGTCGCCTTTTACGACCCCCACGGGAAGAAATAGGATGGTGCTATTCTTTACGTCCGGTGCAAACGGCACCTGCAGCTGAATAACAGTATTTAACCATTTAATCTTTTCATCCAAACATAAATTCTTTCTAATGTACTTATATTGACTTTAATTTTAATTTTGATTTTGTTTATTATTGAAATTTAAATTTTGTTTTTGGAATTTGATTTTGATATTGATTTTAATTTAATTTTTGGATTTGATTGGAATAATAATTTGTTTTTGATTTTTATGCTACTAACATATTTTTCTAAGTTTTAATACCAATACAAGGATGTGTTTTACCTAAATAAATTGAATTGAAATAAATTAATATGTAATGTACAGTATAATATGAACACTCACCTTTCTCTCAACACGACAACATACCTATTCGTTCCACTTTTATTCTTACTCCCAATTTAGTCAGGTGTTAGAAATTCAGGACACATGTTTATACACAGCATAGCATCTGATATCGACATCGAATCGTAAGCGCTGATACTGAACAACACTATTTATTCCGGATAGAGACAATTTCCTTTAGAGAAAAATTGTAAACATGCCGTTTCGACTTCGTTCCGATTTGAATTCAAAAGAGGGTATCGAAGAAAAGCCACACTTTGAAACAGATACTCAAATAACGGAAATCAATTGTAGTACAGTCTTGTGTTCTAGAGATTTAAAATATGTTTTATATTTATAATACATTCTAATTTTACAGGTTTAGTATTAGATAGGTTACCTAACAATTTTTTAACGTTTTTAATTGCATATTAATTGTTATTGTATGCATAAAATGCATACCTGATCACTATGCCATTTAAAAAACACCTGTATTCTGTACCTACGTATACCACAATACAGAATATGATTTATTGATTGATGAATTGATTACAAAGATCACTATTGAATTTCATTTAAAACTTACGTTTGTCAATCATAATTTCGTACCTGTAACATTTTTGTAAGCGACAACACACCCTACAGTCTTTGTCAACATTTTGTCAATGTTTAACGCTGATTGCACACCTCCACTACGAAACCATAGCAGCGAAACCGCAATAGTTCAATTCAACTGCCTCGCGTTATTTATATTCCGCTATTCACATTCGATTTTAGTTGCGGCACATGACGCGAGCCAGTTGAATTGAACTACTGTGGTTTCGCTGCTATGGTTTCGTGGCGGAGGTGTGCTACTAGCGTAAACATCAATAAACTTGTCACATAATTAAAATCGCTGTTCCACTCCCACACAAGAAACAATACATACACGTCCCTACCCACAACACTTAGGTACATACATCTTTATCGATCACCATAATAGACTTAAGATCGGCGGTGCTAGTCGATAATTAAGGTACACAGATTTGGGCATTCGCACCGTTGTTGCCTACCGCCGATCAGATTAGATTGAATCCCAAATGGGTGTACAAGGGCACATAGCCCAATTCCATCAAAGAGCCCTATTAATTTAAATTGTTTTTTTTTATTAACTGACAGGATTTTTTAAGAAATTTTCATTGAATTAGGAAATTGAATTATTTAATTAGGGATTTACTTTTGACATTAGCCAGTAATTGTTTCGTATAATATAAGTATCTTGCAGTCGTAGTTAGACGAAATTTTTCGCCATTTTACGTTGTAATGCATTACAACGCATAGTACAGCATTATGCTGAGTGGAAGCCATGTCACAGTCATGACATACGGCTTCCGAATATTTCTGTTTTATGCTCGTTGATTATTATGTAGATATTATATTTTGTTTTATTTTTCGGTTTACCTAATCTAGTTAATTATATTTTTGTATGATTGTAGGTACGTTTCGGTTTTGTATGTTTTTTTATGCCTCCTATTAACATTAAAATTAACTTGTAACAAAGAATAAATGAATTTGTAGTTGTTAGGATACAATATAATAAATAAATTGTAGGTAGGTACAAGTTCCATAAGTCGTGGAACAGGTATAACAAAAAAAAAAAGCTCTACAAAATAATGTTGGGCGAGCTAAAACCCGTTTTTTCGGTATTTTTCTTATAAAATACCAAGCGTGACAGGACGTCCGTCCTTTGTTTGTGTTTCTGAGCTTGGGCAGCTACATTTACCGTGTAATCCCGTATAGGTACGTGTCGTAGGGCCCGGCGTCTAATCTCATAAAGCTTACTTTGCCATCTCACGGGTTGGTATCATATTGTTTGACGACTTGCATACAACCACAGGTAGGGTAGGAACTGACTGACAAAATAGTCGGTTATATAAATTGGCTACATTTTTGTCCATGTGGAAAAAATGTTACGTAGTTTTTTGGCCCCTGCAGACAGGCGCGGCGCGACATTAGTAACACAACTTCTATGAAAACTATATGGAAAGTGTCACGCTGCCTGTCGCGCCCACGATATTGCGCCGTTCTGCACGGGCCTTTAAACTTTGCGTTTGTAGGTTAGGTATATGGTAAGAAAAGGTGTTTAAATGGATGTAAGCTTGTAATATCTCACAAGGGCAAAGAATACTGGCGCGGTTTTCGAATGGCTTGGTTAGTCTGGTATATTAAATAATCGACAGGTACAGTCATAAGCATTAATATGTAAACACTTAGCAAAATTCAAAACGGATTTTCTCGTAGAATAACGATTGCAACTTTGAGGAAAGATCTAATATATTTCATAATAGTTTGGGTTCCAAAATACTATGTTCGTAGTAAAATAAAATTACAATCAATATTAGTTGGAGGAAAACACTTTTAAAAGTTGCTAAGTATACACATATTAGTGCTCGTGACTGTACTCCATTTTCCCAACTTTATCCTGCAAGAAATTAATATAAAAGCCATACTTAATCCCAGCAGCTAAGTAAAATTCCATACCCATAGCTCATATACGTCTTCACTACATATTGATAGCGTCCGCAATTTTCTGCAGTCGCTGTTCGCCTTACGTAGAAATATATACGATACCCAGATAGGTGGCTCCAAAAAGCCTGTTTTACATTCAGTACATATAACGTTGTGATCCAACAACAACTTGCGTGTATGCCTGTACTATGTTATGTTATGTCCCCTTCACACAACACCGCGAGGTAATCTTCTTACGACGCTCTGGAGATGTGTAACTGGATTTACTAAACACGACTTCATATTATGTACAAGTTAGGACGCAGGTGTCTGGTACTTTGTGCCTGTAATCAATTTTACTTGTGAACGCACAGTATCATAATTAGGTAAGTACTTCAGCTCAACAGCTGTTAAAGTCGAAGTGTTTTCGAAGTGGATACAGTAACCTAAGAAAAAGTTGCTGTAAGGATAACCTAGTTTGCAATGTATTAAAAAACAAATTACACAACGAAAACAATAAAGAAATATCAAAAGATATTTAATTAAAAGTTATCAAGCACAGAATGACCGCGCCAGTCTAACCGGGCTTAGTATTCTAGCGACTTCAAACCGCAGACTTCTTCAGGATTCGAATTATGACCTATTTACCACGACTCTTAGGCCGGATCAAAGATAAAATAAAGCTCTAACAGAAATTAATATTCTTTATCTTCATAATTGGTTTCTTAAATAACTTCAGTATTGTAAAAAAAACGAATAAAAAAGAGATAGTTATTTTTATTTACTTTCCGGTTCTTTGACTCAGCACTACATTCATTAATGCCATGTTCTTTAAATGTAAATGCTATATTTCCATTACTGAGTGCACAAACAGAACCAGTTTATCACATTTTCGTTAAATAACTTCAATTTTAAAACGTAAAGCGAACGAAAAAGAGACGTTATTTTCCTGTAATTTCTTTGAATTCCCAAAACATTAATTAAAATCACTTTAAATATACAACATTAGTTTTTGTTTATACTAAACCTCTTAAGGGGTCATTGTACTCATCATTATGAACAACTTTTACTATGGGACCAACCTTGAAATCGCGAAAAAAAATCAGCTGTTCCCTACGTTTAAGTTCGCTGAACTCGTGAAAATGACCCCTTAAGAGGTTTAGTATAAACAAAAACTAATGTTGTACATACATCATGTTCCATTAATGGAAAATGGAAGGCTGTTACAGAACCAACATATACGCTGATATAACTTTAATTTAAAAATGAAAAAGTAAAGGTAGTTATTTCTCTTGCCGTTCTTTGCCTCACTCAGTACCAACAACGCTAATTAAAATCACGTTTAAATATTTACACATCATCTCCCAGTACTTCGGAGAACAGAAACAGACCAGTAGAATGTATTCCCGGTATTTTTCTGTTCCCGAAGCAAAAATTAACAGCAAAGCCAGGACAGCAAAGTAAACAAGGTGCACAGTATTAAACATTTTCCGGGGAACGTTGTAAATCCTGGTTCTTTGCAGAGTGAATACGCCGTTCTCGATAATCCCATGATCCTTATTTACTAGAAAGGCTCGAAGGGCCGCGGGGTTTATCCGAACGCACTCGCCACACGACGCCGACGCGGCGCATCGAATACTGTTTTCTTCACAGATTTTCCACAAAAATAAAATAGGCAAGGCAGGGAGATAGAGACACTTTTAGCGATGTTATGCTATTTATTGATACTTATTTAAAAACATGCAAACAAAACATTATGAAGAAGCATGAGAAACGATATAATTATTATGGTTTTTCTGGCCAAAATTTAAATACTCTATCATTCTATGAAATAAATAAAAGTAAAATTAATTAAAATTTTCAATAAAAAAAGCAAATGGAACATCATGTTTTGTAAATGTCATCGTTATGCTTCAAAAGCTCGCCCCTCTGACTGGCATTATTTCAACGTGTTGCCAAGTTACGTAATTGAGTTCGGAACTAAGCGCACCCTTTAATATCAAGAAATATTAAATATCTAAAATTATCAAAAAGCTATAGGTAGGTATTAAGAAAATTAATTAGAGGCTCTTCCGTATTTTCATGAATCAAGAAACAGGAGTAAGTATACGTCAGGTTATTTTGGATAGCTATAATGTTTGTTGATGTACCTATGCATTAACATTAAATTATTTCCAAACTTTAAAACTAGTCACTCATACACACACTCGTACAAAATAAATAAAAAGTATCACGATAGCTGTTCCTATCCATTTAGAAGTGAATATGCATTTCCCTGACGGGTGATCGTTGCCGTAACAACATGCGATGGAAATGTTAGGAACCACGTAGCGGCCATCACTTACGTCCGCAGTAATAGCCCTCTTCCCTGTTACTCTCATAAGTTTGTTTCGGCCTTTCTTCTCAGAGTAGTCAGATAGGAAACGCCGACCTCATCTAGTTTTTAAAATATGATTGACGTGTAAAAGTGTTTGTACAAACCTACTTACAGAAATAAATCATTTATCATTTATCATTTATTTAAGTTCTGCTGTCGGTATACAGAGAAAACTATTAAAATGCTCTTTTCGTTATCAACAATAAAAAGTCTAATCTAAAACATTTTTGGAAACACTGAAATAATAATGAAAGTATTTATTTTATATACGCTGGCTCCTCGCCTACGCAATACCTGTTTATAGCGTAATACTTCCGACGTTGTAGGTATATTGTCGTGGTTTGGATACGCAAAGAGGATATATAAACCGTAAATCCTCTAAATCAGCTGTAGGGGTGATACACCGACTTAATATTTGAGGTTCCTGAACCTATTTTAATAAGTATTATATTAATTTATTATTATATGTGTCTTTTTAGTCTTGTATCGATATTTTGTGTAAATTGTCACGAAATATATTGTGTTTTGTGTAGTTCGTGCAGACAGAAATCTTTAAAATTTTCTTTACTTACAAACGATGCGACAATATTACATCTTTTTTTAAATAAGCGAATAAATTTTAGTGGTTGAAAGGCCTAAATTTTGCGAGCGCTCTCTACTATAATAATATTTAAAATATTTTTTATATACGTATATATTCATAAATATTTTAATTCTTGACTTGATTCATATGGAGCATTTCTATTCCTAGGTAAATCTTGTTTCGAGTTGAAGGTGGCAGTTAGATGATTGGACATTGTTCTCTGGCAGACTTTGCATCAGATGTTCGTACTTAGACTATACCTTTCCGTAGAACTTCAAGGCAAGAAACTAAGTATCTATGGTTACAGTTGAATTAATAAAGTAGAAAAGGATTAAGTCCTAACTTAATCAATCATTCGTTTCAAATTAGAAATAATTTTCACCAGAAAACTTCTGAAAAAAGAATCGATTACAATAAATCACACTGAATTATAAAACCCACGTTCAGACTCACACAATCTCAATAACAGGTTCATACCCTAATCCATTTCAAATGATTAAGTACATTTGCCAGTGCTATCTACCTTTCAACATCAATCGTTAAAGTCATATCGACCATTTATCAAATATTCACAAAAACCTCTTACAAAATGATAAAAGCTTGCGACGGAACCCTCGATAACCGGAACGGTGTCTTTTTTCATTGAGCGAAACGCGGAGGGCCCTCGGGAGGGAAATATCAGCATGTCATTTGTTTATATTGTGGAATTAATCCCCCAAGCCGGCATGACTGATGAGTCGAGTCAAACGTCGCTTGCCAAACAAAGAAACACCGAGGTGTGTACTATAATCGATGCTCACTTAAACGACAGATGCTACAAACGGGTGCCATCAATCTATCCTGCCCCCCCCCGCACCCACCATCCGATTCCTGCCCCCCAAGGGCCGGATTGTTATTCACGTTCCATTACCTCAATTTTTTAGAGCCAAGGTGCCTGAAAAGAAACCCTTTCACTTATTGTGTCTCATTTCTGAATTGGTGGAGGGCCATCGTAAAATTAATTTCTTTAGATTATCCATATTTTTTTTCTTTATACCCGTCGAGTGTTTATTCAGTATCCTGCTACAGATGTGTGTGGTTACACGGTGAAGTCGGAAAATTTTATTATTAAGGCTAATAGCAATATTGTGGTTTATACTTCGTTCTTCGTTTCGCACGGTGGACACTCGTATCTTATAAAACAAACAATAAATTCAAAACGTTAACACGCACGAGCGCGCGGTACGGAGTGCACGACAAGCGACGAGAATCATTCAAGAATCGATTAAAGTCCGCCACACACGTACGAAAATCGAGCAAACATCGAGAACTCAATGGCCCGATCACAGGGTGCGTTAAGTCACGTCCCTCCGACCAATAATTCAATAAGAAGCGATCCAAACGCCAAGTGGAATCATAGACTTGGCTTAAAGCGGTGCAACTATGTTATAAATGTATCTAATTGTATTTTCTCGTTTACGAGCACAATCGTGAGTATTTCTTGTATCGTTGAGAGAAACAAGCACTAAGCCTTATTAAACCGCCGACATGTGAACTTCAAAGATTAAAGTGATTAGTTAATTACTTGGTATTAGCTAAATCTTTGAAACAACTGTGCACACTTGTGGGGTTGGGACTTGCGAAAGGTTCACATGTATTTTGAGCGAGTTTATAAAACCAAGTAAAGATCAACAGCTTAGTAAGCTAAGCTGTTGTGAAGCGTGCCTTCCCCTATCTCTACACAATGGGGAACCGCAGCTTAGAAGCTAGAACAAAGCTTCATTATGTGTTTAGCTCATTAACAGAATTAATGAATTCGAAGAAAGGGTTTTTGGCTCGCACCGCTTAAGAGCCTCATCATAATGATGGTAGCATGGGGTGGCCCATTGCTGAGTTTTGTTCACGCTATTGATTTAATAAGAATGACAGGTGGCTCTCTATTTTATTAGCACAAGTAATTATATCAACACTTTTGCATGCGCCCAAAAAGGCCAACAGTATCATGACCAATGATATTATATTAAACAGATATGTTGTGAGCACGCAATCGTGAAGACTCGAAAACGTCCTAATTGGGACGTATTTGTTAGTCTGTGATGCCAAAATTAGGTGATTGGTGGCCAGAATAATGTTAGTTTACATTCACGCGCAATTGACAACACTAGCTGTCTCTTTTTTTCTTGTTGTTTTTAACAAGCCATCATTTTTACTTGTAGTGAAAAGTAAAATGAATGAAAAGTGGGTATGTGTGCTGCCGCTCAGTGGCGAAAGAACCCTATAACACGATTCCTACCGGCTTCCCTTCGGAAATTCGAACACAACCACTCTATTGTTATTTAAAAAGGGCACAGTCAGTAGTGTTTAATAATGCCAAATAATATTATAATAATCACATTGTAGGTATTTAATACAGTGTATTCCCGTTGTCCCCGTATGCCATACCCCCGTCACGGAGACAGCGGGACGTGATTAAATTTATTTCCCCTTGTCCCCATGGCGTACGAAGTAAACCCTTTTTTAAATCGAAACAGCTAGGTTAGAACCGTGACCATACAACGCACGAGCCGAGCGAGCGTAGCGAGCGGTGCCGCGGCAGCGGCCGGCGAGTGCCAGAAACATATTTTTGAATGTAAAACCAAACTACGGGGACAACTGGAAGTATTTTTAAATATTAATTGAAGTACCGCTGTCGGACGGGGACACGGCGTACGGGGACAACGGGAATACACATTTAATACACCATACAATTAAAACATTTACATTACATTTTTTGTCTATAGATCCCGACAACAAAACATTTTGCTCTAAAATAACTCAGTGAGTTCAATTTATATAAAAAATCAACGTCATGACGAGTTTATTTTGTGTAGAAAATATTTTCTTTTGCTCCGGCTTAATTTCTTATAAAATCACCCTTCGCCACTGCTGCCGCTGCTGCGCGGAACACTTTTTTCGGTTGTTTTGTGAGTGTATAACATAACTGTTTAATATAATATCATTGATCTTGACCGTACGAATAGTCATCCACATCAGTTTGTGAGTACAGATACCAAAACCAATTGATCAATAAAGTATCAGGAAAATTTACCCAATACTTTATATAAATACACCATTGTAAAGTGCCTGAACATTAATTGAAAATATCTGCCTCTTAAAGCCGAAACAAACTTTATTCAATCATTTTTTTTATAGTAACATCGCGTACATTTCTCTTAGAAACTTCTTTAATTAAGTTTTATGAAACGTTTAAAAAATACAGCTTCACACAAAAGGGAGTAACACGAACGATGTAGTTGTAACGTGATTAATAAGCCTACCTGAGCAGTGCAACGATTAAAACGGTACAGTTATAAATGAGAGAAAGGCAGTTGATAAATTCACAAAATAAAGGATTATACATCACAGCGGAAAGTTTAAAGTGACAAAACGCTGTTTAGCCTGGGGCAATAAATGCAGTATCATTCTGTGTGAACACCGCACATATTAGGGTCGCTACTCTCTAGTTGCGTCGCGTCGGCAACGTCGCGTCGCCCGCAATCAAGAGACCGCGTGTTGCGCTGTCGCGAGCCGGGAAATGTTGATACACTTTTTGCTCAACGTAGTACCGGAGTGTTGGAGAAATAGTCACCGCAAATATTTGCAAATTATTTTAAAATATTGAATGAAAATACTTTTGAAATAGAGTTTGTAGTGGCAAGTAAAATGTAATGCTTTTAATAATAAGTATGTAGGTTTTAAGTATGCAAATACGTAGAACTAATATTTTTTTTAAAGTTCACTTACATGACTCAAACTAACATTCAAATAAATTCGATAAACCGGTAATAATAGTAATATAATAACACTAAATCCTACACCCTCAAAAAAAAATAGAAATAATCAGGGACCGTACAACCCCGGTTAAGAGTTAAGTCTTTCGAAGGGATAACCCATTCACCTTTATCATGATGTAACCCATTGAATGGGTTTTATACTAGAAACAAAGTGAAAGGGTTACATGATAACCCATTGAATGGGTTTACACTTGAAACACAGTGAAAGGGTTACATGCTAACCCATTCAATGGGTTCTATACCTACTTGAAACCCAGTGACATGAAAAAAATCATAATTATTATGATATTTCAGTATTCGCCCAGCACGCGTAGCATGACCAATTCTAACTCTATTCTACCCAGGGACCATTTTGGTTACCATTATAGAAAAACCCTATCGAAAACCCTTCAATGGAAAGGGTTTTCGATAGGGTTTTTCTAAGCAGTTAATCAAAAACCATACGGTGTGGGTAATTTTGAATGGCTTAAAGTAAGCCGTTCTAAAGGGTTACCCACACCGTATGGGTGTTTATCGAAAACCCTTTCAACGGGTAACCACAATTTAATTTAAACCGTCCAAAAGGGTTACCCATATCGTAAGGGTTTTTGATTAACCGCTTAGAAAAACCCTATTGAAAATCTTTTCAATGGGTAACCAAAATGCTCCCTAGTAATAATACACTACTGGCACGGAAATCCGTACAACAATTCTGATAACATAATTTTAAAGTAAAACAAATTATCTACAACCATCAAACTCCACTTCCGTAGTTTACAATAATTTAATCAAATTACGGTACTCTCTGCAAGCTTTATAGTGGTCACTTAAAATGGATTGCAGTGTAAACTAAGTTGCACTTAGGGCTGAAGCTGATGTTGGTATATAAATTAGTCTAACTCGGACCGAGTGACGGAGTCGACAAAAATGAATTACTTTCTAGAAAATTAACCAAGTAAAAAAAATGTTATGGTACAGCTAAATTAAAAAGTTAATGTGGTTTTATACCAAGTTTTTACGTAGGCAATGTAGATTAAATACGGGGAAAATATTTAAGGTTTTTCTTTCTTTTCAGTGTTCCGTACCTCAAAAGGAAAAAACGGAACCCTTATATTATAGGATCAGTCGTGTGTCTTTCTGTCTGGCCGTCTGTCACAGCAAATTTGCTCCGAATCTACTAGACCGATTAAGTTGAAAAAAAAGAAAGAACTTGCATGGTACACATATGAATTTCTTTAACCCAAACACGGACGTAAAACGTCAATAAATTAATTTTGAATATGGGGGGGGCACTTTTAGGGAGCAAATTAAAAACAATAAAAATTGTTTGCAAAGTGCTTGCAAAACTTTATTTTTTGCTATTTTTATTGAAAACTATCTTTGAAAACTAAAACTTATTTTATCAAATGAAAAAACTTGTTGTAAGGATTTCAGATATATTTTTTTTATTATTTTAAAACAAATACCTACTTTTAAACTTATTTAAGAAAATTGATGTACTTATCCTTATCTCCGAAACAACTGAGCTTAAATTTTGAAAACATACAGAAAATAGTTCTTTACTTATAGATTACAGGACACCTATAACAAGTCTATGGCCTTGAAATAACATGGTAAATCACTCAATATTGCAGTTGTAATGTATGAGAAAACAATTCTTTCAATTACAATGTTTTGCTTGTTCTTGGGATAAATCCATCCCAACTACGGAACCCTTCGTTGTGCGTGGTCCGACACGCACTTGGCCAGTTTTTTTAAGTAAGCCTACACTGGCCCACTGCTGAGCAAAAGCTTTTCTAGAGCCGCTTCGATCCAGGCCTTGCGGTACGCGTCAAGGTCGTCACAATTTACCTTAAAATTCGTATTTTCATCAAAATCGTGACTGGCCCATACAAAAAGTAGACTTGCTACTTACCTATATTATTTTATAAATTAATCAAATGACTAAAACCAACATTGAAGTTGCATTTCATGTTCATTGCATGAGACTCTTTTTTTTTTCTACGCAATTAAAACCAGCAGCTACTCATGTCCATTTAAATAAAATATTCAGTAAGATGAATATACTATGAACATTGTTCGGACTGCGCATAAAATACCTGGAAGTTCTAAAATCATGAAGAAGGTAGATGAAAAGAAAATGCGCCTTTTAGATTAATGAATTTAAGACCAGCCTGTAGGTATATGTATCTAATACGGTTCAGGAAAACTCGAACACTGCATTAGCATGCCGTCGCACCTGTACACTGCTAAGTTAAAAATCATGTAGCACTCGCATCCCGCGCGGACGCTCGGCCGGGGAATGGGGGACTCGGGAAAATAAGGAAAACCTTCCGCTTTTGTGGAACTCGAATGCATGCGCTGCATGCCCACTGAACGAGCTATCTCGATCACACCTTCCGAGTTAACAATTTCAAACTTAAAACCAGTTCCGGAAGCCTTCGGGCCGTGAACATTCACGTTACAACGCTCTCAGTGCGGCAGGTGGACTTTTTTGAAATGCATTGTCAATCTTCAGTCAATCGCAGTAATATGCTGTCTGAGCATTTGATGCGAAAAAATTTATACACGAGGAAAAAATTCACGTCCCACACAATACGATAACAGCTTAACTTCGGAACAAAATGTTTTATTCGAATGTGTTGACACAATAATATTATTGGTATTACGAGGCACGTATCGAACTTATATTGAATGATCGCCGCGCCCAGATTGTTGGTTATCGTAACACCAAATTTTCTATTTGATCGAATCTAATAAGGTGGCGCGGCGCGGAATCGGCGCGGGCGCTGCGGGCGGGGCGCGGCGCGGCACGTCTGGCGTCACGATGCCATCCCGCCAGACAACCAGAAAATTACGTTACCGTTTCCCCGCACCGGTTCAGTCTGTTCAAAAATTCCGAAATCTCGTTCCAATTTCTAGGATAATTCTTAAAAATTCGACGTAGAATTGACGAATTGTCTTTGAAAATAACTCGAGTGAGTCAACTTTTATTGTTACCGTCAGTAAGTTAGTTTTGAAAGTTTTTAAAACAGCTGAGATAGTGAAAGTTACTTTTAATTTTAAAATATGCTCTTGGACACTGTTAAACTTTCTTCTGCTGCATAACTGTTTCATAGTGAAATCGGTTTAAGATATAATCGATTAAATTTAAAAGTTGATATCCAGTGGATCCTTACAAGATGTTTATCTTCGAAGAGTCAAACAACTTTCAGGGCACAAACGTTTTGTATTCAAACACCAAACATCCCAGATCTTAAGCGGTACTGCTAATCAAACACCACAAGTCCGAAGCATTTGTAGATTCTATGAATTTACCAAGACTCAATCCAACGGAAATTATGAAGATTGCCGTCTTGGCTTGCTCCAAATCAATACAATTTTCTGAATTGAAGACGGTACTTTCTTTGAGCTAAATATTTGGGTAAAGCCTCAAGAGTTCTACAGGGTATCGGTGCAAAGAAAAGTCGTCCAAACTCAAAACGTTTAGATCATTGATTTTGTAGAACCATGATAAGTTTAAGTGTACTTAGGTATGCTCGGTTTGAACCCACATCAAGGTAAAGTTGACGCATCGGGACCTTAATTACACACAGAGGGTCGCCTCTTTTTTGGGACTACCTCAGCAAAGCCCATCACAAAGTTTGCGGATGCTAACTGAACCAGGGTACGAAAATTCACCCAATACAAACATACTTTTTCGTGCTTTAAGTTTTGTTTGTATGGAATAAGCAATCTGAAATAAATAAAATAAGGATTGGGTAACACACAATAGCATGCGCTTACTTCTTAATTTTAATTCAAGAACAAATTAAAACTAACGACTTACGATCCGCATAATCAAATAATGCGCCTTCTAGCAAGTTTTTGCCGTAATCATTACCCAGAAATCCGACCAATTACGGCCAACCAACAAAACCAAGTGCTGGGCATTTAATTGAAAACCCATTAACGTTAACATACGTGATAGCCCCGGAGTCGTGCCGCGTGCGTGACACGCCGAGTTCGATGCGCCAACGAAGAACGTGATGCAGAAATCTTTTGTTCTTCCACCATACAATTGTACTTTGGCGTACCAGTTCAACTGCCTTGCGTCACACCATTACATCTTTTATATTCCCAACACTAGACTAGATTCATGCATTTTCCAGAACGTAACAAGTTTTGTAACGGGTTTGAATTGGAACCACGAGGCATGTCTCAAAAGCTTAAATGATTTTTGCGATTCGGGTGTAAAACCCTACACCTGGCTTCATGTTACACATCAAGGTATTTTTAACAACAAAGCATCGCGTTCCAGAGATGGTTGTAACGGGAGCCCTTTCGAACTGCGGCAAAGGTATGGACAAAAACCGGGAACCGTCGAATTTCAGTTAGTAATTTGATATGAAGCGCGCATTCCTTGCATTCAGGGGAGGCGGGATGACTGCTATATTTGTTACGAGTGTGGGCCCTGTGGGGCCCCTGGGGGCCTAAAACGAATGCCGGTGCAGTCTTTGAATGACATGTAAACTGCATAGCGTGGATACTATTGTGGGCCTGCGTGCTCGAAATCATTGAAGGTTTAGAATATTTCTGTGATTTGTGTCTATGAGGAATTGTGTTTTATTTTGGTAAGCCAGAATATTCAATTCTACATATAGTTTTCTATTATTAGTAATGTAGTTTTATAAAAAAATCTTTAAGCTGCATGACATCACTCATTAAACTTCGTTACAGAAATCAACCATATACATAATATTAAAAACTACAACATGGGTATGTTTCCCAAAATTGAATTAGTACATTTTGATACAAGTGGAGAATTTTTGTTATTGCACTCGAGGCGGAATTAATACCCGAGCCGTAGACGAGGTTGTTTTTGAGCCGAGAACTGCAATAACAAATGTCCACGTGTATCAAATGACGTTTTTCAATACACTTCTAAAGAAATAAAATAAAATAACGAAAAATATGTTCGTCATGAATTATTAGGAAACTATGATTTGATTTTCTTTTTTTTCCGCGCTTTGCTTTCGCCAGGTTGAAGGAGAAGCAAAGGTATAAAGCCGATAAACAGCCTAATATGAAAAATACAAAATTCATATATCTTTGAGTTTATAAAACAAATAAATGTTAATTTGTTCAACAACGTTTTTTTTTATTGTAATAATCATGGTACTTATTCTATTTATGAACATTATTTAAATATTCCAAAAATATTAACGCCGTCGCGCCGTAAAGACGCATCATTGCCGAGATTTAATAAAAAAACACGTTCGAACAGAGAGCAGAGAGGACCGTCTCTGGCGCGAGACGTGTGAATAGAGGCATTGAACCAATTTTGACTGAGTATAGGTATAAGTTATCTGTGGAAAATTGTATTCCCGCACACGTGTTGGAAAATAAAAAAATCACACGAGTGTGAAATACATTGCATTGTGAACCTAATCGTAGTGCGATATGAACCGGTTTTCGAGGAAGTGTATTGAAATAGTACATTTTGATACAAGTGGAGAATGTTTGTTATTGCATTCGAGGCGGAATTAACACCCGAGCCGCAGGCGAGGTTGTTTTTGAGCCGAGAACTGCAACAACAAATGCCCACGTGTATCAAACGACGTTTTCCAATACACTTTTGAAGAAATAAAATAAAATAACGAAAAATATTTTTATCATGAAATACTAAGAAAATATGATTTGATTTCCTTTTTTTTCGCGCTTTGCGTTCGCCAGGTTGAAGGAGAAGCAAAGGTCTATAACCGATAAACAGCCTATTATGAAAAATAGAAAATTCAAATATTTTTGAGTTTGGAACACAAATAAACGTTAATTTGTTGTTAAATATAAACGTTTTTTTATTGTAATAATCATGGTATTCTATTTAGAAACATTATTTAAATGCCGAGATAAAAAATTACCTCCAAATCTATAGGACCGTCTCTGGCGCGAGATGGTGTGAATAGAGGCGTTGAACCAATTTGAACTGAGTAAAGGTATAAGTTATCTGTGGCAAATTGTAATCCCGCACACGTGTTGGAAAATAAAAAATCGCACACGTGTGAAATACATTGCACTGTGAACCTAATCGTAGTGCGATATGAACCGGTTTTCGAGGAAGTGAATTGGAAAATAACGTATAGTATAGTAGTAGTTACGCTCGGTTGGATATGCAGATAGCGCAACTCATGCGTGCAGTAAAAAAAAACTGTCTAACAAATGGTGTCCTAAACTACAACCAAATTAAACAGTGATTTCTATAACATTGTTTTCTTACACTATGAACAATATTATGCGCGTACTAATATTCATTCAAGGTCTTTAATAGCATTATGACAGCCACGCCATAAATTGGGATGCTCAACAACAGTTAGTATTGATTTATATCGAAAATTCAACTACATTTATCATAGAAATCATCAGCAAATTAAAACATTTAGTTATTATAATACTTCCATTACATTTTGCCCCGATTCATAATGGAATTGATGATTTTAGGACGCGGTTTGTGGTTGGAAAATGGGGCCTCATTAATTATCTATTCCACCAATCCGAAACACATTCCCCTATTTAAAAAAAATTGGCTACAAGTTAGTACGTGCCTATATGATCGGAAAATGCGCTTGCAAACTGTTACAGAAGTATAGCTTCACGTCCCAACATAAAAACAGAACGTGTCAAAACTTATAATACTACAGATTGCTTCAATGAACTTGAGGCTAGAACTTCTAAGTTGCTGTCTGAGGTGGAATGTCCGCCGACTGGCCCACAGAACATCCGACTTTATCCCGCTTGCCCTACTTGTCCCGCAAACTTTTGCTCATTTGTAAGATGTCAATAAAACTTTTCTGCCCGTTGTTCCCATTTCACTTCGCTAGTTTTAATAATTTCTTCAATATCTTCACGCGAAGGTAGATTAGAAAGCGAACGATTTTTAAGCAGTTTTTTGTTTGTGAACTTCAAGACTCGATAGTCTGGAAGCGAAGCGGGATATTCGACAGGATCGAATCACAGAAATTTTCCGTAGACTTCTTTACAAATCACTTCATACTAAGCCAAAATATATACTGAGCAACAAAAGGTACCAACCATCGTCCGCCACAGAATTTCATTATCAAAACATTAAGAAAGAATACTCATTAAAAGCCTGACAAAAACATTTTTGATCAACTTTATAGGTAGCTGTTTACTCTTCATATTCCTCTTAATGCCTGGGGAAAAGGTTTTTGAAGTTCCCTTTCGATTAATTACCTTCCCTGCGGAGAAAGAACGTGGGTAAACTGTAACATTTTTTGCCCCACGGGGGGTTTATTGATCATTCTAAATAGGTAGGGCGGGAAATCACAGGAACGTTGCTACCTCGCCTAATAAATGATGTGTTGTTAGATACGTAGACTGGCCAATTTATTGTTTTGCTTACTGTTGTGGTTATTTTTGGATAGAAAGGTTACCTAGGTACTGGTTTGTTGTACTTAATGGTCAGTGGTATATAGAGCTGGTGAAGCACAAGACTGGTCGTTGTGGCGATGCTTGATGGGGTCTATGTCCAACAGTGGACGTCTTTCGGTCCAATGGTGATGATGATGAATGAGGTGATAGAACAGTATAAATTTTACTGTATTATTGTTTCGTGTTCGTTAGAAATATTCACATAGTCACATCATCAGTTTCATAGATAAAGAAAATCATGAAGAAAAAACGATCTCGGGTTAAAGCTCGAGAAACAAACTTGGGAATTAAAGGTTAGAGAGATACAACGTCGAAATGCCGCCATATTGAAACTAATGGCTCGATTTAGAGCATTTACAAACTTGAAGCGGTTTGAGGTCAAAACACCACGACTGATGACGCGTATTTGCACAAAATTCGAAATTCTAGACTACGCAGTGAGGTTACTGGGTAATCTGTCTTAAAAGTTTACAAGTTCACATAACTATTATTAGATGGATAACGTAAATATTTCGTGACAGCAACTCGAATTTATTTAAAGAATCAGAAAAAATATTAAATTTCAAAATTGTTGCAATATTCAGCTCTAATTTACTGCCCAATTCCCAAACAATCTCAAAAGAAATTAAAGATATAATAACAAAATTCACAAGCCTTCTCGTACCATTACAAAGGCTTTACAAAATGAGTCTTAAATGAAAAAAACACTGCATTTTACATTTCACCGCTCCCAAATTATGTTCGCAAAAGCATAGAGTTTCAATGCGCATTTATTATTCAAGCCAGTCAATATTGAATGGCTGGTCCCTGTATACTTACGTACGTAGGTAGCTGTATCAAAATTCATAGTAACCTCTAGAGGGCGATCTATTTGGTTCTATAGTATATGCAGATACACGCTTTGGAGCAGCTCAATATCTTATTCTGTTTCAAATATGGCGGTGTTATGTGCATCCTAATGCTCTTATTAGATGTAATGGATTAGGGGTAGGTTAATGTAAAATTATGGCAGTACTGGATAAATCTTCAAAACACATTTTTCATTATTTGAAGAGGCTTAATGAAGCATCTGTGCTTAGCTATGCACTATTCAATATGATGATATGTTTGCTGGTGCATATTCCTAGTTACTCAAGTTTCCAGACAAACCCCTTATATCTAAAGATAACAAAACAGAATGAATTACTAAAAAAGCCGTCAATCTTGCGTATCATTGATGAGCTAAGAACGAGAAAATGGTTCAAATATTTAAAGAAAATCCATTGTTGTTACAAAAAGGTGCAGGTAAACTTCTAAATGCAATGTGAGCATTATAACCTCTTTGTTTGTATTTATTGGCAGTATGTACTTGTAATTAGTGGCGTGTATGCCTTTGGGCACAGGTATTGTGTATTGGGACCAAAGTTCCCCGCAGCACATGAAACTGCATCGTGGGTAACAATTTAACCCTTTGTTGTTTTATTAATTAACTGAATCATTATTTAAATCGATTACAATATTATTTAGATTTCCACAAGGTAATTTAAAGGTAAAGTCAGGGAAATGTTTAATCGAATTGAAGTACTAAGTCAATTTGCCATGTTATTTATAGTGATTTCATACAACTTTCAAAGAATGGCAGTTATTGACAGACAGTTTGCTACACGATTGATTGATTGATGAAAACTTTGAGCAACTCATTTCTCAAGAGAAAATTGTGATCGGTTTACAAAGATAACTTACAAAGAGATTATCTTCAGCTTTCCTATGTAAGTCAGTTATTTAATTTATTACTAGATGGTGCATTATTTGTCTACAGACCAAGAATAAGTAGGACTAATAAACAGCTCTTCGTATCTTTTCCACTTTATTAATGTTGTGTTGTGTTGTGTAATGTAAATAATTTTTCTTGCAATTCTTTCCCTTAGAAAATGTTCATGTTAAAGCACGGACATTTTTGAGCACTATTTTAAGAGAGGTATTCACTGTCGACTGCCAAAACGGTGAAGGAAAATATCGTGAGGAAACTGGCATGTCATAGAACCAAAAATTCAAAGACATGTGACATCCACCAATCCGCACTGCCCCGCGTGGTGGATCCCACTTCCTCTCACAGAGTGGATGCCTGTGTCCCAGCAGTGGGAACATTTTATCAATCAACTCAGCCTATCGCAGTCCACTGCTGGACATAGGCCTCTCCCAGGCTGTGCCACAACACCCTGTCCTCCGCCTTCCACATGCAGTCTGAACCAGCCATCTTCTTAAGGTCGTCGGTCCATCTAGCTGGAGGGCGTCCCACACTACGCTTGCGATACGCGGTCTCCACTCAAGGACTCGTCTGCTCCATTCGCCGTTGGTCCTTCGACAAACATGGCCAGCCCACTGCCACTTCAGTTTGCTTACTCTGCAAGCTATGTAGGTAACTCCGGTTCTTTTCCGGATAATTTCATGGGTGGGAACAATATAGGCTTAATAAGTTAGGCTGAATAAATTGATTCACTGTCGGATGTCCGTCTTGATTAGCAGATATCGGGAATTGTGGAATCACTGTCAAACATTTTTGTCCAAAGTACGAACTCTGTGTCAATCTGGTAACTAACAGATTATTTTCCTGCTCTCCCCCTAAAGTATCTTTTGTGGAAGAAATATTTTTTTCCGCATGTATATCGTATCGTCCTAAGTGATTGATCTCTCCTTCGTTTTGCTTTTAAGGTTAACAAGTTTGGGTTCCTCCATTGTTTCTAAAGATTTTCCAAAATTCAACAATGTAAAGACGGTTTTTTTGGAAAACAAAACTTACAAACAGACATCAAACTAATCATTAATTATATCATTAATAATAATATTTAGGGTTCCGTTTTTAAATGAGGTAAGAAACCCTAAATGCAGTCAGATTATTAAAAAACACGCTAAGTCCCGGGCACGCATGCTACTTATATTCTTACATCATGAAACTCTTGCATTATAAACATTATAATGTTTATAATGCAGATAATGCCCTCGAAATCAGGTCAGACGTTGGAGTCGATGATCGTGTGTTGACAGTATCTGGGGTAACGAACCTGCAGCAAGTCAAACCCACACGGTGCAGTGCAAACACCGCTTATACGCGATAACCTCGTTCAGTGTGACGTGACGTCACGTCAAGTTGAGACGCCATTTTCGTTATCCATACCTACTTATAATATTATCTATAAATTCGAAAGTAACTGTTTATCTCTTTCTAATGCACTTTCACGGTTTAATTGCTTAACAGATTTCCATACGACCATGACCTGGGTTAGGACTTAACATACCCACTTTTAAGGTTCCGTACCAAAATGGTAAAAAATAACCCTTATGGTGAGAATAAGTCTGTCTGTCTGTCTGTCACACATGGATATCTCAAGAACTACTAATGCTATCAACTTGAAATTTAGAATAGTTTTAGATGACGTTTGCTAAACTATTTTGCAAACAAGAAAGAAATAAAAAAAAAACCGTTTTGCTAAAAGGACTGAAAGAGGGTCTAAAAAATTTGAAGTGGGGCTACTAGGGCATGTGGTATATCATATGAAAGAACGCTGTTTGCACATTCTCAATTTTTCTTTTTTAGGCAACATAGTTCCGACTTTTGATGAAAAATGTAAAAAAAAATACCATTCCCCCCCCCCCCCTTATCTCCGAAGTTTGCATAGATAAAAATCTGAAATTATTCTATGTGATAGAATTGTATGTAAATCTTACAGGAAAAATAAAACGATGTCTCTAAATAGCACAGTTTTTCAGAAATCATCAACATCATATGTACGTACGGAACCCTCGGTGCGCGAGTCCGACTCGCTCTTGACCGGTTTTTTTATTCGGGTAGTTCATTCCCGTCAGATAATTTCCAACCTCCACGCGGGAAAACCCCTCGGAAAAAGCTACTCAAACATAATCATACATGCAATCACTTCCGTCAATAACATTTTAGACACTTTTGGTTTCCTCAAGGTGTTTTCCTTCATAGTTTTTGGTGGAAAAATCTGCTTTAAATTAATTTTTCTGATGAGTTTTGCACCTCCGTTGTTAATTGTTCGACAAAAGCGCCTTTTCTCTTTCAAATGACAGGTCTCACGAATTCTGGTTACAAAGTATTTCCAGGTGGTTTTTATTCTCAACTTCTATAGACATTTCAGTCTAGTTTCGTAGTTGGAGTTGGAACTCCTTTGTGTGCTAGCAGAGCGAGATTATCTAGCTATTGGAAGGTAAGTCTGTCTGTCAACTGACATAGCCTCAAATATGAATACTTACGAATAGGGCCTTCCGGAACGTCGGATTGATAGATTTTCGCGTGGGTTTCATTTGAATATTTTGCCTCATGAAATGACTTCAAAATACGATGCTAGAGCTTAAAAAAGCTCCGATAAAACATTAAATATACGTTGGTTTAAGTTTATAGCAAAACCGAAACATCTGAAAAAGTTTTTAACTACTCGTAAGAGTCCATGTGAAAAATGCAAATAGAAATAGTAGGTATTCAGGTTTACTTATTTCCATAATTATTCTGATTAAAACCAAAACTGTATAGGGATCGAATTTAATTATGAAACAAGTTAATTTGCGATACAAAACTTGTCGATAGCGGCCAATTAATATCAAAATAGTTCACCTCCACCAATTAGTTGGAACTTTGAAATACTCATTGCTCAATACGGTAATTATTTAGTTAGTAACTAACACCAATGGGTCTATAGTTACGAGAACTAAATCACGTTAACTTAAACTGAGGAAACTATTCTAATTTTCTAATGCCAAACCATGTATTTTGTAATATTAATTCATTTATTTATTTATTCAAAATCTGTATTAACAATAATATACATAACGTCTGCCAAACTGCATAACAGTTTTTTGACAGTAGTTCTCATCTAGCAATGGATTACAAATTTTGAAAATTAATGTGCTATATCTTAATTGTGCTAAGTAAATAATAAAATAAAATAAATACCTACAGTTCAGATCAAATATCTCACATTTTACAAAACAAAAAAAAAACATTTTGTATGGACACAATGAGAGATAATTATCTTTTAACTTAATATTCTCACAATGCTTTTTTAGTATGTGGAGAGGATTGTTACATCAACACACAACATTGAACAGCATCATTACAGAATACAGTTCCTTGCTCTTGTTTCATGTTTATTATTGTAACGGGTTTTTCAACAAGAACTTTGTTTTTTAAAACAAAATAAAACAAACAATTTAGATGAAAATTATTCAAATTTGTATTGTATTAGAAAAAGTAAGGTTTGGCAATTATGAATGAAAAATAATATCGGACAAAATATAGCCACCAAGACCACAGATGACAGATTCTTTCATTAAAGACTTCAATCACTTTTGGCAATATAGCTTTTTAGCTATTTCGTTAATCGCATCATGGGTTTTGAGTTTTAGGGCTGCAATCGATTCGAGAGGCTCCGTATAGAACCCTTAACGTTTGCCGAACGCCCTGAACGTTATCTTTAACATAGGCCCACATAACGTGCAGAAAAGCAAACTACTTGTGTTTAGGGTAAAACGTAAAAAACCAGCACATATCCCACCGGTTATGTTAAAAGGTGTGGCTCTTGAAAGGGTGTCAGATTTTAAGTACTTAGGGCACATAGTTGCTGTGGACTTGAAAGATGACGCTGACATGGAAAGAGAACGGAGGGCGTTGGCTGTCCGATGCAATATGGTGGCCCGCAGGTTTGCTCGTTGTACACCAGAAGCAAAAATAACTCTATTTAAGGCGTTTGCGCAAAGGGCGTATAACGCCCTCAGAATTCAGTATAATAATGCCTTCAGAATGTTGTTGGGGCTTCCACGTTACTGCAGTGCATCAGGGATGTTTGCCGAAGCACATACTGATGGTTTCAGTACCATCCTGCGAAAAAGGATTGCGTCCATGATGCGCAGAGTGCGTGGTAGTGTCAACGACATTCTGAAGGTCATCAGTGATAAGCCATGTTGCAACATTATGGCGCATTGGGTGCATGTACATGTGCATGTACCCGGTGTGTCAAGTGAGTGCAACAGGTATTTAAATTAAAAATTTGTGTTGCATTTGTTACTAACATAGCATAAGTTTTTGTGTATTACTAACATTATATGGATCAAGGTCCGAATTAAAATATATATTGTTTTTTTATAAAATAATCCGGTGGAGTTAAATCACACGATCGGATGAAATTATGCGATCGGAAAATTTGGTTTGCAATAAATTCATGAAGAAAGAATCGACATCTGTGAGCGTGGTCGTGGTGGACATGTCCGATATCATTTTTATATATATTTATATAAATAAGTGTATTCTTTATGTATGTATGTGAAGGCAGAGGGTCCAATATCTTAAATGAAAGTAAGAGATATAGCAGAAGTCAGCCTTTATTTCCACAACTTATTAATTCACTGTAATAATAGTTTAATTCAGACTACAGTATCTAAGCTCTACAACATGTGCACCGGGCCGAGCCTGCGACAAGAATGATCCCCTCCTTGCTGCGCGCTCGCTTATGTAGAGCGGCTGGAGTAGTAGGGAGAGTGGGGAGGCCTAAGTGACACATTGCAGTGCGTAACTTGGCCCGATGCACGTGCGGTTTACAATGGTGACGCCGACACGGCCATACTGACGTGCGAACGTCCTCGAGCGCATAGTTTTATCAAACACTGTCTAAAAAGATAACGATGCTATTAATGTTCGTTCATCCTGACTAGCAATCTGGTCCAGTTCATAATTTCAGGGTTTGCTCATAACTCTGGACCGCTCAACATTGAGCCTTAAGGACTTATACTAGCATACTGAACCGGTTGATCCCTTCAGTTGCTAATTATTCTGGACCGCTCGTTACTGAGCCTTCAGAAATTAAAAATTTTTTTTTTGTTATTGGTCCGGCCTTTAACACTTAATGACCCTGCAAAACTATTATCCCCTGGACCAGACATTGCCGACTAAATCAAAAGTCTTTTATTCCCCCAAAAACGCCCACCCGTCACCACTTCCTAGTGCTTTAGCTGGGAAGAAGAAGTGGCGCAACAAACTCCCCAGCAGCACAGCTGTCTGTTCACATATAAAATTTGAATTTATACTACTTATATAAGACTACACAGGATCACCTCTTTTGCTAATTATTATGACTGCTTTAGTAATAATAGCAATTCACAGACATTGTATCACTAATAATCGACATAGGATTGCTATTCACTGACATTGTATTACTATTAATCGATGTAGGATTGCTATTCACATACAGACATTGTATCATTATTAATCGATACAGGATTGCTATTCACAGACATGGTATCACTAATTGCCAAAGTTATAATGCTGTTAGGCATGGAATTATTCTCGTGGCTTGTTTTGTGAACAAGGATACCGTCATCATTACTGCCCGCCGTCACGTCATCATAATTTTCCACGATATCTACCAGAACTTTTTAACCACGAGGTACTACTTTTCATACTATCGCCCGTGATCAGCCATTATTCATTTCGCACACCAAACAAATAATTTTGATTTTTACTGCCTCAAAAATACGAAGTTTGTATAACGCTTGTAACCACCCGACTAGACTAACTTTAAGATCGTTTTTATCGAAGTTATTGTAAGAAACACCACCCTTATATTAAAAACGCGTTTATCTTAAACGGGCATGGCGTACTAACGCGACCACCAACATGAATTTTAGCCAACATGATCGCCTGTGGTGCCAAGTAATTGTGGTGTCTATAATTTAGAAAAATCGGAAGTAATTTTATCATATAATGTATCCGGTATTCGTCCGGGAATACAACGTGAATTATTTCAAGCTTGTGGTTTTTTTTTTACCATGGTTGGACATTTTATTTGTAATGAGCACGCTACTTTACTCACACCTATACCTTTTAGGATCACGTGTTCATGAAATTGCTCACCATTAACAATTTACTATTCATTACAAGGCTACATTCTAATCCCGAGTCAAATATAACAGGGAAATCTGTACCACCTATGAGTCACACACACACACTCCACCAGCTGCTCTGGAGCACAGGTTCACTTGCTTGGTGCTGGTGCTCGGTGTGCAGTCTTCGTACTTTTTTTTGTGCATGAGGCAGGCGTTGGCCATATATTCATGCTTACTGCAAACATAGCCCGTTACGGCTGGTTTCAGTTGTTCAGTTTGATTGAGACAAAACTGAAATGGTAAATCCCGTCACTATTTTTCTGACCGTTTGTTTCTGGAGTCTTCTCAATGGGTTGCCATAGACACATATCCGCTCCAGCTGCAGTTTTCTTATTGTCAATCTGAAATTTTATAACCTGGTAAAAATAGTATTGCATCATCATGGGTTTATAGAATTTTTGGACCAAACTGATATTGTCGCGGCGATTAGGTAGGGGTCTTAAGTGTGGTAAAGCCTCTGGTTTAGACGACATCTCAGTTGAGCAAATCAAACAGCTTGTCCCAGTTGCTGAGTTGTGGTGGCTGCAACTATACTACAACTGTCTGGAATCAGCTTCAATACCCCGTCTCTGAAGAACATTAAAGTTCATAGCTAATCCGAAGCCAGGTACAGCACCAGACGATCCAAAAACTTTTCGTCCAATATCACACATTCTTCCATACTCGCTCTGCCATACATACAAACTGTTTGAGAGACAGTTGCTAGACCAACTAACGAGTGTTATTGGCCCGAAGTTAATCCCGGACCAAGCTGGTTTCCGACCGTCAAATTTTGCTGCAGACCCTCAAACTCGTTCAACACGTTGAGGACGGTTTCGGGACAAGGAACGGTCACAGGCGCTGTATTTGTAGAACTGTCAGCTGCATACGATATAGCCAATCTCAAACAGTTGCTGTGTAAGGTGGAGACATTGATCAGCGATCAGAATAAATTTTGTTCGAATACTTCGAGAATTTCTCCACAACCGCCGTTTTCTGGGCCACCTTCTCTTACAAAAAAAAAGGAAAATGGCCAACCTCAAGGTAGTTTCCTGACACCTCCTCTTTTTAAATATCCATACCAACAACCAGTTATCCAGCCCGAACATATCACGCTTCCTCTATGCAGGCGACCTAGTCACAATTTGAGCAAGTTGAGGTCCGTATTACCTCGCTAACTGGCTCAGGCCCCATCCGAGCCAAACCCAGTCTTACTTAATTCATCTCCGCAATAGAGACTCGTGCCGCAAACTTAAAACCGTTTGAGATGGGGTGTCTATCGAGCACAGCAACGACCAACAGTATTCTTCAGCGACTCGTCTGATCAAAGTGGGGTTGTGTGCCTAGGTGCCTACCATTATGCGGACCACTGGCTGGTACTACCTTTTCCTGCGGGTGAATTCACGTGGCCCGTGTGGAGTCGTTCTGCCCATGCAGAATCAGTGGACACAGCTTTGAATGAAACTGTCACGTCGACGATCATCACTGGTTACCTAAAACCAACTCAGCAGGAATAGTGGCACTAGTAGTTTGCAGAGTGGTGGCAAGCTCTAGCGGAAGAGGCAATTTGGTATCGAACACACGACAACCTTTGCACGACAACATCCTCGTGCCACAAAGGTGGTGCACTCTCGCTCCAAACCATGGCCTGAACCAGGGCCGGACGCGAGAGATTGCCCCCGCCGATCGCCTCCGTCAGGACACGGTGGTCTCTACCCAAGCCGGGCAGACCTCCACCGTATGCTCCACCGTGTCCTCCGGGCGATCCACACAGTGGTGACACCCGGGCGTTTCCTCCCGCTTTATCCTGAACAGGAACCTCCCGAAACAACCATGTCCGGTGAGGACTTGCGTCAGGCGGAAGGTGAGGACGCCGTGGCGCCTCTCTAGTCACTCCTCAAAGAGGGGACTTATCGCCACAATTGTGGCGTACCCAGCGCTGGGTTGCGACAATCGCACTCTCCATGCCGCCATGAGATCCCGCCGGAGCTCTGTCCGCTGCGCCGTGATTTCTCGCGGCAGCGGAGTTTCACCCCGGCATTTCGCCTCCTCGCGCCACTCCCATGCTTGCTGCTTGACAACTAATCATGGCATCCGCATTTTTTTTTTTTAAATATAGCGTCCATGCCAGCAGAAAGCAATGAAATTTGGTCTTGTATTAAATTACTGTGGCTATCATTAGTGGACGGTGGAACGTATCCCACTTCTGATGAAGGCTGAGGGTCCAACATCTTAAATGAAAGTAAGAGATATAGCAGAAGTCAGCCAGTTCGAAATGTTTTATTTAAAAACAGATAACTGGAAATCTCTGTTTCTACGGAAAATTTTAAATCGGTCTAATTTGGCTGTTACACTACTTTTCGAAAGTGTTCTTAACTAACTTTTTAGACCTTTGTATCCTACTTATGCGCATGAAGTTTCATTAAAATCAGTTCAGTCATTTCGAAAAACAAGGGCTTGAAAGTTTGTATGAAACGCCGTAAGTCGTAAACGCTCTTAAGAGTGGTATTTTCCTTATCATAATTTTTACCCTTAATTATATTATTCAGACCTGGCCTGACCAGGATGAATATTATTCTCAGACCTGCACTATCAACAATGGACTATAAAAATATCGTTCACTATCCATCTCATTCATATTCTGTTATACAATAGAGAGAGACGGGCTATGGCTTGAGTGAGCGAATGAAAGAGACAGCGATAAAAGGGTAGCGTTTCATGAACATTTGAGACATTACGACGTATCGTTAGAGCAGTAATAGGCGTTTGTTTTAGTGTCTACATCTTCATGGCAGCGGCTGCCTATCTGCTATGAGGAACATTTACCTCTTTATGTGTCTCTAACAATCTTATCGTGGTGTTGAGACTTCTATGAGTTTATTTTATGAAATTATAGTAAGTGAAATTCGATTCTTAAATTGTTAACTATGTGTTCTAAGAATTAAAAAAAACAGCCAAGTGCGAGTCGGACTCGCGCACGAAGGGTTTCGTACGATTATCTATAAAAAACGGCAACAATAAAATCACGTTTGTTGTATGGGAGTCCCCCTTAAGTATTTGTTTTATTTTAATTTAATTATTTATTTCTAAAGTGAATATATAACTAAAGATTCTGTGAATGTTTCAACCATCTACCGGTTGCCGTTATCAACATCAAACAAAAACCACGTTTGCTGTAAGTAAACCCTTTAAATATTTATTTTATTCTGTTTTTTTGTATTTGTTGTTATAGCGGCAACAGAAATACATCATATGTGAAATTTTCAACTATCTAACTATCACGGTTCATGAGGTACAGCCTGGTGACAGACGGACAGACAGACAGACGGTGTAGCCTTAGTAGTAGGGTTCCCGTTTTACCCTTTGGGTACAGATCCCCTTAAAACTCACTAAGTATTATGGGTTACGATATTTAAATTTCTTGTTACTAATAAAACAAGCGTTTTTTATTTTGTCTGTTAACCAATCTGAAAAGCTCATACCTACGAAATAGCTCCTTTGACGTAATGAAAATGTATGAGCTGATATTAAAAAACCTTAGGAATTCAACATCTCACAATAGTTGTAGTCGCTAATATAAGGCTGGACCTGAAACCCTCTCAGGCCTCGTAATCTAGAAGCATCACCAATGTCACCATTTGCATTTTATTGCCAAAGTTTCTGGCCGCAGAACGCCTATTTTTATGGTAAACTTATTCAAATGCACGACGGCGTCATAAATTGGGCGAAGGGGTTGCGCTGGCACGGCAGGCACAGAAAAAGTTTGCGAATAGCGATCATACCTCGACGGACACACGACACGCCTGTCATTCCGCATTTGATGTGCCCATTTAGGAATTGGCTACAAGACAGCACCGTTCTTATTAAAACGATGACAACAGGTAAACCGCTGTCACTGTCAGACTGCATACAAAAGAAAGAGAAGCGCGATAACACAACGCTTGTAATTTATTGCAAAATATGTAGCAATTATTTATTTACTCAAAAATTAGTTGAGTAATCGAAAATAAAAAACAACCAAGTTCCGCATACAAATAAAACGTTCTTGCCATTAATTAAATACAAACCGTATGTTGATATTTAATACAACTATTTTGGATTGATACTCAAAGTAAGAAAGTAGAAGAAAAAAATTCTCGATACAAATTAACGGTAAACTAACCCTTAGTTTACTGTTAATTTGTATCGAGATTTTTTTTCTAAGCGTGTTTAGGTAACAACCAAATTCTGAGAAATAGGTTCAAGAATAACATATATTTTTTCCTCTACCACAAACAATATAGATTTGGCATGTTTTTTGGTTTAAGACAAGCCTACTTTTATCATTTGCCTCTTGTCAGCGCCTTAATGCGAAAATTTACCCAAGTTTTTTTGCCAGACATTTAGCCGGAACGACATAAAAATGAACGGCTATCATGTCGTGACAAAGGTTAATAATAAATCAAGCGAAAAATGGAGACGTCTTTCCCCGTGACACTAATTCGCGAACGATTGCCCTTTTGACATAAAATGCAAAGTAACAGTATTTATTGTATATTGTATAATATTATAGTCCTTTGAACTTCTAACGGATATCCATGATTGATATTTTGACGTTTCACAAATGAAACTCCGCACCATGATAGACAAGTAACGAAGAATACCTATCAAGTAATAAAGTAATCGACTAAAACTTTTTTAATTAAACCCCGACTACCACACAAAGTTTATTTCGGTACTTAATTCAACACCACCGTCGAAAATGTTATGATAAAATAACGTGATTTAAGCCACCCCATTATTTTTAAGGTCATAATAGATGAATATTGCTTTAAATTATTTTACTTTAATACTGTTATATTTCAATCCAACCAAAACCTTTTATTTTCTGTGCAAGCAGTTTTAAAACAAAATTATCAATCGTAGGTATTCTTTTCGAAGATTTATGTATGTAATGTACCTACATAACCATAAATCGTTATGTCTAATCTGTTGTAATTCAGACTAATTGACCAGAGAATTAACCCACTGAATATGAATTAGTAAGTCCTTACTGCGTCCTTATTTAAGGACATTAATACAATACAATATTCAGAGAGATAATCAGGTCATCATAATGAAGCTCAAATAACGATTTGTTTTACAGTACGTTATGATGTATCTATATTTACTGACACGCTTGTTCTCTTTTAATCTGCAGCTCGGAAACGTGGTTAGCTTGCAATGACTTAATTGCAAGCTAACCCCAATTACACGAGAAAGTTTCTTTCATTAAAGTATAAAACACCTGCACGGTACGTGGGCGACTTATTAATCAACGAGCCAGTCAACATGACGGTTTTGATTCAAACTCGGTATACCAACATAATAGAAGGAAAAGCTACCGATTTTCTCCCACTGAATGAAAATCAATTTCCTACAGTTGGGAAAATTCATTTATCGACCACCTGCGCTCCGGTGCTCGATCAAGCGGAGACCAATACAATGGGCCCACCGTCTAATCTTAAGAAAGGCGCTTTTAAATCGTTGTTGTCAGAGATAACCCACCGGCGCGCGGCGTATAGAAAAGTCTATGAATCAAGCCGAGGTAGACCAGACGCTCTCTTTGTCACAAAAACATACCATTATTGAAGAAGTTCGGACGTCCGTCAATCATTGACTTATTCATGAAGTCCTACACAATGATATCATTTTATTGAACTCAACTGTAATATCAGCTGAATTTATTGCTTATTTACTTTAGTCAGGAGAGTACATAAACATTTTATAAAACACCGGTGAAACAGTCGTATTGCTTATTACATAAAGTGCTAATAAATTTCCCGTTATCTACGTTTACCTAGGCCCTGATATAATGAGATCGCACCGATATCCCCCACGCTGTAATATTTTTCAATAGAACTAATGCAATTTTATTCCAATCTCGTTTCCTTTTATATTTATATTCGTATCAAGCATAATTTAAATTTAGAGAGCGATAATAAGATGATTGGCACTTATTTGTTTAGTTTAACACTGTCAGAAGTTTCGTTCACATTTAATATAAATACAATAAAAGTAGCCTTTATTAACTCTGACCCTTTGTAAATAAATAAGTTCTTATAAACTAATACTTAACATTAATTATATTATAATTTTTGCTTGATAACCCTATATTAGCAACTTAAGTATTATCAGCTACCAGGTCAGGCTGTCTTACGACATAGGTGTCCTCTATCTCCAATGACTATATATATCTCCTTCCACTTATTCCAGTTCAGAGATGTTCTTCGCCAACTTTTTTGGCCAAAAGCCTCTGCCAAAATGTTGGCGTTCACGTTTAGACCTGAGTTAAATTTCAGTAATTTATGTTAAGAGCGTTTACGACTTACGGCATTTCATACAAACTTTCAAGCCCTTGTTTGTCGAAATGACTGAACCGATTTTATTGAAACTTCATACGCATAAGCAGAATACAAAGGTCTAAAAAGTTAAATAAGAACATTTTCGAAAAATAGTCATCATTATCATCATTTCAGCCGAAAGACGTCCACTACTGGACATAGGCCTCCCCCAAGGGGGGGTTTGCCATAATCGCCACGCTTGGCAGGCGGGTTTGCGATCGCAGTATGGTGTTAAAAGCATAGAGAACGCTGCTGCCCATTCTCTATTAAGTCCATTAGTCGCCTTTTACGACACCCACGGGAAGAAATGGGATGGTGCTATTATTTACGTCTGGCACAACACGGAACGAAAAATAGTGTTACAGCCAAATTAGACCGATTTTAAATTTTCCATAGAAACAGAGATTTCCAGTTATCTGTTTTTAAATAAGACATTTCGAAAATGTTTTTAACTAACTTTTTAGACCTTTGTATCCTACTTATGCGCATGAAGTTTCATTAAAATCGGTTCAGTCATTTCGAAAAACAAGGGCTTGAAAGTTTGTATGAAATGCCATACTTCGTAAACGCTCTTATAAGCTGTGTGTTAAGTTCATTTGAATAGTTGCGGACGAGTCGGAATGGCTCAGTGACAAGCAATGTATCGTGGGTGGACTTCAAGTGTCAAAGTTATGGTTAACTAAGCAAAGCTCGCGTTATAACTGTCAAAGTTATTATTAACCGTCTGTGTTTCAGTTTGCAAACGTTTCGTAGACGGTATGTTCCGACGGTTTCAATTTATTCAATGACAAAATGAATTTAAATAAAGTTAGTAGACATTGATGTTTCAGCCGGATTTCGATCGGAGAAGCAACATTAATTTAAGTACGAATGTTATTTCCAAGTTGTACGTTTCTTATTTACGACGCTACGTTGCGTTTAAACTAGGTCTTTGAAATCATTAATAATAATTTCATTGTTGATATTCAGTTCATTTGTGAGGATGAGGAAATAGCTGTTCTAATTAAAAATATATCCCTTTTATTGTTTAAACAAAGTCGGCACCTTATCATTTATAAATGTGTTTTCGATAATTTAAAAAACAATTTATTTCTTCCTTCTCATTCCACCTCCAAAACACGGCTTCAATGATAAAATAAATTAATGCCGGAGTCGTTCGCATGTCTTTAATTAAGTTCACAAAGACGTGCTTAAATTGGTAACATGTTTATTTCCTCCAATGATCATAGAACTCTGACATTATCATCTCGAGTGCTTGATTGTACTTTAAAGTCTTTAATTATCGATTCTGAACTAGAGAGCACATTGAACCGTCAAAGTTCTTTTCATTTCACAAGGCGGTCCTTAAAGTTCAGTACTTTGGTTTAATGAGTATTTGAGTAAGTAAGTAAACGACTGTTTATCGGAGAGTTACGATAACTGTTATGTTTCAGGTTTTTTAAAGTTAAATTACTATTTTTCGGTCGCTAATTAACCAAGCCAGTCATTTGCAATTTGATACTTCAGGTACTAAAGTGCTGCAAAAAATTGCCTAAAATGTTTCATACGTGAGTACAACGGTACAAGTCAGTAAAAAACTCTAACCCACTTATTACAAAACAAGGTCTACCTTTAGACCCAGGTTTAAAACATGGAGCCATTATTGAATTTCGAACTTTATTCCGACTATGGTAAAGTTCCTAAACACAAAACTGACAACTTAGTACTGAACTAAGTTTTCAGTTTTGTATAAAGAACGGTATTTCAATCACTGTTACGTTCTTATTACAAAAACAGGCTCCATGTCAAAATATAAATCTTGTTTTGTAATAATGGCGGATGGGTTTTCTGCTTTAAATACGCTGTTCCCCTAACCTTACGTTGATCATTTTTAGTTTATAGTTTTTTTTTAAATTATTTACCTACGTTTAATATTTTGTTTAAATATATTTAAGCTCTTTTAGCTTTGTCGTTTCAAAATATTTGGAACAGAATGTCGTTACAAAGTATCGCAGTACCGTCACTCGTTTGCGTCCGAACATTCCACCCATCTGTTTGTAAGTCTTGAGAATGCCGAAAATAAAACGAAGAGCGGTTTAGGAACATTATTGAAGTAGATCGGGTGGCTTTCAGTCCTCTTCCCAGAGGATTCCACCGAATGTGGAATACATCCAGCGTGGTTGGAACTGTCACTGGCAGGCTAGGTATCCCAAATCTCGCGATTAAACAACATATACTTTTGTTCCCTAATACAGAACGTTTAGTTGATCTTTTTAGTACCTACCTACTGATTGTTTGTGTGCATGTTAAAGTTTTGAACAAATACATTACATTTTTATTTACTTACTCAAGGCTTAAATAATAGATTGTATAAATATTAACCCTCCGTATTGCAGGTAACATGAAAGAGTCCAGATTTTATTTTTTAATTCATCGTAATAAAAGGTCTGGACACAAACACATTTATTATTTACGGCTTACTCTGTGTAAGCGCATTTGTGAAATACACACCACACTGATTCGCATTTTTGAGTCACTAATTGAATTAAAATATTAATAAATTCTCTCATCGGAATTCGTTATTCGTTCATATTTGATTAAATTGTCCATTAATAAAAGAAAAAAGAAAGAATTTTCCAGCAGGTTCTACCTAAAGCTCGAAATATAAATCCCAATAATCGTGCATAACCCCGAATATTTTAATAAGTGTGTTTTGACAGAGGAATATTAAATAAATAATATAACATAAATGGTGTGAACCTCAGTTTAGGGTTTGACGCCTATTTACACCAAAATTCAATTTAGCCGACTAGGTGGATTGAATGCTATAAAGAATTTACAGTAGCCCTTTGACCCCAAGCGTTAACGGCCGAGGAACGATGGCATTAGCGCGTTGACAGATGCTGGCACCGAAATATTTCGAAGGGATCGGCAGGACTACTTGCATTTATACCCCTAGGGGGTAACGTGATGTTTCCGCAATCAAATGATACTTAGAACCCTTGGCTAAAACTTCGGGTTATTATTTGGATGTAAAACATGTCACGGAGTAAATGGGTGTGTTAGAAATACCTATGATAGTGGTCACGCTCAGTAAGAACGTTAGAAGTTACGAAGAGGCTATAATGACTCTGATGTCGCAGATTCTAGGCATATAAAAACCTCGGTCATAAGCTAGTTGGGAAAAATATTACATCTAAAGAATGATACTTACTTGGTAGAAATATGCCAACATTTACGCGAGCACTGCAAACAACTACTGTTCTCTTTTCCAAACAGATGCGTTATACAATAGTTTCTCTAGAGAACTCACCATAATATAGTCTAAAGAACCCGTCTGCTCTAAATGAGCGCCAATTACTTAAAGAAAAGCGGACACTAGAGAACGCGGGGATCCAGAAGAAGGATTATGAAATAGTTCTAGATTTCCTTCAGCTAATTTAGAAGAGCCCTCGTAAAAAACGATACTATTAAAATGAGAGTGCAGAATTAATTCCATAAAAAATGTTTCACGTTAATAAAGTAATATTCGAGCTCCATCTTACTTGGAGCTATAAAATAACTGGGGACTGGAAGTGTCACAATCATGGTTTATTCGTGCGGCCCTTACTGTAGTAACTGTTTTTATCACTGCTTGTAAGTGTCTCTGTAGAGTTTATTTGTCGTGTTTTACCTGCAGTGGTATCTAGAAGTTGCCTAGAGTCAAACAAATTCTTGCTTGTTATTCGCTTGACCACCGCACATGGTATAAAATTGTCAATATGGTGGAGAAGTTACGGTGCCCGAGTGTAGCAGACAGGTATGAACTTCGTGCAATGTAACATAAGAAAGAAGAAAAAAAGAAAAAAAAAACGTCTACTTGCGGTAAATATAACGCAAAGAAAGAACACAAATACAAAAAAGAACAAGTTGGGGGAAAATATGCGTCACATCCACACAAAACGGCCATCGCTCAGCATAATGCTGCGACCCTATGCGAGACAGAGCCCCAGCGCTGGTTTTCAGCGACAGCCGGCCGATACGATTCTATGAGACTTTCTATCTTGATTTGTTGAACTTTTGGGGTTATTTTATTTAATTTTCAATTTAATATTGAATTTTAATAAAATCGGTCAGTAGTTTTTTTAATGTTTCGAACTCATTAAATTCCATAAAATAATATAAGAAAATCCATATTTCATGTCAAAATAGTATTTTAAACAAGACACAATATTGTGCAGGATGGAAATAAATATTTGCAAACCATAAGGTAGAATGTAACCGAGCTATTATAGTTTTAAGATCATACATTCTGGCAAATAAATGGATTTGATTTGATTTAAATTGCAAGCAACGCAAGCTTAAAGACGCCAAACTTTGTCATATTGAAAATTCTTTCTTTAAGTAAATGGTGTGTAATCTACAGAGTGCGCTAATGAAAATTTTCTTAATTAGCGAGACACGGTACATCGCAAAAATCTCCATCTTCTTATTAAAGTTTTACATTTTAAAAGGTAGGTAAAGTAAGATAGTTTGATAGTCTCCGACGTGATGAATGTACAAAGTAACTAAGGACTATACTTAAATGGGATTGACTTAAAAAAGTTTTCTCTGTGTTATCGACATGCGTTTTAGATACTAAGTAACTTACCAATTAAGTCACGGTTTCGTTAGATGCTCTGATAATTACGCTGAAAAAGAGCATCTTACCCGTATCTATACTTACTTATTTATCCTAATGTTTCAGTACTCACAATCATATATCTTTGTCAACAGGCAGAATGAGTCGATTAGCGCCACTGGTGATACGGCTCCTGACCGCATCACTAGTGGCGTTCGTCCTTGCCGAGCCGGGGCCGGGCAATGCCAGCGACCACACAGTCGCCAGAGTGGACCGGGACACGGTCGTCCCAGCAGCCACGACCGCCCCGCCCCCCCCGCGCCGTGCCGGGAAGCGCGAGCGCAACCGCAAGCGCACCACTACCACAACCACAACAGTCGACCCCGACGACGATGACGTCGCCGATGCGACTACACCCATCACTACAACCACTGTTGATCCCCGGGCTTTCGACCATAGTGAGTACTTGTTTTCTATCTAGGAACAAAACAATATAAAGGAATTTAGGAATGCATGATACGATATCACTGCCAGCTGTCTCAGTCATCACCGTGTCGCACAACAGTGAGTACCACGTTATAGGGCAGAAGCTTCTGGTGTGCTTCGGGCCTGCTTGCTACCACTTGCTTCACTCGCGCTGACTATGCCACACACGCTTCCACTGAACCGCCTCAACGACATTTACGCAGTTAACTTGACGAAAACCAATGATAAGTACAACTACTGATCCAATGCTACAACCGCAGTAAGTACTAATTTTAAGCCAATGGAGAATCAACGAAGTCGCAGTTTACGCTATTAGCTTAGGAGGCTAAAAAATGGCGTATAAATAGTGTGGAATACAATGAAAGCCGAGGCCCACATATTAACTAACACCCTACCTTTTTAGTAAAAGGTTTTGTGGTCAGTAAGTACTCTTATTTTAGGCCTGAAGCGCCAGCGTGCCACTGCGCCGGTGCCGTTCGGGCCGCAGCGCCGGTGGCCGGGGAAGCAGCACAAGAAGCGTCGCCGCCGCACTACTACTACCACCACCACCACCACCACCACAGAGCCAGACGAAGATGACGATGACATGGAGCTGACCACTACTCAGGCGACCACTACCGTAGACCCCCGAAGCTTTGACCACAGTAAGTGCTTAAGTGCGGCTGCAAAACAAAACACGGGGCTCTGGAAGCCACGCCTTTGACTACTACCATGACGGATCCGGCCCTTTCTTACAAGAGTAAGCAAAATTCAAAATTTAGCTACATGCAGTAGCAGTGGTAGTCACAGACGTAGTTAGTTTCAGACTCTGTTTTCAGAGTCTGCAACACACCATCACATCTCACCAGCAGCTGTCATTGTTAACTGTCCTCTAACATACGACAAAACGTTTTCACTGTTACAAAAGACACATTTTTGGAGTTCTTAGTATCCTTAGGTAGGTATATACCTACTGAATCACATTGTGTGTGCGTGTGTGTTGCTTTATATCACATAATTATAGAAGTACATTGTATCATTTTCTGCAAAACTTAGCAGGAAGTAGTCCTCGATTCTTATTAAGTCTCTTAGCTTAGGTCTATGTAAACACGTCAAAACTTCAGGTTAATGGATTTCCGAACACTCTGCAGCAAACGCCAAACAAATATTCTTTCATAAAAACCAAAAACAACATCCATTTAGCTGTAATTAGCTAAAAAAATGCGTGTGGGTACCTGCCCCATGTAGGTCAGGACCGCGGGAGATAAATCATAGAATAATTAGACGCTCGTTAGGCAGAACGTGACGGTTCATTAACTGATTAGCCACAGGTCATGGCAAATATTACGAGTATTTTTTTGCTATCCGAAGAGCCGTCGTTTATGTTGGTGTTGTATTAGGATAAGGGATATTAAATAATATTTATGCCATGTTACGTACCGGATTGATGCTGGTGGTAGGACAGTGAAAGTGCTTAATTATTTTACAAGTTTAATAATAATAAGATATATGCCAGCCTAAGAGGCAGTGGCAGCATGGCACTAAAACTTAACTGAATTACTTACTACTAACTTAAATACTAAATAAAGACGGGCGCCAGGAGGATTATAGGCAGGTGGTTGTAGGTGCATGGAACCCTTTCAGTTCTCAGTACTGCCGGCTGGCGTGAGTCTTCACCACAGAAGTAGTGAACAATGATAACAATAAATAAATAATAGATAGAACTATTGTAACGTCATACATACAGTTGGGCAAGCGAACATTTGGAAACTTCTATGGAATTCTCCAACAATCAAAGGGCGTGACGGTATGCTGGAACAATGTAAAATCAAATAACAATCCTGGGAAAACAAGACTAGTGATACATAATGCAACTTACCCCTTTATTGTTTAAGATAACCAATAACCAGAATAGATTCTCCGTACTGATTGCCGGTTACAATATCTAATATTTATAATTTGAACACCAATCAACTTAGCCTATTGCAGTCCACTGCTGGACATAGGGCTCTCCCAGGCTGTGCCACAACACGCTTTCCTCCGCCTTCCGCATCCAGTCCGACCCAGCGACCTTCTTAAGGTCGTCGGTCCATCTAGCTGGGGGGCATCCCGCACTACGCTTGCCGATACGCGGTCTCCACTCCAGGACTCGTCTGCTCCATCGGCCATCGGTCCTTCGACAAACATGGCCAGCCCACTGCCACTTTAGTTTGCTTACTCTGCAAGCTATGTCGGTAACATTTTTTCCGGATAATTTCATTCCTGATTTTGACCTTCAAAGAGACTCCAAGCATAGCCCACTCCATAGTGCGCTGGGTGATCTTGAATTTGTGGACAAGCCCGACTGTTAGTGTCCACGTTTCGGCACCGTATGTCATGACGGGCAGGACGCACTGGTTATTGACCTTAGCCTTCAGACATTGCGGGATAGGCGACGAGAAAACTTGACGTAGCTTTCCCAACCCAACTGGATCCTTCTATCGGCTTCTTTCTCAAAGTTGTGTCTACCGAGCTGGTTGACTTGTCCTAGGTAGACATACTCCTTCACAACTTCGCACTTTTCTTTATTACAAGGCTAAATACCACTTTGCCTACTTACTCTTCTTACATATTTCACGCTAATATCTTATTGTTATAAACAGAATCTTCCACGATAAATAAAACCACATCACCAAGCGTGTTCATTACATCTAATACTCTAAATATCACATTCCACCATCAAGTTTAACTGATCTTGAAAAGTTCTCGTGTGTGCTCTGTTCGCTTTAAGTCGCATAGTTTAACGAGGGCCGAGGTCCAAGGGCTGAGGAATGCTGGCATCGGAGACGTGGGGACATTCAAATTGCTTGTCTCTAAACAACGGACGGACGTAATTTGTGTTACGCCGACACTCGAGGACCCCGGCCATCGGAGGAATGTGCTCAGTTAACGTGGTATGTCAACCCTCGCAGCAGTTTCATTTTCAAAAAGTGCTGTACGTGTAGTTATTTTGGGGTGTTCGCGTTACTGAGTTTGTAGCTCGATTTAATGTAGATTTCAACTCTTTCAGATTAATCAAATTATTATCAAATCAAAATCATATCAAATCATTTTTATTTCAGAAAGACACCCATGTAAAATTTACACCAGATTACAACAGATTACAAATTATTCATGATATGATGAATTATTTATGAAACAATCAAAAACTAAACAGGAAGCTTAAAACTTAGGTAAATCTAGTTCTCTCAATTCGCCATGAAAAAATCGAGAATATGAGCTGATGCTGTATTACTTACTTAACTTAGGTTACTAAAACTCATGTACCTAATCTATATCGATACACATAATAAAATCGAACAAAGTCAAAAAATGTACCTTGAATATTAAAAAAAAAAAGTTGCTACGAGGTTGGGATCGATTCTAATGCCGAAAAGATAGTTTTTTAGAATTTTTGTCTGTTTGTCTGAATGTATGTTCCAGCATCACACAAATTCTACTGTACTTATAGATTCTGTTCATATTATGCATAGATATTTTCGATAGCCTGGTCAGTCGATAGGCTATATATTATTACGCTATTTGCTATGGGGAAATGAGCAATATTGCATTATGTTCGTTCCTCATTAGTTTACAGCAAATTGTAGTTAAAGAACGATCCGAACGGTTAGAACATTGCAGATACTTACAGATTTAACTTTTTAAATTATTATTATCACGCTTTATCTTTATGGGGCTAAGCAGTCAATCATCATGTATTTACAGGGTGGATTTTTGAGATGGGGCAGTAAAGGCTGGTACCTTAACCGTTGTCATCATTCCAGCCGAAAGACGTCCACTGCTGGACATAGGCCTCTCCCAAAAGAGGGGTTGCCATAATCACCACGCTTGGCAGGTGGGTTGGCGATCGCAGTATGATGTTAAAATGCATAGATAACGCTGCTGCCCATTCTCTAGTAAGTCGCCTGTCGTCGTCGTCGTCATCGTCGTCGTCGTCGTTCGTGTAGTCGCATTTTACGACACCTACGTCCGGCACCACACAGCAATCTTAACCGTTGTAGCTACAAGAAATCGGCCTTAGAAGTAATTTTGAATAAAATTACAGTTAGCAAGAAAATTTTCAATTTTCACAAAAAAAAAAAGTTGATGCCAAATCGATCCTGTTTCTTATGAGGATTAAAAAACTCTATTAGACCAACTGAGGTTCGAGTACTAGAACAGTCAGATCGCAAAAAACTTTTCCCATATATTTCGTGGGAAATTAGACTCCAAATTTATTTTTAGGGTTCTGTACAAAATGGAAAAACGGTTTCCTTATAGGATCACTTCGTTGTCTGTCCGTTCGTCCGTCTGTCCATCTGTCAAGGCCCTTTTTCTCAGGAACGCGGAGGTAATAGCGTATTTGATATTAATTACAACTTGATAAAGTTGAAATTAATATCAAATAGGCAGATATTCTATGGTGCCTTAGACATCTAAAAAAATGAAGCTACTAAGTCAACGCAATAATAAATAGGTACGGCTATAAATGCGACATATTTTGATACTCGGAAATAACAAATAAAATCAAAACCTATAGAGTACTTCCCGTTGACCTAGAATCATAAAATTTGGCAAGAAGCTAGGTTTTACACCAGAAGTAAATGAAAAGGTCCGAAAATCGTTAATTATAAATTAACGATTTTCGGATCTTTTCATTTACTTCACATAAATATTTCTTTTTGCGATTACAAACTTACATTTTCAGTTGGAGAATTGACTGTGACTTATGTCCATGTATCGGAAAACATTTTTCAACTATAAACTTAAGTTTTTCCTTGGGATAAATTCATCGCAACTACGGAATCCTTAAGTTTGCGTGGCCCGACAAGCTCTTGGCCGGTTTTTAGAGTTCCATACCTAAAAAGGAAAAACGGAAACCTTATAGGATCTATTCGTTGTCCATCTGTCTTTCTGTCAAGACCCTTTTTCTCAGGAATGCGTGGAGGTATCAAGTTGAAATAAATATCAAATAGGTAGGTCTACGGTCCTTGGAGCTGTAAAAAAATCAAGCTTTCAAGTCAACGCAATAAGAAAATACGGCCATTTATGCGACATACTTTGATACCCGCAAATAAATCAAAACTAGAGTTGACCTAAAATCATGAAATTTAGCAAGAAGTAAGGTCTCACAACTCAAGTAAAAGAATTAATTTGTACGCGGTTGGCACGCACTTGGCCGGTGTTTTATGATGAATAAAACTGGCTAAAAAAAGTCGCTAAAAAAGTCAGACATTGCCAAAAAAAACTTTTCCCATACAAATCTAAAAGTTCTAAATTAATTGAGTTGTATTTTTTTGTTCTCAGAATGTCAGATATCACAAGTTATACTTACTAAATTCTGTTCAAAGCAAATAAAATTATAACACGTATTCGTTCAAAACTCGAAGGTAATTTTCGGCCAGTCTTCGTTGTAGCGGCCAGTCGACTGTAAAGGCTTCTACATACCGGGGCGACTTGTCGCGCGACGCGACGCGACACAAAGGCACCACTCGTCCCGCGACACGCAGGGCCTTTGTGCCGTGTCGCGTCGCGCGACAAGGCGCACTGGTATGTAGAAGCCTTTACAGTCGACTGGCCGCTACAATGAAGAAGCCTTAAGGCGCCATCTCAACGGGAGCGAGTATCCGATAGTCACGCCGTGACATCAAATTCAGGGAAGAATACCATTACGTCCAGGGAGGAGCAGACTTCCGTCAGGCTCCTGCTGCCCAGCTCGCCGTCAGTGAAGGCACCAAGGCCGTCACCAAATACACCAGCTCCTAGTGAGCGGTCGATCGGTCGGTAGGCTAACAAGAGGCGCCGCCGCCGCCGACGTCTCAACGTCCCCTCGTGGTTGTGTACAGTGTTAAACCCAGTGCGCTTGTTTGTGTGTCTTGTAGTTGATTGTGGTGCGTGTTAATTGTGTCATGTGTTTACGTACGAGACGCGTACGATGCACGTGCCACGAGCTGCAACCCACGACAAACGTCTGGACGCGCACGCACATCGTGGGATGGCAGGAGTAATGTAGAAAAATCAGTATGACTCATAGAAACTGTATGGAACAATCTCCACACGGCGATATCATCACGGCGAAAATTTGATGGCATGGCGAGACTATCCCCGCGCTTCTCTTACCCGTGAAGATGGCCCCTTAAAAATCCCGTGTGTTATATTAATTTAGTGATAGCCGTTCGTCAGGAATCTGTCAAAATGCATCAGTCAGTGTATAAGTGTTGTGACATTAGTTATAAAAACGAAAAACTTCGCGAGCAATGGCATTTTTTTTTTAATACACCTACACTAGGAGTTTCTCTTGTATCGTGGGTGCGTTTACAAACATTTAAACTCACATACACAAAGAGCCACCGCCAAATTGCTACTGAAGACAACCTCAGGACTGTGACTTCTCACACGGAAAACTGTACGTCGCTTGCTTCCGCGTCACCAGTCCTGAATCTCTGTATATTAAACTACAAACGTATACAGGGAAGTCTTATAAAAATAACATAACATCACGGCTGTATTCACCGAACGGTTAGGCAGGGGTATACCTATTGTATACCCACATTTCGCCAGTTATATAGGTCCCATGTAATAGGGGGCGAGCCTATTGCCATTAACCGGGCACAAATCCAGACTTTGGACTGTTACTGAGAAAATCCATATGGAAAACCTAATCACAATTTACCCGACCCGAGAATCGAGCCCAGGACATCATGCTCAACAGTAGTGTTTGCGACCACCAGACCAACGAATCAGTTTTTTGAATAAAAATGTGACTGTTATTTTAGTCTAAGTATTGTGGTGTCATACGACTTCCACGTGAAAGAAGTCGCGGGCAGAAGCTAGTAAAACCAATACGACATGGTTGGCGCAGTGGTTAAACAATTGACTGCTACGCTGCGTGTCGCGGGTTTTATTCCCGCACGGAAAAAATGTTTGTATGACCTATAGGTAGTTGTTCCGGGTCTAGCTGATTGTGTCTGTGAGTTTTTAATATTAATTGTAAACGCACCCACAATACAGGAGAACTTCCTAGTATGAGGAAACGTTTAAAAAAAAAAAAGGAGCACTCAATATTTTATAGAGCGTGTAATATCTGTACTTATGAGTGTTGGGTAACTCAGCACATGTGCTAGCACTAGCACAGTTGTAGCTACTCTCGTGGAGTCATTCACTCTTTTTATTTTGATGTGCTAGCACACACCACAGGGCACAGAATAGCTACACAGAACATTGGTAACCATTCTCCTTTCTCTTCCCCTCATCATCACTCGTACGAGCTGTGTGACGCGCTTAACCGATTACACACCGCGTGTGCCTACTCTACTGCGTATGAGTGCCGTGTCGCTTTTTCACTACACACCACACTCGTGACTCGCGCTATGACTAACCTGATTCCCTCACAGTACGTACGTGCTCATAGGCCACCACAGCCTCGCCTATTCGTGGTAGCACAGTGTGCTAGCACACTTTATAAACAGTGCCTCGCTCTATTTTAAAAGAGTGTGCTACCCATCTCTATATACCTAAGAGTTTTTAGCCGATTAATCTTTTGGTGGTCACTAAAATACCATTTATTGGCGTGCGGCCATCTTGCTCTTGCCAAAGCCTATATTATATCGGGCAATTATTTCAAGCAAGCTCGAGCGCTACTACAAAATAAATATCATCCCTGAATGTTTATAAACTTAAGGTGATTCCTATAAACTGAGCATAAATAAACTTTCCCTATTTTCAAATATAAATTGAAAGGCGAGGTGCAACGCGGACCAGTCGGGGAAAGCCGGGAGCGTCGTCACAAGAAAACATTTTCTTTCGACGTCAGCGATGAACGTAAAAACAGTACAGGTCAGGATAAGATGGTGAGTCCTGTCGCCTCGCGGGGCGGTGAGGGGTATGGGAGGGAGTCATTTCACGCCTCTTGAGCGCGCATCAAACCAATATTAGGTTTATTAGATAGATGGGCCATCGTGAAAAGCGATTTTTCATTTTTGCCATTCATTATTATCGGCTCTTAAGTCGGTTCCCAAATAAAACGGTTTTAGTAAATTAGATTTCATTGAGCTGTTCGTATTAATTTGAATAATTTGTTTGTTTCGCCTGGGACTGTTCCTATCGAGAAATTTACTTCTATAGTATAATGGCACTCTATTTTTAATTACGCAACCAGTTTTATAGCATACTTTTGTGTATGACAGTAAATTCTTTATGGCACTGTTATTACCACTACAGTGGAAATGCTAGCTGGTAGTTAAACAAAATTAAATAACTTTCCCAAATGATGTTCCATTAGAATTTATCTACTAATGCTCATAGTAAAACATGTTTCACTCGGGTTTCATGCAAATACTTGTTAGAAACACATGTGATCGAATGCTTCAAAATACCTAGCAAATAAGTTAACTGCACGAATTTTGTTAACTCTAATAACATCAAATGCTAGTAAATTAATATTCGTCAAAGCTTTCCATCACAATACACCGGTCATTTCAATTTCACACTAAATTAATGTTGAAGTAATTTGGTTTGCGTGCATCACAGAATTGTCGATTTATGCCAAATGTAAACTGCGCAAACTATGAAAAGGAATATTAGAATTACTCTTCCTTACCATATTATATGTTGTGGAACACTTGGCGCGGTGCCATGGAACCTGGAGGAATCACGAGCTCCTCCAACAGCCAACGTTATGTAGGTGATAGTTCCTTTGTAAATGATACGAATAGAAACTACACATATATAATTTTTATCAGAATTTTGTCCCTTCCCCGAATAACCTTTGTAATAAGGAAATATTTAACCAAACCTAAGAAACCATCCACCATAATAGCCCCTGGCAATGTTGGAAACAATTACCCAACCTTCAAGGAAATCCTCTAACATTGCCTCAAAACCGGTAACATTTTACATTCTGTTTCTTCTATTTGTAATGCTATAAACTTTGAATTGTAATCAAGCACAAAATGGAACCAATATTGGCCACAACTACAACCTGTAACCCGTGCTACGTGCTACGAAATGTCGTAGCACACGGCTACGAAATAATGCTACGGTACAAAATTGAATCTTGCTAGGTTCTTTTCCAGTTTATACAGTCTTGATATCGCATTCCATACATCTTTATATCTGCCTTCGTCTGAAAGCTGTTTAATCCAATTGCAATTTCAGCTTTCAATCCAATTTGGCCACATTTCAATATTTTAATAAATGCAAGTGCTGTTTACCTACAGCAAACCTTCGCCTAAAATATTTTCCTCTCTGTGAAGTTTTATCTTAACATAGAGTAAAGGGTCCGTGTTTCTGACATGATTTTTATGCTTTTTTTAGGATAACAGCGGTAGCGCGTTGGGCAACTGGCGTGAAATAAGGGACCAGCCTTTTTCACGCTTTTGATCTCGGTTTCTTACACGATGTTGTATGTTAAACTATGGTGCATGGATGAACATGTGTGATCATGTAAATTGTATGAACCAATAAGTATGAGCGTCATTGTTTAGCTTATTTAAATAAAATCTTTTGTTTATTGTTTGGAGTCAAGCATACCCATAATGTCGTAACTTATCTATTTTTATTTTATTTATTTCCGTATGACAGCGGGCCCATCAGAATACCAGCTCATCAGCAGCATCATGCCTTTTGGCCTCGTACAGGACTTTCTGTTTTTATTTTAATTTTTACTTTGTTTTATTTTTAGTTTTGTTCTGTTTCAATGAGTGTGTTTTATTTTTATTTGAGATCTGTGCGAGTCCCAATAAATGCATTTTTTTCTTTCAAACTCAAACTCAAAACTCAAACTCAAAGCATTTATTTCAATTAAACCATTGACAGGCACTTTTGAATTGTCAAGAAGTCGGTCAGTTACAAATATGAAGCTAGTTGCCCATTCCAAATAGTAGGTTCCTATGGAGAAGAACGGGCAAGAAACTCCACGGACACTCTTTTAAATTAAAATATTGGTACAAAATATTGGTTACATCATTCATATTGAAGTTAAAGATGTGAGAACGATGCAATACGTCAAAAGCGTCCGTGATAAAAATATAACAATTCAAAACTAAAATAATTAAAAATAAGCCGTGGCAGCTAAGAGATGACCAGTCCCAACTGACAGCGCCCGTTCACGAACATGACGCATGGATCAGCACCATTCAGCTCAACCATTTTGAAGGGAGCTAAATGATCCAACACACACGCCACCATCAGCGAGACATCTGAGTGAGCATGACATACTCTCAGCCGCCAGGGCCGCCTTTCTTAATATAATTGAATAATTAAGTAATTATTCCAACCGTAAATTAACTACAAAACACATAATAATAAACTTTATCAATATACCCTAATCAAGATAACTTAAAACAAACAAAGCTTTATGAACCACTAACAAGACATGTAGAAATCAAACTCGAGCAAAAACAGTAAAGAAAAAAGTTTGCGGGTACTAGTCGGCTACAACCGCTTCGAACCGGTTCAACAAAGAGCTGAAATTAAATTTACGTGGCGCAAAGAAAAAACTAGTTACAAGAGGAAATTGGCGGAGACAGTGACAAATTGTTCCCGCAAGAGGACGTTGCTTCCCTCTCTCTTACACCCACATAATCGTACATCTCTCATCCCTCTCACTCTGTATGAACATGCGGTGCTGTAACATGAATGTACCGGAATAATTGTGGCCTTTTTTGGTAAATATACAGCGAACATAAACGCGGCCTTAGCAGCCGATTTTAAACTGCAATTTTGCAAAATACACACAATTTCAACGACCCGCAATAAACATGTACGGGACCGTTACGAAGGTAATAATTACAAAAACAAAAAGGTGTTTTGGAAGCGAAAAAACGCGAAAAAACGAAAAAAAGCATAATAAATTAACAAAAATTGTAGAAACAATCCAATAGACATTTTCATACATCGTTATGTTAACAATGTTCTTGTTACAAATATTTTCGTCATATTTCCAATTCCCTCTCCACAAATCTTGAAACCATTGCCAAAACCCAGCTACCTAGTTATTTCCAGATCAAACCGATTTTCTTCAAATAAAATGAACGAGTCTTTTGCCAACTAAAGCGAGGAAAATGTAGAATGTAAACATCTTCAAGTGATTAAGTATTTTTTGCCCAATCTGTAACGAAAAACAAGGTCTTGAAATATTAAAATCAATTTTGTCTAAGTGGTATGTAAGTACAAAAATTATGAACTTAGAGAAGGAAAAGCCGCTTTTTCTTCATGGTAAGGCCCATTAGGTAACTGTAAAATTGTACATATTGATGTGTAACAGCTTTCGTCTCGCGTTCTGTCAGTAACAGGAAGTGACAAGTACTTACTTATTCCATGCTCAAGCGAGCATGGAATAAGTAAGTACTTTTTAATAACATGGAATTAGTTTGTACTTTAAAATAGCATGGAATTAGTATGTACTACATATATACAACATTATTTTTAGTATAAGTGAAAACTGAATATAGTTTGTTCAGAATACGGAACTGAATAGATTTGAATAATATTTACACCATGTTTTTTTTCCCAAAAATATTTAAGTGTGATGGAAAATGTTATTACCATTTAATTATTAACAATACAATCGCCGTACGATTAGGTAGCTACTGCCAAATTATTATCAATGAGCGCAAGACGACCTTGGAGGCGCGGGCGCGCCGTTAGCATGTTTTGTACGGACAACCCGGTAACATAACCTTATAACTTTATGATTTTTCATAAAACAGTTTTGAAATGTTGTACATAGATTCTTTACATAAAAATACTAGACACGTGTTTCAGGTTTCGCATATATTAAAAATAATGTTGTATATTGTAAGTACAGGGGTCGAATTGCGACCAGTGGGGGACTAGTAATGAAGAATTATTTCAATATTTAAAAAAAAAGAGTTTTATTTCTGTCGCTGCTCAGTTGCCTATTACCAAGGTGAGATGTCAGATGTTACACATCCTATGCGAATACTTTAACGTTCCCTCGTTTTTTTGTTTACTTTTGATTAGTTATTCAATTTAAGCTTCCATAAGGACTTTTTTACAAATAAATAAACAAAACTTATATAAATGACGTTGAAAAGTTTTGCATTGTAACAAAATGTTAAAGGCGCTGACAAGAGGCAAATGACAAAAGTAAGCTTGTCTTAAACAAAAAATTGCCATTTTTTTTTTTTTTTTTTGGGTTGGAAATTATCAAATAACTTCTCCGCTCTGGGCGGAGCGGGAGGGCGTGTCAGACTTTTACTGACTAAAACCCACCCGTATTCCTTCATTTGCCTGTGTGCCAGGGCCACGATATCCCTTTCGGACAAACTCGCAACCCTGGCAGGCATTGGCCCTAACGGACCCCGTCAGTTGTGCTGACAACTCTTTGAGGCGCGCGTGGAATACAACGCGCCGTCGACCCGGGCCTGGTCCTTATCGGACGGTGAACTACCCATCGCTCACCGTCCGCAAGCCCGCGCCTACGGTGGCCGGAAATCGGCTTGTGACTCCCGACGCCCGGGGCGTCTCCTGCGGCGACTAGGGGCGCGAGGGCGCGAACCTTGCCTCTCCCTCACGTGTTCCGCCTCCTCCTTCGCAAGCACTACTGCTTCGCAGAAGGAGGTGACGGCCTCCCATGCACTCTCGCTCCGAACCATGGCCCGAACCAGGGCCGGACGCGAGAGATCGCCGCAGCCGATCGCCTCCGTGAGGACACGACGGTGCTCCACCCAAGCCGGGCAGACCTCCACCGTATGCTCCACCGTGTCTTCCGGGCGATCCACACAGTGGTGACACCCGGGCGTTTCCTCCCGCTTTATCCTGAACAGGAACCTCCCGAAACAACCATGTCCGGTGAGGACCTGCGTCAGGCGGAAGGTGAGGACGCCGTGGCACCTCTCTAGCCACTTCTCAAAGAGGGACTTATCGCCACAGTAGTGGCGTGCCCAAAAAAAAAAACCAGACTCCGAGCTGTTACTGAAATATGTCTACTGGAAAAACGAGAATCGAGCCTAGACTCTCATGCACAGCATTAACCCTTGCGACCACCAGACCAACGAAGCTAAATAAAATAAAAAAATTAATATGTATTTAAAGTCTAACTATTAAATTTAAATTATATGATGTTACAAGTTAAATATATTTCTTAAATTTTAAAATATTAAGGTTTAAAAATACAACTTTAAAGTTTGATTTTAATTGAGTTAGGTACATTACCCCTTTTGTTTACTTAAACGTAAGTATATCTTGTTCGTTGAGTACTAAACTGACGAATCAACGAATCTGGCGAACACTGAAAATTGTCGAATTGACGCGACTGTCTAATCCGCAAAACTGACCAATCAGCAAGACTGATTAATAAACGAAACTGGCGAATTAAATAAACTGATGAGTGAGGGAAACCGACCAGTGATACGCGGACTCAAAAATATATGTTATTCTTTAACATATTTCTTAAAACTTGGTTGTTACTAAAACAAGTTTAGAAAAGAAAAATTGATGCAAATTAACGGTAAACTAACCCTTTACTTTGAGTTTCAATCCAAAATATCTGTATTAAATATCAACGTACGGTTGGTATTTAATTAATAACAAGAACGTTTTATTTATATGCAGAACTTGGTTGTTTTTTTATTTTCGATTATTCAACTCATTTTTGAGTAAATAAATAATTTCTTCATATTTTGCAATGAATTACAAGCGTTGTGTCTTCGCTCTTCTCTTTTTTTGTATGCAATCTGACAGTGACAGCGGTTTACCTGTTATCAGCGTCTTAATATAATAATAATGGCTCGTCTGAATATGCCTACGCATTCACAGTATTACGTACGTCCGCGTGACGCATGCGCCATTCGACCTGCATAGTTTACCGTTTCCTCGTGTACGCTTATCTGCATTTTCCCGACTGTCGGAAACACGCTGAGAATTGCCTGTTCAACCTGCAGAAACAAGTTTATCTGTCAGTCATGGCGTGTATGGAGTTTATAACGGAACTGTCAGGAACTGCAAGCGATGACAGGATGTTCTTTGGCGGTTTTTTTGTCTCGTTGTGCACGTGCACTTGTGTGATGGTACATTTTAAAGCTTTATTTTGACTTGTCGGCAAATTTTGTAGCTAAACAATGGACAGAATTAATGGCAGACAGGAAAATCGATTATCAAAATAATTGTTTGATTTTATAATTTGGTGTAATCATTTAGTACTATGGTGTCGGTCTAGGTCTTGAAGCTTTTTTTTCGTTTAATAGATGTGTGATAAATGTAGACACCTCAAAATTAAATTAAATTAAAATGTCATTGCTGAAACTAGGTATATATGAAATCGTAGTCGCCAAGTTTAATTGCATCATTCAAACTTGTAATAAGCAAAAATTAAACATGAAGTCTTATTACAATTCAATAGGTATCTCCACAAAATTGGATTTAGCTTAAAAAAGACTGACTCACTCGACTCATCGTGAATTTTGCTAATACCACAAAGACACAAAGACTGAGTTACACCCTTTACAACTTCTCTAAGATGATCTAAATAACGTCACTGATCAAATCAATGGAAATTGAGTTGTTGTTAATAGCCACGTTGCAACAGATTGCCCTCTCCGAGCCAGTGGCGCTACGTAACGTTAGTTAACGTAGTCTCACACACTACGTTAACTGACACCCCCCCGTCTCTCATGACCTCTGCAGAATTATAGGTAGGTATTGTTTTATTGTTATTTCTACTTCTTTTATTTGTATTAAGCATTTTAACTCTTAAGTTGTTTTTATTTTTTTTATGCATATTGTTTAACTTCAACTCTTGCACGGTATTTCTGTAAAAGCTAATTCTAGCCGTGGAGGGGGCCAGCATGTCGATTCTGCAAAAATCTCACCGTGAATTCTTACGTGGAGTTTGCTGTCAGTGTCATTCCGATGCTACTAGGGATTGACCAAGGATTACATTTAGGTACAATCATCATCGAGATATTAATAATATTGTTATGCTAATTCTTTTGATCATTTTATATTATTTCAAAGCTAGTATTTATGTCTTAACATTACTACTACTTAAGGGATTTTTAAATAATTTTTTTTTGTCAAAACCAATTAAATGTAAAAAAAACCAAATTGAGTTTCTGTCCAAAATCTCGATTATGATTGTAAATGTAATCCTTGGTCCATCCCTAGCATCAGGTGGGATGACACTGACAGTTCACTCACGCTCACATCATCTAAGTTTTCACGGTGAAATGGTTACAGAATAGCACTGCTGGTGGCTTGTAACACAGGGTTTTCCCAAAAACCTATATCATGCACCAGTCTCTCACAAAGGTGGAATACGTCTGAGACTTTTTTGTACACATTAACTTTAAGTCAGTTTTATGAACTTATATAACTTATCTTATCTAGTTATCAGAAGCTTGCACACCACGACATGATTACTTCTGTTCAAGCATGAAATAGACAGGTTCAGAAGGGCGGGTCCATAGGTACAACATGCGAAAACGTACAGAGAGCGCAAGCGCACTCGCGACTGTTATTTGGTGGATATGGCGTCTATGTGTGCGTGCGCCAGTTCTTGATGTTTTTTTGGAGCTGGCCTTCGGTTCCTATCCTTGTTGTGGTACAAGTGTACAGTGTACGTCTCACCTCACAGACATGAGTTTTTACTATTATTTTGTCGCATATTGCAGAGACGTGTAAGGGGCTTTGTTATGTTCCTAGCGTGTTTATTTTCCCTAGGGATCTTTAGACATTAAATACTCATGACAGACTTTTGGCTGAAATATTCTCACCTAAGTAATACGTTATAAAGCCACAGAATATTTCTTTAGAGGTGTGCTATAATAATAATAATAATATTATTATTATTATTATTGCCACCGTCCGGGAGAATCAATCCGACACATTATCTCCGGGTGTTCTCGTCTAGCTAACGAAGAGTACTTGCATAGACACAACCTTGTAGCCAGGATTATCCATCAGCAACTTGCTCTGAAATACAACCTTGTGGAATCGGAGGTGCCGTACTTCAGGTATGTGCCCGACCCAGTTCTCGAGAGTGGAAATATCACATTGTACTGGGACCGATCCATCATCACTGACAGGACTATTGTTGCCAATGAGCCTGATATAGTGGTGGTGGATGGAATAGAGCGGCGCACAATGATTATTGACATAACGGTCCCTCATGACGGGAACCTCGTGAAAGCCGAGAAAGATAAAGAAATCAAGTATCTTGACTTGGCTCGCGAGGTTGTCGACATGTGGAATGTGGACTCAGCAATCATTATGCCGATAGTTGTATCAGCTAATGGCTTAATTGCCAAGAGCCTCGACCAACACCTAAAGAGGCTCTCGTTGGGCAGCTGGATTAAGGCCCTGATTCAGAGAGCGGTACTTCTGGACACGGCTCGCATAGTTAGGAGGTTCCTCTCTCTGGAGCCCTGACCGCCGGTAGCTTGGACCTTGTTCCCGATACCGGTGGGCTACTATTTTTTATATCTTTAAATGTTTTTATATTTTGTTTATATTCTAATATTTAAAAATATAATTTATATGTATATTTAATGAAATAAAGGAATAATAATAATATATTCTTTATTTCGGACTACACATACATGTACACACAATCCATATAGTATTAGTAACAATGACTTACAAACTATGTTAGTAAATTAAACGAAAACAACTAATAACTACGTGGCCCAACACACGTTGGCACGTGCCTCCGTACCCAGTGCCTTACGAAGGGACTGTCCACTTTGTCAAATAATGTTTAACTTCAGTTTTTTTTTGTCATAATGTGAACATTTCAGCTATTAGGGAGGTTTAATTATAAGTAAGTAATGTTGTAAATTAGGCATGCCACTTTGAGCCGTTCAATCGTAATTATAGTTCAATCGGTGTACTAACGCATTAGCTATATATAACCAGAGGAGCGTAAAGCGAGCCAATCGAGCGTAGGGAATGCTCGATTGGCTCGCTTTATGCTCCTCTTACGAGCATAGTGGTGATATACCGACGAAATTAATACAATTAAGCTGAAAGTGGTTTAAAATATAAAATTAATATTTAACATACTTTCACAACCTAATGCTCCACAAATTGGCAGCCAATTTCCCTAAAATTAGGCTCCTCCTCGGATCAGGTCGAGTCGATATCCTGCATAGCAAAATTCAACGATGTCTCCGCCTCAGCTGTATGAGTACAACACAAAATAATATATTTTCCAATTACTAGAACTCCAGAAAATTTTCCTTGATACAGTCATGCAATTTGTATCTTTTAATCTTTTAAAATATGAGTAGTAGTAGGTATAAGTGGAAAACAATTCATGTCCACATTATTCCGGTATATTGGAGCGGCTACAAATCGCTAGCTAACAGTTTATTGAAGAATCAGACGCCTTCAGGAATACAAATATATTTTGTACCCTGATATAGTCAATAGAATCGTATTTTGTATGTCCATCTGTATACCTAATCTTCATCGTTGAAGATTAAAAAGTTGTTAGTTCAATGAATTCGAATAAAAATCTAAAACACAAGGATGGAAAAGTCCAGACAAGTTGGAATGTCGCCCTATTTTTTCTAACTTTGGAAAGACTCTTGGGTGAAAAGAAAATTCGAACAAGTTAATTTTCTTTGGATTTGACCCTGAAGGCGAGATTTACAAAACAATATTTTCGTATTTGAAGAAATAAAACAAACTTATATAACATGAGTATGTTCTGGTTTATCGTTTGATATTGTCGATGGAATTTTGCAAACATATTTGTGTGTTTAAGAAATGCTGAGTATTTTTGATACAATAATCACAGATCCTCCCTCTCACAGAGAGGAGGCCTACACAGGTCTATAATTTTCCCACTGCTGTATAGGCTGATTATGCCAATCACAGATACTAACCCCTCTAGCTTACCCCCCTGGGAAAACAGACATGATGTTTTGATAGGTGTGTCATGACAAAATGTACTCTGCTGGACCCATCAGCAGGTATCCGAATAAATCAAATTATGTCCAAACGACTGATTTCATGTAGCTACAACGACTAAGGTACCCCCCACCTCAATACTGCCCCATCTCTAAAATCCACCCTGTATTTTTCATGATGATTGACAGCATAGCCCCATAAAGATAAAGCGTGATGATTAAATTTGTAACTTCTATCTGCAATCTTCTAACCGTTTGGCTCATGTTTTTACAATTTACTATAAACTATAGAGGAATATAAACATAATGCAAAATTGCCCCATACTAAATAGCGTGATAATATGTAGCCTACCGACTGACAAGATTTATAGAGAATATCTATGCAAAATTTAAACAGAATCTATTCGTTAGAATTTGCGTGATGCTGGAACATGCATTCATAGCGGAATATATAAAACAAACATAATGCAATATTGCTCATCCCCCATAGCAAATAGCGTGATAATTATATAACCTACCACCTGACCAGGCTTACATTGAATATCTATGCAAAATTTTAACAGAATCTATCTGTGTGATGCTGAACATACATTCAGACAAACAAATAAAAATTGGAATCGATCCCAGACCTCGTAGCAATTACTTTTTTCAACGTATTCAATGTACAATTTTGTCTTCGCTACGATTTTATTATATTATATGTATAATTAGACATCATACTAAGTTCAACATTACTCGTATATTCACAAGTTACCACAAAAGTTCCTACATTTAAACCATAGGTTCTGTCGTACTTTACTTTTCAACTTTCCTTGTGGTCTTAATTTCCGCTGGCACATATTACAGTCGGCTCCTTTTCTCATATAACAGAAGCTGTGCTGAAATACCTAAGGTTTTTAACTTTTCTATGTAGGTTTTTGAGTTTTAAGGGTTGGGACTTTTTAAATCGGCAGCGCAGCGGCTCGTGCAGTTTCTGAGAATAGGCTTTATACACAGCCCGCCAACAATACGTATGGCGAGCGAACTACCGGTTATATTATACCGAGGCTTATTAATAGTCTACCCTCAGAAATAAACAAATGTATTACACATAAAAATATCAAATGTAAACTTAAGCAATATTTCTTAAGTGTTATGTAGGAATGATTAATTTATAACCATTTAAAGACCTAAAGATTTTATTAATTGTATCGACAATAACGCGTACATAATATATAAATGCTAAATTGTTTTGATATTGAGATAGACTCACGATAGCACAAGTTTAAACATTAGCCCCTTTATTACATAACAAGGTTTATCTTCAGACCAAGGTTTAAAACATGGAGCCATTATTAAATTTCGAACTTTATTCCGACTATGGTAAAGTTCCTAAACACAAAACTGACCACTTAGTACCGAACTAAGTTTTCAGTTTTGTATAAAGAACGGTATTTCAATCACTGTTACGTTCTTATTACAAAAACTGGCTGCATGGTTTAAGCCCTGTCAAAATATAAATCTTGTTTTGTAATAAGGCGGTCAGTGTCTTGAAATTCTAATAATTCCCGATACTAGGAAAAATTTTTTTTTTTTTGGGAATAAATCCTTGCCCGGATGCCCGGCCCGTTTTCTAACTAACTATCCAAAGAATGTGGGGAGATATTTTTAATCCATAAAAGAGCTTTTGCTATTTAATTCACGAACAAAAATAGCATTTAGTTTATAATTTATAATATATTACCGAATAACTTTACCCAACGTCGGAGTCGAGCCCACGCATTTGCTCTTCGCACTAGGAAACCAACAAACACTCGCTATTAAATTCTCAAATATCGCATCGTGTAATTCCAGTAATTAATACGGATAACAAAAAACGTCTTCGCTTTATTTATATTTGCGGCAAATTCTCTCTTTATTCACACGTTTATAAACGATATTACCCATATAACTCAACATTAACAGTTACAATTAAGTTTAATTTCACACCGTCAGCTCGACAATGCAGACGGGAGGCGTAAACAAAACAATTACGGACCTAGTGGGAGGTAGTTACGATTCTCTTTCAAAGTTCCTGGTCTCCTGGCCTTAAGCAACGTGACTCTTTGACGATGAATTACACCGAACTTTGTATGTTTTAGGGCGCTATTTCAGTAATGGACGCTTTAAGTACCGGGGGTATAATTAATTATTTTTGGTATTACCTACATATTTTTGCACAAGTATTTCTATATGGGGAAAAAGGTTTCATTCGTCATGTTAGTTAGTTGATTCACAATGCGGTTAGTTGTTTAGCAATAAGACAAATTATACTGCACCCAATATAAAGTCAGGGAAATTAATTGTTTATCAAATTGACTAACAACCTAAATTGTCCGTTTATTTAAATCACTTGTCTGTCAGTTGTATGAAATGCTATAACACGGCAAATGAATGTAGTGTAAGAATTTGATAATTATATAATTTCCCTGACTACATTTCAATGACAACGTTATTTTGGTCTTGTGTTTCTAAAGAATCGTTAGTAACATACCTAATTAACAAAATATTATTCGCATCTATATCAAAGTTGCATACATCATAATCATTTCAGCCGAAAGACGTCCAGTGCTGGACATTGGCCTCCCCCAAAAGGGGAGGGGGGTTTGCCATAATCGCCACGCTTGGCAGGCGGGTTGGCGATCGCAGTATGGTGTTAAAATATATAGAGAACGCTGCTGCACATCCTCTAGTAAGTCCCTTAGTCGCCTTTTACGACAACCACAGGAAAAAATAGGATGGTGCTATTCTTTACATTCGGCACCACACGGCTTCAATAATGAGCTCTTATTCGTTGCATAACAGGCTGTCACAAGATAACTACCTACCTAGTAACCCAACACGTAGACACGTTGCTAAATCGACTTACTCTGTCGACATGAACTCATTCATTAATTTGTTAAATATTCTAAGAATTTTCATTCCCGAAAATAAGACGAAAATAGATTTCTTGTTTGAAAATTTGCCTTTAATTTATCCTCGTAAAGTCTTCTGTATCGCAAGGCATTCCAGATTAATTTATTGACTCAAACACGGAACAGGCATTCGTCTGCCATATACAAAAATTTAGAAATTTGCTCGACTATCAGTCAATCAAGCCGTCAAATAATCAGTAAGATAAATCAGATCGATTCAGCTCATAATCACTAACTCTTGTCTTACAGCAGTAAAAAGTCAATAAAAAGAAATTGCTGAAATTATCACTACACTGAAGTACTATGAAACCGCAGCAATAAAATGTAAATTAACCAATTTAAAGTCCCGTTTTTCTTAGCCAGCGCCAGGCATCATTATTGGTCCGACATTTTTGAACTGAGAAATTGGCGCAATCGTGAGGCACAGAATGATACTTTTTTGTTTATGAAAACTGGCATAAATTGTCTCATAAACATCTTCATTCTACTCAATCCTTTGTTCTCTTTCAAAGGAGGTAGCTGCACATGTTTTCGTCTCCCAAAAACTTTACCTGGTGTAGTATTTAGTGCCCGCTTCTCTTTACACAGTACAGGCACACGACACACTGGTGTTTGCCAAGACGGGTTAATGAACCTCTCTCTACAAGTCTGTCAGAGTCGCAGCACTCGGTGCCACATCATTAATTTCTACCTAATGTCTGAAACGCCGAGGCGACGTAACGTGCCACATTTTGTGTTCACATACACGAATGTTACATTTCTAGATGTGTTTCATGAGCGTAACTTATAAGTCTGTGGGTCTTGGTCTGGCTGGTCCCCCCCTTTCAAAAATTACTACCTACTGAGGTATGATAATAAAAAATTTACTTAATGTCAACTAGTTAATTAATTATTATGTCCCGTCCACTGTTAAAATTTTTGTACCCAATAAAGCAAAATGCTGTACATTATCTGGCCTCAAAAATGTCGTGTTTATAAAAAAGACTGCTTTTACCGAAACGATTAGCCATTTAAGCAATTGTTCAAAGTAGTAAAAGTTCAAAGCGACAACAAGCGTTCCTCATACATAACATTGTACATAATATTCAAATAACAAAAATAAGAGGTGGTAAGTCGACCTAAAACACACTCACGGTATAGTTTCCATTTACCTTAGGTCCTCGGTAACAAAGCTACAGGCTCCGCCGTTTGTTTCACACGTTAAACAACTAACCACGTTTCGAGGCTGTTTCGGGCTCCCAAACACTGTCTTCTAATTATCTATAAGCTACACTATACCTACGATACTGTTAAGATTAACATAAGCTTGTTCTCATGTCTTTGACAATGTAAACCATTAGTTAACGAAGGTTGGAGGTATTTTGTGAATGTTTGAATCCTACAGTGATATTTGGGTTGAGACACATGAAAGGAACTATAGTTTGTTGAAAAATCAAACTACATGAATTTGTAATAGAATACTCTTATTAAGGCCCATTATGAGCGCCCACGTTTCAGTACCATAGTGCATCACTGGCAACACACACTGGGATTTTCGTCTTGAGACATGCGGTATGTGGGATGAGAAGATATTGCGTAGCTTCCCGAACGCTGCCCAGCCGAGTCAGATTCGACGATTGACCTCTTTTTCGAAGTTGGACCTACCTAACCAGACACTTTGTCCTAAGTACACATACTCGTCCACAACTTCGAGTGTAGCATCTCGAATTTTCATACATGGGCATTTGACATGACTTTTGTCGTGTCCATGTTCATTTTAACACCCACCCTTTCAGAAGCTCTACTGAGGTCATCGAGCATTGTACTGAGATCCTCCATAGTTACAGCCATGACAACTATGTCGTCAGCAAACCGAAGGTGAGTGATTTACTCGCCATTGATGTTGATGCCTACCCCTTTTCAGTCCAGAACCTTGAAAACGTAATCGTGTGCAGCGATGAACAGTTTCGGAGAGATAACGTCTCCTAGTCTCATACCTCGCTGCAGTAGGATAATCTTGGAATCAGACTGACGTTTTCCTATAGACACTTCAGCACCTCGATGTACCGATAGTCAATAAGGCACCGTTGGAAAGACTGCAGAACAGCCCATGGCTTGATCGAATTGAAGGCTTTCTTGTAGTCGACAAACGCTATGCAGAGCGGCTGTTTATACTCTTCGGTCTTCTGTATAACCTGCCGCAGCATATTTATGTGGTCCAAGGTGCCTTTACGGAATCCGGCTTGTTCGGGAGACTGGAAGTCGTCAAACCTGCGCGCGAGACGGTTCGTGACGACTCTTGAAAAAAGCTTGTAAATATGGCTCAGAAGTGAAATAGGCCTATTATTCTTAACCCGACGAGCATGAGCCAGGGTATATCACACCCTGGTAAAAATTTAAAGTAGTGTGTATTTTAAACTCCTCGCCTGGCGACACTAGCTCGCTCAGTAGCTGGAGGCAGGGGCGTGCGGGACCCGGTAGTGGCGTGATCGCAGCGTGGCGCGAGACACAGGGTGGGATATACGAGCGCAAAGTGGTCTCGGGTATGCTATACCCTGCCTCATTTTTGACGTATTTTTTTTACGTAATGATGTAATCATGATTTTTAACTGTTTTATTAGTTTTGTTCTGTTATTTTTAGCTCGTTGTTGTTTGTTTGTTGTCTTTGTTGTTTGTTTGTTGTTTTTAGCTATTTATTCTTTTTTTTTTACTAAATTATATGGATTTCTTATAATTCATTTATTAATCATTTTTATTATTATTTTTAGTTTTTGACCAAAATGGATATTGAAAGTGAAGAGGAACAGATTTGTGCCATGTTTCAACATTCCTGCAATGCTTGTGCCAAGCCCATTATGTTTAGAGACTGATCTCAACAGTACTGAATAATATTATTTTCAATAAAAAAAAAATACAAGTTTAATTACGAGGAGAATTTCATTATCTTTTAGTTTCAAGTTGATTTACTTTACAAAGATTAATAGTTTTGCTAAATTCTTCATTTTAGTAAAACCATAAATTTTTATTACCTATAATTATTTTTATTATAAAGAACTTCTGTCATTAAATCCATTAAATTATTATTTTTTTTACAAATTATTATAAACAAAATTTAAAAAATAATAATAAGATCTACATTACGGTACATTAACGACGAATAACGAATTGACTAAGTCACCCAAAGGGCAATTAAACGGGCTATTCTTGGAATTTCACTACGTGATCGAATCAGAAATGAAGAGATCTGCAGGAGAACCAAGGTAACCGACATAGCCCGCAGAATTGCCAAACTTAAGTGGTAATGGGTAGGGCACATTGCTAGCAGAACAGATGGCCGATGAGGCCAAAAGGTTCTGGAATGGCGACCACGTACCAGACGTAGCGTTGGAAGGTCTCCCAAAAGTAGACCAATGACTCTGTGAAGGCCACCGGAATCCGCTGGATGCAGGAAGCATAGAACCGGTGGAATTAGTGGTACTTGGGGGAGGCCTATGTCCAGCAGTGGACGTCTTTCGGCTGAAATTATGATGATGAGGATTATGATGACAATACTCTTTATTATGTAAACCGTATGAATTATGGATATAAATGTATAAATTTGACATTGGGTGACACATCGCTAAAAACTATTATACCCTTCCACAAAATCGTGATTCAAATGTAAGTTTTGTGTAAAACTGATTTTAAATCCTACACTATATTATTATTATGAACAACATTTTCCTGAATATGTGTTTTCAGTGAATTATTTTCAAAAGCCTATTAGTATTCACCCACCTATGATTTTACATGAGAGGATTTCCATTATAATCGCTGTTAATAGAAATAAATAGCGTTTAGTTTAAGATTTCGAAATGTCTTATTTAAAAACAGATAACTGGAAATCTCTGGCATCTCTCTCTTCTATGGAGAATTTAATATCGGTCTAATTTGGTTGTTACACTAATATTTAATTTTCTTAATTTTTTAGACCTTTGTATCCTGCTTATGCGTATAAAATTTCATTAAAATCGGTTCAGTCATTTCGAAAACAAGGGCTTGAAAGTTTGTATGAAATGCCGTACGTCGTAAACGCTTTTAATGCAATTATTCCGCATCATAGGATCAACAAATATGGATACTGTACTATCCACTCACTGGCTAGTATAAATTGTATCTTAAGCTAACAGGCAACAAAACTCACACCCACGTTCGAATTCGGACGAACAATACGAATCTATTTGTCTTATACAAAACATTAAGACGTCACTGCAGTTCTACGAAGATTTCAAACAACGAGGTCGTCAGTTCAAAAGCAATGTAACAAACTATTATCTTATTGTATCAGGACCATTACGTCACTCAAACGTGCGATACATTAGAGGGGAAAGAAAATGAAGTACCTTTAGTGTCAATATCATGGATTGTAAAAACTGAAAAGGTTGCGGGTAAAAAAATGCAAGAGGGATATCTTACAATAGGTGAACTTACCTTACTGCGCACAGATAAAACCCAAGCCTTAAGAGGCCAGCGATGGATGCGTAGTTCATACTAACGTAATACCAAAATAATTTGTAAATCAAACATATTCCTAAGGTAGTGTGTCTTTATTTCGATTGGAATACATATTTTGAATGGACGCTGATTTAAACATGAGTTATGAGAAAAATAATTTTTCTATAGAAATTTTAAATTCCTCATATCTTGTCTTTATATCATTGTCCTTTCAAAATATATATTTGGGAACATAGATATTCTGTAATCCAATCGAATTAAATACACACTACCTTATGAATATGTTTGATTTACGAATTATTTTGGTATTATGATTATATGAACTAAGCATGCTACGCCGGGCCCTTAAGTCGAGCCACAGCGTCCGTCCGACCAATAGAGAAATGAGGCCACTTATTGTATTAAAATAAGAAATAAACACCGGGGAACGTCTTCCGCATAATTTGATAAATTCCTTTAGCAAACACTTTCATTAAAGTGGCTCGTTAAAGTGAGAGAAACTTTAGTTTCTTTAATTCCAACATGAATTATTTATGTAGGTGGGTCCGGCGATTATACGTTTCGCAGCAAGCCACGAATATTAATAACCACACTTTGTTTGGCACATTTTGTTGGCAATTTCAACCAAAAAAGCACTGTTTATTTAACTTACAAGGAGACTTTATAAATAAAATTAAGGCAGAAGTTATGTTTTACACAAACAATATTAACAAGATTGGTACTGTTTCGGCGATGTCCTGGCTAAGCTCTTCTCCCACATAAACAATGTGCTAACGTTCTACGTCATAATATCCACATCCACATTTCAAGAAAACAATAAGAGTAGAAACCGAAGCGAAACCAACATTATCTAATAACATCAGCTAGATAATGCAGGCGTACATAAAGTACGTAGTTATCATAATAAATAGACAGGTTTATGTATGGTACACGCGCGTACCTACCGCTCACATATTTCTTACTTTCCTATTCGTAAGGCTGCCCCATATGAGTCGCTAGCTAATGTTCAAAATAAGGTCCCACCCACATTTTTTTTGGCAGCGCAACACGTACGAGGCACCGACGTCGTTCCGCTACCTACTGCGGTTCCGATGCGGTACCAACGGAAAATTTATGTACCACTGAGCGTGCAAGTCTAGTCTCCTTACCGAGATACCCCATGTGAAACATTACCCGCGCGGAATTTCAGCAAAATGCGCTCTCTACTGCGGCCCGCACAACGGGGACTCGGGCCGAGCATCGTACATACGCCGCTTTGTAAGCGAAATGACTGCGAATAAACAAAAATCCTGATATACTTTTAATAGGCATAGGATCCTTCGGGAGGCCGCTTTGCTCAAATATTAAGTTTGTTAAGAATTTTAAATTAAGAGCATTAGGTGCGGCGTCATTGTAGAATTAAATATTAATAATGCTATTCGAGTGAATTTGGTGGAAGGCTGAAAACAATGAATTTTTAATAGTTATTCTCCTTTGCGACGGGCAATTAATGTAATGAGGTAGTAAGTTTAGCTTACCCTCGGGAAGGGGCTGCGAACTGGGGTTCATTCTGTGCTGGATTTGCTGATACTTGCTATTCATAAACTTTATTATTAATGTTCAATTTATTCTGTTCTTTATTGAACAATGTCTTAGTAATTATTGACTTACCGTTAATATTTTTTTGGATCCTGTCGTCTCTTATAACGTTAGCATTAAAGTCTAGGAATAATAAATTAGGAATCTTCTCGATACTTTTGCGGACTTTAACTACGCGATATCTTACGCTATTCATCAATCACATAAGCAAACATGCTATACAAATATGCCAACAGTTTTGACAAGTATTATCATGTAATAATTAAACCACCTTGCGACGGGGCCGGCTCATTTGTCTTTTTAATAAATTGTTTGTTTTACTCACAGCAGCTTCACGTAATTTGTTCTCCAGTAATTTATCACGTGTCCCCGCTATTCTCTGGATTAGGTGCACATCCCTCACATGCCTGTTTGTCAGATTAAGGCGAACGCACACGTCCTTTTCTTTAATAATCTTACTGGTTGGGCCTATATGTCTTTGACACTAACATGGTATTGGATGACAGTACAGGAGTTTTAGTAGAACTCCTTCTTAAAGGTTCTATAGACAGACCGCCATCGCCATCTGAATTTCTGCCGCCAAGCTTACATTGCATCGCTCACCATGGGAATGATAGAGATTTTAGCAAAGCGTCTGAAATCCCCTAGGTGTAACTGGTTTAAAAAGATTATTTTTTATCAAATGGGTCGTCGATATATACCAAAATACTACATAAAAATACAACCCTAATATCTGCTTTAAAAGAAAAATAATTGAATTGCAACCAACAGCACCTGCTATTACAAAAGCTTAACATCGTTGAGATTCTTTTTGTTTTTTCCTTAAGACGAATCTTATAAAAATATGCACATATTCCTTCCAAACGTAAACAGTACCCATTTATATGAATCGGTGCGTAGAAATAAACATGTTATCATAACAGTCATTAGAATTTTCCAAACATGTCCCGTTTTTCTTTGTGTATTGTGGACGAGCGTACGAATATCAATGTGAAACACTAAAATAGACTTGCAAAGTGAATGTTTCGTATTGTTCACTGAACTGAAGTGGAAGCAGAATAAATTATTGTAAAGCTTGTGGTTGGTAGAAATTGTAAAAAAAAAATGTAATTTCCAGCATTAAGATTTTAGTTCTTGAAATAGTCTGTGGAAAACGATGTAAGTTTAACAAACACTAAAACTTGCGACAAAAATACTTTCCGCAATTAAATTGACAAGCTCTTAAACTAAGCTAAACACGAAACGTTTAATTTTCCAAGTATCTCTAAATACGATTTACCAACAAAAGAGGAGGAAGTTACAAAAATAAATATACGCATAATATATGTTAAAATAATGCCATCCGCAAACCTGAATTTGAAATTTTCCCTTTGTGCCTCACCGACGTCGTGTATTGTATTTTCGTTTTATTAAAAGCAGGAAAATAAACAAAAAATTTAGTACTGGTCCACCCTTATAGGTAAGGGTGGACCAGTACTAAATTTTTTGTTTCCCCACTCCTATAAAAAATACCTATGGGTATAAATATGGTAACTTAGCTATTGCCCGCAGTTTCACTCGCATAAAAGACGAACTTCTTCAAGAAAAAAAAATGGGATAGGATGTAAAGTATCCCATGTTCTAGTATAATAAATAGTCTATGTGCCAAGTTTCATCCCAATCCGTTCAGCCGTTTAAGCGTCATTGAGTGACAAACATCAAAATTTAAAGTTATCTATTGATTCGCGAATTAATGTAGTTACATTTACATTACGTATAGGTACTTTATATTATATTACATTATCTATATTAAAAATCGGAAAAAAGTCAAAAGAATGACAGTCTTCTTAATTTGGTTCACGTAATTTAGATTAATTAGCTCGTGCTCGTCAATTGTTATAAATAATTATTCATAATGTGCCCAGAATTATAATGTGCTCTTAACTGTGTTAATATTTTAAATGAATAAATATTACCTTTTATGTATAAATAAACGTCTTTCCTGGCAACAAAATGTGTATACATTATTCTGACGGAGTAAATTCAATATAATATTGTTACCATGGTATTAAAGAACACTTATTTCCTCTGTGTATTATTATTTGGACTTCTTTAAGAGTGTGACGAGAAAAACCTTGAATGTTTTAGGTATGTTTATGTTGTATTAAAGTATTTGGGCTGCGTATAACAGATTTACTGTTTATAACCGTAATTTTTCTCCTAGAAATGTTAAAGACTGAACTGCAAGGGATTAAATTCAGTTAAAGGGATTGGGGAAAACACCCTGCGGCCGTTTCCAAAAAAATATGAATAGCTCCAAATCAAAAAACCTGTAGGTATATAATACGTTACATACGGTTCTTTACAAAGACAAGTTTAAGAATCCTTAAGGCCAACGCACACCGGCGGATGGCGGGGGACGGCATCGAGGAGGATTTGCCGACAAGCACCCCGTGGCATGCCGTGGTTTGTTACGAGGTAAATGCAGAGTGCACCCCCGCTTGCACTGCCTCTCCCCCGCGATCGTATGCTAGCGGACTGCAGCATATACCGTCACGTGCCTTCGTATCCCGCTGTGATATCTTCCAGCGCGCTCTTAAATACCGCAGAGAGAAATCCCCATTGATGCTCCGCGGTCGGTCTCTAAGCTTTGTCATCTATAACTTGTTACCATTAGATACATCTGAATTTACGTTGGTTGGTTTTAAAATACTATGCCCCGCCGTCCGCTGATGTACGCTGGCCTTTGGGGTGCACACACACGATCTACAAGGGCTCGCGCACCCCATAGGAAATTCTACCCTTAGGGTTGTAAAGATCGAGGCTTTTATCCCGTATAGAATCAAATCTTTTTGTTGCATGTAACTGTAATACGGTCATTAGCGAGGATAATATTTCATTGTTTTGATAATACCTACTTACTCGTAATTACCAATATTAGGTATAATGTAGCAAAAGGTTTCCCGATAATTGGCTAATTGTGAAAGCGCTTCAAGCGGCAAATACCAGCATAAAAATATATGTAACTTTTAGGCTTGGATTATTTGATTATACTTATTTAAATCTGGTTTACACAAAAAAATTACAATTTTAATATTTTGACATTATAAAAATATTAGGTACTACTCCCAACACCTTTAATTTATAGTAATTTGGCATAGAAACGCAACTCGACTTAGTACCTACTTACATTTATTTCGGAATTCATCGTCTAACACCGCAGTCTAGTTTCCGATGCCCTTGACAGACAATCCGCCTTTCCGAAGGCGGATAGTCTGTGCCAGCCCATTCGTTTCCACAGAACTTTATCGCAAATGGTGGCTATTCTGAAACAAATGACTGGATTACGACTGGCGATACTGCTTCAAAAATACCTACGTAAGCTGAGTCACTTAGACAAAGATTGGTGCACTACTTTTTATTATGACTTTGTAGGAACAAGTAGTGTTTGTAGGCTGTAATTGTGGACTGTAAATTAATATGAAAAATGTTTTTTCTCAATTTTGTTTCATTGGCAAGAATTAACCTTTGGAATGTCAGGTTCTTAACAAAGGGGCACGAAATTAAAAGAACACACAGAGTAAACCCAAGATCGTCCCTTTTTAGTGCAACACTGGAACACACATTACGGAAGGAATGGTTACGATCCGGATAATTTAGCGCCCGTCCCGGGCAGGACACCCGGACACCCACGGCACAACACACACCTTAATTAAAGAAAAATAAATCACTCTCTCACAACATTAACTAAACAATAATACCTACTCATACTAACTCTTTATTATTAAGAAGTGTTTATTACTTTTATTAAATCCAATTTCTGTACAAATAAAGCTCTCTCCCGTTTTTAAATCCGAACTTTTATCACATTCAAGAAAGATTAAAAGTACTTCCACCCCGAATCAACCGTGTTCTTGAATGTTAATGCATTTATTAAATATGTTTTTTTTTATTACAGCTGAAGGAGGAAGCTGCCATGTGCCACTTGGCATGGAAAATGGGCTGATTGCTAACGAATCGCTCTCGGCAAGCTCCAGTTACGACCAGAGTGTCTCGCCACTCAGCTCACGGTAATTGACTTATTTATAAAACTTTCCACGACACAAATACTACAAGAATGCTGAGAATATTACAACAAACCTTTATTAAAACAAATGTGGACGCTATCACTCAATGACACAGCTCTGAATGGACACAAATTCCCCTAAATCCGAAACAAATAACCCTTTAATCGATATAATGTATTTAGCTGCCCATTGTTAAACAACAATACAGGCTATGATACGGCCAAGTTGTTACAATAATTGTGAATCCCCCAGCCGCAAAACGCTCATACTTAGCTCAAACAATTAACTGTGGGACCCACATTCGGGGCCTTAAGCCCGCATAAGCCCGAAGCGAGACAATAACGCGAAAACTCGACTCCCGTTTGAGAAATTCACTAACAGAAAATTAAATTTTCATATGAATTTGGAACGACTGTGATCCTACAAAAGCCTTTCGGAGCTTGACTTCCCAAAGATAACAAGATGTAAGTAGGGCCGGCTGTTCCGAAGCCTTATCATTTGAGCCACTTTACATAGGGTCAGAGGCGATTTAGCAAATGCCACGTTAATTCAGCGCTTAGCTCGCTTTGTTCCGCTGTAGCTACTGATGAGATCACGCAAGATATTCAAATGGAACTGCCACCAGACGCCCCGCTCCGTTGTCAAACAAAGCACAAATAAATGTTTTACTCTATTTGCCGAGACTATTAGGCTAATTTTATTTGTTTATGCGCCAACGTGCCCTAAACGACTATTTATACATTTGCTGGTTAACTAAGTACTAAAATGAACTCAAAATCGTTGGTAAACCGACAAAAATATATGCTCGGCTGTGCTTTATGTCCACTTGTTGCTTGTTTATTGTGATGAATAAAAAGAAGCTTTGTGGAGAAGTTAACCGAGACACGTCTTTGCAGTATACGGACCGAGATCAAAGGCGGCGCGTGGTGCCCTAATGGATTGATATCACCTCGGAGCCGCCAATTTCTGGAGATTGATCTCCACGACGAGTATCTGATCACAGGCACCGAGTCACAGGGCAGGTTTGCTAACTCCGTGGGAGTGGAATTTGTCGAGAGCTACTCGGTCGAGTACTGGCGCACCGCACTCAACCGCTGGGTCAAATATAAAGATTTCAACGGAACCAGGGTAAGTGACCACTTAATATTGAGTTTTTCAGCGGAATAATAGCCTTTGTTTTTGCTCCTTGCGAATCACATATTTAAGACAACTTTGAAAATACGAAAGACTGCATAGTAGAATAAACTCAGTTCTCTATTTAGGGCTTAGAGTCAGCTGATTAAATTTGGGACCGTTTTATTTGTCCTTTTCTTCGTTAAAGTAGTTAGAACCTTAAATACTGGCACATCAACGCCAAATTAAAACTTGGAAAACTTTGATGCTATCTACAGTTGACAAACACGTTGAAAGTTAGATAAATCATTTAATTTACTTAGCAATTAGGCACAAATCAGTGCCCTCGAAGTTTTCCTTTACATACTTCGAATCATAGGGAAGTTTCGGGCTCGTTCCGAAGACACAAGACTCGACTTACATGAAATTAGTCCCCGAGCGGGTGCTTAGGTTACGCTCAACCAAACGCCACGACCACCTACATACCAATACATAATAATATGTGACAACTTGAAGGATATGTGTGTTATTTTATGTATTCAGATATAGTAATTACCTTAGTATAAAGATAGTATATAATTATGAAGTATATCAATTGTAAAAAAAACGAAAAAAAAAATTGTTTGTTTGTTCAATATAATAAATTCAAAACACATGAGCACTATAAATCACAATTTCCCACAAAAACGACGGCAGCATATTCAAACAGTGTATGACAAACTGTTTCACTCACCTGAACCAATCGCAATTTCGCATATTCTTACTCCACAATAAAAATGTCGAGCCCTCTCAGTGAGTCTGTAAACAAACCGCTTTAGTGTTTTACATTTTTCAATTTCCCTTGATAAACGGCCGTACATAAAATAAAATGTTAAAACAAAACATGCGGCTCCACGTGAAATGACAAAAGAAGATAAACGATTTCATTTTCTTTGTACTGCCTATGTCGTAAATAATATGTACAAAATATTTTCACAGAGATGGATCTCTTTTCTGTCCCGGTGCAAAGTGTTCATCCGTCCGTCAAGGCTGAATGCCCCTTTCCTTGTTTTGTAAACAGGGCTTAGGCTTGAACTGAAAGTGTACTTAAAAAACTTTGTAGTCTATCTCAGTGATCATTCTTATGTTTTATGAATCGATAAACGGACACAACATTTATTTAAGTTGTTTTTCTTGTGCGCTATGCGTTTTTGAAACAAGTTCAAATACTTGTTTTCTTTATTGCAGCTTATATCTGGGAATGTGAACACATACACACCAAGGAAATCTACTCTTGAGGCGCCATTCGTGGCATCGAAAGCACGCGTTTTTCCATTCGCAGCACATCCTCGCACAGCTTGTATGAGGGTGGAACTGTATGGATGTCGTTGGAAACGTAGGTAGCACAGGGAGAACGTTTATAATAGCTGGTGCGTCCCGGGACAATGCAAAGCGACATGGCTCTGCACTGCTTGTGAAATTTGCGTTTTTTGCGATCGTTGCTGAGCGATGAGAAGCCGCCTCCGGGCGGTAAATTTACTGTCTGTTCTTTGTGCAGAGGATCTAGTTGCGTACTCCGCACCCAAAGGCGGGGACATGCAGGCGATGACCGGCGGGGCGAGGTTCGAAGATCTCGGCTACGATGGAACACTCCGGGAGGGACGCCTAATAAATGGACTCGGTCAGATGACGGACTCCTTGGTAGGGCCCAACGATTTTGAACTGCCCGACCAGTTAGACACAAGAGGTATGTAAATTTTCGGTCCTCAATCTTCACTTAACTATCGGTCAGGCACTTTGTTGGGATTGGATTTATTCAAGAGTAAAGTGTATTTACATGGAAATAGAATATCTAAGTTGGGTCGTTATGTGAATTAGGCATGTTTTTTTAAATGTAAATGTTAATCACGGTTAAAATCATTCTTAAGTACTACATCAATATACTCAGTAAACCAGATTCTCAACAATCCTCTTGATTATAAAAACTAAGTGAGAAAATCATTCATTACACTAAACGCAGACTCAATCAGAAATCATCACACCATTACATTTTGTCGTAGGTTCTCGTTGGGTTGGCTGGAATAAAACCATGACAGCTGACGAGGAAGTCACCCTTACATTCAACTTTAGTGAGACTCGACTATTCCACCACATCGATGTCCACACCAACAACATGTTCACGAAAGACGTCCAGGTAACGCCTGTTTAAAGCCTTTGCGACTGCTCTTGCAATTTTTTTTCGTTATTGTTCCCTATGTCCAGATTTGCGTTTATCTAAAAATGTTTTAAACAATCCAAATTACCAATAAAGTTTACTTGTTTTGTAATTAAGATCTTTTTTCAACGAGTATAGGTAACACACTGCGATAGTTCAGCAAATGCAATTTTTTTTTCCTTTTGTCAGCTGTTCAAAGAAGCAGAAGTGTACTTCTCACTAGAAGGGGAACAGTGGCAGGAAGACTATGTCTCCCACGAACCGAAGCAGGACCGAGTGTCCGAACACGCCAGGGTGGTGCACATAGACCTGCAAAACCGCACTGCCAAGCATATCATGATGAAGCTGAGGTTCCAACACGAATGGATCCTCATCAGCGAAATCACATTCAAATCCAGTAAGTACACAGTTCACCTATTCTACTTACCCCACAGTCAACACCCTTTCCATTTTAATAATTACAATCCCAAAACCTTCGTAACATCGGGACGGGGCGTTAACGCTTTTAATCTCGCCGTGGATTTAATGTGCCTACTTAAAAAATAAATAAATCAACGCAAACAGCAGATAATTTGTTTGGTATTCGCAGCTGATTTTGCGTCGTCCGAATCAACGCTCAATTTACGGGATAAACATCTTGTGCAATCACGAACAGGAATCCGAAACAGTTTATCGAATCAAATGTTTTGTACAAAGAAATTATTCTGGAGTAAAAAGTGAACAGGCAGAGATTTATAAACACGATTGGGTCATTTTTGACGCGAACATAAAGAAGTGGTCCCGTGGGCGTAGCAGCGCTGGCAGCAGGCACGCTAATAGATCCATTACTCCTCATCGGACCCCTTATCAGTTCGGAGCACTCGCAAGCCTGCGGCAATTTCAAAATTTTTATCTTTCCCTAATTAATCCACAGCTCTTTTGAGGAAATCGCCTCTTAAGTGATAAATCGCCGCCCGCTAAATGAAGAACTTGTAATTAATGAAAATCTTTGATCTGGATTATTTCGTTCCCCCAATTATATTTTGAGGAGGCCGCGACGCGTCGCCCGCACTCTCCGAGATATTATCCCGATGAAAATGGATTTTGAGTAATATCGGCGGCCCTTTGAACACAATGTGTAGTACTTGTTCAACTTCAGAAAGGCGAAATTCTATAAAATTAATTTAATTTCAGTTTAATCCACTTACGTGAAGGGAAGGGAAAGATTTTTATAAAGAGGTTAATATAATTGTTGTTATTTGACTATAGCGCAGGTAACAAAAGTTCATATAAAGTTACTGTGAAATATATTCTCGTTGTAATATGTACTTATAACATGGGGTAACGTCGTGAGGTACCTCCGCTACGTACCTGGGTGCCACAACGAAGTTTTCAACATAATAACGCCGGCGGCAGAGCGGTGTGGGGGTTTCTGAATCATCATTATTCCTAATCTGCCCCAATTAGGAATCCGTACAAGTATCGTGATACGTGTCTAATTACCGAAATGGAATATAATGTACCGTCTGCCTTTTGTCCGCTAAACATTCAATTGTCGACGCCACTTTGAAGGTGAGCAGTTGCGTATTAAGGTTTCCCTTACAATCCAAATGATCCCCTGAATTGAATTTAAATTAATTTAATGTTAAACTGTTAAATTCACTTTGATGGAAGCTAAGTACAGTTATGAAATTCAACATAAACAGACAAAATGATAGATGAATAAAAATAGTTTCATGTCTATTTTATCAAACCTAAAAGTACGCACCATATTAAAAAAAAAAAATCCAAAGCTTTGCACAGTATTTTTGTACAAAATATAAGAAGGGTACGGACAGGAAAAAAACATAAAATAACTAGGTAGAACCCTAAGTAAGTAAACAATTATAATACTAGGTATTATTTACCTTGTTATTATTAGGTTCGTGGAGGGGACTTATATTTCTACCTTCATTTTAAAAAGAATACCTATCTTATAATTTCGCTGGCTTGTTCCGTCTAACTAGGATCTCGAGAGGGCATTGACCGAACACGGGTGGGATTTAGCTGCCCAAAGTAAAATTTTCTTAATATATTTTATCATCATATTTGGGTGAGCTTCATTTAAAAATGATCATAGTTTTCGAGGTCTCAATTCAAAAGTGGAACCCCAGTATAAAAATATCTGCGTCATTATTACTTTATTTATTTCTAATCTGTGATAACAGTAAATAAAGCAATCATTACGAATATTTATTTATTTGATCGATCAGACAAAATATACACATAACTTAATTAAAACACAAGTCCCATTTATGTACTACATACAATTCGACATAAACGTAGAAAAAAAATAATCTATAGTGCATTACCTACGTTTTTCTGTATCCTTATGTACAAACGGTGTATACTAGAAAAAACAGTAGGTACCCCAAAAGTATCAGTTTCACTCGAGAACATAAAGCAACCATATAAACGTACAAATTACTTTTATGTACGTCAAACCAAGTTTTCATAAACGCTTTTATATTTGAGCATTGAACAAAAATATTCGAGACACGTAATCCATTAGTAAATACGTTAGGTAATATATATGGAGGCCTTGTGAATTCGATATTAGCGTGGATATGTGTTTGTTATGTGACATACACTCGGACATAAAAGTTAGTAAAAAAAAATTGAAAGAATTCAGTTTTATTTGCCTAATTTTGAATTGACTGCCATGTTTTCTGTTGTTGGTTACGAAACTAATATTCTTAAATTGTATGTTTCGTTGTTTTTAATAGTGTATTGTGTTTAATATAATAATAGTAAACAAGAACTGAATACGTCACAAATTCACCTCTCTGAATTCCATTACATACATTTTCAAACTTCTCGAATTTTCTGTTAAACTTTAGCACAACAAATTTCCGCAACATATTTATCTGCAGCATCCGGACTCCGTTCCCACAAGTCTAGTTCAAATTGGACCTGCAACCCTGAGATACACTTCATTAAATGTACAATTAGAAATTAGCGCAGAATTAACTGACTCTTGGCACCTTACACTGGCGTTTCGCCATTTTCCTTTACCTCAGTTTTAGTTTAGACCCAGTTTTGACCCGCTATACAATTCGACCTATATCCGATGTTGTGCAAAATTCAATGCCGGTTTACAACTTTTCAGGACAAAAGTTGTGTGCTCAGAATTCATACGACTATGTACCTATATTTTTTTTTTGTCTGCGTGCATGATTTGTTTAGCCTTTTTTTTCAAAACTATAAGCAATGCTATTTATTAACCATTTTATTTCAGAATAAATATTCTATAAATTGTTATTAAATAACGCTAAAAAACGCTATGTTAGTAAAATTATTAATGAATAAATTATTTATTCATTATACTTACTTTTATTTATTACTTACTTGAAAAGCCCATTGCTGTATTCTGATAATAGTCATAATAGTCTTCTTCAGTTTATTTGTATAAAGTATCAATCAGTTAATACACACCTCTAAGCACCACTGAACATAAAACGATAGTAACCATTTTAATGAAAAAAAAAAAAAAAAAAAACGGACGACAAATCTCAGCCTCATTGTCGTAGGGATTGAAAGCCGTCAGAGCGCGGGCGGAATTTCTTATGGGCTAAATTCCCCCCCATTATAAAACAACAATTAGTCCTGGTCTCGACATCTATTCATTTTACCTCATTGTCTTACGCCCGTATTTGTAGAACTTTACTCAGTACTCAAGCATTACTTAAGACTAGATTCAAGCCATTGGATTGGTTGAATTAAGTTTTAAGTAATGCTTGAGTACTGAGTAACGTTCTATAAATCCGTACGGCCCTTAGTCTTACGTGGAAGCTGAAAGCGAGCTTGATAGTTGGCTTCATTCAAGTATAATTCTAGTCTTCATTTATTTTAATCTTTGTCAACAGTACCAACCTGGGTGAATACATCTGTGGAGTTCCTTGAGGAGTATTACAGGACTGATACTCCGCCATCTTCAAGGAAGAAGAGAAACTCGTCTTTGAGAGTTTCTGTGGGACTGGCTTGTGGTGCCCTTGTGGGTGGCGGGGCGTTCATCGCAGCCACAGTAGTCCTACTTACCAAGAAGACCCGTCGCCGCATACCGAACATGCTGAAGAAACCATTCTGCCCGTCTCTGAGACACAGCTCAAGCTCTAGGAACAATCGAAGAGCTCCTAGACTGGCACTTGCACTCGCTAACTGTCCGCCAATACACATGTTGAGGTAAGTTTCTAATAAATTGGCCGTTTCAGGATCTTGTTCGCCCATAACCTCTTAAACGTTCACTTCAACCCAATACTTACAAAATTGCCATAAATCAGCCACCAACGTTCAGTCGACTCTGAGATCGAATCATAAATCACCAACCAAAATCCAGCCTTTGTAAAAAGGGGATGTAATCCACAGACACACTAAAGGCTCCACACCGGCCTCCAGCTAGATCGCAAACGAATAAAGCCATGGGGCAAAAACCATTACACAAATAAAAAAACAAAAAAGTAATTCAATTAGTTGGGCTTTAGGGGAACTTTAAACAGTCGTACAAGATAATAAAGTTGGATTTTTTGTGTGCAGGCCGGCAGTCGTCGATGAGGATTACAGAGAGCCCTATAACATTTGGAGGGAGACCTTGGGCCGCCGTGACAAGCGAGAGACCCATGACCAGCACGAGTATAATGGTGAGTCTCGTGTTATTTCTACCAAATAAATTTCTTATCTCCGACGTGCGCGTCCGCAGCTTACAAATCATCCAAGTTTGAGTCCTACTTCTCCAAGTAGAAATGTGACTGTATTTTTATTAGTGCTCCAATAGTTTCACAAAGTTGTGTCATAACACGTAATGTATGACCACATTTGTGAGATATAGAAAACATATTTGTCTTTTTCTTTTCCGATACTGGAACAAAACGACTACTTCAGTTATGTAAACTAAAGTCGGATAAATATCTAAAAGAACCCTTGTATGTATAACTGCTATAAATCAACATTGTTGTTTAAACAATACTACTAAAACAGCAATACATTCGGTACGTGACGTAGTGAGTAGAAAGTCTACGAAAGAAAAAGATAAAACAATATATACGATACGACACAGGAGTTGTAAAGTACAATAAAGTCGGAGATATTAAATCCACAGAGAGCTGACCCTAATTGTAAATATCTGCTCTTACAAATGAACAAACTACTACGGGCAATTTTTTGCTAAATAAACAAGGGTTGATCCCCATGTGAATGTATCTAAACATGGACAATATGTACATAAGTTTCGATGTTATATCGTCAAAGACATTATCTATTTTTGATCCGACATACCCATGCCAATACAAAATTCATCCAGAAAATTGTTTAAGCTTCAAATCAAATCAAATCAAATCATTTATTTGCATAACACAGGTTCAGAGGATGTTACAAAAGGTACACTTAGGCTTACATATTAGCACGCACTTACAGACGAACGCCTATGTGTATTCCAGAAGCTCTAATAATTAATGAAAGTAGAATTAAAATCGTCGATGGTAAATAAAATAAAAAACATAAACGTTCAAAAAGATCTCTAAACGCTTTTGACATGTCCCCTACACATCGTGTTTGTGGTTGCTGGCCGTGTTTTTCTCGACTGGCGCTAGTTAGCTTGCCTGCGACACTCGACTCGCCACTCGACTGCACTCGTTAGGTTTACGAGTGCACTTGCCTCTAGATTGTTACTTTTCCCTATACTACGTAGACTCTTACACGAATAGCTTGAAAATGAAACGACCTAATGATTTTCTTAACTACATATTTTTTTTAAATTAATGCGACATTCTGATGAATGTTGAGGAAAATGCTTCGGATTGCTATCTTATGTTGGATAACGAGTTTTTTTGCACACAACTTTTGGAAGTTTGCTATCTTTTGCGATATTTCATTTGCACTTTAACAATTTGCCTTGGATAGTAACAAAGCGAAAGTCTATCTAGCACAAAACCTTAACATATACATGAATAAAGAAAACTCTACCACGAACCCATTTTAACAAACTAAAAATCCAGCATTTTGACACTGGGCCCCTTTAAAAGAAAACTCAAGATACGTGCTCGTTACGGGCGACCGGACATCCGGCCGGAAAGCCGGCCATTGTTCCGAAGCCATATTGAAAAGATGATGCGCCCCGAGCACAGGATAATAGGTCCCCGGTTCGTGTATCTTTGGGAGAATACGGTGGAGAAAATAGTGACGGGTTTTTGGTCAAAAATACGAATTATCCGTGACTTTGACTGACGTTCGAGACGGGAGCGACCGTCCGTGGCGCGATGTGAACGCTCCATTATGATACTAAAATAGGATGAGATAGGAATGACGGGCAGCTTTTTTTGGTATAACATTCCGTGTCATACCTACATCCGACAAAATATATGTATGCATGAAACCTAAAAATAAACGGTTACAAAATAAAGCCTTTAAAACTGATTGATGTTTTTTTTTGGTGCAGAAATCTGCGAAGACACGGAGTTCCCGCGGCCCTACATGATGAAACGTCCCGATCCACATGAAAGTTTCTACGCCGCCACTGATATTATACACCATGTAAGTACCTAGTACCTAATTATAATTACTTCTAGGCATTTCAAAGGGTTTTTTTTCTGAAGATTCTCTATATCTGGTGTATTTGGAATCCCTTCTGAAGATTTTACGAGCACGTAATCCTATAGGTATTATTTTTAAGCAATTAAATCACTTAGTAACAACTTACGGCTCATTTATAATAGCTTTATAAAGACCGCGGTTAGTTCATCACAAACTACCACAACACAATTAGGTATAAGTGGAAACATACATAATCCATATTACTATGAATCAGTATTAGATCATAATGAGAATCTATTCCATTCACCATTCTGGATAATCGGCTTTCCGGAATGGAATGGAAATTGTCAATTATTACCCACTTCATCCTAATCAATGCTACAATCAATAATTGCTAATTTTATGACACAGTTGCAATCAAAATAGTTTTGCTATAACCCGTAGTCGTTTGGTAATTAGCGTATTATCCAATCAAATTCTAAAATCGGTATAATTACGCTATCGTCACATCACTTTAGCAATGATTATAAAAGTCTAGTTACAAACCAGCCAACGAACATTTTGCTACTGTATGCAAATCAAAAGACGCATATCAGAAATAATAGTGAATAAGGAAAATATCGTGAGGAACTCGAGACTTGTTAATATAAGTCTGAAATCGCCAACTCGCCTTGAGAAGATTCGCTGCCCGACGCCCGCTGTGAACGGACGTGTCGCTGCCATCTGCTCGCTGCACCGCTGACTCACCGCTTCAGCCGACCTGTTCATTACACCTTTTTTTTTTTTTTTGGGTGGGAAATTATCAAATAACTTCTCCCGCTCTGGGCGGAGCGGGAGGGCGTGTCAGACTTTTACTGACTAAAACCCACCCGTATTCCTTCATTTGCCTGTGTGCCAAGGCCACGATATCCCTTCGGACAAACTCGCAACCCTGGCAGGCATTGGCCCTAGCGGACCCCGTCAGTTGGTGCTGACAACTCTTTGAGGCGCGCGTGGAATACGACGCGCCGTCGACCCGGGCCTGGTCGTTATCGGATGGTGAGCTACCCATCGCTCACCGTCCGCAGGCCCACGCCTACGGTGGCCGGAAATCGGCTTGCGACTCCCGACGCCCGGGGCGTCTCCTGCGGCGACTAGGGGCGCGAGGGCGCGAACCTTGCCTCTCCCTCACGCGTTCCGCCTCCTCCTTCGCAAGCATTACTAATTCGCAGAAGGAGGTGACGGCCTCCCATGCACTCTCGCTCCGAACCATGGCCTGAACCAGGGCCGGACGCGAGAGATCGCCGCCGCCGCTGTTCATTACACCTGCCGTAACGATTTCTGTAATCTTCGACTATAACCAGTTTTTATCTATTACCGGTGCTAGTGGTTGATAGTGTATTTTTTTAACGTTTATCGTCAAACGTTTCTTATTGGTCATTTGGCCCCTTCAGGGCAAAATCGCAGTTTTGTGGTCCTCGGTGGATACCTTACGGTGCCAACGAAGCCGAGGGGATGTTGACCCGATCACACCCGCCGAGTTCATACATTCCTACCGAGCATATCCTTAATGACCTTGTAGCCCAAGGCATTCCAGTTTCGGCCGTCCATCGTTTGCACAGAGCGGGACAGGGACTTGTCTACAATATAGTCCTTGTCGTTTGTGACCCCACCGAATGCCATCACCCAATATTCAAAGTGAAATCAGTGTGCTCTCTTTCGGGCATCTCAGTCGAAGAGCCCCGCAAATCTAACATCATTGGTCAGTGACATCAATGACAACTATATGGTCACGAACAGTCTAACTATTTTGCAACGCCCAGATGCGTCAAGTGTCTAGGCGAGAACGGAACTGCCGAGTGTCCTCGTCAAAGGGACCGTACTCAATGCACAGAGCCATCAAGTTATGTGGTCTGCAGCAAATTTGGGCACCGAAAGCCTCCAAGTCATCCTCATCTAAACTGGCCAAGCGCACAAGCTACCGCGAGTAAAGGGAGAGTCTGTTTGTAAAGATTCCCTCTTCACAGATGCCTGAGTACGTTAGTCCCCAAAAAGCTCCCGGAGCTTCGGTGCCCTCCCAGCCCCCAACTATCCTAGCGCTGATAGATACCACCATCCCAGTACCAACCGCAGCTCCCGCAGCCCGAGTGGCCGCACCGGAAGTCCAACCAGCTGTCAATCCCAGGGCTCCTCCCGCCGCCACTCAAGTAACTATAAAATAGTTCGCAACAACAGGTCTCGTTGCCACAAGGGCGGTACCCTCATTTACCCCAGAATGGCACTGTACTGCCTCCCTATGGATCCACCTCTTCTCCTCTCTATCGACTCGCCATGACTGGTCATAAGCCGATCACCATTATCTCCGCCTACATCCCACCTACTAATGGGTCGGACGATTCCACCTTTTTCACCAAGAACTTCACTGCCCTGTTTGGTGTATCAGTTACTCTGTCATTTTTAGCGGGTGATCTTAATGTCAAACATCCAGCTTGGAAACGCAGCACGACTTCTACCAGAGGTAAGATTATGTTCCACCTAGGTGCCACCCTCAACTTCTATGTCGTCGCTCCGATGAATTTTACCCATTTCCCTGGCGATCCCAATAGCTTTCCGATGTACTCAATATTGGCTCGATGTCTGCAATCCATTGAGACGTTACACGAGCTCAACTCTGACCACCGTCCAGTTGGCATGTATCACCCCCTACTCGGGCCCGCTCGATCCCAACTAGCCCTCTCCAACCTAAGTGTTAACCAACTGGAAGAAAGTAAGCGAAAGATTGAAATCCAACACGTTGCCTCACGTTCTCGTTGTGTCAGTCGAAGACACTAATGGCACGATCAACTTGTTTACAGAACACGTACAATCCGTATTGATGGATAGTTAGCGGGAAGTTCCGGCGATGGACGACTATCACTGAAATTTACCGAGTGACGTGCGTGAACTGATAACCGAGAAGAAAGAAAGTGGCCATAGGGGCCTACGACTCCTTTCACTGTGACGCGAACAAAGCCCATATGTGCAATTTATAGCGCGGTGTAAATAAACGCATAGTGGAGCTGCATTCCCAAGGCTAGAACAAGATGCTGAGTGAACTCGACCCCACACACCAAGCCTTCTGGCAGCTACAGAAGAAGTAACGTTCCTCTGAAAAGGTCTCAGTGCCTCCTCCCATCCGTCCCGACAAGAGCATCGCTTTCGACAACCCTGACGAAGCTGAATGTCTAGCCTACGGGCTCAATGTTCTCCCACCTCTTAACCAGTAGATCAAGCGCACGTTGATAAGGGTGATGCTGAAGTTGTAAGTAGAGCTTCCGTCCCACACGTTGAAGACCATGATGATCCTCTGCCTCCCGTCACTCCATGTGAAATGCATGACATCATTAAAGGTCTCCACGCCCGGAACGCCCCCGGTTCGGACGGTATCACTAATAAGGTGTACAAACTTCTCCCTGTTCCTCTTATTATGCTTATGACCGCCATCTTCAATGGCACCTTAAGCAACATCTTTCTGCAAGCGTGGGAGAGTTATTTGCGGAAATGGAGAATCGAGGTTTACCCCGATTAGAGTAAGGCAGTTCTCTTCGCGAGACCGTGACATCTCACTCCCCCCTCCTCAGTCCGATCACTATGTATACCAAGCCGATGCCTTGAGAGAAGTGAGCTAAATATCTACCTGTGAACCTTGACCATCACCTTGCCTTCCGTGAGCACATAAAGAAGGCTCGTTCGCGTGCCTCTTTCGCTCTCGGTAGGTTGCACTTCATATTGACCGCATGCAGCTAATTGTCACTCAAGTCCATATTGCGCATCTTATACACCGCAGTCACCGGCCCGTGACCTATTATACTTGCGTCGTATTCACACACACTAAGCCACGCCACCTCCATATGATGCAGACCCTCCAGAACCGTTTCCTCAGAATGGTCACGGGGAGCCCCCCTTCTATGTTCAAAATGTGGATCGACACTTGAGATCTCAAAATGCCCACCGTCAGCAGTTATGAAACGCCGACGCCGACAGAGAAATATACTTAAATTCAATATACAAGCTAACACTATAAAAAGCAAGCTTGCTGATAGAACTGTGTATTTAGCAGAATAAATACCTTAACATCATTAAAATGGAGCGATCAGTCGAAAAAAAATAGCAATGGGAGGAAATAAATAAAAATAAGTTTGTTGACACAAAATACCTTTGTATACAATACCCCAATACATTTCACAATAGGTACATAGGAAAATTTTATTATTCATCGTTTTAAGAAAGGAAAAATCTTGTTTCCATTCAATCCGAAAAAGGGCTGATTTAAATCGGATGAATCAATCATTTTCTGTACTTTTTATTTAGTTTCATCAAACTAGCTATCCACGTGGGCCTGGCATTCAAATTCCTTGCTTCGCACGTGTTAAGTTTAATATGAAACATGTGTCTAATACGTTCTTAATAAACTTAATACGTGCGAATTTGGGAATTTATTCCGGAAGGTTTACATAAACCTTAAATTCCCTAAATGATGGTGAAAAACCGCATCAAAATCTGTTGCGTAGTTTAGAACGCCGGCTGTCGCTGAAAACCAGCGCCGGGGCTCTGTCTCGCATAGGGTCGCAGCATTATGCTGAGCGGTGGCCATTTTGCGTGGATGTGACACATATTTTCCCCCAACTTTTTCTTTTTGTATTTAGGCATGTTCTTTCTTTGTGTAATGTTTACCGCAAATATTCGTTTTTTTTTTGTTCTTTCTTTCTTCTAGATGAACTACGCGGTCAAACAGACAGACACGAAGAGCTACTTTTTCTTGTATCTATCTTCTTTCTATATAAATGAAAATCAATGTTTGTTTGTTGGTCCTCCATGGACTCCGAAATCGCTGCGTTGGACCGATTTTGATGAAATTTTAGGGGTAGGTAGGAGTAGGGTAGGGATAGGGGTAGGATATGCACGCGAACGAAGTCGCGCCGGGCAGCTAGTTTATAATATATAATATAGATATAGACAGAGGCGTAATTATTTACTACAGCAATTAGAACTAATAATCTTCTGTAGCCTACTTCTTGTATTTTAAACTACAATACTTATTTTACGATCGCACGATATAAGTGCGACAAAGTTTTTGTACTGCAAAGTGCGGTAATCAAACCAGTGACAAGCGGGAACCAATCACTTACCTAACCAAAGTGGTTAGGTAAGTGATTGGTTCCCGCTTATCTCTTCTCAGCAAACTAAGGGATAGTCATAATATTTAGTACTCAAAAGCTTCTGCTAGGTCGGTCAACTTGTGATGTCCACGACTAAGTACAATACGGCTTCTTAGATGTTACGTAGTCAGCTTATATCATCACTGATATTGACCGTAATACCACAAAGCGGAACTATTGTAAATTACACATGCCTCTGTTAAATGCTTACAGATTATCTTGGATGAGAACCTTCTAGGTAAAATACCGCTGACTGTAACCAAACACTGCATTTATTTGTTTTTTATTTATTTATACAGGGTGTTAAAGTAACTGCGTGCCATAGCTTAGGGGTAGGTTCAGTATCGATAAAGGAACCCAGAAAAAATAAAAAAATAAATCAAAAAGGAACAAAACAAACAAAAATTTGTATTAAGTAATAAACATAAAAAATAAATAAAAATAAGTCCCTTCGTACTTTAACGGGCTTAGGACCGTCAAATAAAATAATTTTTCTTTTCTTTTCTTTTCCTTTTTTTTAAAAAAAAACGTTGCCTCACACTAGGAATTTCTCCTGTATTGTGGGTGCGTTTACAAACATTTAAATTCACATACACAAACAGCCAGACCCGAAACAACTACTTGTAGGTCATACAAATATTTTAATTCTAAACGGTTGCTATTTTAAGTTAGTAGGTACTAAATTGATCTTGCAATATTTTTTTTTGTGTTTTCCTTTTTTTTTGTGTTTGATTTTTTTTTGTATTACTGTATTATAACATTTGGGAAAACAAACCGTAGTATATTAAGCATCAACAGTGTTGTCTTAAAATTTAACTTAACAAATATACCTACTACCCACAACATTTTCCACAGATTACTACATTATATAATAAAAACAAGCTGTTAGCAAACGTTAACTGTAGCAGGGCTAACTTAATGAAAAAGTAGTTAAAAGAGAAAAAAAAAAGGTTTAAACAATAATTATTTTATAAAAGATAAAACAATACAAAAAAAACAATCATAAGAAAAAAGATTCATGCGAGCCTATTAATAATGATACCTAGATTGTGTAAAACCTGTAGAGCCTACTGCCGATACTATATAATTTTTTTTGTTTTGTATTATAACATAATATGAGACATTTTAAGTGGCCCGCGCAGCACCAATCAAAAAAACTACAATAACCATCCAGGTAACCAGGGAAGGAGTCAGTATGGAGACCGACATAAAATAATGGTAATTTGATATTCCAGCGCCTTTCAAAAATAACTTTTCATAAGGAACCTTCTACATAGTCGAGTTGGGAACGAGTGAATAATTCATTAACACGACAAGCTATGCAGAGCTATACATGTTCAGTATATAGATTGAACTCCCTCACATTGGCCCATAACCGCCGCTCATGCACGTCGCATAGACTCTCCAGTCACTTTCAATTCTTGTAGTCGTACCTAACAATGATGTGGTCATTACATTGACGGTTCTAGTCACGGCGAACTACCTCTATGAAACACAGCCGCTCATGGTCTTGCCATTGTGGAAATGGACGCCATACAGAGTAGATTGGCGAATGAATTATGTTTCCCAAGGACCATTGTTTACCGAACTTTGGCCAATGCAACGCACTTAGCGTTTAGGACGGCAGCGCCGGAAGTCAGGCAATATACAGGCATCACTCATATCGGTATCTCACATAATTGTTCAATAACATGCTCCGTACATTTTAATTACAATACCCAAGAATAACTTAAAAGGCCGCATCCCACCACAGACGTTTAAAGGGTAACGTAACTATAGAAAAAAGTCCACGAAAAAGTCGAATAATTATTCCAATTTCAGGCTATCCTAATATAGGGTTTCAATCTAAAAGGGCATTCCCATTTCATTTATAGGCTTTTCCCCAGAATTTTTCCCTAATGATTAAAGCCAAATATAATTTGGTCTTATTTGAAAGCAAATTAAAATTATTTCTCCTAGCGGGAATTTCAATGAAATGATAAGCGGATTGGGGAGAAAGCCTTTATATGTTTGATTGGAAACATGTAGGTGTAATGTAGGATAGTAAAATTGCTCATAAGGTTTACTCAAACAGGTAAAGTATGGTATAGTGTAGGCTCGCAGGATCGCAGACTGATTTCCCTCGGGAGGACGCGCGGTCACAGCGCGCGCCCTGCGTAAAACATACCAATTGAACATTAATACGTAATGAACATTATTTAGTTAACGTTCAGTTGCGCTGTGTTTTTGTGCTCGGGAACGGACTCAGGAAGAAAAGCTTGTGTTTTATGTACCTATAACTGTATTCTTTGATATTAGATCTGAAAAAGGACAAAGGCTTTGGTTTTCCTCGAGGTTGACCTCAGAAAACATGTATTACACAAGTCATTCTGCTTGTAGGTATATCCAGTATCAATTGTTTTACAAATACCAAGTGAACATACCTAAAAACAAAGCTGTAAAACCCCAATCGTTATTTGAAAGAGCGACCGACTAACGTGAATTCGGCCACCGCACATTATCGTGGCGCCGACCGAACACGGAACAAAACACCGCATCCTAACCGATGCGATGACATCCGAACTAACACGACGAGGGCTAAATTCAAACCGACCAATCGGAATCGGTAACTGATGGTTATGACGTCAATTTGTAATGATTTGTAATGGTGCTTGTACCTACATGATATAATATGTAACATAATTATTATGCAAGTAGAAGCTTCCAGTGAGATACGTACGAGTAACTCGCACCTTTACATGCTCAAGGAACTTGCACCGTCTATAATTACCTATAACGTAATCTACTATCGAGCTACGCGTCTGCTACGCACGGGCTACGCAATGCTACGAAACGCGTGCACTAAGAAAACCTGCAGATTTGAAGTGCACCCGTTACATATGCGGCTCACCGCACAGCCCGAAGCGTTGAATGCAAACAAGGGAGCCGATGTGGTTACATTCGATACAAAGCTTGTCCAATGTTTTGTAATCAAACGTCAAATGTTTCCGTAACCTTTCCCCTGAGAAAATATTTTTGAAGTAAGACTTCTTTAGGCACGCTTGACTTGGGTAGTAAGCTGGTTAATGCATGACGAGAGCGTTACGGAAGTGACGAGAGCGTTACTGAAGTATAATTAGTATTACTATTTGTTAAGTTTTACTTCAGTCGTGTGGTCTAAAGCACACTCGTATTTTTTTAATTTGTTAAGCAGTCTTGATCATTTTGAGTGAAACCTACAAATGATTTATATCATTATTTATCATTTAGATTAGGAACTAATTCTGTATTTCCTACTTGTTTTTCTCGGAACTAAAATCCATCTAAACTAATCGGACTACAAACTGATATTTATGAAACTTTTGTATGGGTAAATACTTTTATTTACTACTAGCTTTTGCCTGCGGCTTCTCCCGTGAGTAGGTTGGAAATTAACCCATTGAAACGTACCTAAATTTTAAAAATTATAAAGTTTCTTCTATGCTAAATCGACGTTAGAAACTATATGTATGCCAAATTTCATCCAAATCCTATTAGTGGGATAATACTACTAATTATTGAAATACTATCTTGAATTCATGCAAACTTAGCATTTTTGTTAGGTTACTGCTCAGAAATTATGATTACAAAAATATATACTTATAGTATGTTTAAAAGTAATTTTAATGAGAAATTATAAAAAAAAAATACTCAGAACTTTTGGAGTGAGTTTATACGTGAGTATATAACCTAATTTACCGTCTTCTAATCCTAACCTCTAAATTAAAAAATCCTGTAAATTAAAAAAATCTAAAACCCGACTGCGTAAAAAGTGAACTTAAAAAAAGATGGAAACAAGATTTATATAAATTAATACTATAAACAATCTCATGCAGTCGGAGGCAATAGCTCGTTATTGTTAGGAAGATGCCTCCGACTGCATGAGATTGTTTGCTACGTGGGTAGAAAGTTATACACATATATATGTTTGTTGTAAAATCTGTTCAAAATTTTTTAAACACCCTGCCTCTCAAATTAATAAACCTGTATTTTGAGAATATAGTTATATAATATGTCATATCTCATTATATAATATGTCATAAGAGTCTTAGCTTTAAAATTATTTAATTGCTTAATGCACGCTAAAACATTAACAAAGTTCAGCTCAGCTTAGAATTTTCTAATTACTTATAATCCACGATCTCGCCGATTTATTCATCTATGTATGAGCATAGCCCATGTCGTTATGAAAATATTAATCAGTCAGTAGGCCTCAATGCAGGATGCACTGGACTTATTTATGTTCTTTAGCATGTTATTATTATTAGTATTTTACGTCCTTTTGAAATCCTACACCTCGAAAAGTGACAACGTTGTAAACAATCTCTATAAAATAAACCTTTTGTTTCCTTAACAGAATCTCAAGCGCATACATCATATGACATAATATAGCTTTAACAATATTACATAATGTAGACTGCGCAATAAAGTCATCACATCAGTAATCACAGGTACTCAAAAGGTCATCGAGGTGCAGTCACGTGGAAGCTATATCCGGACAATGCTAGGTGCTAATTAATGTTATTAATTACAATAGGACTGAATGCCGTAAGACAATCGCGGATCTATTGTAAATGTAATCTAATCACTTACGGCATGCGTCATAATCTGTATTGAATCTAATTAACTATTCATTAAATCAGGTGTATATACAGAATGTCTTTTGTGACCGCCGCCCTTTGTGTAACAAAAATAAACAAAAGACACTTATCATAATCAGCTCAGTCTATAATATTCCCACTTGTGGGATTCAGGCCTCCTTTCTGTGAGTGGGCTGCAAACCACCACTCAGACCCAGTGCGATGCGATGCGCTCGCGGATGTCACTATGTCTTCGAATTTTTGGTACTAGGACATCCGGTTTTCTTTACAAAGTTTTCGAAGTATTTTAATCAAAATACAAAAGAAACCCTCCAATTATTTATTCATTAATAAACTTAACGTACCTATTAACAATGTATACATTTATAACATCAGCAACCTGATCTTTTATCGTCCTCGATAATTAATTTCGAAATTACCATCTATCGCATTAATTTATTATTCTGGTATAGATAACATGAATTAACGATTAGGCAATTAGTTCAATTATTCATAAACGCCCATCACTATCGTTGTCATAGAATAGAATGGAGACACTCCACAATAATGGAGTTGATTGGCGATTGAAATGGATATAATCAAGCTTCGACAGGTCAGGAGCTCGTTACTAAATAATAATAGCCGCAAGGTCCATCCATCATGTTAAGCTACGCTTGCCGGGGTTGGTGCGTGGATGGGTGACCATAATTACATACTGAGACTCCTCCGTGCCTCGGAAAGCACGTTAAGCCGTTGGTCTCGGGTGTCATTCGTGGCTTTTTGACAGTCGTCACGCTGGTAGCACACCTCCGCCACGAAACCATAGCAGCGAAACCGCAATAGCTTAATTCAACTGGCTCATGTTCCGCTACTCGAATCGGATGCAAGTAGCGAAACATGACGCGAGCCAGTTGAATTGAACTACTACGGTTTCACTGCTATGGTTTTGTGACGGAGGTGTACTACCAGCGTTAGGGGTCGTCAGAAGCCTGAAAATCTGACAACCAGTCTTACCAAAGGGTAAGACTGGTTGGACAACCCAGTTACTGGATTATGGAAGTCAGATATTCAGTCGCTCCATGTAAAATGCTGGTATTCAGCTGGATCTGGTTAGGCTGGAAGCCGACCCCAACATAGTTGGGAAACAGATAGGCAGATTGATAATCAAGCATCGTCAGTTACAATAATGCTGTAATAAGGGCGCTATTCCACTATCAGAAGCTTAATTTCTCAACTAACAAACCAAAACTACTGGCTAACTAACTTGGTGTCAATCTTTTAAGCTCAACACACACAGGCAGCGGGTCGGGCGCGGGCCGGGACGGCAGTACGGCGGGCTAAATTCTCTGTATTATTATGAATGACACCACACGAAACGCGTGCGCGGGTCGGGCGCGCAGTGGGTCGGCGGCGGGAGCCGCGCACGTGTTTCGTGTGGTGTCATTCATATAAATACAGAGAATTTAGCCGTGGTACTGCCCGTCCCGACCCGCGCCCGACCCGCTGCCTGTGTGTGTTGAGCTTTAAGGGGTGCAAGTGCTTAGCAAAAACTTTTACATACTATGAGACAAGAACATTATCAAAAAAAATCTGCTGTTTCATACAAAAATTCAATAGTTACCCATTAAAAGGTATGTCACATATCCTATTTTTCTTTACCAGAAATATTTCCATAGCAGAATTTGTTCATTAAGTAGTTATTACTTTTCTGAAAGATAAGCAGTCCATGCCACAGTACATGCCGCTGAAACATACGTTGAAATAAAAGAAGCATTTGATAGTTGAAATTCGAAAATAAACTATAAACCAACTATAAAAATAAATATAAACACAGACGTGGACGACTGGACGTGCATTTGATAGCTATATCCATTGGAAACTTCAACTGCTGACAGTTCTATTAAGCCACACGTTTATCAGCCAATATCAATCCAAATCGGTTTTTTCTAGTCCATTTTCATGTCACCTGATACTCGCACCTTTCATAGCTTCGAACTTGACGACTTTTATACAACATGTCCCAGCATTAACGCACAACCTCTATCACGAAAAAAACATCAGCCGTTCATAAATGTAGGGAATAGCTGTTTTTTTTTGTGATTTCGAGTTTGGTCCCATAGTAAAAGTTATTCATAATGATGAGTATAACCCCTTAAGAGGAAATGCGGGCGGAGAGACTTTTAGAGTAAAAAGTCATAAATCGAGGTTCGGCTCTCGCCTATTTCCTCCTCCAATATTGGACCAATTTAAAAGATATTTCTTATACTGAATAAGAAGGATATATACTGTGTCCCTATGTTTTCCTTTTTGGTGATACATTATCTTTGTAAGAGCTGAAACCCTCTGAAAATACTCAAAATTACCTGTTTAGACCGCTGACAACAGAGGGCTATTGTACAAATTTGCCAACTATTAATAAAAAAAGAAAAACATAGGAACACAGTATATATCCTTCTTATTCAGTATAAGCAATATATTTTAAATTGGTCCAATATTGGAGGAGGAAGTAGGCGAGAGCCGAACCTCGATTTATGACTTTTTACTCTAAAAGGCTCTCCGCCCGCATTTCCTCTTAAGAGGTTGTACGTTAATTCCGGGACATGTTGTAGATATTATATTTTACCCTTTGTCTTAATTACGTGTCAATAGCCCAATAGACATTTATTACCCGTAGTTACTAATATTATTCGAAGCGCTTGTGGCTAAGCAATAACAGCGGCACGAGTCGATCGATCAGGTTAAGCTACGCTTCCCGCGGTTGGTCTGTGGATGGGTGACCATCTTTAGTTACCAAGACCCCTCTCCGTTACTCGGAAAGCACGTTAAGCCGTTGGTCCCGGCTGTTATTTGTAGATCTTTGACAGTTGTTACGGGTAATCAGAATCCCGAAAGTCTGGCAACCAGTCTTAAGGGGTATCGTGTTACCCAGTAACTGGGTTGTGAAGGTCAGATAGGTAGTCGCTTCATGTAAAATACTGGTATTCTGCTGCATCCGGTCAGACTGGAACCCGACCCCGACCTATTAAAGGCTAGGCAGATGATCAGTTCCTAATATTATTGACAGCTTTACCGAGATGTTTTCTTACTCCATCACTCTTAAATGGGTACCTATTAGATTTTTTTTAATTATGCTCACAGAAAGAATATATCCTGCATTAAAAAATAGCATACATTTTATCAACAGACCGGTTGATTTTTAAACCGTCTCGAAAAAAAATGGCTATACTAGGTGAAGCTTCTGGCATACCTAGATTTTTTTTTCATTTTTCCACAGCTTAGAAAAAAATTGATCCATCATCAAAAAACACTACAAATTTCAAGTAATATTTTCATATACGCAAGTCGCGTATGATTTTAATTTTGAATTACTTAGATATTTTTTACGAAAAAATAAAAATCTAAGTTTGCCATTTGTGTCTACTCCGTTGACCTATTATACCCATTTTTTTTCAAGACGGTAAAAAGTCATCCAGTAGTGATAAAGTTACCTTAAAGGATGCGAGTATATCGTAGGCAAATACTACACATCGTTGGTTTATGTAGTTAAATAAAGGTAAACAAAAAACCACGTGACGAGAGAGCTGTCAAGTAACCGACTAAATGTAATACCTGTCACTTCAGTTGTCATGCTACGTCACAGTTGTACTCTTCAATTTAGCAACTATAAAATTCGTTGACGTTTAGAGAACCTGTATTTTTGGGCTCTTTACAATAGACAGATTACAAAATATTATAGTATTGTTATAAATCTAACATAAAAACTCTTCAATTTAGCAACGATAAAATTTGTTGACGTTTAGAGAACCTGTGTTTTTGGGCTCTTTACAATAGACAGATTACAAAATATTATAGTATTGTTATAAATCTAACATAAAAAAAATGTTCTCAAGCAGTTACATCTACGAAGAGTAGTTTAAGTAATAAAAGAGAAAACTCGCAAAAAATCTAAAATAAATAATTTGGTTATAGTTTACAACGTATTTTTAAACAAGAAAGTGTCTGGAGCCTAGGATAGCCTGCCCACTGCAGCCTGCACGATGGGTTAAATGTATTTGACAGATTAGTTACAACTGTTAAATGTTGATATTTGCTTAAACGCTTGTCGTGAATGGACCTGCATCGGTACAAGGCTACCTATAGTGCTGTGCCCCTCTGCCAGCTAAATGGTTGGTTTTGGATATGTGAAAAATATCATGGCAATAGTATCTATAACGAAATTAAAAGGAAAACTATCACAGCTAAGTAGGCTTCACAAGTTAACGAGTAATAGTCGACCAACTTAAATTTGCAGTTGGAGAATTGACCGTAACGTATATCGATGTATGGGAGACCATGTTTTTCAACTACAATGTTAAGTTTGTTTTTGGGATAAATTCATCCCAATTACGGAACCCTTCATTGTGCGTGGTCCGACATGCAATTGGCCGGTTTTTTTTTTAAACGTTGCCCCACACTAGGAATTTCTCCTGTATTCTGGGCGCGTTTACAAACATTTAAACTAACATACACAAACAGCCACTCCCGGAACAACTACTTGTAGGTCATACACATATTTGTTCCGTGCGGGAATCGAACCCGCGATATGCAGCGCAGCAGTCAATCGCTTAATCACTACGCCAACCGTACCGTCACTTGATTTGAAAATATTTGAACTCAATAATGTAACAAGTTACAAAGATTTTTATTTAAGTTTTTATCTCAATTTAAACATCCCTCTTGAATGGTCTCTTCAGTTAAAAGGCAATAATTTACGAATAAATACCTTTTGTTTACCATGACTCATGCTTCGTTCCAATGATTCTGATGTTTTAGCGAAAACGTGATGAGGTCGCACTCAAAGCAAAGTTAGTGACAGTCCAATAGAGCCCGACCATGGCGCATTGTTTGAAAATCACCCTTTACTAATTATAATGTTAATTTAACCAGCAGGGTGAGTTTATATGTTAACTGATTTCGTACAATTGTACAATATGTAACGGATACCGTTAGTAGCAAATAGATTGGTGATGACAATAAAATATCTTCTGAACATGTTCGATGTTGAGAGCAGTGTTGGCCCAGTGGTAACGGTCTCGACTTAAGGCTTCTACATACCAGCGCGACAAGTCGCGCGACGCGACACGGCACAAAGGCACCGCTCGTCGCGCGACACGCGGGGCCTTTGTGTCGCGTCGCGTGTCGCTCCGGTCTGTAGAAACCTTTACGAGTAGTAAATTGATTTTTTGAATTAAAGCTTCTTTACGCACGCTTGACTTGGGGAGTAAGCTGGTGAATGCGTGACGAGAGCGTTACGGAAACTGATCGGGGCGAGGCGAACGGAAGTCGTTTGAAATTCACACTGGCTGTTTATACACTTCTGTTTTACTTCAATCGTGTGGTCTAAAACACACTCGTTTTTTTTTCGGGCTACGTAAATAAGCTAATCGTCCATCAGGAAAAAGCTACAAATTGAACTTGTTCATAAAATTAATCGGCACCACTAAACACCTAGTCCACTCGCTAATTACCAAACCCTAATCAGCAATCAAATTATCCCACATCAGCTGTTTGATTGCCAGTCAAAACATCTTAATCCTACTGATACATCTGTAAACACGCGGTTTCCATACAAATAGTGACCTGGAGGCGACTGACTGCTGAATATCAATAGTTAGTTAACAAAGCAGTCACTTGGAAACGGCTGCTCATCTCAACGGTACTAATTTAATATTACACCCATACGTACTCAGGTATTGCTCAATTAGTTAATTAAATTTAGTTAGTTGGGAAGGTGTTTGATACAGTACAAGCGCAGTGGCGTATTTACCCTGAGGCCAAGAGGGCCATGGCCCGGGGCGGCGGACTGCGAAGGCGGCGCAAGGCGCCCCTTGCAGTCTGCCTGATTTTCTTGATTCATAAGCACTACTTATCTTCTAGCCACCCTAACTTCTAATCTGTATGAATGGTCAAAAATAACCCAACTGAGGCAGGGTGCAAACATTTTTGAGCTCACTACGCTCTCTTTTAAACCGACTTCACAAAAACGAGGAGGTTTTTAAGTCGTCTGTATTTTTTTTTTCGTAATAAACGAAAATACAGAACCATGACACCGACTTCCGAAATTAAATTAAATATAATATTAAATGTGGGTGTACTATTGGTACACCTCGGCCCAACCCTTCGGGGAACAAAGGCGTGATGTTATGTTATGTGCTTCCGAAAATTAAAGTTATATTTCACTTTTTAGTGTAATTTTTTGGAAGTCGGTTGTTTTTTTTTTATAAAAAAGTTTTTTTTTCAACCTACAATCTCTTAATTATTCTGAACAAAGCTTTTATTCATACGTTGACAAAGTTACTTCAATATCATCAGTATGAATAATAAAAAAAAACCTGTGACGCGACGTGCTAATATTTTGGACCTCGCTTTGCTCGCTCTTACATTCTCTAAATTTTGAAAACTTATCAATAATTTGACGATGTTCTACGAGTACATTATCTATAGGAATGGTCAAAAGAAAACCTAACCTATCCGAGGCAGAGTGACAATAATTACGGGGCGGCAAACCGTATTGGCCCGGTGTGCCAAATTTTAAAATACGTCACTTAGTACAGGTAATAATATACTTGATCATTAGGTGAGCACTAAATATTACACGAGTGGAAATATAATGTACACTATATCGTAACTGCATCTGGGAGACAGCCCCACTTTCACCTTCCCGACTACACTTTTTAACGAAGGCAGGCATTCCTAAGTAATTTCTTAGTACCGGCAATTATAATGGATTAGCTACGCATTCGTGACCGTAGATAGTCCATTAAAATAAACCTCTATTTCAAACAACGTCAACAACGATTTGCAAAAGCACTTTAACAATGGAAGAAAAATGCTTCATATATCATCGTAGTGTACACTCAAAGCAGGGTGAACAGAAACATGAAAAAAGCAACGATTGGATTGGGAACTTGGTAACATAGACACATTTTTCAGATGAAACGAACCCAAGGCAACGGTAATCGAAACATATTACGCTATTCTCTTTGCAACGAGTCAAAAAGATATAAAAAGTCGTACACGTGTCGCTTAGCCCACCATAGGGGGATAGGGTTATTCGGAGGACGAATATAAAACGATATTTTAAAAATGAGATGGAATTGAATCGTATTGTAAAATTTCTGCAATTTTTTCTTATATTTCCATTAAGAATATCTATTTTATTATTTGAAACGATCATGATTGATATGACACATGCTAACTGCTTATTTTAGAGGCGTAACCATTAATTGAAGTTGTTTAGGTATATCAGCTTTCAGTTGTTATACGAATTTTATTAATGGTGTTTTCGAGGTCGCTTACGATTTATGCTCTGAGGGTAAAAGACGGTTCTTGCATGTATCAAACATTAAACACTTTTATCGAGAATAAAACGGTAAACAGAAAATCGTGTCTAAAATAATCTAAGATTAACTGTTCTCGTAAAACGGCTGCAATGGCTATTTCATTTCAGTCATTAATTTAGAATGTCCACGCGTTTTTATTTGCGTGACGTGTTCTATACCGTTTATCCAAAACAGCCTGTTCGGTTCGACGTTAGTACAATTTATAACTGCAGCGCTTCGCTCCGTACATTACTCGGACGGAGCCATGCGCCACGGCTAGCTGGAGTTGTGCAGACTGGCACCTATTATTTTAATGAGAAAAGACTAGTTTTGGGAACTAAGATAATTTCGAAATAAAAGATAATATGTAGAAGCATAAAGAATTAGTAGGTTTCTTTTTTCTGAAAATATGAGTCAATGAAATATAGCAGAAACGACATTAAAGTAATGTACATTAAGTTCTATCGAGCAACGCACGGCTCGGCCAAAAGCTTCAGCCAATCCATTCTAACATTATTACACTAAAATATAGCTGCTCTCTATTTTTACGGCCCACTCCAGTGATAACATACTCGAGCTATTGTAAGAATTTAGGTATCCAACTTTCATGGAACCAAAATATTCATTCGCAGTACAACACCTGTGACCTTATTAAAAGTTGCCGAGAGAAAGCGGTGGAACACGAGCATCGCATTCTAATACAACTCAGTTCCGTGCCGACGATCAATCCTCACTACAAACAATACCATTCTTTCACTTCTCCCTTTAATGTGGAAGCAATATAAACTTTTCGTCAAGTGGCTCTCCAATCAGTAAACTTCGCCGCGTAACTTTTCCGTTAATTTGAACAGCTGTGTGATAAAACGGAAAAAAAAAAAAAAAAAAAGGAAAAAAAAAAAAAAAAAAAAAAAAAAGTTTCATGTTTCGTACAAACGGAACTTGAAATAAGAATTCCTATGACTTCTAATTTATGACAGAATTTCATAAATAATATTGACGGTGAAACAGTCAAGATAATAGACAGCTTCAAGCCTCAATAGATTTCAAAAACTTTATCGTTCAGAGTAAGCGTCCAACGAATTTCTTTTCAAGAAATAATTTACCTGAAAACTCGCGAAATTCAATAAACCGCTCGGCTGAACCAGTCCTGAGTTATTCTCAACTAAAAACAATAACGGGGACAATTTTGGCCAAAATATATGTGCACATTACTAAGCGAACACTTGCGAAGAACTTGCTGGTAGCGAATAGCGAATAGTATGCATTCTAGCAGAGTGTTTAAAGATAATTCATGATAAAACGCGCCAGAGCACCGGTACGGCGGTACATTTGGCGAGAGTAAACGCGACACACGGTTGTGGCAAACAAATTAGAGAGGACGATGTTTACAGACCCAGATGTAGTGCGGTGACGTCGAAACGAAGCCAATTGGACTTTAACAAAACTAGTTTCAAAAAAAGCCTCTTTCGCTTCCACGCTTCACTGTTTGGATACATTTATTTGACTTTTGAATAAACAATTTGTTATTTGATTTCTAAATCGCAGGCGTGTTCTGAAGAACTGTGTACTTTGAGTATTACGAGTACAAAGTAACTAAACCCAAAACTTTAAGGTTCTATCATAAAATTCAACAGATAATTTAAGTTAGTAATTCATCCCAATAATTTTATGATACCTAAAACCAATAAATTAATACGTTAACTTAATATTCCACGCAACTACAAACGAACTAAGCCCGCTAATTTATCACAAAGGGGCAAATATCAGGGTTGTTCCTGCTAATTGGCAGACGGCACACGTGAACAATACTCTGTGACGAGCCGAATAACTGAATTGTCTCTCATTGCACGATTTCCAGTCCTTTGTCAGTTAAGTCGGACAACACTGCCTACACAGTTTCACACCTATTTACATTCGGGTTAATGGCTCTTGTGGTTACAATATAACGAGCAGAGAATTTAATGTAACCTTCTGAATAATATCTACGTGTAACAAAACCAACACACTACTTAAGTACATTTTCATAAAATATAATATCACAAAAAGGAAGAAAAACCTCAACAAACAAGAGCAACACATTATGCTATTCACTTAAGGAGAGTCGATAAATATAACTAGAGTGACTTTGCAACTTACAAAAAGGGGAACAACAACACCGTACATACATAGAAGGAGCGGGGGGACCCAGGTGTTCAGAAGCCTGCCCTCCATTTCTCAAAGTGAATCCACATTGTGGCCCGTATTTTATAATGACACGGGGAGTTTGCCCAAACGACGTATGCTCACTGCCCACTCAAGGATTACCTCCAGGGCTGTGCCTTTTGTCGGCCGAATCTTTTTGTGGCTTGATAAAATAGTAGGTTTTTATGTTATTCCTGCTGTTAAAGGTACTTCTATGTTATTATGTATGGCATGAGTTACATAAGTTTGTGTGTTGATGGTGATTGTGTTTGGCATTTTCTTTCTTCTTTGTTTAGGGCGTTTACCTCAATCATTGAATTCTTTGAAATTGTATTTAACTTCCGAAGTTAAATACTCAGTTACAATGTAAAGAAAAATCTTCTTCAAAAACGTTATTAACGCCGCAGCCGCTGCAATGTGAAGAAAAAAAAATCTTTCTCGGTTCCTCTGTAGCTGTAGCTTGCATCCTTATTTAAAAAGCTCCAGCCGCAACTTAAAATAAAGCATTACGTATACGGCTACTCGTTACAGAAGAAACCACGAAAAGCGTACGGAAAGAAATACATAGGCTTCGTATGTAGTACATAAGGTAACGATCGAGGTGGAAAACTGGGATAGAACATGAGACAACCAAGATAATTAGCGTTGCTACATAACTTATTTGAGGTTTTTCCCACGATATTAATTAATGCATTCTGTTCGAGAACACCTGAGCGCCGTCTCAGGTAATTTTTAATTACATTGTACTAAAGCGCTGTAGCTTTGTAGTCAGTCTTGAAAGTCGACGGCGTTGTCTCAGAGTATGTGCGATGCTTTATAGTTTACTAGTTGTTAATTAAGTTTGAGACTAACAACATTCCGATACTAAGGATGGTTTTCAAACTAAAAACAACTAGTTAAACGTTGGATAAGTTTGATATTAAACTATTACGTAATATTCTTAAACAGATGCGGTTTTCTGAAGAAGTTAGCAACAGAATCATTCATAATATTAAATTTAACTTTCCGTACAACAAATTGTTATTAAGTGAATATTATAACTATAAGAAATTCCAGACGGAAAACCCTTACCCGGGAATCGAACCCAGGACCTTATTCCCAACAGTAGCGCTTGCGAACAATAGACCAACGAGGCAGTTTTTTTTATGTGGCTGTTATTTGTATATTGTGGTGTCTTACGACTTCCACGCGAACGATGTCGCGGGCAGAAGCTAGTTATAACTATAACATACAAAATCTCTTCAAATCCCTACAGTCATCTAATTTATATATTCTTATCAATAAAATCCCTCACCCCAAGCTATAAAAAAGGTTTCCAAACCCAAATGTAGGTAAGCACGTATAGTAACACAGCATTATCAGCCTGCTTCGTCTCACTTCTTAACAAGTGCAGTGCTTTTGTCTTGGAACAGCCGCCGGTATCTTTGTTCCAGCGGCTGCTGCCTCAGCAAGCGCTCACGGCGGGAAGCCACGCATTCAATAGCTATGGACAAAGCTTACCTTCCCTTTATCTTCTTGAATTGTGCTTATAGTTGAAATTTTCATGAAAACTAACGGTTTAAACACTAAAGTAATATTTAGGGTTCCGTACCTCAAAAGGAAAAAACGGAAGCCACCCTTATTAGATCACTGCCTTGTCCGTTCGTCCGTCCGTCCGTCTGTCTGTTAAGGACCCTTTCCTCAGGAACCCGTGGAGGTATCAAGTTAATTGAAATTACAATGAAATACTTAGGTTCACTTAGGAACTCTTAAAAAACCAAGCTTCTACAACAAAGAAATAAAAAAATACGGCCATTTATGCGACATATTTTGATACCCGCTAATAAATCAAAACCTATGTGGGTACTTTCCGTTGACCTAGAATCATGAAATTTAGCAAGAAGCATGGTCTCACAGGCTCACAGCACAAGTAAAGGAAAAAGTCCACGACGCGAATGAAGTCGCGCCGGGCAGCTAGTCTAGAATAAATAAGGTGGTTTGACATATTTTCTACACAAAAGCTGTCCTAGCGTGAGCGATGGGTAGCTCACCGTCCGATAAGGACCAGGCCCGGGTCAACGGCGCGTTGTATTCCACGCGCGCCTCAAAGAGTTGTCAGCAGCAACTGACGGGGGATCAGCCATTAGTATAAAAAATCCAAAATGACATATAATATCGAATTTAGGAAGTTAGTGGGGCACTCAGGTGTGCACGGAGGCGACACTATAAAATATGAAAAAAAAAAACATTTTAATTCGAAACTTGTTCAACTAAAACATCCATAAAATGTTAGTGACAGGTTTGCACTTAGTATTCTTAAGTTAGTAACTTAAGACGAATTCATATTTCTTCCCGTGGGTGTCGTAAAAGGCGACTAAGGGACTTGCTAGAGAATGGGCAGCAGCATTCTCTACGCATTTTAACACCATACTGCGATTGCCAACCCGTCTGCCAAGCGTGGCGATTATGGCAACCCCCCTCGTTTTGGGGGAGGCCTATGTCCAGCAGTGGACGTCTTTCGGCTGAAATGATGCTGATGATGAAAGACGAATTCATGAGAAGACCCCCAACAACTATACACAACATATATATAATGGTGGAGGTAGTATCTGCCGCTACAGCTTTCAGAATGCTATTATGACTGGTGTGTTGCGACGCAGCCCGGCCACAGTCGATTTCATTATTTATAGATGTATCAATTAAATGTTCTTTTATTGCCCCTTATTCTGCTCAGGAGTGAGGCCGTTTTTTTGCCATGAAATCCCTCCGTATGGTTTACCGGTTTAGCGGAGCTCCGCCGTGTCCTCACGGAGGCGATCCGCGGCGGCGATCTCTCACGTCCGGCCATGGTTCAGGCCATGCTTCGGAGCGAAGGTGCATGGGAGGTCGTAACCTTGTTCTGCGAAGCAATAATGCACGCGAAGGAAGACGCGGAACGCGTGAGGGAGAGGCAGGGTTTGCGCCCTCGCTCCCCTAGTCGCCGCAGGAGACGCCCCGGGCGTCGGGAGTCGCAAGCCGATTTTCGGCCACCGTAGGCGCGGGCCTGCGGACGGTGAGCGATGGGTAGATCGCCGTCCGATAAGGACCAGGCCCGGTTCGACGGCACGTTGTGTTCCACGCGCGCCTCAAAGAGATGTCAGCACGAATTGACAGGGTCAATTTGGGCCAATGCCTGCCAGGGTTGCGAGTTTGTCCGAAAGGGATATCGTGGCCCTGGCACACAGGCAAATGAAGGAATACGGGTGGGTTTTAGTCAGTAAAAGTCTGACACGCTCTCCCACTCCGCCCAGAGCGACAGAAGTTATTTAATAATTTGCTACAAAAAAAAATGGTTTACCGCGAACGTTTCAGAGGCACTGCAAAAACAAGGCAGTCGCAACAGCATCCTAAAAACATCATTGTATTGGACATAACATCCAGCAACAGAACATCCAGCCCTTTTCGAGTAGTTGAACCAAAGATTACTGGATTACTAAACTTGAAACATTTTTCTAGAACTTGATGTGCCTTGTAACGTTGTAACAGACGAGTACGGATCTACATGGTCCTCCTATGATCTGACCAAGATTATGTCTAGACTTTCAAAGAGACTGACCCCTGAGTTTGTTTCGCCATTTCTTCTCAGGGGTAGTCAGATAGGAAAGGTCGACTCCATCTAGCTTATTTCTTTATATTTTTTTAATGTATTCGCTATTCTTATATTATATTATATAAGAATAGCGAATACATATTATATTATATTGTGTATTCTCTAAAAAGGATAGCAGAATCACTTTCCACGTAGTGATTCTGCTATCCTTTTTAGAGAATAAACGATTTCATTTCATTTCATCAAAAGTCCACGAAACTATTATTCATGCCCATTATATAATTTACATTCGAAAACGTTGTTTCTAAGATATCTCTTGTAATATTAATGTCCTGCCAGATGGTAATAAGTTAGTGTTTCACTCCGTAACGCATTAAATATTCAGTGTAAGGTACGTACCTCTACAAGCGGATTTATTGCGCGTACATTACTTACATGTAACTATTTGAGAACTTTCCCCGTTGCCACTCGTGATGGTGCCCCATGTCCGGTTTATACCCCCATCCCGACGTTATGGAAAAAGTTTGTTATTATCTCTTGCAGTTTTAATGGTGAAAACTATTTTTTTATTGACTGCTGACGTTTTGCTCTGCGTTTAAACATTTTCACTGCCCATGCATTACATGTAATGCACTGAAGACGTAGCCCTATACGTCCGTGCATGACATTTAATGCATTTTTGAGTGATATGTCATTATATATTAGCGAAAATCGTCTGTCACCCTCAGATAACCTTTGCTAGTGAGACGATTTTCGCTATCATAGAATTAGTAAATGACCTTATATAACATCACAATACAATATTATTATTGAACGTATGGAGCAGTTTTAATGACGAACCCTACTTTTTTATTGACTGTGGACATTTTGCTGCCTTTTAACACTTTCACTGTCCATGCATTGTAAAATGAAAACATGTAATGCATTTTTGAGTGATATGTAATGGTTATCTAAGGGTGACAGACGAATTTTTGCTATCGAAGAATAAGTAAATGACCTTATACAACATCACAGTGTAATATTATTATTGGACGGTGTTAGAATTACCTTGGGACAGTGAGTTACTAAACGGAGCGGTTTAATCTGCATCGTTTGGAGATCGGCTTCGAAAGCTTGGCTTAGCTTGGAAAGGCTTTTTAGTGGTTTCGCCTCTTAAGAGAAGCGAAACCGCTTAAAAGCCTTTGCTGCCTAAAGGCTTCTGATACTCACAGAGCTTGCTTCGAAAAACCTGAAGTTAATGTGGTGAATGCTGGCGAAATAAACCACTCATTACTAAAATAGAACCAGGAGTATTTTCTTCCATTTGGTATTTTTATACACACAGCGATCTTGAAGTTTTCTCGCTTTCTGAACAAGTACACCAAGTTTAGCGCAAGTTTAACACAACTTGCGAAGACTTTTAATAGGTCCCGAATAGTTACGATGCGCTAAGTTTTGTTTCTGAAACTATATCCGCCTTATTACAAAACAAGATTTATATTTTGACATGGCTTAAACCATGGAGCTAGTTTTTGTAATAAGAACGTAACTGTGATTGAAATACCGTTCTTTATACAAAACTGAAAACTTAATACGGTACTAAGTTGTCAGTTTTGTGTTTAGGAACTTTACCATAGTCGGAATAAAGTTCGAAACTCAATAATGGCTCCATGTTTTAAACCTGGGTCTGGAGATCACCCTTGTTTTGGAATAAGGGGGTATATGTTTTGGGAAAATGTTGCCTTTAGATGATAAATAATGAATATCAATTTATTAATTTAATTTAATTTAAGGGCGTTCTGTAGTTTCTGGCTACCCTCATGAGAAGAAAGCGTGAGTTTATTATGTAATATCAATTTCAGTTTAAAACGTCAAGGGAAACAAACACGTTATTGAAAAGGCAAACCCCGAGAACGAATTCAGTCAATTCCATTTATATATTCATGAAAATTTGGAATTTATAACGCACGAAATACATTCAAATGTAACCATATTTAAGTTTTTTTTTATATGTATGAACTACCATTCAGGGGTTATTTTTTTTGAATATTTCAGCCTCCATTCATTACTTTGTAAACTGCTTGTAACACGTTTGGACAAAAGAAATCAGCATACTCATAAACGAGTATTTCAGGTCTGAAATAAATATGTATATTTACATTACGCTGACAATATTCACTTTATTTCTTGCATATTACATTTTAAACTAAAGCCGATGCAAGTGACTTGCATCGTCCAAGCACTGTTCAGATGATGTCACTTTTATTGGTACCTTATTACTAAACTTTGCTCTTAACTTTTCTGGTAAGTACTACGTAGAAATATCATATAAAGTCATTTAACTCACGGGTGACCCCCATGGCTCGAATGTTTCAGTAAGATATGGCTCACCAGTGAGCCCCGTGGCCTGAATGGAAATACTCGATTTTTCTTAAGGCGTTCAACGTGTTAAAAATATTTTAGCTTTTGTTTATTATTAGGTATATGAAGTTAGATAATTGAGCATTAATTAATAATCAATTAAAATACCAAAATGCAATTTTTTCACTCAACTTTATAAAACTGCGTGTTTCTTGGAAACTAAATGCCGAGACCGGGACCCTTTTTGCTTGAACGCCACATAAGTTCGATCAAGAAGAGGTGATGTTAAAAAAAATTCAAACTATTTCCTTGCCCACGTTTCACCTTCTAACTGTTCCTTCATTTAAATGTTGCCAAGGACGTTGTCGGAAAAATAATAATGTGCCTTTTAAAAATAACTGGTGCTAACCATACGGGGGGTTGCCATAGACGCCACGCTAGACAGGCGGGTTGGCGATCGCAGTATGGTGTTAAAATGCATGCAGAGAACGCTGCTGCCCATTCTCCAGTAAGTCCCTTAGTCGCATTTTACGACACCTACGGGAAGAAATAGAATGGTGCTATTCTTTACGTCCGGCACCACACGGAAACCTGCACTAAGGAATTAAAAGTAGATAAAATTCCTGAATACTTATCTCTTTTTCCGTCTGAACCAATTATTGTCTAAACACTTTAGCCTTATCCTCGTTTATAATTAAATACCAAAGTACATATTATAAATAACAATATGACAGCACTGTATTGTTCAGTGAATTTGCTAAAATTATTGCATGGCATTATGACAGCTATGAAAAACGATCTTCAGTAAAGCTTAAATTTCAAAGTTAATTAAAAATACCTGTGATGGGTCATCTGAGAGACGGGGCTAGAGATCCGTTTAGGGGGTTTTAGGGTTGATATCATAAGGGCTTTGTGGGTATTTTTTTATGTTTTGCTAGCTAGTGTAAGTGGAAGTTAATGTGCACAAATACGAGTAGTACAATTATTAATGACTACAAACAAGTAAATAAAGTACTTGTATGTTACTTTTTAACGTAGACGAATCCATCGACAGGAGTGACCCCACAATGGTGAAGTGACAGACCCCATAATAGTGAAGTGGCACGGCTGATTAATACACTTTTGACGACCTGAACAAAGATGTCAATTATATAAACAACAACAGCTGATACCACCGACTCACAAGCCCATCACCTCATCTAAATCTTCCATACTCCGTGCATAATTCTAGTGCAACATTTTTACCTCCCCATTTTCTGTGGGCACTCCATTACGGGCAACACCCGGGAACATGTAGCCACAACACTAGCTACTGTAAGTACCCCCGTGTGGCACGAGAATATGTCACATGTCCCGGAACCCCCTCCAACACCTCCTACGCCCCCCCCCGTCCAGGGGTGTCACACTGAAGCTGAATTAAATAATGGATTGCTTTGCATAGCCTTCGGCTTATTCTATTTACTCATAAATAAGATTTACCGTAAAGAAATGATGATAACTGAATGTGTTCCTTTTTCCGGTGCAATATTTAAAGTATTTTCTGTAACTGAATAAATAATTTTATCAATTTAACGGCCTGTAAACTAAAAAAAAGGACGATGTTAACCGTAGGCGGCCAACTCTTTGCCATCCGAATGCAGGCTATTTTTTTTTGTTGATTAAACTCATTTACGGATTATTGTACCTTGTTCTTTGACAACGTCTTAACTTTTTCATCTCACGAAGCGGAAAATAAAACAATGGATTTAATTAAAAGATCAGTAATTAAAGGTGGGATAAATACTTGTGGAAAAAGTCTTTGTTTTAAATACTTTTTAGCCGTTTAACTAATGGTATACCAGTTAGTATCGTCCTTGATGCGATGATTAGACTTAGCAACAATAACTAGTTATGCGTTCGGATCGTCGTAGTTAGCAGACATGTATAAAGTGCAAGCATGCAGTGCATGCATGCAGAGCATGGGAGGCCGTCACCTCCTTCTGTCAAGCAGTAATGCTAGCGAAGGAGGAGGTGGACCGCGTGAGGGAGAGGCAAGGTTCGCGCCCTCGCGACCATAGTAGCCGCAAGAGACGCCCCGGGCGACGGGAGTAGCAAGCCGATTTCCGGCCACTGTAGGCGCGGGCTTGCGGACGGTGAGCGATGGGTAGCTAGCCGTCCGATCAGGACCAGGCCCGGAACGACGGCGCGTTGTGTTCCACGCGCGCCTCAAAGAGATGTCAGCACCAACTGATGGGGTACGTTAGGACTAATGCCTGCCATGATTGCGAGTCTGTCAGTAAAAGTCTGGAGGGTGGGTTTTTGTCAGTAAAAGTCGGACACCGGTCCCGCTCCGCCCAGGGCAGGAGAAGTTATTTGATAAATTCCCACCCAAAAAAAAAAGCAGATATGGACAGCAAACACAGCGGCGAAAGAGAGACGCCAGTTTTGATACAGTTACTGACTAACTACGTAACTGTATCAAAACAGGCTGCCATCTTTGAAGTATCAGAAGTAACATAACATCAAGGCTATATTCCCCGAAGGATTAGGCAGAGCTATACCTATAGTACACCCACATTTCGCCAGTTATTTTTAAGTCCCATATAATAGGGGGCGAGCCTATTGCCATCATCCGGGCACAAATCCAGACTCCGGGTTGCGCTACTGAGAATTCCAGATGGAAAAACCCAGTATGAAAAGTATTTCAGAAATTCTTATCTAACGTTCAAAATTGGTTACTGGCTGCGAGATTAGGCCTTTATTACTGCCGAGGTTGATCTTAAGATATTGATACGAGAAAGTCACTTGAATACTTTAATAAGGCGACGATAGCCGACTTTTAATGATTTTATACTGAAGATCACGTCTAAACGAGTAGTGTTAATGATTTGAAAAAAAATATATGTTAAATTAGAGCATTTTTTCAATAACTTAATATGTGAATATTTTAGATTATGTTTATATTACATGGCGAAATTAATTTGTAAAGTTATGTCAACGCGAATAAAAAACTAAGAATGGTGCAAAATCTACCAAGCGTATTTTTCTGAAACCTTCACCAATTTAAAGATAATTTAATTATTAATCTTTTAGCATACGCGTTTTATTAAAATACCTTTTGTTTTGTGTATAATAAATTAATAATGCGTCAAATTGGGGACAGCGCTCTTTGATGGGCGAGTCCTATTACTGGCTGAACGACGCGGTGCGTGAGCTCAGTACAGAACATGCAAGCTAACCACTCAAGGTCATATATCTGCGTCTTAAAAACTAGCTTCTACCCGTGACTTCGTTCGGATAAAATATCGGTCTCCGACCCATGGCACCAGCGCTATTACTTTGTATTCGCTCAGCGCACTTTGTTTTTTTTTTTTTTCCAGGCCCTTATAGGTCGAAGCGTGATGATAAATAGCCTATAACCTTCCTAAAGAATTGGGCTATAAAATGCAAAAAATAGTTTTGAAACCGGACGGGTAGTTCCAAGAGATCAGCGTGGTCAAACGAAAAAACCGGTCAAGAGCGAGTCGGCCTCGCACACTGAGGGTTCAGTAAATATATATGGTGTTGATGATTTCTGAAAAACTGTTCTATAGAGGGGCGGGACACACAGAAAAGACGTAAGACGAGTTCGCGTCGGAGACGTGTGTGCTCGTGACCGCGTTTCGTCCGCGCCCTGTCTTTTCTGTTTATTTTGTGTCGCGACGCTTCTATACATTTTGTATGAACATTTATTGAAGGGGCGCCGCGTCTGCGACGCGTCCTCATCTTACGTCTTTTCTGTGTGTCCCGCCCCAGAGACATCGTTTTATTTTTCCTGTAATCTTTATATAAATTTCTATCACTTAGAATAATTTCAGATTTTTATCTATGCAAGCTTCGGAGATATGGGTGGGGGACGGTATTTTTTTTTACAATTTTCATCTAAAGTCGGAAACTATGCTGCCTAAAAAAATTTGAGAATTTGCAAACAGCGTTCTTTTATATGATACCCCACATGCCCACTTAAAATTTTTAAGACCCCCTTTCAGTCCCTTTTGCAAAAAAGGTATATTTTTTTAATTTCTTTCTTGTTTGCAAATTAGTTGGGCAAACGTCATCTAAAACTATTCTAAATTTCAAGTTGATAACATTAGTAGTTCTTGAGATATTCAGGTGTGACAGACAGACAGACAGACTTAGTCTCACCATAAGGGTTTCTTTTCACCATTTTGGTACGGAACCCTAAAAACAATCTTTTCAGCTTTATTATTAGTCAAAAGATATAGATATATAGATAAAGTTAACCACTATTTCCTCTAAAGTTAACTTATTACCTGCTACCACCACACAACATTAAATCGCTCCAACCTGCCACGACCTTAGCAAAAACTACGGAACTTCACGTCCTCACACACACACCTCTCTTCTCAAAGGTTTACTTGCATTATGTGTACTTACATATAAGTGTACCGACTACCAAATTTGTACACCACAAAGGTCTTCAAACTATAGTACCGCGGTACATCCATTGAGGGGGAGAGACCGGGTTTTGTAATATTAATGGTATTGCCCAAGGTATGCTTGGATTTTACTCATTACGGGTATTAGGCGGTCGTTTACGAAATGATAAATGAGTACACGAGGTATTATGAGCCAACGATTCGTTGGGCTCGATCGTGTTTTGTTAATGTTTTACTATGGCTTTGTACGGCTTTGCTACTAAGTCGCCGGCTTTAGCTACAGCCTTTCTATTGCGAATAACGTTTGTTTGGTGTGAGCTAAGTTCAACGCGGTGAGTTTGCTACGTCGCGTGCGGTCGAGCCAATTCTTTGAAATTTAAGTGACCGCTGAACATATAAAACTTTGTTGCTGGTAACATAGTTTATCATTTTATACAGCAAACATAGTTTACATGCGGATTTATTCGTAACGAATAGTAATAAAGAAAAGAAAGAATTCAAAAAAAGAAAAGTCATTTGTAATTTCATATACAATTATGAATAGCCACATAATAATTGGAGTCCACACATACTCGTATAATACACCTACGTCAATAATAATTCATGGTACCGTATAAATTATAGCAACGCAATCTTGGGAGGGGAATAGCAATTAAGCAGGAACAAGGTTATTTACGGGTACATATAAAATGTGTGTGCTATTGAACATTTTGTGATATAAACAGTGCCTATTGATCAAAACTTCTGCTAATAACTCGGCACTCTAATGACTTTACTTAGAACTCAGCCCAGTAAGCACTCACCGCTTGTCTAAATATAGTACACGTTGCTTTAAAAAAAAATATTGTTAGGAAAGATGACAAAAACAACCGCACTTAAAGGTTTTTGAAATGCCACCTGCAGTAACTTATGATCGATCATGCATCTAATACCTTCATAAAGTTAAAAGATTGTTTCATAATGGCATATCATTAAAGGTACTTTCCGCCCATTAACCGCTTTTTCACCCTTACGTTTTTCAAGAATACGTGCACCAATGCTGCAATGGTCCGATCCATAGAGCTGCATGGAGACGCGTCGTGTCGGCAGCTTTTACGAATAGCGGCATTGTTCCCACTTTCCATAAAAACCAAGCGTGTCACCGTTTACTCGCGCTACGATACAAATGACGTATAAAACTGGGATTTTTACCGGTGGTCCGTGAACTGAAGTGTTGCGCACAGCGTATTATAGTTGCGAAGTTCGTAACCGCGATGTACGTTACTGCGAAAGTTCATTACCGCGATGGTGCGTTACTGCGAAAGTTCTTTATAGTAAACTTTCGCAGTAACGCATCGCGGTAATGAACTTTCGCGGTAATGTACATCGCGGTAATGACGTATAAAACTGATATTTTTGCCGGTGGATCGTGAAGTAAAGTGTTGCGCACAGCGTATTATAGTTGCGAAGTTCGTAACCGCGATGTACGTTACTGCGAAAGTTCAATATCACGATGGTACGTTACTGTGCCTATTGATCAATACTTCTGCTAATAACTCGGCACTCTAATGACTTTACTTAGAACTCAGCCCAGTAAGCACTCACCGCTTGTCTAAATATAGTACACGTTGCTTTAAAAAAAAATATGGTTAGGAAAGATGACAAAAACAACCGCACTTAAAGGTTTTTGAAATGCCACCTGCAGTAACTTATGATCGATCATGCATCTAATACCTTCATAAAGTTAAAAGATTGTTTCATAATGGCATATCATTAAAGGTACTTTCCGCCCATTAACCGCTTTTTCACCCTTACGTTTTTCAAGAATACGTGCACCAATGCTGCAATGGTCCGATCCATAGAGCTGCATGGAGACGCGTCGTGTCGGCAGCTTTTACGAATAGCGGCATTGTTCCCACTTTCCATAAAAACCAAGCGTGTCACCGTTTACTCGCGCTACGATACAAATGACGTATAAAACTGGGATTTTTACCGGTGGTCCGTGAACTGAAGTGTTGCGCACAGCGTATTATAGTTGCGAAGTTCGTAACCGCGATGTACGTTACTGCGAAAGTTCATTACCGCGATGGTGCGTTACTGCGAAAGTTCTTTATAGTAAACTTTCGCAGTAACGCATCGCGGTAATGAACTTTCGCGGTAATGTACATCGCGGTAATGACGTATAAAACTGATATTTTTGCCGGTGGATCGTGAAGTAAAGTGTTGCGCACAGCGTATTATAGTTGCGAAGTTCGTAACCGCGATGTACGTTACTGCGAAAGTTCAATATCACGATGGTACGTTACTGTGAAAGTTCTTTATAATAAACTTCGCAGTAACGTATCATCGCAACTAAGATTTAGACCCGACCACAAGTGCTAATCATAGATCTATGAAACCAAATACATCAGATATGGTGGTAAGCTTGTGAGCACGAATACTTACTCGAGTGGCTTCTTCACAGACGTACCCGGAAGAACGCGCTTGCCGCCGTGAGAAGCCAGCCCCTGGACTCTTCACATCCATCAAACTGCCAGAAGCCGAGCCCCCAAACGGAGTGGCGCCCCTGCTGGATTTCCCGCGGGGGCGCATGCGACCAGTTACCTTCCTTGGCGAGGGCCCTCATGGCAATGTGAGTACTGACTTCTCTTTATTTATATATTCATCACTCAGCCGAAAATGTTCGCTGCTGAACATAGGTCATTATCGTCTTTCGCGTCCTCTTTAGTACTTTCGGTCAAAAGTTTAATTAAATAATCTCCAACGACGCACTAAGGTTTTCATGACAAGAGGTGACGCCTCCGTGAATCCTAATCCTAACTAATATTATAAATGCGAAATTAAGTTTGTTTATTACCTTTTCACGCCTAAACCACTGAACCGATTAACCTGAAACTTTGCGTATATGTTGTCTGGTGCACAGAAACGGACACACCTTTCATCCCAAAAAAAAGTACTGTTCCTGAGGAAAACAACAATAACGTTCTTATGATAATAGATGGCGCCACGTGTCTTTGGAATCATGAATGAATTATATTATTATAGAAACTTTAATAGTGTGTTAAAGAGTTTTTTTTTCAAACAACAAGCAGCGTACAACTCGAATTGATTGTTAAATTCTAAGTTAACGCGAGCGAAACGGCGGGCAAAAGCTAGTATTGTATAAAAGGCAAATCAAAATATAGGACCGACCAATCGAGTTTTCTCGAAAGCATGTGAGTGGTTAGAGAGTTGCCAGTAAAACAAAATCAATACAATATGTAAATGGACTGAAAATTTATTAAAACCGAGATTGCGCTTATAATATTTTTTTAAACATGAACGATTTTACCAATTATTAAGAGTGAGTTCACTCTAAATTAATGTGTTTCATAATGTGAAAGAAAAGGGGTCAGTTTGTCGTTTGTATGTCATAATGTTCATAGGTTTAACTTGCCGCGTATGTAGTTCTTTGTTAGGTTGTTAATCACGGTTAGCTAAGGAAGTCAATCGTTTCGCCAGTTTTTTCTAGCATCTTTACGAGGTCATTAGATGATGGTTCCTTTTCCACTATTGGTTCACTTTTTTCTTCTTGTTTCGCCGTGAAAAAACCCAAGCCAAAATCTTCAGTTGCTCTTTCCTCCACACCTACGATATGTATGTTTGGAAGGGCCGCATCATCTTTGGCTAGCGGAGCATCATCTGTTATCGGAATTAACTTCTCATCCGTCTCGTTAACATCTGGTGTGGAAGGGGCCACCGGTGCTGCAATTGTTCCTAATATTTTAGGTTATCTGTTTGGACTTTATCAGCGATATATAGAACAAAAACTAATGTCTATGGTTGATAAAATGTGCATTCATCATATTCTATTTATTTATACATCATCATCATCATTTCCCGAAAGACGTCCACTGCTGGACATAGGCCGCCCCCAAAATTTGGGAGAGGGTTGCCATTATCGCCACGCTTGGCAGGCGGGTGGGCCCGATCGCAGTATGGTGTTAAAATGCATAGTGAACGCTGCTGCCCATTCTCTAGTAAATCCCTTACTCGCCTTTTACGACACCCACGGGAAGAATTAGGATGGTGCTATAATATTTATTTAAACAGTTTACAATATTCACAATATTGTTAGGCATAAAAAGCCATGAAACCTCTTTGCTCAATTTAAAAATACAAGCGCACATCTCTGACTACTAATCTGTGGCGCACTTTCCCACATTAGTTCGGGAATGCAATGCAAAAAGTACGCGTGTTAAATGCACACAATATGAACCTAAAAGCGGTGCAATATGAGCCACTGTGTTGAAAATTAAATTTAAATTATCATTTATTGCTGCTAGACTCAGTTGCTGCGTGAGGAATACGTCTACTTCAATCCATCGGTTTGATTGTTCGCGGAAAAAATAATTATATATTCAACTGGACATTCGTTATATTCAGGATATATAAAATGTAAAAAGAAAATGTTTTTATAGTATTCTTGCGCCCGGTCTCTCGCAATCATCTGCGGCTGCAATACATCGTGAGTTTGGTCGTGTGTATTAGGAGCTGACTATTCCCTTTTTGTGTGTGGAGTGTTTCAAGACGAAAGTGTTTGATGAATGCGTGTTGCCGGTGACCTATGGTACCGAAACGTGGTCGCTCGCAATGTGCCTTATTAGAAGGCTAAAAGTCACCCAAAGGGCAATGGAGAGGGCTATGCTTGGAGTTTCCCTACGTGATCTAATCAGAAACGAAGTGATCCGCAGGAGAACAAAGGTAACCCACATAACCCAAAGAACTGCCAAACTTTACTTCTTTGGGTTATGTGGGTTACCTTGTTTATGTGGACTGGTGGGCAGGGCCACTGCTCGCAGAACAGATGGCCGATGGGGCCAAAAGGTTTTGCAGTAACGATCACGTACCGGAACACGCATCGTTGAAATCCGCTGGATGCGGGAAGCACAAAGCCAGTTGAAGTGGGAGTGCTTGGGGGAGGCCTATGTCCAGCAGTGTAAGTCATTCGGCTGAAATGATGATGAAGATCCCTTTTATGATGAGCACCGGGCTTCATAAAATTCCGCTTATTTATCACTAGATTTTACCCGCAGGCTTCCTTGGTCTATCCCACAGGAGTTGCCTATATTACGGGATAAGAAGTAGCCCATGTCACTCGCAGCCCATAAACTACCTCTATGCTAAATCAATCATCTCAGCTCTATCCAAAAAAAAACCGGTCAACTGCAAATGTAAGTACAAATTTACAATTTTCGGACGTTTTCCTTTAGGTACTTGTGCTGTGATACCTTGCTTCTTGCCAAATTTCAAGATTCTAGGTCAACGGGAAGTACCTTATAGGTTTTGATTTATTTGCGAGTATCCAAATATGTTGCATAAATCGCCGTATTTTTTTTTTGCGCTGACCCGGGCCCGTATTACAGAACGTCACTCAATACCCAGCATTACTTAAAACTAGATTCAAGCCATTTGATTGGTTGAAACCAATGACGTATTATAAATAGACGCGTCATACACGAACATTAGTGCACTCAAAAACAGCGTAAGCCATGATTGTAGCTACATACTTGCATACAATCATACAGCGCGTGAAGAAAAGGAAAGACGTAGACCGATATCTGTTGTTAGAAAGAGATGAACATACATATTTATTATATAGTTACGTCACTAGCTGTTGCTTGTTCATTGGCGCGTACGTAATAATAATAATTATTATTATTGTAAATGTCAGGCAATTGCCTGGCATTTACTAACGTATCTAAAGGTAATAATACATCATTATAATACATCATTGGTTGAAACTAGTTTTAAGTAGGTACTTGAGTATTGAGTGACGTTCTACAGAACGTCAATACTCAAGGGACTCATACGGGACTTAGAATTTCAACTTGATACCTCCACGAGTTGGTGAGAAAAAGGGTCTTGACAGACTGACAGACAGACAGACAGACAGACAGACCGACAGACAGACGGACAATGAAGTAATCCTATAAGTGTTCCGTTTTTTCCTTTTGAGGTACGAACCCAAAAAGGTAGAATCATATCGATACCGATCTCTTGTTCCGTTGCAAACACTCACTTTTGCGTTTCTAATAATTTATACATAATACATCCGCAGACTTACCCGTGTTGGTTGCTGTGAGTTCAACATCATAATTTTTTGAAACTCTTTTGAAAAATTCGTCCATTTTTTTAATTTTTGTTGATTGTTGTAGAATTTATTGCATTTGCTTTTGTCAATGTTGACAGCCTTCCGATTTTACTTCTTTATGTATTCCACGGCTTCTTAAGCAAAGAGTTATAAGTTAAGAAGATTTTTCCAAAAGTAAAGTTTAACTTGGCTAAAAAAAGAAGAGAGGGAACTGGTGTTTCTCAACAGATAGCAACCTGAATTTATAAGCAATACTGCTAATACGGTACGATACTTATTTACGATGTGCTAAAATGTACTTACTTACAAAGACAGGGGGCCTAAAATGGACGCTTTGGCAGAATCATAATATGATATGCGTACAATTCATACATCCCGCAATTCATCTGTTTCCCAGCTGTTATTTGAAATTAGACTTCAATATAGCAATTCATAATTTGTGGACCATTTTACGAAACTCCATACAAAACTGTCAAACAGATGAATTGCGGGTTATAAATTGTACGCAATCATAATATGATCTACGTACAATTCATACTCCCGCAATTCATCTGTTTGACAGCTGCTATTTGACATTAGACTTCAATAAAGCAATTCATAATTCGTGGACCATTTTACGAAACTCAATACAAAACTGACAAACAGATGAATTGCGGGATGTATTGTACGCAGATCATATTATGATTCTGCCAAAGCGTCCATTTTAGGCCCCCAGGTCTTTTCATTAGGAGCTTTCTCCTAAAATGTAACCAAGTAATGTGGTTTTTGGTCCAGACTTATTAGGATTCAAAAAATAAAACTCCTTAAATAAACCAACGTAATCTATCGTTTCCTATAGGTATTCAAAGGTTTGTGAAAAGTAGAGAATAAAATAAAAATCTATAGGTACTACTAAGCAATCCCAAAACCTGAATATATAACAACCTCTCATATCAGAACCGTGGTGGTAATAAATCAAGGCATACCCTGCCCCTCCCTTGCCCCTAGGATGGCCACTCCCAACAGCCGAATAGTTTAACCGTAATCTGGAAACCAGGTGGGTCTCCAGCAACGAACCAATACAAATAAATTACCAATACAGTACTATCTATTGCACAATATTCTAATATATACTCGTACATGTACCTACAATAAATTAATGACTGGATTGGTTTAAAACTAATCTATGGGTATTCCCCATTTTGGTATTACCTACAGGAGGAATTCAATAAAGGCTTCTACAGACCAGCGGGACTCGCGACGCGACACAAAGGCACCGCTCGTCGCGCGACACGCAGGGCCTTTGTGTCGCGTCGCCTGTCGCGCCAGTATGTAGAAGCCTTAAAGCTCAGACTCTTCAATACTCTATTTTTGTTGAGCCTGGCAACTGTAAAAGATGACCTTGAAACAAATGCTCTAAGCAAATAAGGAATGATTTATTTAGCAATGTCAATTGACCAAATTCTACAGTATTTTTGTCCATTCGTCATAATTGTCTTTTAATTTTTCTCAGAGCCTCTTTCTGCGGACTTTCGCAAAATTAATGTCTTTTCTATCGGCCACAATAATTGATCTCAAATATACTTTCGTAAACATTGAAATCTTATCGTCTTATCTCAAGGAAAATGCTTTAGAATCTGTATCCCTCCGTTAATACATTATAATGTATTTTTGTTATTATAAAGCGAGTGCGCAGGGTGTGCGGGAGGGGGCGGCAATTACACACGCCGTTACGGGGCGGCAGTACTGTCACCATGTCGTCCCCGCTATAATGGGACACCACCAAAAATTGTTTGTAATACCCGCTACTTGAAACAAATGGCTCGCCACGGACAACGGTCTTTTTTTTTCTGGACGGGAAATTATCAAATAACTTCTCCCGCTCTGGGCGCAGTGGGAGTGTCAGACTTTTACTGACTAAAACCCACCCGTGTTCCTTCCGTTGCCTGTGTGCCAGGGCCACGATATCCGTTTCGGACAAACTCGCAACCCTGGCAGGCATTGGCCCTAACGGACCCCATCAGTTGGTGCTGACATCTCTTTGAGGCGCGCGTGGAATACGACGCGCCGTCGACCTGGGCCTGGTCCTTATCGGATGGCGAGCTACCCATCGCTCACCGTCCGCAGGGCCGCGCCTACGGACGGACAACGGTCTATGTTACAGTTTTTGCTTGTTGAATAGTTATGTATGTTTTTTATTGTTAATAATAAAAATAGATACAGGCCTATTTGTTACGTGAAATCAATATCCCGGCGGTTTTTTTATGTGATCAACAAGATCACATAAAAAAACCTGTGTAATCCATACTAATATTATAAACGCAAAAGTAACTCTGTATATCTTTCTGTTACCTTTTCACGCCTAAACCACTCAACCGATCGTTACGAAATTTGACAGAGTGGTAGCCTGGGACCTGGAGAAGGACAAAGCAACTTTTCATCCTGAATATTTGTATGAAAAAATATGATAAAAACAAAATACACGCAGACGAAGTAACAGCTAATAGAACAGAAATCTTTGTAACATTTTAATGAGCCAACCGATTCAAAAAAATATGTATCACTTAAGAGCGTTTATGAAAAGTTAGTTAAGAACACTTTCGAAATGTCTTATTTAAAAACAGATAACTGTAAATCTCTGTTTCTATGGAAAATTTAAAATAGTTCTAATTTGTAACACTATTTTTCGAAAATGTTGTTAACTAACTTTTTGGACCTTTGTATCCTGCTTATGCATATGAAGTTTCATTAAAGTCGGTTCAGTCATTTCGAAAACAAGGGCTTGAAAGTTTATATGAAACGCTGTAAGTCGTAAACGCTCATAATGAGCCAACACAAAAACTTAAATCATAGCTTATTATTTTCAATGCATAGTTTTCTTGCGAATATAAGACAAAGCAATCCTACACGAAAGAGAATACTTGGTCTACCTACAACTCGGTCAGCTCGGGCCTAATCGCTTACCTCGTTTTCGGTGGGAACTTAATTTCGTGGTGGGAATCGATACATGAAAACTGACGCAAACCATCCACTGCACTCAGGAGATATGGCTTCCAATTATTTGAAAATTCGGGTTATAAAGTGCAAAGTAGTAAATGTGATTAATACATACACACTACAAACACACATCACATCACACCACACCACACTACACACACACACTTATACATCCTTATTAATACTGATAAGAAATATTATTTTTACTGACCTCATTTTATCCGTCCGTCCAGCCTCTGAAATCCTGCGCTGAATTCTTTCGCTTTAATTTTTATTACCTCAGCATGGAAATGAAAAAACTTGAAGTTAGCTTCCGTTCTCACAAATTATTATTCATCCGAAGGACACGACTGTGGTGCTTCTAGATTTTCTGCCTTTTTTTCTCAAGAGATACTTAGGGTAAGAACTATCATAGAATTCTTTCACAGCCTAGCTTTCAAGGGTTTTCTTACTCTAATTGAATGTTCTAGGATTCTACTGCTTCTAGGAACTGAAGCGTCTTTTTAATGTTCTACAATCGGAGTTTTACCTCGAAATTATTAATGATGTGTGTTTGAATTAGGGCAATGGTTCTCAACGGCTTTATTGAAATACCTAACTAATGGGCTATTCAAACATTCTTGAAGGTCAAACTTTAGTCTAAAGTAAACTATCTTCTTTAATTGATTATCCGGTGTACGTATTCAGTAATTATTCCAAAAGCCGATTCCATGACTGGACGACTCATGGGGCAAGTCAATATTGAATCCTAACTCCGGTCACGCACTTGCGTGGAAACGAGAAACTTAAATATTCTGGTTAGCGGTAATAGTAGCAAAAACTAATTAGGAAGTCTGCTAGTTTTCCCATGAATAATAGAACTGCTAATAAGGGGAAGTAACACACACATTTCAATGTAGTTTGAAGGCTTCTACATACCGGGGCGACTTGTCGCGCGACGCGACGCGACACAAAGGCACCGTTCGTCCCGCGACACGCGGGGCCTTTGTACCGTGTCGCGTCGCGCGACTAGTCGCGCTGGTATGTAGAAGCCTTGAGGCTAAGCAGCTGAGCCTATTAACACTGTAATTTGAAAACATTGTAAAAGCCAATTTTATTTTTTTTAAAGAGTGACCGTGGAGTTTCTTGCCGGCTCTTCTCCACATGAAACGACCAATTGGAACCGTGCACCTAGCTTCTGACGTTTCATAAGTGCCCATGTAGGCTTATGTGTGAAATAAAAATATTTTTGATTTTGATTTTTGATTGAGCCAGTTGAAACGAAACTCTTTCCGTGCGGTGGTTGATCGCTCTTCGCGGGCTACTAGAGGTGCGGTGCGACCGATCTAATTACGATCTTACCCGAGTTGCGCTGCGCTATACGCTACGCTGTAGGAGCGCCACCAGCGCAGCCACTTACACCGGCGCCACCGGCTGGAATGTAGAGTAAACAATAGAGCGTGCCCCTGTTGTATTTTCATTAAGAACGAACAAACACAGTGAATTAGTGAACCGCGGCCACCTGTACACATTCACCCGGAGCTGCGGAGTTTGCCGCATACCCTCAGATATGGCCTCTTTGCGTTACGAGTGTGTTTTAACTGCTCCCAAATGTTTTGTTACTCTTAATTAGCCTTTGTTAATTCTTCCATGGCTGTGTCGTTCCTTGTTGAATGTTTTATGTTATATGCTCACTCTTTTTCCCCTCGTACTTGTAATAAGCGGAGGCAATCTCGATTAATATTAACCATGCGGGATGACAGTCTAGGGTGACTTGTAATTTAACGTATTCCTACCAGGACGTGACAGTGTGACCCACTTGCAACTATTAAGCACCTCATAGAGCCTAGCCGAAAATTCTATTCGAGAAATACTTAGTACATTTTGATACAAGTGAAGATTGTTTTGCATTCGAGGCGGAATTAACACCCGAGCCGTAGGCTAGGTTTTTTTGAGCCGAGAACTCAATCAAACGACGTTTTACAATATTATTTTGAACAAATAAAATAAAATAACGAAAAATATTTTTGTCATGAATTATTAGGAAACTATGATTTAATTTTCTTTTTTTCCGCGCTTTGCTTTCCCCAGGTTGAAGGAGAAGCAAAGGTAATAAAAGCCGAAGGTTTGAAAAACCAAATATTTTTGAGTTTAGAACACAAATAAATGTTAATTTATTCAAAAACTTTTTTTATTGAATCATGGTATTCTATTAATAAACATTATTTAAATATTAACGCCGTAAAGACGCATCTTTGCCGAGATTAAAAATCAACACCGAATAGAGAGGACCGTCTCTGGCGCGAGACGGTGTGAATAGAGGAATTGAACCAATTTGGACTAAGTGTAGACCGTATAAGTTATCTGTGGCAATTTTTATTCCCGCACACGTGTTGGAAAATAAAAAAATCGCACGCGTGTGATATACATTGCATTGTGAACCTAATCGTAGTGTGATATGAACCAGTTTTCGAGGAAGTGTATTGAAAATTAAATTTTTATAAAAATATCCGAGAAAATCAGGTTAAAAACTCAAAAGCTGGTCATTACAACCTGGGTGCCCAACGTGTGATGGATTGCTGGCAAGAAAGTAGTGGGATGGCAAAAAACAGTTAGTTCATTCAATTTTCAGACAATTTTTTTAATATTTCAACAATTTGAAAATTTGACCTTTGCTAGTATTATCGACTGTTTCATCGGCACCTTTTAACTTTTTTACCTCATTAGATATCTGATTAAATGAAGATGTCTTCCCCGTATATTGTACGCATAATGCCATAGTAAAATATACTTTATATAACTGGTGTCAATGTTCATGTACGTAAATGATTTTTGAAAATAGTAATCTTCATTCTTTAACTTTTAACTGTTTGGTGTTTTAGAAAATGGATGTTTAGAATGTGGTGTCATCGAAAGCTTTGTTAACGAATTAGGTACCCAGAGGAATAGCAATGAAGGCTATTGAATTTGAGAGTTAAGAGAAAAGTGATATTTATTGAAAAGATCTGCAAAATTTAAAAAAATACATAAAATTTGTGTTTTTTGACACCCATGAATTTTTGCCTAAGCTTTATGTGGTGGTTAATTGTTTTAAATGGCCCACATTAGTCCTGGAAGGAATACTAATCACCCTGTATATTATTGAGGTTATTTACTTCGTATTTTTACGCCAGATGGACATTGATATGTGATATTGTGCCTTATATTTTCCTAGTAGATATCTCATAATTTTTTCCGGGAAGCTTTAGCCGCATTTTCATTTCATTCACGGTAACCGTACTCATTATATCGAAAAATATGATTATGTGTCCACAATAACTAAAACTGCTAACTACTATTCGAATTCACCTAATAATAATGGCTTAAAATGTACAGGGGGCCTAAAATGGACGCTTTGGCAGAATCATAATATGATCTGCGTACAATTCATACATCCCGCAACTCATCTGTTTGGTAGTTGCTATTTGACATTAGACTTCACTATAGCAATTCATAATTTGTGGACTACGAGTATTTTACGAAAATCCATACAAAACTGTCAAACAGATGAATTGCGGGATATGAATTGTACGCAGATCATATTATGATTCTGGCAAAGCGTCCATTTTAGGCCCCCAGAATAGATGCATTTCAATTCCAACTTAAATAATTAATCGTAGCAATAGGTTCCTTTCAAAGTGGGGTACCTATGAAAGATACAAACCATGTAAACGATTACATTCGAAGATAGAGCTCTCTGCATACTCCATGAGACAGATCACACTAGATCTTCATATCGAGCACTCGAAGCAAGTAGGTACATATGCCACATACAAAATATAAGATACTTTTACGTAATACACAGATAATATGGAACTTGTAGGTATGTTCCCATATGGCATGGCTAGTCGGCAATCTTCAGTGATTAGGCGTCGGTGGTGATCCCTTAGATACTTAGGCTGTGTCCGATGATCGGTGCAAACCCTAATTCAATACTCGTTCACATGCTATAGAATGAAAATCACCAGTTTGTAGCCGGCCTAACAAAATGTTTCTTTGTTTCAACCATTGAACGCTCCAATAGCGGAAGTATGCGTAATTACCTGATTGAAAACTGTTTAATCTACATAAATAGAATGCCTAAATACAGTGTGCCGCTACAGTGGCGACATTAATTTGACACACTGGTAAGGCTAGTGGCCCGTTATCATAGAAAAATAAAAAAAATATAAGTTATAATAAGATAATAATTAAGAAAAATAAAAAAAACAAACAAAATTTTCCTTTAATTCGCCTACTCCTTGCAAGTTATTTGTTTTAATTTCATTGATTCGATGTTATGATCCATGACCCCGGTCAATTAAGTACCTCTGTGCTATTTATACAATTCTTTAATTACAGGTTGCTCCAATATGCTATTTTAGAAAATTAAAAATAAATCAACAAATAATAGGTATTGTTTAATGAAATCCAAATATTTTTGTAAAACGTAAAGGCGAAACTGTACCTATACGTGTGTTAAATTAATGTCGCCACTGTAGCAGCATGCTGTATAAATAGTCAAGAAAAGGCGCTCGGGTTTTAGTTTTAAAGATTTGATCATTGTTTAATGCTAACAGAGTTTTTAGTGAAAGCCTTCTGAAGCTTGCGTAGCCAAGAAAATACTAACTATCAATCAGGATTGAAAGTAATTCAATAATTTTTACATTTATTCAAATTAGTTGCGAAATCACTAAAACTGGGCTGAAGATTCGGGGATGATTTTAACGACGGGACGCATGACGCTGCTACTCAGGCAGGCGGGAACACTATCGAGCAATACACCTAGAGACTCGAAGAGAACGTTGGTCTACAAAAATGCCCATAAAAATTGATTACTGACCGTAGCAAGAAAATGCAATCTGGCTCAGTCCCCCCCCCCCCCCGACGGGCGGCGGTCTCACCACCCGCCAACAACACGGTTTAATAGCTTGGGGTGTTTATTTTTCATATTTTTATTATATCAACGACGTAGCTAGTCAATGTGTGCACGGCGCTGCTACTAAAATTAAATTTTAAATTGCCTAGCCGACTAAAGGGCAAAACATGTACAATACCAAATTAATTTCTGAATACACGCTCTGTAAAAAAAACACATTTTTATCACTGACTCGGTTCGGTGCTACAAAAATGTAAGTTTAAATGCAAATCGATACTGGCGTCGCTAATGGAACGACAAAAAAAATAAAAGGGTGTACAGAGCACTCAGTCTCTTTGTTAATGGAGCGATATTAAAAAGTAATTATTGTGTGCATAACGAGCTTTAATTTATTCAAATGGAGTTCCATTTGCATGTAATTATAAAATGTGGGACTTTTAAATGACGGATGAGTTTTCGTGGCTTCTAACGGAGTCATTCAATCATTAATTCTGCACGTATCCAGTAAACATATCAATTAGTTGGGGTTCAATCAATTAACTGCATATTGAATATTCATGGTCCGTTTAGCTTATTAAATTATTAATTTTATACATTAGCTAGCTCAGTGCAGAAAGATGTCAGTAACAAAATTTTATGATTGGCCCCTCCGAGCGAGGGAGCAGATTAGGCACTTTTTCCTCTCCTACCCTCTATTCTCAAGGACAATAATACTTGACCTAATGTAAACATAATTCACCGCATTTAGGGGGAGAATGCTTCATCGGCTTGTTCCCCATCGCAGTAGTGGCTCTCGACGAGAGAAGATCTCCTTTATTATACTTTCAATGTTACTTCAAAGCACTCAAATTAAATTTCAAAACAAATAATTTGCCTGTTTTAATTATTTTCCAAATTACGTTTGCGCGCATGTAACTCTCTTTAAACCACAAATATATTGAGAGAAAAAATAAAAGTAGTTTTTAAGTAATTTCAGTTTTGATGAGAGGATATGGTACGAGGCTGTACGAGTGGGCTATTTACCGTCGCCGTCAGACGAGCCACCTGAACAAACAATACTTACATTCCATTAGTTTCTGGCTTTACAGAGATTTGTTGCCACCAAACGGAGAGCAACTCTTTCACTGCACGGCTTTTGTTATTGGCCACGTAATTTTAATTGAAACTTATTGAATTTCGCCTGCGGCGCTCTTAACGGACTTCCATTTTCAATCATTTTGAGAGCTATAGAGTATTATATCAAATAGCAACGACTCGTTGCCAAGTCTGCACTCATTCTCTTTTCAGAGAATGCTTTAAAATAGTCATTGAAATGCTAGCAGACTTTGGAACACGTGTGTGAGCTGAATCATAATAATACTTTACTTTTATCTCCGACCCCATCTGTGTTTGAGTTACTCAGTGAGGAAAAGTAACATGGACCGTCTTGGAATGTAAAATTTTCATTCCGTTCCGCTTTCCACAAACACGAACATCACTTCAAAAATATTTGTTAAAGGAAAGGCTTATTCTGGTGGTGAAATATTTTAAATCAAACAAGCGCACCTCGACTTCGCTCTAAACAAGGGAAGCTAGGGTTTTTCTTTAGGCCTGTAAATCCGCAAGGCGCCAAGCTATTTTCCACGCTCGGTAAACTTAGAAACTGGGACAAAGTAGGCTTTTGCGAAATATACAGGAAATTCTGTTCGTTCCCTCACTATATTACGTGCTTAAGAACTATTTCTTTAGCATTTACTACCCACCGTGGAATAAAAAATAAAATTCGACCGTGTTCGAATAAAAAAAATACTTTTTGTAAAAAAAAAATAACCGACTTCCAAAAAAACAATACAAAGTGAAAAATAATTTTAATTTCAGAAGTTGGTTTCTATGGATCAGTATTTTAGATTTTTGCAACCGACTTCCGAAATTAAAGTAATTTTTCAGTTTGTAGTGTTTTTTTGGATTTCGTTTTTTTTTATACAAAAAGTTTTTTATTTTTCACTTTTTAGTGGGTCAGTTTTTAATTTAAAGTTACAATAGCCTAAAGTCAACTGCTCATCACCTTTTACAAAATATTGCTTTTCCCGATGCTGGGACGTTAATTGTTGATGAGGAGTTCTCCTGGTAAGAACCAGGAGAACTGCCACTCACCATATGCATTGTGACCAGCATAAATTGCTTAGCAACCATATTAAAGTACCTAATCGAATCGCAATCCGTTAAATACTTATCATTATGTTGTTCCGGTGGCCATCTGTGGTCTCCATCAACAGTTCCACCTCACCAAATGGTGATTTTCGAGAGCAAATGCACGAGTTACTTTAAAAAATACCCAAATCGCTATAGGTTTGCCTATAAAATTCGAGGGTTGCCCTCGATTTCCATGAGATTCCCTCATCAGATTCTGATTTGGGGAGCATATCCTTTGAAAAAAAAATATATTTACAAAATCGGTCCATAATTGAGGGAGATATCGGTAAACAAACATACGGAAAAAAAAAAACCTCCTCCTTTTTGGAACTCGGTTAAAAAAATAAAAATGAGTATTTTTTCTTCCACAAATAACACCTTAAAATTCGAAAAAAAAATTATGATGTAGGACAATGTTCATTTGTGGGAGACTGGTGCCTAAACTAAGCCTTGACTTGTATTTCAGGACACCAAGGACCAGAGAGTGGCAAAAATATCATCAAAAACATTATTAAATAAAGAAAATGCAAAAGTTACATTTTCATGTTATAGGGCAAACTATTTGTTGGAAGAGAATAATAATAAAATCTTAAATTTGTATGAATTTTAGGAAGTGGGAGTTCAGGTGCTTGTGGGGTGTGGGTGAGGGTTGTGATGCGTTTTGTGTTTGTCTGTGTGTGTGTGTAGTGTTGTGAGGGTGAGAGGGTATGTGAGTGGGTTCATGAGACGAATGGTTCCAATTACGTTTTTATGACTAGTATGAAAGTTTCCTTGAGTACGTATGTGCACGATTGCTGCATTAGCATAATCAGCCTATAATGATTCCACTGCTGGGACACAAGCCTCCTCTCTTCGATAGCGTCGACGCGTCATATTCGTGAACGGGCTCCGTCAGTTGAGACTGGTCTTCTCTTATCTGCCAGGGCTTATTTGTAATATTTTAATGTTATATTTTGTATTGTTTTTTTAAATAAGTAAGTAATTTAATGTTTTACATTGTTCTCACATATACAAGCAACACAAACAATGTACTTACCCAAGATTTTGTAATATCTTAATTTAAAAGAGTGTTCTTGGAGTTTCTTGCCTGTTCTTCTCCATAGAGATCTACGTTGTGGAATGGCCAAATAGCTTCAACTTTCTGACTAACTGACCGACTCTTTGACAATTCAAAAGTGCCTGTAATAGGTTTAATTGAAATAAATGTTTTGAGTTTGAGAGGGATTGGGCACGCGGGCAGTGTGGGTTGGTAAATGTCTGAAATGTCTTCAATTTTTTCGTTTTAGGACATGGGCCGGTCTTCTCACGATGTTTCCTTCATCGTTTTGAGAGCAGTGGTGATGAATTAATTTACACAAAGTAACGGGCCTGCTTGTACGAACCCACGACCTACAACTCGTAATTCGAGGCCGTTACTACTGGGCCACTACTGCTCTTTATCACTAGGCCACTATTGCTTGAGTACTGACGTCATCATATCGTCCGCAGCTGCAGATATGCGAGACCGATGGTATCGAAGAGCTGAGCGACGAAGAGTCACCGACTGGAGGACGCCGCCGCCTCGTTGTTGTCAAGACTTTGTGGCGCGGCTGCCATAACGAAGTGAAGTGAGTATACTTACCAACACTTTTCTTAAAGAGTCATGCCGAGTGCCACTGGCACTTGTTAGTAGGTACCTGTCTACATGGTGTTCCACTAAACCAATACACAAATTATTATTTATCCACAAAATATTTCAGGCCAATTTTTTTTATTTTTTAGCAATTATAGTAAAGTTACAAATACCTACTTACATAGCCTGATCATTAAACTTAATAAAAAGTTGTGAATTTCAAGTTCTAGCATGTTTAAAATAGCCCCAAAAACACTTGAAACTTTAAAACGTAAAGTAAACAATACCATTCCAATCTCACGAAATAACTAAATAAAAGTGTTAACAATTTTATATTTGTTTCGGTTCCCTCGACTACTACTTGAAACTTCTTAAGATCTTGAAACAAAGTTCATAAGCATAGATAGGTACTTACTGATGCGTTGCTAGAAAATGTACTAAAAATACTTCGATTTCAGAAAACATGGTTATTTTTCCATACATGGTTATTTTTATCCTATTACGGCAAAGCCGAAACAGGGTTATGATTTTAATAGGCTATATAAGTATGTACCTAAGTATGTTCATCTTTTCCCTTTTAACTACTAAACTTCGAGTCGTATTTTGGCAAACGAGGTATGGTTGGAACCGTCATATTGTTTCGCGTATAAGCCATAGGTAATGACGTCACATAAAATCCAATATGTCAGCCTATAACGGAGGTTAAGTGTTACCGAAAAAAAACAAACATTCGATTAATATATCATGTTTGGTGAAAATATTTCAATAACTATTAAATATTCTTAAATAAACCCCAAAGAAGAATAAAATAATCATGTTTCAATCTAAATGTTTTCAATAACACCAAAACCCCTTCTAAAATATTATGTAAACTGCTTAACAAATCATTGGTATCAAATTCTATTTAGGTTAGGGTAGGTAGCCTAACCCCTTCCCCCTCATTCCAAAACAAGGTTTATCTTCAGACCCAGGTTTAAAACATGGAGCCATTATTGAATTTCGAACTTTATCCCGACTATGGTAAAGTTCCTAAACACAAAACTGACAACTTAGTACCGAACTAAGTTTTCAGTTTTGTATAAAGAACGGTATTTCAATCACAGTTACGTTCTTATTACAAAAACTAGCTCCATGGTTTAAGCCATGTCAAAATATAAATCTTGTTTTGTAATAAGGCGGCTTGGGTCCAGGGAAGGCGGACTGGGTCCAGGGACGGCGGACTTGGGGACGTCGGCCGCCCCCTATCAGATTGGACCCGAGGTGGCGTGAGAACACTACGCGCCTCTATCAGACGTCGCGGGGGGGGGGGGTCAGACACCTCACCCCCCCCCCCCCCCAGACTTGAGGTGGGCCGCAGAGGCGGGCCGGCACTAGCCGGGGATCACGGAAGTAATAATAGATCCCAAGATCCCCGGTGCAAGTGTGAGAGGGGAACACTGGGGTGGTTTTTAGTCAGTAAGAGTCTGACAGACCCCTCCGCCCGCCGCAGGGCGGAGGACTTCCATGAGGATTTTCCATACCGTGAACAAAAAAAAAAAAAAAGGTAGCTTAACCCCAAAATAATTGAAATAAAAAATAAAGTTAAAAACTAAAACCTAACTACGACAAAAACGCCAACTAATTAAAAATGTATAAACAAGACGTCGTAAATAACATCGGTTACGGTTTTGGTATAGCCGGAGTCACACGTAATCTGTCACAGATCCCCGAAACGATCAATCGCAATTGATCAATTGCCATCAATTTAGATTGTAGTAATATTGTCAATCGCTTCAATTGCATTTCATCATCATCATTTCAGCCGAAAGACGTCCACTGTTGGACATAGGCCTCCCCCAAGAGGGGGATTTGCACTTGGTAGACGATAAATTTGCGCATCAATGTGTATCAATCGCCTAAAAATTGACAATTGCAATTGATCGTTTCGGGGAAACCTTAAGATTTTTGCCATAGTTACATGACATATTTAATCATTATGAGTCCGGTTATACGAAAACCGAATGCGATGTTATTTTGCTACTACGTCTTGTTTATACCTTTTTAGTTGGCGTTTTTGTCGTAGTTTTAGATTTCAAATTTATTCTTTTCTATACCTACAACATTTTGAACAATTTACATTTCCTTAGCGAGAACTTTTAATAATGATTCATTCGATTCTCAAAAAATAAAACTGTAATAAACAATGTTATATTTGATTCGAGAAACCTCCTCTGCTTCAAACTTTTAAAAAAACATTTTTTACATCACGAACGCGCATTATCATTGCAATTAATACTTTCAAGGGCCGATTAAAATAAATTAAAAAAATCAATCAAATCAATCAATCATTAATTAATTAAATTCCTCAGATAATTTTTATTGATTTGAGGAAATCAAAATTGTGGTCTGACAGGTTTTGTATAGAACGTAATGTCTAACCGCTATATTATTTAATTAGATAAAAGTTATCTGACGATTGAAATTCAGCCCTAAAACAATGTCATAAGAGTCACATAAGTATGACGTGCAAGGACTGTCCTATACTTACAAAAGATACGTCGCAATAAAGTGTACTCAAAAGATACTTTTGTTCTAGAGCGGCATTTGCCCGCGAAGCTACCTGGGGCGCCGGTTTGAAGCACCCACAACTAGCCAGGGTACTCGGTTTGAGCCTACTCGAACCCCCGTGCGCAGCCCTAGATCGCGGGGATGCCGCCCCTCTCCCTACGATGCTGCGGAGTCAGAGAAAATTGAAGTAAGTCTTTGTATCGAGGTACAGATAGTTTATTTTGTTTATGTAGCTTGATGACTTTCATTGTGATACTATTGTTTCAATTAAGTATATGGTTGATCAATCCACCCGAAAGACGTCCACTGCTGGGCACCGGCCTCCCCCAAGCGTGGCGACATAATCGCCACGCTTGGCAGGCAGGTTGGCGATCGCAGTATGGTGTTAAAATGCATAGAGAACGCTGCTGCCCATTCTTTAGTAAGCACTTTTAATCCCGATAGTACATTCCCGTGGGATATTTCCGACATCCACGTGTACGAATCCGCGGGCAAAAGCTAGTGAAAGGATAAATAAATCTACATTATTAACCGTGTGGAGCTAGACTCGGTACTATAAAAAAAAAATTGTTGCAGCTATTCGAGTTTGATTCACATATGCTGTCAGATAGCAGCCGGCATGAAATATCTGGAATCATTCGAATTAGTACACCGCGATCTTGCAGCCAGGTAAGTTGTATTTATTTATGCAACACTTTAATAATAACATAACATAATATCACTCACGCCTGTACTCCCCGATGGGTTAGGCAGGGTGAACCTATAGTGCACCCACATTACGCCAGTTATGTTTAAGACGCAGATATATGCCAGTGACTTTGAGTGGTTAGCTTGCGTGTTCTGTACTGAGCTCACGCAACGCGTCGTACGTTCAGCCAGTAATAGGACTCGCCCATCAAGGAGCTCTGTCCCCAATTTGACGCAATATTAATTTATTAAACACAAAACAAAAGGTATTTTAATAAAACGCGTATACTAAAAGATCAATTATTAAATTATCTTTAAATTGGTGTAGGTTTCAGAAAAATACGCTTGGTAAATTTTGCGCCATTCTCATTTTTTTATCCGCGTTAGACATAACTTTACAAATTAATTTCACTATGTAATTATAAATTTTATTATAGACATAATCTAAAGTATTCACATATTAAGTTATTGAGAAAATGCTCTAAATTAACATATATTTTTTTCAAATCATTAACACTACTCGTTTAGACGTGATCTTCAGTATAAAATCATTAAAAGTCGGATATCGTCGCCTGAAGTCCCAGGGGCGAGTCTATTGCCAACAAACGGGCACAAACAAAACCAGACTTCGGGCTACTACTGAGAAATTCCTGTTGGAAAAACCCAATAACACTTTGTTCACCTGGGAAAAGTAATTTTAATAATTATCTTTATCGAGATACATACAGGGTGTAAAAAGACTCATCACAAAGCCATCGTAATAATTATAACATCCTGTACAACAAACTAAGTAACATTGTATACAAAAATAATTGCTGGAAACCAACCTTAATTGTAGGTGTAAAAAATTGCGGTTTACGGTAGCGTGCAATGTAACGCACGCAAAACGTTGTCCTCGTGCGGGTTGTGTGGGTTGTTTTAACTACCAAACTGAATTTCGACAAACCGTAATACGACAACATTTTATTTCGATAATATGGACAAATCGACGTGATTCATCTGAGACACAGAGCATTGTGTCTCAGATGTATCTACACACAATCTAGTCTAGACCAAATCAAATGCATGCCAGGCAAAATATGGACTGTACATATACCACCATCTCTTACAACTGGTAATACCTATATTTTATGCAAATAAATGATTCTTATACTTATTATTAAACTGGTTGCTATTTTAACTGCATTTTTTTTTATGACATTTATTTTACATTCTGTATTAGGATTACCTTAACTCACACACTGATATAATTTTTTTTAGGAAAACTTTTTTTTTTATAATGTTTTTAAATATGTGAGCACCATGTATCTATCACATAATTAATTTAACTGTCATTGCTTCATTATTAATTATTTTTACCCATTGTGGTATAGTAATTTTATTCTTGGTGCATTGTCTTCACATATAATTATATAATTGATGTAGTTGTGGTTGTTGATTGTTTTGTTTTTTTTTATACAAAATATTATAAATATTTTAAAAGAGTAACGGTGGAGTTTCTTGCCCATTCTTCTCCATATGAAGCTACCTTTTGGAAGGGGCGACTAGAATCACTTCTATTTTCAAATTTTGACGTTCAAACTATTTGAAATAAATAATTTGACTTTGACTTTATCTCTTCGATTTAATATAGGTTACCGTCGAAGTACGTTGAAATTGACTCATGACGTAAGTACTAACATTGTTGTCGAAGAAGTATATCGTCGAAGTCGGATCGTTTCCTAGTTAAGTCATGTCGAAGAAACGCTTTGTTGGAGTACAGTAGTGTCGGACTTAAGGTATTTCGAACTAAAGTATTGTCGAAATGAACACGTATCGGAGTTCCATGTTGTCGAAATAAAATCTTGTCGTATTACGGTTTGCCGAAATTCAGTTTGGTAGTCGGAAAGAACAGCCGGCTCTCGGCTTCGTAAATCGTCTTTTTACTCGAACAGCGTTCTTAGCTGCCCACAATATTGCGAGCCCATACAAGGTTGTATCTTAAGTTCTGGGACAAAATATTTATACTATTACATTTTTTATTAATTCCGCACGGGTTGTTTGGTCCGTGGATGGGTGACCATCTTTACATACCAAGACCCCTCAGTGCCTCGGAAAGCACGTTAAGCCGTTGGTCCCGGCTGTAATTTGTAGATCTTTGACAGTTGTTATCTACGGGTCGTTAGAAGCCCTGAAATCTGACAACCAGTCTTACCAAGGGGTATCGTGTTACCCAGTAACAGTGGAGGTCAGATAGGCCGCTCCATGTTAAATACTGGTATTCAGTTGCATCTGGTTAGATTGGAAGCCGACCCCATCATAGTTGGGAAAAGGCTGGCAGATGATGATGATTTTTCTTCTTAATTTAAAGTAAAGCCTTAAGAAATTTTAATTTTTAGCGGTTTTTGAAAATAGATGAATTACATCATTTTTTTTTCACTTACGATATATAACAGTGGCAAATATGTAATAGTTTAATAACAGAAGTCACTTCACACTTGTTTCTTTTTAATCAAAATGAGGATGGCCCAGCCGCATTGCGGATTCTGTCATTAAACCAGGGCAATTTTTTTTTTTTAATGCTTTATCCTTGTAACATCATAATCTGGAACTACTGCGCTGACTCCGAATTTTCACGATGCGATGCTTAGTTAGTTAGTTCTGTGACAAGCTAACGAATACTAGGTATGTTTATGAATGATCATGTTTTTTCTTTAAGTAATTTGACTACGGGCACTAAATTTTAGATTATTTACTACCTAATAAGGAATAGTTATTTCATAAACAAATAAATCGTACTTCAAGGGCAAAAATAAACTCTTTCCCTAGACAACCCTTATCGCTGGGTCTTGAATGTGATCCTCGAGTCTAGGATTTCTCTATCAGTTTCGCAGCAGCCCTGTTCTGGATTCAACTAAATTTAAATCTAATTCAATTCAATTCAAGTCTTTATTGCATTTATCTCATGTGTATACAAGATCTTAAAACTAGTTACAAAGTTCACATGGACAGCGAGGTCGGGCAAAACAATTTTACACAATATTGGAATTGAGATTGGATTTGAGCCCATAGCAGCCCTAGTTTGGATTTGATAGCAATAGGCTCGCCCCCTCGAAATATGGGTGCACTAAACTACCATGCAATTGTCTCGTACCTCCGGGGAATACCTACACGTGCACTTTTTCTAATTAGTGATATTGTTACAGGAACGTTACAGTGACTGAAGACCTCTATGTTAAAGTATCTGACTACGCAATGTTCTGTGAGGAGTTCGTCAGCGATTACCACGTCATGGCTGACGGCTCCCGACTGCCTCTACGCTGGATGGCCTGGGAAAGCTTGCTTATGGTTAGTATCAAGATCTTCATACAAGCCGATAGACATCCACTACATGATAGGCCTCCCCAAGCATCGCCATAACAACCAGTTCTACGCTACTTTCATCTGCGGAATTTCTGAAATTTTGACTGTCCACCTTATTACGGCCAATTCACGCAGCACCTTCCAATACACTGTCGCCACTAGAGATTATTTGCCCCAGGCGCAGGACAGCGGAGGCGGAGCGGAGGGCATTACCTTATAGTTGGAACAAAATACATTATGAACTTTTCCCTAATTTTAGCTCACATCGACATTTTTGTTAACAGGGCATGTGTTCGCCCGCAAGCGATGTCTGGTCTTTCGGAGTCACCGTTTGGGAAGTCCTTACCTACTGCTTGGCCAAGCCCTTCGAAGAGATGAATGATGACCAGGTAAGCATTATTAACCAGCTATAGGCATGTTGTAGCTGTAACACAAGGAGGGCAGATGTATTTGGGTGAAGTCCGCCTCACACAAAAAAATGTCGCCTTCTTGTTGTCCTTGCTAACATCATCTGTTCATCAAAATTTATTATGATAATCTCCAGAATATCATAATAAATTTTAGATGATGATGTTTTGAAGTCAAGGAACGGGTTGGTTTTGGAAGCCAGAACTTGGGTTTAGTAGGCTTTTTGGAGAAGGTTTTTTTATATTAAATTCGAACTAAATTGCAGAGTAAAGACAGGTGTTTCAACAAGGATCATTGTTTAATCAGGTAGTGGCCAACGCCAGTGAATGGCGCAGTGGGGGTCGTGGAGCGCGCGTGCCTGCCGCGCCGCCGCCGCGCTGCCGCCGCGAGCTATACGATCTTATGCACGAGTGCTGGCGCCGCGAGCCGATGCAGCGCCCGCGCTTCCACGACCTGCACCGCTTTCTCGAGCGCATGACCCACGGATACAAGCCGCCCAACAACCGCTGATATACCACGAATTACAACGACATCACCATCAGTAATCATCATCACAACGTCGACCAGGTTCGTCCTTCTTTCTCATCCGCGAAAACGTCGAAACGAGCTTCTAAAATTCCACTATGTATACATGTTATAGAATTAAGAACAATAGTATATCCCAGCTTTCATCTGTCACACCTGTGTTTACAGAACAGACTGCGTAGACGATACGATAGGAATCAAGCAGTATTAAATCAGTATTACATTTAAGGCATTTTATTAGATTCTAAGATTGTACATACGTCCTAGAGTCTAGGACCTAGGCAATGTACCGCTTTGCAACCTTTCGCATACTCCGTGACGTCGGTCATTGTAGAGACCTCGTCACAAGTTCTCGGACTAGCCACGCCCAATAAGGGACTTTATTTCAATGATCTCAAAAAACAACGATAGGACCGATGTTTTATATCGGATATCGATGTTTTACATCTAGAAATAGATTTCTGATTCGCGCTAACGGTAGGCATTTAGGTAAATAGTCAAAATTTAAGGAATGCGACCGCGATGCAGAAATGTATTTTTAGCCAAGGTAACGAAGTTTCTGCCAAAATTATTGTTCGCAACCATTCTAGTCATTTAATCACTGTATGTATAACAGCACGATAATGTTGGTAGGGGCGTCGCGACCGCGTAACACTTCACGCTATCCCCAGCGCCCTTCGCCTAGCGCTCCCATGATCTTCCACTATCACCGCCTGTATGGCAAACCCCTTCAGACCACTACTTCAATATGCGACAGAAACTTGTATTTTAATCAAAGCACTGTGATGTATTTTATTACCAGCACTTGTCAGTTTAAACGTTGGAATGTGTGGGTCGTTGCTGTCGCGCATACTGAAGCAGTAGTTTTCTAGAGCAGAGGCTGACTATGCGCTGAATTTATGCTTCTACATGATTAAGAATTACGTATATAATTTGTGCCTGGTCCATATAATCCCCCAGACACAATATAATTTCGGCATGATGTGTTGCTAAACACAACTCGTGGGCAGCCTCTGCGCTATAGTATATCCAAAGTCTAACTCCTATTTTTTTAACCTGTTTTAAATGTTAAGGTTGTATACTTCAGGAGGTGGGTAGGACCTCCAGGGCAATATTGGCCCCCTGTGCTTCTTGTTTTCTTCGTAATGCACATGATAATATGTCGAGGTCACACTGCCTCCGTAAATATCGATGTAACAAAGCGAACTTTATGAGAGAGAGTTAAGTATGTATTTTAGTATCGTGAATACGGTCTTCTTTCGACCGGAGTGAAGGGCCAATAAAATTGATTCAATTGAAATTGAATTTTTCTATTTGCTTTGAACTCAATATTTTCGGAAGCGGCATGTGATCTTAGGTCACAAGGTTTACAAAAGCCGAATTACTCGTGTAACTAACTCTAGTATCTGATCTTGCCCTGTGGCCCCATTATATAGGTATGATATAGATATTAAGAATACACATATTATTCAGTCAATGTTTCAACGTCACCATGTACTACACACACTATTATATCGTATATTTGTAAGAACTAGTCATTCCCTCGTTTCACCTCAAATTAATCGAAAACAGCACCTCACTTAATATCAATAGAACGTATTACCTACTGCCCTAAGCACAGTACACTAACAAAGTATCGTATCGCGTTAGGTTTAAATGGTGTATGCCACACGAAAAACCTACAATAATCCAGTCTATCAGTTTCTTATGAGCTAAGACACTTTCTACAAACAGTTAACGCCAGAGAATATGTCATGTCACGTGGACGATCCGCTTCGAACAACCAGCGAATATCCTGGAGCGCTGCATTAAATGTGATGCTGTTTCGAAAACGATAGACAATAGCAAGCATGTAGCGTCAACAAGATCCACGTTTGTCGTGCAATATCTGCACGACAAACGTGTAACGGTCTAACCGTTACACGATCTTTTGTACTTGTAGATACGTTCTGGGCTGACACAATTTAGATAAAACACACAAATTATATTTAATAAACGCATTCCACAAAATATTATAAAATAATTATACTCATTGCAGCTTATTTTAATAAAAAAGGAATCTCCATTTTTCATTAACCAGCTTTTGGTCAAAATGTTAGTTTGAAGTCAATCCTGCGATATACACACTCATATAGTTTCGGATCAGGGCAATCCGGGCTCCGACACGCTAAGGTCTTAATAAAAAAATATATACCAGCGACTTGTTTCCGTCACTGACGGAACCCTGAGCCCGCAGGGCATGCTACCCGGGTAGGCTATGGATTTGAAATGTTTGCATAAACTGAGTGGTCCCAGAAACCATAGTACAAGCTATGGTCTAGTATTACAATGCTTATCAACTGCATTTGAGCCTTACGGACCACTCTATTTAGAAACTCATATTGAAGAAAATACCGAACGATTAGAACGAGACGCCCATCCGCCATCCGTCGCGGATGATCAACGTGGCAAACTTTGTGGCCTCACAGAAAAATCAAGCATGTTTGTATGGAATGACTCTATACTATACTTACCCACATTTACGCTTGTTTTCAGCGTTAAGTTTTGTAGGAAGTATATCTTGGGAATTTGAACATCTACTTCTGACCGTGCACAACACACACATACATTATCTTCAAGGTGCCACCTCGAAGGTGCCTGATTTTGCTGACATCCAGTATACATACAAACATCCAGGGTAATGAGAGGGATAGTTTACATAATCCTAATGTGTTTACATACTTCGATGAATGTGGATGAATGTGCTTGCTGTTCCTTCAATTACCTGTTAAGTTATATATTCAATGTGTACTCTGGTTGTTCCCTTGAGCTAGCGTCCAGACAGAGAGGTGTATACAGTATAGTTTTTCTGGGATCAGTGTTGAACAGTATCGCTTAATTTAAGGTAGCTTTAGGTAGGGTTAGTTAATTATAACTAGACTAGTTTAGTTAGGGCAACGCGCTTAATGTAACTAGTACATTGAAGCGTATCTCTTATTATTTCCTTACCTTTGATTTTACCCGGTCTTTAGTTTTTTTGTATGAAATTATAATTTTGTAGTTTAGACTAGTATGTAAGTAGTTAGGCCGAGATCTATCCGCTTTACTTAGCACGTACTTTGGTTACCCGTTATTGCTATCACTTTCGCACTACTATCAACCTACAAGTGCAGAATAGAAACGGAGACATGTATGCTAAAGCACGTGTTATGTGACTTGTATAGATTTGGACCTTAGAGTCAAGTATTTTAATTTTGATGCAATTTGCAAAATTATAGTTTCGCTTTCCCTCTCTAATCTAAAATTTAATGACATCTTGATGCGTATTAATAAATAAGTTGTTGTACAGGGATCTTAAACAATCTTCCTCTTCTTCTTACTGTCCCATATTACTTGAAGTCTTAAAACATAACTTCAGACTTTTATGGAACTTCTTTTAACTTGATTTCCAAATTTTAACACTATTAACTGGTTTCGAAACGGAAAATGAACACGAAAATTAGCTAACAAACTGTCAAATTCCTGGTGTGGCTATGATTGGCTGACTGTAACAACAACAAAAGCCAATCAAATCACGTGACATGAGTATGTTGAAAGAAGGAGGTAGGTTTTTCTTGACTAGGTACTTACAATCATTCGCACCTATATTCCATTTGAAATAAGAGACTGTTATTTTCAGAAAATTAATTATTCTTATTCTGTGCACTTTCAATTGGTTTGTATCCACCCCATATCCCCAACATATTCACTAATACGCATACCTATTTCGATACTGATCCCCAAGTTAAAATCGCCCTATTATAATAAAGTAAGACAAATATTCACGACTTTTAGTTCCACGATTGCGAATCTGTGAACCATGTGCTTTTTATGGATATCATTTTGTTGTTATTTTAAAAGACTATGATTTAATACACTTGCGTGCATTCTTTTAAATAGCAATACATTGATATACCGGTAATATACTGGTTATTAGCAATAGTGGAATCTATGTGATTATATATAAGAAGATTTTAATAGTAATAAGAGAGATATATAAATTGTTATAAATATGAGGATTAATACAGTGATAACGTTTTGGTACATTGCAGTCACTTACAAATAAGTATAAGGTTTTGTAGCTGTATTATTTCAGTGCGATTGAAGTTGAAATATACTCTCCCACTTAGAACTGTAGTGGTTAGAATTAGATTTAGTGAATTTAGGAATATCATATTTAACTGATAAAACCACTAAACGACAGTAAGGACAAAAAATTTGTTACAAAAACATCAAAAAAAATTTTTTTTGTGCACTTATTTTTAATGACTAATTTCCGTAATTAATTGTGAAAAACCAGTCAAGTGCGTGTCGGACCACGCACAATGAAGGGTTCCGTAGTTAGGATGAATTTATCCCAAAAACAAACTTAACATTGTAGTTGAAAAACATGCTCTCCCATACATCGATATACGTTACGGTCAATTCTTCAACAGCAAATTTAAGTTGGTCGACTATTACTCGTAACTTGTAAACCCTACTTAGCTGTGATAGTTTTCCTTTTAATTTCATTATATATACTACTGCCATGAATTTTTTCACCTATCCAAAACCAACCATTTAGCTGGCAGGAGAGGGGGGGGACACTTGCCTCTAACAAAAAATAGCACTTTAACGCTTAATGTTACGCAATCGGATCTCAGAATTGAAAAATGTTTTTCAGAGACTCACAATATTTTTAAACGGCCTATCCAACGATATCCCACACCATGTATAGGACGAGAAAAAAAAATTTCATCCCCGTTTTACGTGCAAGGGAGGTACCCTAAAAAAAATGTTTTTCATGGTTTTATTTTACGACTCTTTCGGTGCGATTAATATGTACACCCATGCCAAATTACAGCTTTCTAGGACTAAACGTCACTGAGTTAAGCCGGGGACAGACGGACGGATGGACGGACGGACAGACAGACAGACAAACAGACAGACGGACATGGCGAAATTATAAGGGTTCCTTGTTTACTACGGAACCCTAACAATAAAAAAAGAATAGAAACTTTAATTACTTACCAAATAAATTAAACAGCAGATACAGTAAGTCAATAAATGAAACAAAAAAGAATTTAATTCCAACTTTGCAAGTAATGTTTACACAAATAAGTAGTAGTTTTATGCATGTTTCCGTTGTTTTTCTCGTGGTTTAATCAGTGTATCTATCACATTTTTTTTTTTGTATAAAAAAGGACTGAAATTTACCAAAATAATGATTTTACTACTTGTACATACTATATTTGCAGTAGACAGAAACGCCCTGCAAAAAAATCGTATTACTGTATTTTTCGTTGTGTTTTTGTAGTTTCGCTAGACATATCGTTATAAGGTTTAGGTGCGTTTCACCTTAAGCAGTTCGCTCCAACACCATCGGCGCTTACACCTGAAGGAGGAGAATTTAGCCCAACAACATCTGGGTCAAACTTCCAGCCAAGATCTTCTAAGACCTAACACCTAACACATTATCCTGCGCCTTTATCAGGCTAAGAGGGAGACAAACTTCAATTTAAAATTGGATGTTAAATTAAGATCGCACTGTGGTCATTGAATCAATAATAATTGTGACGATTAACTATGTGAGCACGTCAAGACACATGTGCATCCAATATAGGTAATGAGACGAAGTCTAACTAAATATAGTTAGACAGGTTGCCACAGTTACTTTGAGCATTCCTCATTAAAACCTGCTTGCAGGCTCTAACAGCCTGACAGCCTCGACTTGGACCTAACCGTCAAGTTTGCTTTGAGTTGATTGGTCCAAGCTGGTTTGCAGAAATCAGTGGCCTTTTACTCACAATAATTTGTCACCTCTAACTGAACATGACTGGCCCTTCCTGCTCTTCCCCGATACCCATTCACAAGAGATGATAAGCAGAACCAGAAGGCAAATGACGTCGTTACTGCATGGCCAAGGAAATAATGCTTCATCCATACACAGCCTCCATAGCATTATAACGAGCCCCGAGCTTAATAATACCTAATAACCGGACCAAACAGGTTAATAAATTTCCAAAATAAAAATAAAAAATACAAAAATGATGTGACTTGGTGTTTTATTCCCGGACTTTATAAATAATTACAGTTTTTATTACCTACGTTTCGTGGATCACTAAACAGAAAAAAAATATATTATTACTTCATTTAGGCGCGTTCACAGGTACTGTGACTGGCACAAATGGTTTAGCGCCGCGAAAACTGTACTTTCATAGTCACACAGACTTAATGTTTCAATTATTTGAAGTATTCTCACAATTAGATAAGGAATTGACAAAAGAGGGTTATTTTCATGCACGGATCCTTAACTCTAAGAACACCCGAGATCGAAGGTGACACTGTAAGCTTGAAATCAATTCTATCAGATCTCGACGTCCATATAAAATTGGGTGTTAAGATCGATAACTGTTGTCACCTTAATAAATTAGTCTGAATGTGACCCCATCACATTCCGGCACCATTCCACTGGGTCGCTTATTATAAACAGTGTTCGATCTCTGAAAATACATGCATCCAAGAAGTGAGTTTTTCTTCGTACTCGTGTTCTTCCACCTGCACAATGAATGACGAGCATAAACAGAACGCTGCAAGTGTCGTTACTTCGAGAATAACTCATTCACACCCTCCACTAGGAGGATAATAAGCAGAGTGCTGCTCGCGTAACGCAAAAGTTAAGCAATTTTAGAAACATTTCTTTCCTGCATTCCGGCACATAATAATAGCATTTTAACGAACTTATTGTAAGACAAAATGTTGACAGTCCCGTATTCTAAAAAATATACACGTTTCTGTTTTGTTTTGAGTAGTCAAAAAATATACTGTGCTTAATCTTTTTATCCCCTGACTGTATATGGAAAGTTATATTTCTTGTTTTGTTACGTAGATCGCTAGGCAAAGGATGTAATAAATATAAGGAGAGAAATATAAAACACAAGAGCTTTCATCTGGCTGTGGAGACCTGAAACCAGCACCACCAGCATTATACCTACTTCTGTCATGCATGGTCGGTCATTTTTTTACATACAAAAGTTGCCACAATTACTTTGAGCATCCCTCACAAGAAACTGCTTACAGGCTCTAGCCGCCTAAGATCCTTGAGTTAGACCTAAACCTCAACTTTACTTAAAGTCGATGGTCCGAGTTGATCGCAGGAATAGGTGGGCTTTCACGAGCAAGAAAGATCTTTCGTTTCTTTAGACTAAACAGAAGAAACTCTTAGAAGAAGAACAGAAGAAGAAAGTTAATGTCGTTACTTCATGGCCAAGCAGAGAATAGCTCATCCGCAGCTTCGACACCCAGAGATTGCAGTACCTAATAGTAGAGCTCTTAGTAGCAAAGCTCGTCCGGAGAAGTTCTATCATCATTATCAGCCGCCAAGCAGCGCTGCTGTTTCTGGTGTGAGGGGTGTGGGTCCGGTATAATGCAGGATGCAAACACATGAGACATTCCAACTTTGTCTTTATGATGGCAATGCCTATAGAAAATACCAGCTTCCAAATTTAAGAGGCATTGCAGATGTCTACTGGTGGTGGTGTCCACCTACCATCAGAGTTTTTTTGTACTCCAATAATATATAATAAGAACAAAAATTTACAAAAATCCAAAAATATGTTTTAAGTAGATATAATATATCCCTTGTTATTCTCACATAGATTCACAAAGCAATTAGTTAAGTTTAGGTAAGTTCGCAGTAAGAATTTAGCTCTAGCGGTACCGGAGCCTGCAGAACCTGGCCGCTGAGGCTTGAGACCAACGCCGTCAACAGCAAATCACACTGCCCCAATAAAAACATAAACCCCTGCTTCGGTGCCCAGTTTAGGCTTAAAAATTAGTTTATAGAACCAAGTTAACCATACCTAAAGTAGTACAGTTACAGCAGATAGAATAACCGGTCTTGTTCATTTACAAAACCATATTTCAACAGTAACTGCACGCATTTGAGTTCATTAGTATATTAGTTTCAGTGCGTTTGTTCTATTGGTTAGGTACATACCTAAAATTGTAATGTTATTATTCGTGTTTCATGTTCGTCTGTCAATTGTACTTAAATGATTTAAGTTATATTATAGTACCTCATTGGCGTTCGAAATCGTCGCATTGGTGTTTATTTATAAGCATTTATGTATAAGCTCAGGAGGGAATCGCCACCACATTATTATAATAATAATAATGTATGTGGTGGACGAAAGAAAAAATGGATCCTATGCACCTCTCTATCGGTCACTAGCTCTGTCGGTTCCAACGTATTTCACATAAACCATATCTAAATATTTTAAAGAAAACAGGTAGCTAAGGAGAACCTTTAATTATTATAACTAAGTGTAAGTTCCTACGGAACTGATTTGCATTCTATAGAGTAAAATAGAAATAATAATTATTTAACCAGTAATATTATTAACACGTCAAACTTTAGGTTGATGTCATTTCTGTGGGTTGATTACAACGAAAGTTACATTTAGAAAAAAGAAAAGAAAGAAAATTCGTTTATTATTCGTCGTTTTTATTTATTTATTAGCAACAAGCAAACGGCGATGCGTTCGCGTTTAGAAACTGGTTTTCATATTGTATCATCTACACAGCAAAACACTAGGTACACAGACGTATTAGTATACAACATTATTAATATCAATCATTATATAGGTTAATAAATAACAATGTAACAGGTAATGTTATCTGATGGGCTGGTCAAACAGATCTGAATTCCGCGGGAATCTAATGTAATTAGGCAAGCGCTTTTGGGCCACTTGCGGGATCTTACTTTCAATAGCTGCTGTATACAATCTAATCCCAGAGTCAGTGAAGACTTGCACTTACCATCTAAAGCAAATTCTCTTATGTACAAGGCTGCTGCCACTATTATTGGGAGAGTCCTGAATCCCGCGCCATATTCCGTTCAGATTGACCACATCTGGAATACGACTGATACCCAGTTTCTTCAAGATACCAATTTCAGTGTTGTACTAAATGTTCGATGTTAATTTTAAAAATAATTCTACGTGTAATAGTAGTCGTAACATTTTATGAACTGTTCAGTGTATTCTTACAATATTAATGAATGTAACAAATAATATGTCCAGTTATCACGCGTTTTATCCAAGTTATTTTATGTGTCATACATCTAATATGTGTCTACATTTAAGATTTTTCAGACAACACTAACTTCATAATCTTTTATATTCGATATAATGTGGTCAATGTTTCGATTTGATATAACCATCTCAAGATTGTCTTTCCTTTCGTCTTCGAAAACAAATATTTCTCATGCGTCTATGAAATATGTTTCCTGTACCTATGCCAGATTTTTATCGATTCAATCAAATCAGATTAATATAAGTAATATATCATTATCCTTGCGTCATATCATCAAACATTCTTATACACGGTCAACGTTTTCGTCATTACTAAGTATTTTCATGTTAAATGTACTAATTTATTCACGTGACGGTAAAGAATAGATAAAGGGGTCCTTTTGGGCACTAAAATATTTTAAAATATTATTCGACGATCAAAATTATTGTGAAAAGACGCGCACTGTGGGTGCAGATCAGAATATTCGGCGTCACTGACGTTCAGTGCTGAACTGTCGTCTCTAATAGTAAAACCACAAGCGCTTCGCTTTCGTAATCAAAATGGTAAATTGTTCTTAAAAAATCTATGATTATAGACCCCTTTGCAAAGCGTTGGGACCAATGTAAACACGGATTAGATCTCTGCCTACATTGGCAATGTTCGTCTGATGAGGCGTAGCCAACTAGCCAGTCATGAAGATTGATGGCATGTACTTTAACTACTTAAATGTCCGTGTAAGTAAGTTCGTGTTTGGACAATATTATTGTCTCTATTATTTAACTATTTGGATCTAGATTAAGTTCAATGTGTTTAAGGAACTTAAGTATATTTGCGTATACCTAATAATTTACCTTTATAATACCTTGATTTTAACGACAGTGTCTAACCAATTTTGGTACTTTTTGATTATGTATTATTTATTCAAATGTGTCATAAATGCGTATTAACCTAATAAATGTCTACTGTTATACCCTTCGTGGTTATACTTACTAGTACTAATTTGAGAGCACTCTGACTGTTGCCCAAGAACATTGGATATATCCTTACTTCAAACATATCTGTTTAATTTAAGTATTTCGATTGCTCAAGTGCTGAACATGCTATCTGTACCCACATTTTGCATTTTATATTAAATAGTTCTGGAGATTGTGCTACACACAATTCTACTTTAGCATATCTGGTTTTTAGTTAGGTACTATTGAATATATATATATAATATATATATAAATATATATTGAACTTTTAAGTTGAACACATATTTTTTTTTAAGTATTTATGAAGTAACCATGGAATGAGTACGTGTTCCTAAACGTTGTAATTATGAGGTACTTATGCACAAGTTGGGAATGTCGAAAAGGCACTTTTGTTTCTATCAAGGTTTCAGACAGCATGTTGTCACTCGACGTATTGGCTACCATATTTTGTAAATCAGTAATCACGTAGGAAAAATAATAAAAGACTTTTAAGGCAAAATGCCTTCTTTTTATGTAATTTTAAATGTTAATAAAAAAAAAGTGTGTTGGTACACATATCAGAATGAATGGTGTTTTATTTACATATCTATAATCCTACACTCATTGAAGCAATTTTGGTGTGGCTTAATTTCAGAAGCAATCATGAATGAAAGTACAGACGCCAGCACATCAAGCTACTACAATCTTTCAAATTTCTTTAAAAGATTTTCAACTTTATCGTGAATGCATAAGGTTCAAGGTTGATTGGGAAAATTTTACAGTTTCGGGTAGCTTGACCCGCTGGCGGCTGTACATAAATTATATTAAACAGTTACAGGGCTTTACTTTGTATGCATTAGCTTTTACAAGATTTTATTTTACTAACAATGTTCGTAGGTTGTCCGCTTAAAAAGGACATGTCTGGGGCAATGGACGAATGTCTAGGTAGTCAAAGCCAATGTTCAGTAATTATTGTTATATTATTATAATAATCGTTTGCAAACTATTATTCGGCCATTGGTTTTTCTAAGTCTGTTTAATAAATCTGACTATCAACAAGCAATTATTTGCAATATCTAAACACAGAACTTGAGACAGTAGCTGTGGAGTTACTCATTATATTTCTACAATTATGCTAATCAGCAGGATTTTAGTAGCAGTGGTCTCATTAAACTATTAGGAGACTTACTACCTCGTTTATTTATAGGAGTATGTATTATACATAGAACGAGACAATAGTTATTACTGTGATAACTCAGTTCTGTTCCATCAAATCTAAGCAATTTTGGTGAAGCAGACTCCTGTCCCTTGAAACACAAGAGTATTATTCGAAGCCATTCACGTTAAAGGTTTAATGAATTATGATTGTAATAGGTAGCTAAATGAATTCACTATGTATACGTTTTTTGGCGAATTTACCTTTCATGGCAACATTAAAATCTATTGATGTCAGCTTCAAATCAGAAATTTCATAGTTGTCATATTTTAATGGCACGACACTTGTCTAGATGCGTCGTTGTAAATAGTTGTCAATTAGTTTGTTTACCTACTGGTTTTAATTATTTTGTGGTGAAAGAACTCGAGGATTGTACGTACCTAATGCAGGTGTGCTGAGATGATCGGGTCTAAAGCAATAATATGGGTTACTGCTAGTATGTGTGATGAGCATCGTATATGATGATGCCAACTACAATAAAGTCAGTTATTCTACGAAGTTCTTCTAAGATTAGAATGTAATAATATTTTTTTTTTATTCAACTACTTACCAAATAAATGTTTTATTTTTGCTTAATCCATAATAGGTAGGAATACGCCGACCAAGATAATAGGACAACATGATGAATACCTTCACAGGTTTTAAATTCTACATTGGCCTTTGAACCTTACATAAAAAAATAAGATATTAGGTAAGTATAGGCAAAGACACTTAATAAATATCTAGTAATATTGAAAATACGATTATTTGTAAGTGACATCACGATTGCAAGCTGTCCCATTAAGTAAGTCTCTGCGATCACTGCATAAAGTAGTGTATTTGGATGAATATCATTTAGGTAAAATTACAATTTAGTGTAGTTTTAGGCAAGTCGTCGTTCAATGTCGTATTTATGACCATGTAATCCTAACATCAGTTTTAAATACTTTATTATAGAATACAAAGTAATAAACTGAAATGCTAGGGATCACTTTATTAATAAAAAAAAATATATGTTTTTAACAAATAATAGGTACTCCGTTTATGTCTGTGCCTGTTGTCAGAACAATTAAAAACAAGTTTTAGATCATTTATTTTGAAGTTCGTTTTCACGAAATGCCTGAACACAAACACAAATGATGATGATGAATTTGTGCGTTACAAATTCATATTTTGAATCAAACATTTTATAAACCTCACTTGTCATTATTTTCATAAGAATACATAACAAAGTTTATAAAACTAAAGCCCTGACGTTGCCGATTCGGCAACGCTGTGCCCAAGCCGTCAGACCCCGGCGTTTCCGATTCGGCAACGGTGACTCATGCTACTAGAGGCTCAAAATACACTTCAAGCCCACTGACGACTTTTGTCAGTGATAAAGCCTCGTATTCACTGGACAATAGTCCCGCGACAGCAGACGCTTGAAACGTCGGCGATGTCGACCAACATCTCTATAAATCTTGCCTCACGACCTTTTTCATAATTTTCGATGTTGCTTGACATGTCGTGCGACATCGCCCGACGTCGCTCGATTTGGGCCACTCTACGGAAACGTGTCGTGGGAAGATTTATCCGTGGGAGACTCTCCGGCCGTGTTCGATGCACGACGCAAAGCGATAGCGCGTTGGTTTGCAGTACAGGGCAACAAACTATATCGTGCATAGTTCATGTTGTACGTACGAGTATCCCTAGGTCACATGTTTTATTTTCTTCATCCAAAAGCGTTGATATAGTTCATTTGCCTTTATAATTGACTAAATATTAGTAGTTAGAACAAAATACATTTTGTCAATCATCAAGAAACACATAATAAGGGAGCAGGATAGAACATGACGTTCTTCTAGATGTCCAATGTGTAGAGGGCTTAATACACAAAGTCAACTACTAGTGCCACTTTTCCCTTAAGTAGCCAATAATGGATCTATTCCGTCATCTTTGAATGTCACATACTGTTTACTGCATAAGTTTATACTGTTTGGTTTATTGTCATGGAGTCTATAAAAACGGAGCCGCCTGCTCTATAAGCAACGATTTTCTGGCGAAACCCAATATTGAAAAACATGTTAGGATTACCTTTTATCTTAATTTAACCAAGATCATCTTTTAAAAATGCCCTTGTGACGGTAAAATATGGAGAACTATCATGTACTAATTACCCATGTTTGCAACATTGAGTTATAATGCAAACCAATAAATGATTTGATTGACAAACGATATTTGTACGAATTTATGCGAAGCCTAAATGCGACACCCAGGTTACATGGAGTCCTGCCATTCTTCTTTCAGTGCGCTTGGCAAATGGGAAAATAAGAAGCTAACATTACTCACGATCTGAAAAATAAACCAAATTATGCATTTTAGGGTTCCATAGCCGAATGGTAAAAACAAACAGATCCCTTATTATTCTTTGTCTTGTCCGTTTGTCAGTCTGTCCGCCCGTCGGTCCGTCCGGATAATTATTACACAGCCATACTATCCAGACTATTTACGCTATATCGATGAAAATTGGAAAGAAGGTGTATTCTGTGTACCGCTAGTTGATGGTGTACTGAAATTACGAAATAGTAGAATATGCACTAAGGGGATAAAGCATTATCTTATGTCGCGGGCCCCGTATTTAATCCCGAGCGTACCGAAGGATTACAAATATCCTGATTGCAGCGAGGGATATTTGGTAGAGGGCTGGTTTGACCCGACCAAGACGAAGGCACCTTTATCCGAGGAGAATACTCTACTTTTCACACCATCTACGAGACAATAAAAATCAATAGTACCTACTAGAATCACAGTATTAATTAAAATTACAATTACAGTTAGTCATCAGTTCAGCCGAAAGACGTCCACGGCTGGACATAGGCCTCCCCCAAAGAGGGGGTTGCCATAATCGCCACGCTTGGCAGGCGGGTTGGCGATCGCAGTATGGTGTTAAAAAGCATAGAGAACGCTGCTGCCCATTCTCCAGTAAGTCCCTTAGTCGCCTTTTACGACACCCACGAGAACTCAAACTCAAACAAAGCATTTATTTCAAATAAACCTATTATAGGCACTTTTGAATTGTCAAGGGGTCAGTCAGTCAGATGAAGCTAGTTGCCCATTCCAAAGCGTAGTAGGTTCCTATGGAGAAGAACGGGCAAGAAACTCCACGGACACTCTTTTAAATCAAAATATTGTTACATAGTATTGGTTACATCATTTATGTTGAAATTATACATGTGAGAACAATGTAGAAAGACGTGCACGTTAAAAGCGTCCGTAATAACAATATAAAAAACAACTAAAATACTAAGTTAAAATAAGCCGTGGCAGCTAAGAAATGACCAGTCCCTACTGACGGCGCCCGTTCACGAACATGACGCATGGATCAGCACCATTTAGCTCAACCATTTTGAAGGGAACTTAATGATCCAACACATACACCACCATCAGCTAGACATTTTAGTGAGCATGACACTCTCAACCGCCATGGCACATTCAAGTCAATAAAAGACGTACTCAGATTATGGTAGGTACATAGTGCTCACACATGTGCTATGCAATTATACAATACTAATAGATTGAATTTGAGAAGAAATGGGATGATGCTATTCTTTACGTCCGGCTACAGTTAGTAGACCGATTAATAGTTAACGATTAATAGAAAACGATTAATAGTTAAATATAATGTTTGATGCATTAGACCAGTTGTGGAAAGACAAAGATTATGTTTTATTCGGTAGGTACATTTATTGAAGTTGAGGTAGAGTTTATTTGGGTATTGCTGTTGAGTAAAGTTTCAGAAACTTGGGCCTGCTGAGAATCCTTTTGGATCGTGAAAGTTTGTAAAAGTGGTGCTTGAGGCAGCGGGCTAGATGAATAGTGTTTTGATGTCAGTGGTTGCGGTGACAAAGGTGTCCAACTGATTATCGACGGTGTTTTTAATTTGATGTTGTCACCATTGCGGCACCTTATTTTATCCTTATTCTGTATAGAATTCTCAATGTAGCCCGCAAAATCGATACTGCATCTGATTTCCAGGCGCCGTGTCCTTTAATCTGGGCCATATCTGCTCCTGAATCCGCCAATAGAGTAGCCGATGTTCTTCTGAAACGTTGGCCCGTGCAGAGCTTGTCATTTGTCTATTACTTACCTACAGGTATTTCTCAATTTCTTTCGACATGGTGCTGATTTTATTTTTTCCAATATGTTGCTTGCCTGAAAATCTAGAGCTTGTAATTTCTCGACAATTCTTACGTATTCTCCACAGACTACGAATTACCGTTCTTTCTTTGTGTTTGTATCTGGCAAATTTACCAGCAACAAAATATTTGACTGCTTTCGATATCTTCAATTTTAATATTTTTAATGTTTAAGAGTTCCGCGACAAGCGCCTTTCTTACCAAAAACCAAGGCTACCCAATAAGCTACCTGTAACAAAAATAGGCAGGTAGGTTTGTTAGTAGGAAGGTAAAGTTACATATAATGCTTTAACATATTAATTAATATGTATTAAAAATTATAGGTAGGTACACTTTCTTTGATCTGATCGACACATACCTAATAGATAACTAGCTTCTGCCCGCGACTTTGTTCGCGTGGAAGTCGTAAGACACCACAATATATACAAATAACAACCTGCATTTTTATAAAAAACTGCCTCGTTGGTCTATTGGTCGCAAGCGCTACTGTTGGGAATGAGGTCCTGGGTTCGATTCCCGGGTCAGGAAAAATGATATTGGGTTTTCCGTCTGGAATTTCTCATTTAAAGTCTGAATTTGTGCTCGCTTAGTGGCAAAAGGCTCGCTCCGTATTCCATGGGAACTAAACATAACTGGCGAAATTACCTAAACGTGGGTGTACTATAGGTAGGTACACCTCTGCCTTACCCTTTGGGTAATACAAACGAAATGCTATGTTATTTTAATCAAATATAAATACATACGTAAACTCACGCCTACTTCCCATGGGGGTAGGCAGAAACTATAGAACGCCACCTGCTACGCTACTTACATACTCCTTTTGCACGCCTGTTCCGAGTACTGCGCACCTGTCCTTTCTGAAGAACATCATCAATTAGGTCACTATATTATATTATGTCCTTCTAGGGCGTCTTGTAAATACCTTTTGTTAGTCGCTTTTCATTAATCCTTTCAACATGACCAAACCATCTAAGCATAATCTTTTAAAATTTTGTCACTACATCTTCTTTTAAACCGCACCGTTGCCTTATCACATAATTTTTCAGCCTATAATTCTTTGTCACGCCACACATGCTTCGCAAGGAACACATTTCCACAGCATTGATTCTACTTTCAAGCTTCATTTGCCACACCCAACATTCACTTCTATAAACATAAGCATGGGTACCAGCAAACCATCGTGAATAGCCAGCCTAGTGGGTCTGAAATGAAGTGAAATCGTTTATTCTGTAAATAATATATTAGAATCACTTTTACACAGCATATAAAAAATAAAAAAAATACCTAGATGTACCGACATTTCCTATCTGACAACCCCTGAGAAGTTATGGCGAAGCAAACTTAGGGTCTCAATCGCAGTATAGCACAATTCACTTTATTTCCCGCATTAACTATTTATAATAAAACTTCCCTGTATATTACGTTTGTATTTATGGTATCAGCAGCCAAAATATACTGAGGCTCAGGACTGGTGACGCGTGATCAAGCGACGCACAGTTGCCCGTGTGAGAAGCAGTTAGTCCTGAGGTCGATTCCGCAGTCTTCAGTAGCAATTTCCCATTGTTTGCGAAGTTTTTCATTTTCAGTGAATTAATGAACGCCTACGTATACTACCTAATGTTACAAATCTGTTACACTGACTGATGCATTCTTACAGATTATTCCTGACGAACGACTATGTCTAACTAAAATAGTATAACAGTAGATTATGCAGAACATATGGCCGATAGGGCCGAATGTTTCTGAAGTGGCGACCGCGTACCCGGAAAACGTATTGTTGGAAGGCCGTAGGAATCCGCTGGATTCGGGAAGCAAAGAACCACTCGAAGTGGCGGTGCTTGGGGGAGGCCTTTGTCCAGCAGTGGATGTCTTTCGGCTGAAATGATGATGATGTAATAAAACTACCAATTAACGATTTTTAGACTTTTTCCTTTACTTGTGCTGTGAGACTATGCTTTTTGCCGAACTTTATGATTCTAGGTCAACGGGAAGTACCCTATAGCTTTTGATTAATTTATTACGAGTATCAAAATATTTTTTAATGCGTTTATTTAGAAGTTTGTTTTTTTTGAGCTCGGGAACCGTAGACCTACGTATTTGAAATTAATTTAAACTTGATACCTCCACGCGTTCCTGAGAAAAAGGGTCTTCACAGACAGACAGACAGTCGGACGGACGGGCAGACAACGAAGTGAGGTAAATAAGAGTTCTGTTTTTTTCCTTTTCAGGTACGGAACCCTAAAGGCTTCTACATACCAGCGCGACTTGTCGCGCGACGCGACACGGCACAAAGGCCCCGCCTGTCGCGGGACGGGCGGTGCCTTTGTGTCGCGTCGCACGACAAGTCGCCCCGGTATGTAGAAGCCTTAAAAAGTTAGTTGGAGTAATTTCCCACGATATGTATGGGAAAAGGTTTTTGGGATTTCTGACTCATCTAGTACTCAAAGCTAGTTAGTCTAATACAGTTTTTTGATCCTCATATGAAACAGGATATATTATTATTGGCACCAATTTTTTTTTTAATGACAATTTCTCATTTTTTTTCTGCCTGCAATTTTTTTCAAAATCTATGTCTGCAGATCAAAAAGTTAAGGATTCTTCTAAGACCGATTTCATGTAGCTACAACGGTTAAGGTACCCTTACTGCCCCATCTCAAAAATTCACCCTGTGTAAGACATGATGATTAAAAGCATAGCCCCATAAAGATATAGCGTGATGATTAAATCTGTAACTGTATGTGCAATGTTCTAACCGTTCGGCGCGTCTTTTTACAATTTACTGTAAACTATAGAGGAATACAAACATAATGCAATAATGTTCATCCCTCATAGCAAATAGCGTGATAATATATAGTCCACCGACTGACCAGACTTATGGAAATATCTATGAAAATTTTGAACAGAATCTATCTAGTAGAATTTGCGTGATGCTGGAACATGCATTCATAGAGGAACACAAAAATAATTCAATATTGCTCATCCCTCATGGCAAATAGCGTGATAATATATAGCCTATCAATTGACCAGGCATACAGGGAATATCTCTGCAAAATTTAAAGAGAATCTGTTCAGTAGAATTTGCGTGATGCTCTAACATACATTCAGACAAACAGACAAAAATTCTAAAAATTATATTTTTGTCATTGGAATCGATCCCAGACCTCGCGCGTTGCAATTACTTTTTTTCAAAAATATTCAAGTACAATATTTTGACTTCGCTACGATTTTATTATATTTATAGATATTGTAATAATATGCACATAAACCTGTCGAAGGTTTACCTTAGATAACTTGAGGATTTAACTTAGTTAAAGCGCAGAAATCTCGACGTTTTGACGTTTCGAAACATCACATCAGTAGATCGCACACAAGCGATCGATGCATGAGCGGCATTTAAGCGGATTTTAAGAATGATTTATGTACAGTCCATATTTTGCCAGTTTAGGGCATGCCAATTAATTTTACATTAATAACTAATAATAGGCACTTATTTTACTAAATATACGGTATACACCAGAAAATATTTAATAGGATTTTTTAAATTATGAAAAATTTTAAGTTAAAATATATAACCCACATAACAAAGCAACCCACATAACAAAGCTTACATTTTTAAATAATATTTTTCTTTAGGTCTAGGTAGCTATTTTAGTTACTAAAACCGGCCAAGTGCGTGTCGGACCACGCACAATGAAGGGTTCCGTAATTAGGATGAATTTATCCCAAAAACAAACTTAACATTGTAGTTGAAAAACATGCTCCTTACATCGATATACGTTACGATTAATTCTTAAAATGCAAATTTAAGTTGGTCGACTATTACTCGTTAACTTGTAAACCCTACTTAGCTGTGATAGTTTTCCTTTGAATTTCGTTATATATACTACTCTCATGAATTTTTTCACATATCCTAAACCAACCATTTAGCTTCCAGGGGGGGGGACTTGACTCTAACAAAAAATAGCTCTTTAAAGCTTAATATTACGCAAACGGATCTCAGAATTGAAAAATGTCTTTCACAGACACACAATATTTATAAACGGCCTATCCAACGATAACCCACACCATGTATTAGACGATAAAAAAATAGTTTTTCATGGTTTTATTTTACGACTTTCTTGGCGTGATTAAAATTTTCTAGGACTAGGCGTCTCTGAGCTAAGCCGGGGACAGCGGACGGACGGACAGACAGATATGGCGAAACTATAAGGGTTCCTTGTTTACTACGGAACCCTAAAAAACAATGATTAGTTAGGTACCTACTTTTGTGGCAAGAAAGCTGTGGTCAGAGGCTTCATAAATAATATAATAGTTTCAACATTTTATGAAGAGGTGGAGGATATATTTGGGCAAAACCTGCCGAGATTCCTTGAAATGGCACAAATAATTATTAAAAGAGGTAGGATATTAGGTATACCTAAACGTTATCATGTGTATAATAAAATTCAATTTAATTGTGTATAATATTATCCTTACCGGTCATTTAATTTGTATAAATCTGTGTAGGTAAGTAGGCATCGTGAGTCTGTAAAGATGTTATAATTGCGATTTAAATAAGTAAGTAAATAAATAATAAATAAATTTGAGCTGTGAAAACTTTGGTTTTCTTAGAACGATGTCATTCCAATTCCAAAAATTTGGTGTACTTACCTATGTATTAATTTGAATATTATGTTTGATACTTATTATTGACCTGAGCATCGAATGGGATTCACACGGTGGGAGTTTATCTGCAACACGTCTCCCATCGTCTGCCAAGTTAGGCAGAGTTCCTACACATTTATTGAACATAGCGCCATCTGGGTTTAACCTTTGAACCACGAAGACTTTGATTTTATCTTTGAGAATTATGACATCTATGAAATATTAACTAAACTTACTGAACGACCTACACGCACTCTTTCTAAACCTACGTACTTCATTAGTACAAGTGATCCCCGCTACGGGGTGCTGACCAAAAGTCATGAGATCCTGAGGACCTGCAGATTCAGCATGGAATCCAGTACACTTTCTCACTCATGAACCCAAATTGTTTTTAACAGACTTCGTCAAAAAGGAGGAGATTCTCAATTCATCTATACCTACTTATATGTTATTTTTTGTACTTACCTATTTTTTTAAGAACCTTCATCAATGACTGGAAGCAGCTTTCATGAGGTAGGCAGGATCGAGTTAAATAGCGTGCGCTTGCAGAGACATATGTCCAGCGGTGGACTGTTATAGACTGTTGACGATGACTTGGATAGTTTGAGTCTTCTATTCTTCTTCCTTCTAACAAGATTTTACAGCATCTATTCTAATAAAATCACAAACAATGGCTTTTACGGCTCGCGTCACCTAATCTTTCACCGGCCGAACTCTGCTTGTAGGTACATACGTCGTCGGCCGAACGAACCAAACATATTGTAAAAGAAAGTAAAGATGAGCGCGTAAAAAGTTAAAGCGCGCGGGCGGGCGCGTCTTTTACTCGATAAGATCTCGCAGAAAAAATCCTTGCATAAAAAAAACACGGAAATGTACAGTAGGCCACACGGCAGTGTTAACACCACTTTCACCTTGAGCTGGCCTAGCGTAGTACGGAGTTTCAATATGAGAAGAATAAGAGCGTATACTGGTTTTGTTACCAATGACGTGCGGTCTAGTGTATTGATGCCTTCGACCGTAGTCGTATACAACCTCCTCTCGTGAAGACCATGCTGGGTAATTGGTGGCTTAATGTGAGGGCTGTGAGGGTAAGTACTTACAATAAAAATATCAAAATTACATAATTTCCTTTATTTATCAAGTACCTACTTCCTAAATATAACATACATAAAATCTTTCAAAATATATCTTTATAAAAACAACAAAATACAGTAAAAGGTCTTAATGCATCTACGGTAGGTTTTACTACTAATTTTACATACAGAGCGTATTGAAAAACTTATTTTTTTTTAGTTTGTTACGTATTATTTAATAGGCTTCTGTACAGAAGTCGTTCTATATCTACTAAATTGAACTTAAGGTTCACAGTACTAATAGGCTGCATAGGTACTGCTAAGGTATCTGAAAGATCTACTGCGAAAATTATTACAATGCATAATTTAACAACCACAATACAACCAAAATGGAGATAACTATTGACAAATCATTCATAGAAAGGTCACTATTACATTAAAAACCCTATTTCCGTCCACATCATTTAACTCACCAATACAAAGTATCTTTTACAAAATTGTAAAATAATTTCAAAGAATAAAATTATAATTTGTCCTTACTTACGATTCCTTTATACATAATATTATTTTTAAATTGCCTTATATATAATGTCATTCATTATTTGATTAATTTATTCCTTGATCACACGTACCGAATAGATGAGAGAGACAACAAAATGATAGTAGGTACTACTTAGGCCGAGAGAGTTGGGTGGACGAGTAGCTGTTTAAATGACATGTATTTTTTTTAATTTGGCACCGAGTCAGTCAATCATTTCACAAAAATCGCGGAAAACGGTAGCGTGCTGCGAGCGACTTGAGTGTGGCGAGTACGCACTACGCACCTAGTGCATGTTTACACCTGCCGAGTGGACAAGCCAGTCAGTGCGGGGAAGCGCGGGGGCGGGCACTCGGTCTAGTAAATAAAACAGGATCCGAGTGACTGTCTCGCTCTTTAACTCGACCAAACGATCGGCCGTGCTTTTGTGGTTGATGTTGATGGGTACATTGTGTTAACACGTACCGAGCACTCGGCCGAGAGCACAGTCTCACCCATCAACGATACGTGTGATCAAGGCATTAGAGCCAATTTTTCAATCGTCTGATAACTTTTATCTGAAGAACAAAAATGGCAGTTTGCAATGGTTTTCATGCAAAAGCTGTCAAACTGCCCTATTTATTCCTCTCTCCACTGTCAAAATTGCGAAGTGCCAAGTTCTTTCAACGGAGCGGGAATGCAGTGCATCAACAAAGCAGGAGTGCAGATCATAAGAATTCTATAACAGTTTGTATCAAAGTAAACACGTACAGAGCAGAAATTGTCAATAGAAGAATAGACACTATGTAAATGGTTGCTTAAAAACCTTGTGAAGGACCGTAAATATAACGTACGAACAACAAGAATAAAAATATCTACTTTTTAGGGTTCCGTAGTAATAAAGGAACCCTTATAGTTTCGCCATGTCCGTCTGTCTGTCTGTGTGTCTGTCCGTCCGTCCATCTGTCCCCGGCTTAGCTCAGAGACGCTAAGTCCTAGAAAGCTGTAATTTGGCATGGGTGTACATATTAATCACGCCGAAAAAGTCGTAAAATAAAACCATGAAAAACCTTTTTCTTAGGTTACCTCCCTTGCACGTAAAACGGGTATGATATTTTTTTCTCGTCTAATACATGGTGTGGGGGGAAAGGCCGTTCAAAAATATTGTGGGTATGTGAAAAACATTTTTCAATTCTGAGATCCGTTTGCGTAATATACTTTAAAGCTTACTTTAAAGTGCTATTTTTTGTTAGAGTCAAGTGGGGGGACTTTAATAGCACACCCCCTGCCAGCTAAATGGTTGGTTTTGGATATGTGAAAAAAATCATGGCAGTAGTATATATAACGAAATTAAAAGGAAAACTATCACAGCTAAGTAGCGTTTACAAGTTAACGAGTAATCGTCGACCAACTTAAATTTGCAGTTGACGAATTGACCATGTATGGGAGAGCATGTTTTTCAACTACAATGTTAAGTTTGTTTTTGGGATGAATTCATCCTCACTACGGAACCCTTCATTGTGCGTAGTCCGACACGTACTTGGCCGGTTTTTTTATTAGTGATCATATGAAACAAAAAATAACAATTAGGAAATGGTTCGAGCATTACCTACTTTTAGTCTGCGAATTTGTCTACATTGGAGAGTACTGCTCTATAAAAGCTATAAAAGCTTTAAAAGTATCAGGGTAGAGGGGACGGACTTGCCAGTCTGTATTTACAATAATAAAGGAAAGTTTCACGCGTCTAACGGTCCGGCTACACGCTCCATCTGACTTGCGCAGATTTCAATTTGTCACAATCAAACATGCAGCGTTAAGAGCTAACTAGTCGCGGGCTCGAACTCACTGGCGGGCGCGGCCAAAAAGCACGCTGTCTCACCTAGCATCGTGTCCGACAGAGATAGCACCAGTGATGAGCAGTTAGAAGCTAGTCTACACGCATAACGTCTAGTCGCACGCACACAAACACAGTGCACGACGATTCATACTAAACCGCGCGCGTAAAAATATACAAAAACTCCTTTGAAAGGTGGGGTTTTATGAAGAAACTTCTGCATAAATCAACTACGAATAAAGTTTATTAAAATCTTCGACAATTGAGCTTTGTCGGAACGATCTTTGTTTTTGAGATTTTATACATCTTTTATTACTTATTTACGCCCAAAGTTGCGTTAAAATTAGCAGGAAAAACGAATCATTGTTGGCTCATAACTTTTTAATGTCTTTGTTTTTTTCTATTCTGCTTCTGCACAGACAAAATTAATAATAAGACAAAACGATATCATGTTTTGCTTTAGATGTAAAATGTGTAACAGTGGAGTAAAACCCCCCCGAAATTTGTATGGAAAAAGTATCGACTAGTTGCGCCTTAAGACGGCAAAACTGTACACCGTGCAAACTTTTTAATTGCTATTGTGTGAACGCCACATGTTAAACAAACTGGGATATTTAATATGGGTCTTTAACATCCCCATACTCGGTGGGAAATATGTCAAATCATATTTAAAATATATTTTTTTATTATCAATACAACATTTTGTCTAATCTTTAGCTACCAACTTTTAGTAAGATACATTCATTCAAGACCCTTGATATGCTGTTTACGTATCATTATTTAGAATGTTTTATTAGATTATCATAATTATTTAGTACCTCGAGCAATGTCGATCAGTCGGTCTAACAAAAAAACAATGAGCAGACGAGAGACGTCATAATATAAGACGCGCTTAAAACTAAGTTATGATTTATGGCCCGTTTCTCGAACGAAAATTATCGCAAAATTTATGTGATAAATAGTCAAGCGCGCGTAAACTGCTGCGATTGGCTGTTGTAAAATCATTCAACCAATCACAGCAGTTTACGCGCGACAATTTACACATTCATTTTCCGATAATTTTCGTTCTAGAAGCAGGCCCATAGTGATGCAAATAATTGTGAACAAAACTCAACGTCTAATTTTATGTAATAGGGGCCAGTGGTAAAAGTATTTAACTTGATTGTCCAATTCAACATAATTATTTACCACAACTCAATCCTAACTTGAGCGCAATAGTAATGGACTGATTATACATTAATTCTACTATGCACTTGCATTATTTTTCATACACTTTTGTATGATAACTACAATTTAAAAAATTGTTTTTTAAGCAGGTGTTTCTCAGGTTTAAAAAATACAATAAAAAAATATGATGTGTAACATCTGACATCTCCACCTTGGTAATAAAATTAACTGTGCAGCGACAGAAACTAACCTTAAAATTAAAAAAAAAAACTAAATACTGAATTATTTATCCGAATAATTATTAGTTACTAGATGTCACCCACTTGTCGACATTCGACCCCTTTTACTTACTATAGTACTTACTAATTCCATGCATAAGCTGTCACTTCCCGTTACACACTTCGTCCCTTTTCACAAAATCACTCCCACAAAAAGCGAGGAGAGATGTTACATATCAAAAAATATTTTTACGGGATACAATTTAAGGTACATAGTTTTTATTGTCCACAAGTAATTTAGAGTACCAAACTTACTTATACTCAAAGCTTTTTTAACTACATCAGTCTATCAAAGATTTGAATCGTTAGATTCGCCCTACCGTGACAAAAGATAGTCGCGTTTCAGTTACGCACACAATGACGCAGTGACTTGATTTTCATTAAGAGGAGGCTCCCTATTTTTGTTATGTTAATTTGTATGAATATTTTGAAACAGTACAATAAAAATAAAACTTTAGTATATGATTTATTGGATCTTTTTCTTTCTATGTTGAAGACATTTACGTAATTGTAATATATTCGCTCGATACATTTTTTATTCGAAAATCATGTCTTTTTTAAGGATAATTATAAAAACAAACATGATTGTTCGGCTTTTATGTCTAAAATAAATATTCACAGTAAGAAAATATTGGTTTTTTATCCAGCCACCAGATATTTTCTCTATACATGAATTATTACTTTAGTTATAAACGAAATAAGAATTGAGACGCGTACTATTTAGTTTCGTGCTCGAACAGGATCAAAGAGCGCACGCGATATTCAACTTTATTACTGATGTGTTAACGTTTAGCACATAACAGAGTGGCTTGGAGCATGGGGCGGAGCTTGCGTGGAAATTTGATTTAGACTGCCTGGTCTTAACAATATGTGAGCTCACTCGTTGAGAGCAAATCTAGCGATTAAATCTTTGCTATCTACGGAATAATTGATTGATGATTAAAATTAATGAATTTATTTTCCACAACCAACGTTTTATTAGTACATATTTTCTTACTAATTAGCACTAAAAAGCGATATTTTAAAATAAATCAGTTACTCAAATTAGTTACAAATGTGATTAACATAACGATAGTCTTTTACATTAGGATCGACTGATGTACTGCAGGCTTAGCACGAGAACAGTAGAGAAGCGTTTTGTCACCGGAAGAGTAGACAAAAATGACGTAACGGTTGACAGTTTTCTACCGAGAAGGGTAGACAAGCGATTTCTATACTACAGTAGAAAAGAAATAGAAAGTCATGCTAAGCTTGCGTGGTGACTGGTGTAAAAGAAAGAGAAAGATAAGATACACACTTAATAAGTCTAATAGTTAACACTTTAACGTGTAGACTACCGTAGGAAACCACAACGCACTAAAGGTTCCAAAATCGATCGAACAATAACTTTAAAAGCAAAACAAGTATGAACTATGAAACGAATGAGTGTCCGTAGTGATGCACAATGCGAAGCTTTGAGCTTAATTCATCATCTGCCAGCCTTTTCCTAATATATTGGGGTCGGCTTCTAGTCTAACCGGATGCAGCTGAATAGGTACCAGTATTTTATCTGACCTCCACAACCCAGTTACTGGGTAGAGAATAACTACGATAATATAGCACGCCCCACGTTTGAAAGTATTTACAAAGCGCCACCAAGACTCTCAACGCATATGTGCGTAATGAGAGGGCCGTCAAACAAAAACAAATCACGGATTTGTTGCTCGACTAGTGGCGTCATTAATCGCTCATTATTATTAGTATGGCGCTGCACTGACGTACTCTATGAAAACGACACGTGCGTTGTCATGCGCGATGGGCTAGTTATGATAAGTTCACCAACAAATCTGGTAATAAGTGAAATATTACGAGTACTGATTGCACAAAAACTATGAATAAATTCGACGAATACCATGACGAATACTTACTACTACAACTACACACAAACTCTTTCGTAAGGATGTGAGTACACACATTGAAACAGTAATTTGGAGGGGCGTGCCATGTTATCATAGTTTATCTCTAACACAATACCCCTTAGTAAGACTTGTTGTCAGACTTTCGGGCTTCTGACAACCCGTAACAACTGTCAAAGATCTATAAATAACAGCTGGGACCAACGACTTAACGTCCTTTCCTAGGCACGGAGGGGTCTTGGTATGTAAAGATGGTCACCCATCCGCAAACCAACCGCGTCAAGCGTTGCTAAATCTAATCGATAGACCCGTGCGGGCTAGGATACACAAGTATACTGTAGAACTGTTCCTAGTTAACTTAAAGTACATTATGTTTGTATAATACTATATTGTACGAATATATAAGGTACACAGGTAGATAGAGGTACTCTGTTATAGGTACTTCGATAATACTCGTACATGTTGGCTAAAATGTATTGAAATGGAACTATTATTGAGGGAAAAACTTCTAAAGGCGCGTTGAGCGATTTTTGGTAGGGGAAAAACTTATGGGTTCGCGTCACCAACATGATAACCACGTCACCGACATGATAACCACGTCACCGACATGATAACCACGTCACGTGACGTGTTGCGCCCGATTGGCGATGCGCAGTGGTCTGTGTACATGTATACGCATATATAGTTAAAAATCGATGCGTTGTTTGTCGAATCGCATTGCTATATTAAAGATAGAAGTGTCCCATTTTAACTCTTTTTTTGCCAAGCTGTACCATCTAAAACATAAATTGTACACAATTAGGTGATGTTAATTAAAAAACTGTCTTTATCACAAAATGGAAAACAAAATAATACATAACAAGGACGTCACTGAAAGAATAAGAATTTTATAAAACACAACATAAAATCAGACTTTAAAACAGTGCATTTCAGAAAAACAGCTAAATATATTAATCCTATCCGTAAGAAACGACTCATAATTTTAGAAAGATATTTTTACAAAATATCCATTTGTTTTCGAGACTCTATCATCATAATAATATCAAACAAATGTCTGTACATTTGTTTGCTATTAATAAGGTTATAGGTAGAATTAGAAATATCAATGTACATATTTAAAAACTAACGTCTTCCATTCACGATAGGAAAAAATCATAAAATAAGACGGGACGGTATCGATATTTCACGAGCCACTCATGCTTTAATGAAGAATAAGCTATTATTAATTGAGATTCTATATTAATATATTACCCGACCGCGGGCGAATAAGACAGTTTAGCTAATAAGCTGTAAAAATCTCAAATCTCTAAACTTATTACAAAAAGCTGTTTAATACAGGGTCAAATTAAGTTAGCTGATGGGTATATCGATATCTAAACACGAAAAAATAAGAATAATATGATTTTATTAAATTTTTTTGTCCTTTGGCACCTTGTTCTGATATACAACATGTCCCAGAATTAACGCACAACCTCCTAAGGGGTCATTGTACTCATCATTATGAACAACTTTTATTAAAGGACCAAACCTGAAATCGCGAATAAATATCAGCTTTTCACTAAATTTTTATGTTTGAATAACTCGTCAAAATGTAGGGAACAGCTGATTTATTTTTCGTGATTTCAGGTTTCGTCCCATATTAAAAGGTATTCATAATGATGAGTACAATGACCCTATTAAAGGTTGTGCGTTAATTCTGGGTCATGTTGTATATTCCTTTAAGTTGTTAGTTATTAATTTTATTGTGCTATTGTGTGTATGTCTTTTGTGTGCACTGAATAAATGTTTTATCTAACTATCTACCCGAAAAAAACTCATCAAATTAATTTCTTTTTTTATTTAACATGTTTAGATATTAACCATCACGTCTGCGGAGTTTCGCTAGCTTATTTAATTTAACCCTATATAACTGTATATTATCGTAGAAGTCACGATGTTTACACAGTCGGATATATTTGATTGATTATCTTATTTGTATAATTGTCCTTAAATTACTAAACCAGCTAGTAAACTAAAACTAACATTTAATATTTCGTAATTTGTATCGATGTAGGTTATAATAAATATTGATAAACATGGTCTACAATGAACAGATTTTCAAAAAGTCAGTTTTGTAAGAGGTCAATTGATCAATCCTAATTTTAATCGGAACATACTTTGGAACAAGTGTTTAAGAGTCCATAATACCTCAGTGTCACCTCACTGTTTATGTTGCTCGCAAGCGATACAAGGCGAAGGCAGGGAGAAGGCGAGGTATCGGCACCTCGCCTTCTCCCTGCCTTCGCCTTGCCGGCTTAGGTAATTTATTTTTACGGTGAATGTAATAGAAATTAAAAAAAAAAAAACTTAGTATCTACTTTACATTAAGTTCAGTTATTTTGGAACTTTGTAATTTTTTTTTTTGTCGAGAAAATTGTATGGAATCGTGTTTTCGTCAATCACGGGGAGAAGGCTCTAAGGTGTCGATAGTTTAGGTAATATATTTTTAGGGTGAGAATAATGGTAATATAAAAAAAATAAAAACTTAATGTCTGCTTTACAGTTTAAGTTCAGTTACTATGCAAAAAATGAATTATCTACGTTTATTTTTATTTTTAATACTAGCGGTTTATTGTTCGGTTTGGAACTTTGTATTTTTTTTTATGTCGAGAGAATTTTATGGAATCGTGCTTTCGTCAAACATAGTACTTAACATTAATCCTCAACTTTACCAATATTTATTTCAAAATGAATGCTTCAGTATTTTCGATATAACAGAGGACCATGCTAAGCAATTTTAGGTATTGTATAGACTCTTAATGATATCAAATTACAATAACTGCTGAGACTAATTCTACAAGCTCTGTTCGGCTATATAGCCTGGTTATATCAAAATATTTACTTAGTATATGATATATTTTACTCCCGTATGTCGATACCTCGATAGCCGTGTTTATTGTTTGCTTAAGAACGGATGAAGTCCCATTGGTTGGAGGGTTGGTTGTCGCATATGACCATGATGAGCGGCTCGCCCCTGTAGCCTCGATCCACGCCGAGGCACATGCCCGCAGCGGTATTGTATACTGGACTGCCAGCCTGAAAATATCACGAAATAATGTAAATAATTTCCTGGTTGGTTCTCCCGGTTCACATTATTCCAGTAACACAGCGAGTCAATCCAGTCCAGTGCCAGACTGGATCATATCGTCTACATTATTCCAGTCATTCAGGCAGTCAGACAAAAATCAACAATGCGTGTTCACTGTTCAACGATTAATCCAGCACTGGAATGATCGTCTACACTATTCCAGTGGCGCTTGAATGGGCAAGCTGACATGAAAACTAGACTGTCAAATTGTCAATCCAGTCACTGGAATGGGTACATTCAAGTGTCGTGGCGTTCATATTATTCCAGTGGTAAACCAAACGCTGGTTTCGATAGCTGGACTGGAATGCTTTTGGAACAATGTGAACCAGGCATTATAAATAATGGGTAAGTAAACTTATGCCCTAGTAGGTGGTCCAACAAATGATTTCATTGTAACAAGTTTAAAGTTAGCATATGGGCCTGGTTTTCATATCAAAAGACAATAGCTCAGCTCAAGCCTGAACACAGTTCCACGATCTCAGTCAATTTAACTTCAACGTTAGCATTATATTGGCACACACCAAAAGGGAAAAACATCTAGGGCCGGTATTAATAGGTCTTTACCTATGTAATTGGAGATCTTTATCAAGAAATTCAGATTTAATTATCTGTGGTGCGCAACCAATATTAGATAATTAAATGTTTCGAAATTTCGAAAAAAATCGAAATTCATATAAATTTTATTCGAAAACCGTGTTAATTTAATTTCAAATTCAGTCATTTGTTTTGAGATAGTTTTTTGTTTTTGTGAAATTGTGGTAGTTTTAGGCGCGAACATTAACGACGTGTACGGGCCTAACACTGCTCGCTTAAATACGGTCAATTATTGGTTCAATCGTTTTAAATCTGGAAATTTTGAGTTGAAGAACGAGCCTCGCGGTCGGCCGGTGACCATTGTCGACAACGTCAAATACGAGGGCGGCACTGAAAATTTCGGGAATCAAGGAAGTGACAGAACATTACTATTTAAAAATGTATTTATTGCTTTTCGAAGTATTCTCCGCGAAATTTGATACATTTTTCCATACGATGGAACCAATCATTGAAGCAACCATTCCATTCGGAAGTTGGGGTCTCCAAAATGGCCGTTTTGTAGGCGTCCACAGCTTCTTCAGGTGATGAAAATCTCTGTCCACGCAATTTATTCTTGATTTTAGGGAAAGTATAGAAATCATTAGGGCTTAGGTCGGGGCTGTACGGCGGATGGTATAATAATTCTATGTTTTCTTGCTCTAAAAACTCTTTTGTTCTGTGCGCGGTGTGAGAACTCGCATTGTCGTGATGGAGGATGATGCGGCGGTTGCAGTTCTCTTTACGGAGTTCAGAAACGACCTGTGGCAAACAAATGCTAGCATACCATTCTGCATTAACCGTTCTTTGTCCCTCAAGAGGAATAGTCGTAACATGGCCGGTTTTGGAGACAAACGTGGCCACCATTTTTTAAGCAACACTCCGTGAACGAACAATTTTTGTTGGCTTTAACTCATTTTCGAACACCCAAACTCGTGACTGGTTTTTTGTTTCGGGTTCGTACGCGTATATCCAGGATTCGTCACCTGATACAATGTTGTATACAGCATTTGAGGATCCTGCGTGGAATCTTTCGAGAGTTCTGACACACCAAGTAATGCGAGCCGCTTTTTGCTCTTCACAGAGCGAATGCGGTATCCATCGGGAAAACAACTTTTTTACACCTAATTGTTCATGCATGATTATTTGTATTTGACTCATGCCAATGTCTAAAGTTGCCTGAATTTCGCGGTATGTCACATGTCGATCTTCCTCAATCAGCTTACGCACAGCATCAACGTTTTCTTGGGTGACTGCAGTTTTTGGACGACCTTGACGGGGATCATCACTGAGAACTTCATCACCAAATGCAGAAATCATCCGGTCAACACACTGTTTTTGTGTTAAACCACTTCGAAAGTCTTAATAAATCATTGCTCTTGAATTTTCTCGAGTCAATTCCATTTTCTCAACGACTAAACAAGTTTGACAAAACCTTGTGACAAGACCGAGAATCTTTTTTTAAATAAATAAATGGTATTCGATTTTTAAAACCAAGGAGTTTTCAATTAAAAAGATTTTAATATGACAGAAACAGTGGAAATATTCCATTCCCGATACTTTTAGTGCAGCCCTCGTAGAAGGCGATAGTGGAAGCGGATTCAACTCAATCTACGGCTGAGCTTGCTGTGGGCCTCGGAGTTAGTGTCAAAACCAGGGACCGTACAACCCCGGTTAAGAGTTAGCCTTTCGAAGGGGTAAGCCATTTAACGGGTTACCTTTATCATGATGTAACCCATTGAAATGGTTTTATACTAGAAACCCATTGAAAGGGTTACATGATAACCCATTGAATGGGTTTTATACTTGAACCCCAGTGAAAGGGTTACATGATAACCCATTCAATGGGTTCTAAAATTAAAATAACTTGTCATACCTAAGACATTAATCAAATTATTTTCAATTACTGAAATATCAATAAACCTTCGGTTTACGTTAACAAGAGGTGGTGCCCAAGAACCAAAATTAATAGCATAGAACTTGTCTTTGTCTACGAATATAACGCGATATCTGCGCGTCGCTTATTAATAACGTGCCAAATAGCACACGCATTATCACAATCTCTTTTTCATCCTGTGGATCACCAGAAAAGTATAGATAGATAATGTATAAGGTTGGGGAAAAAGTCTTTTCGCATTATAGTATGTATGAACTTGTAATAAAATCTCTTTGGCTATATACTATTTGTATCTGGCTGGTTTTGGTATCATTGAAAGTTTAAATTTTAGAGAACATAATTCCAAATTCAAATTAGGAAAATGTGTGATTTTCATTTGTTTTTCGTACTGTCAAGATGAGTGAATCTAATGAAGGAATTCGATACATTTTAAAATTTTACTACAATAAAGGTAAAAATGGAACGCGCGAAAAAAATTTGCGATGTTTATGGACCTAGTGTAGTGTCTGTGAGAGTTGCACAAATTTGGTTTAAGCGTTTTCAATCCGGAAATTTTGATGTCAAAGATGCACGTCGCTCTGGTCGCCCTATTACGGATGCCATTTTTGAAAAAGTGGAGCAAGATATCAGTAGTTACGACGTAGCTGAAGAACTGGGAATTGACCACAAAACAGTTTTGGCACATTTGAAAAAAACTGGGTACACAAAAAAGCTCGATATTTGGGTACCTCACGAGCTCACTGAAAGAAACCTAATTTAAACTCATTTGTGATTCTTTATTACGACGTAATGAAACCGAACCATTTTTGAAGAACCTGATAACTGGTGATTAAAAGTGGATCACGTACGACAAGAACGTGTGAAAAAGGTCGTGGTCAAAGGCCGGTCAGGCTTCACAGACTGTGGCGAAACCCGGGTTAACTCGCAACAAGGTGATGCTGTGTGTGTGGTGGGATTGGAAGAACATTATTCATTATGAGCTGTAACCACCAGGCAGGACCATCGATTCTGAACTCTACTGCGAACAACTGATGAGATTAAAGCAAGAAGTTGAGAGAAAGCGGCCGGAATTAATCAACAGAAGGGGTGTGGTTTTTCATCATGATAACGCTAGACCTCACACATCTTTAGCCACTCAGCAAAAATTAAGATAGTTTGGCTGGGAGGTGTTAATGCATCCGCCGTATAGTCCTGACCTTGCACCTTCAGATTTCCACCTGTTTCGGTCTCTTCAGAATTCTTTAGGCAGTGTCAGGTTAACATCACGAGAGGACTGCCAAAACCACTTGTCACGGTATTTTGATCAGAAGTCCCAAAATTTCTATAGCAATGGGATCATGTCCCTACCTACAAGATAGCAAAAAGTTATCGAACAAAATGGTACCTACATACTTTAGTTCAAATGTATCTAATGTTATAAACTATATTAAAAAATGTTTAGAATTTTTTTTAAAAATGCGAAGAAAATTTTCCCCAACCTATTCATTGTCAAACATGAGTATTGAATATATTATAATTATATAATAGCGAAAATCTGGGACGATTTTTTAATTTATACAAAACGTCAAACGACTGACATCCTTGTTATCTCGTCGAAATTTATTTTTGTCAGTGATACGGTGATATAATAATTATCGTCAATATGTAACAATAGTAGATTACTGCATTGAGCAGAAAGTGACTTCTTGTTAAACACGAGTGCAACAAGAAGTCGCTTTCTGCGCACGTAGCGAGGTGCGTATTCTGCGTTTCTTTAATCTAATACAGAAATGGCTTCATAGTTTTCGTGAGCTCACTAAAATACGCTAAAAACACACTCTCGGATAGATTTAAGAGCGTTTACGACTTACGGCATTTCATACAAACTTTCAGGACCTTGTTTTTCGAAATGACTGAAACGATTTTAATGAAATTTCCTACGCATAAGCAGGATACAAAGGTCTAAAAAGTTAGTTAAGAATATTTATGGCTAGACTAGTCTACTAGACTAGGCTACATAACTATTTAAAAAAAAAATGCCGCCTCCTTTTTTGGAAGTCGTTTAAAAAAAAGTGTCTTGGTTGTGATCTCGTGTTTTACAGTTGTTGATGGCAATGGATTAATATAAGAGAATGATGTACAACAGATATATGTGGCCCATCGTTGACGACAGTCGACTAATAATACAAGAGAATAGTACACAACAAATGTAAACAAGTGGCTCACCGATCCCTTATGTTTCCATTCCTGTGAGCCGCCAAGTTCGTGGCATTTGCTCAGCTTCGGTGCTACATTGTTTGATGCGTCCAGGCATAAGGTACGTCCCAATACCAACTCATTACGACTCGTTTCGAACCACATCTGAAATATATTAATTTATGATTACATTTTAGATAAAAATAAAACGATTTAATTCAATTCGTTTCGGCTTTGTTGACTAGAGTTTGCAATGTGTGAAACAGGCATTGCTAAGTAATGGACTTGAAGGAATTAAAGGGTTTTATCATCTTTTAGCTTTTGTAAGCGACTTCTTACGAGTGAAATATTGTGCGTCGGATCTCATCGCCCGCCCGCGCTATTACTTCGTTTTAGCTTAGCGTTCTCTGTGCCTTTTTTTCATTTTGCTCGGTTCCTAAGGGTAATAGCGTGATGTTAAATAGCCTTAAACCTCCCTCAAGAATTGGGCAATAAAAGGCAAAAATAATTTTCCAAATCCGACGGGTAGTTGCAGACACTATTACGTTCAAACAAAAACAAACTTCAGCTTTATTATTAGTATGAGGGATGGATGCGTAGTTCATACAAACGTAATACCAAAATAGTTTGTTAATCAAACATATTCTTTAAGGTAGTGTATCTTTATTCCGGTTGGAATACAGAATATCTAAGTTCCCGAATATATATTTTGAACTTAAACTTAAAGTTACTTAGTTTTCACTTCTATCTGCAGTCCCCAAAGACTACTGTTTTTTTTTTTTTACAGATTGTAACCCCACAAGCTTGTACTGCCCTCATTATAAGCTTAGTCTTAATATGTTGGGGAAACTTCACAAAGGAAACCTTATCATAAGAAGCAACAAAAACAAAGAATTACCTACCTGACTCAAAATCCTGATGCAGCTAGAAAGTACTAAGCCACCGCCTTTAGTCTTTACGTCCTTCTCGCTCTGGATGCATAGAGAAGTGTTCTTCAATCGAATTTGATACGAATCGGTGTAATTACGTTTACTGAAACATAAAAGTTTTTTTTTAACATGTTGTCATTATCAGTAGGTTCGTAGGCTCTAAAAAGTGGGCTTGTGTAATAAAATACAATGAACATTATTCTACTTTTTAAAATAATTATTAGGTAAAAATTTCAGTTAGATTACAATTGCTTTTTAGTCTTATAGGTAAGTTAAAATGAATTATTAAAAACCTGGTTCTTTTTAATAAAAACACAGTAGTTAGAGCTCTTTGTAAAGTAACTGATCCTGGGAAGTAATAGTGTATGGGCACAGATTACCAGCTAAATCACTCCATACAAAATTTTCAATACCTACAGCTAGCGATCCCAATCAGCAAACACAACACCCAATAATAAAATAAAAATATATAAACACAAAAAAGCAATACCAGCTAAAATAGACAATAAAAATCAACCCCACAAACCGGGAGCAATTTCAATCACAATTGCGCAACTGTCCTGAAACGCACATGTAGCGATAATAGCCGACACCTTCCGAGTCGCCAGACGCTGCGAACAAAAATCTACCTAACCTTACAAGTGTAAAGTGAGTTTTGCTTTGTAGCTGCGCGCCTCTGGGATGTCGACAACCCACTGAGAAACCACCGGTGGCCGGTAGGTAGTTAGCGCGCGTAAGTACATGGAGTGACTGGTAACCTGTGGTGTGGGAACGGTGTAGATGCATGTGACGCCCTCAGGTTTGTCTCTGGGATGGCAATGCCTCTGGTATTGAAGATATCTATGCATAGCACATTCTATCATGTCCACTATATCATGTCCATTCTATCATGTTCATTCTATCATGTTCATTCTATCATGTCCATTCTATCATGTCCATCTATCATGTCCATTAAAACTGGTTCTGGATCTAGCATGCAATCGTTTGCTCCTGTTTGGAACCCACTGTGTGGTTGTTTTCGCCCAAAGCTATTGCGGCATACGAATCTTCAGTTCCATATAAGCTGGGTAGCCGTGAATAATTAGTTTTAATGACTAATTACCGTAGTTTTGTAGGACTATTTCCATTTGTTCATGCATGCGGTACAGACGGCTAAAAACTATGTTCTGCTTATACATTAAAGTAGACCACAACAACCTATTAAAAATAGAGAAAACTTACCGAGAATGCCAAGGCTGGAACTTATTCTTATCAACATCATTCAGAGCAGCCATCCTTTTCTTTGCCATTGCGTTTTGGCCTGTCTCTAGTTCAGGGTAAACATTCTCCAGGTACCATTTGAAAGATTTGCAGTTTAAGCTTTTACGTAAGTTGTGCCTCGACGACAGGTCGCCGAGTTCTAGTTGAACCACCGCTGGGTTGTGTTCTATTACTCTATTCTGAAATTGTAGAAAAAAATATGAAAGAAAAATACATGATATTATTGAGAAATAAACAAAGTATAACATTTATTTGGACAGAGTTCGTGAAACATAAAAAATAAAATGTGAGTTGTTCTGTGTGTGTGGTGGTGCTGTTGTTGTTGTTTTTATTGTACGTGCCGCAATAAGCTCTCGTCAGACATTACATGATCAGTCTTCAAATATTATTTCATGTCCAATATCTACTGAAATCATTACCGGAAAATACTTTTAACGTTTCTTGTACTGTAGGTACTTCAGGAATTGGGCTATCTCTCTATCATCTCTGAGACATTTTTTTTTTAACATGAATCCATTTACTGCTATCACGGATCGACGAACAGGCTCCAATGCAATGCTAAAATGTTTCGGATTCCGATAGGAGAAGATACTCAAGCATTGATCTCTATTCAAATACAGAAACAATTACTTACGTATTAATAATATTATTAATGCTTGTGTGACCATTGTCCCAGAATACCAGGGGGTTTAAAATGGACGCTTTGGCAGAATCATAATAATTATGATAATATGCATATCCCGCAATTCATGTGTTTGACAGTTTTGTATGGAGATTCGTAAAATGGTCCACAAATTATGAATTGCTTTATTGAAGTCTAATGTCAAATAGCAACTGTCAAACAGATGAATTGCGGGTTACGAATTGTACTCAGATCATATTATGAATTGTCAGTTTGTGACCATTTTACGAATTTTAATATGATTCATAATATTATCATATTATGATTCTGCCAAAGCCTCCATTTTAGGCCCCCAGCAGTGCAAGTACGTACGTAAAAAATATTTGGCATTGTAAACAATATTTATGGGTATAATTCAGAGAAACTACCAATATTTACCAACATTTCCGTTTATTTTAGTAGAAATATAGAAAATATGCCATCTTCCTAAAGTATCGTCGTGTTTACCTTTGCCAAAAAAAAAGTTTGTTCTTGACATTACTTTCCTGAAGTTTGAGAAAAAAAAACATACCTATCCGTAAACCTATAAAATGTAAATACTTTAGTGTGGCGTGTTTATGTAGGTACGCTCGGTTGATTTAAATAAAACCTACTCATGATTGACTGAACTCTTTATTTTCAAAAACACCCTACTTTTAAATACAATATTATTAATACCTTAGGCATAAATCCCTCGACCAATAGCGATGTGCCGTCTGGCAAGCCGCGCGTGGGGCACGGGGCGCTGTGTTGCTCACGCCACTGTTAGCCCCGCGAAGGCATAAATAATTATTATATAGTCGAGTGAAGACCGAACAATCAGAAGACTGCCTGCCGATCCGCGGAACGCGAGTGTCATCAGAGTCATGGATCCATGTGGTGTGCAGTGTAGATACGGAGGGTGGTGGTGCTTCTGCTTGCTCTGCTTACGCTTACAAAACCGCTTCTTTCGAAGCGAACCGTGTGTGTGCGGCATTGTGATGATGCTCGTGCCGCGTCGGTGTTCACTATCTTGTTTCTTACGTACCCGTCTTTTCAAAGCGATTGCTTCAATGTTTCTTACGGATTGACAAAAAACGAAACTCACTAACTCGAATGAAGTAGGTAACTATAGTAAAAAAACAGTAGGTGCTTACCACGATATGGACAGGGAGTCTAGTGGGGCATATCCTCCGCACATCTACCTCTATCCCTTCTATTAAAATGGCTGCCACTTCTCGAGTCACCCGAAAGAGACGAACAAAATCTTTTTCTTGAAGTTCCAGAGGATTGTTTGTGTCTCTAAGACGCCGCCTCTGAATACGCGGCTGCTGCCGTGCTTCCTCATCACCCAGAAATAAAGTCATGAGTCCTAAATCTATTAGTAATGATCGATATGCTTATCGGACTTTTACAAGGTGTCGATAAATTACCGAGCTTGACAGCGTAAATTGGCGATCTCAACTGTCAAGGTCTGCGTCAGGATGACTGGTGTCTGCATTTTCGTAAAGTGGGTGATAGACGAACTTAAAGTATGCGGTTTTTAAGTTTGCAAACTTACTCGGCTCGACGTTGGTGACACACGTGAAGCTTGCTCACACTGTATCGACGAAGAAGACGAAGTCGGCGAGTGTGGGTGAAGCACTGGCTTACAAAAAGAGAGCAAATCAAATCACTCATTTTTGAAGCAAAATAACCAAAAATACATAAAATGTTAAATATCACAACTCACAAGCGGTGCGCACCCACAGAATATCAAAACAAAATGGCGGCTCGCGACTCGCGGTGATGACAGACTTATGAGCCAAGGCCCCCAAAATGTTGTCGCATTAGACAAAAAAATCTACAGATTTTTGTACTTTCCTGTACTTTAGTTATTAGTTTATTGATAACGTGACGCCCCAATCCCGAATCAGCACGCTCGAATCAGCATACAGGCAGTAGCCCAGTCTCGTCGCAGCAACCACAGTTTGAAGCCAAGTCTGCCTTAGCTCATTCATAAGCATAATTTTAAACATGTTGGATCGCCAACAAACTTACTCGTACTTGCTCGCACGTCTATCACCCACTTAAAATTCGTCGTATAATTGTCAACTTTATCGAATCGAGTCCTACGTACTTGCACTGCAGGTCTCATGGCAAAAGGATATTTTACTATTAAACGCACTGTTTTAGATGGTATGGTATACCATGGCTATGGCTAAGTTATAACAGCCGCACGGGTCGATCCATCAAGTTAAGCTACGCTTGCCGGGGCTGGTCCGTGGATAAGTGACCATCTTTACAACCGAGACTCCTCCGTACCTCAGAGGAAAGCGCGTTAAGCCCTAAGTCCGGGCTGTCATCCGTGGATTTGACAGTCATTAGGGGTCGTTAAAAGCCCGAAAGCCTGACAACCAGTCTTACCAAGGGGTATCGTATTACCTAGTAACTGGGTTGCGGAAGCCAGATAAGCAGTCGCTCCATGTAAAATACTGGTATTGATGGTTACTATTATTTTATTTTGATTTCTGAATTATTTTAATTTATATTTTCATAATTAATTATTACTTGTTTCTTGCTGTGCTGTGTCACGCTGAATAGTCATTAAATCAATCTGCCTTTTCTATCTGTACTGGGCCACCAACATACAGGCTGTGCCTAGTTTGGGGCCCACGGCTATTTCTACTTATGCACACCTTCAATTAACATTGTTCCTGCTTACTAATGTTTCCTAACTTGTGTGTGTCAATAAATTGTTTATTTTTATTTTTATTTAGCTGCATCAAAGGCTAGGCAGATTTATTGTTTGGTATGGTATAGCAGATTGATTGATTGGTAAGGTATGCAGATTGATTGAGTGATATACCTTGTGATAAGTGTACATATAAATTAAATCAATCAAATATGATTGAAATTAATTAAACTGACTGACTGTATGTACAGTCGCCAGCACATCAAGTTACCCCACTTTGACCTTGAACGCGTTATAAGCAACAACAGCGAGAATCGTACGAAAGAGATACATAGCTTTTTGTCTGTTCTTACTTGTTATGTTTCGTGCTGCAGTGCGTACGTGAGGGTGTGTGCGTATGCGCGTCGTGGTGTAGAATAAGATAGGTACTGTGCGATAAGAAACAGCTTGGTTGAATACTGAATCCTTGAATCGAATAGAAATAATGGCATGGTAATAAAAACAGGCGGCCCGCGCAATGCCTAAAATATCTATGAAAGCTTATACTTTAATCAATATTTTTTATTTAAATTATCTTTTACTTAATCGTTCATTCTTAAATATTTGTTGGAAAGTTACATAAAAGTATTAAGTTTGTATTATCTACTCTTATTACATTTAAACAGATCTCGATGAATATTCTTAAGTAGACAGATCTGATGTGAGAAAAACATTTTTTATTTTATTTATTTCAAACAGGTTCTAATTACCTTTTCGGAGTTTTGTTACCTACTTATTGGCGGGTTGGCGGTCACCTAGTATTTTCGTGCGTTCCTTGCTCTTCTATTCTAAGTATTTTTACGAAATTTTATGTCGAAAACCCAATACACAATGTGCTTGAAATTTTGAAAAAATATGGATACCTACCCCATGACGAACGTGTATGAAGTTATGTTAATTAATTACTTATACCTACAAAAAGCCTTTTGTAATCCTTTTAAGAGGCCGGATGGATGCGTACTCGTAGTTCATACAAACGTAATACCAAAATAATTTGTAATCAAACATATTCTTACGGTAGTGTGTCTTTATTCCGATTGGAATACAGAATATCTAGGTTCCTAAATATATATTTTGAATGGACACTGATTAAACAAGAGTTATGAGAAAAATAAGTTTAAATTCCTCATATCTCATCTTTATATCATTGTTTCAAAATATGTATTTGGGAAAATAGATATTCTGTAATCCAATCGAAATAAATACACACTACCTTAAGGGGCCGGCGTAGCATGCGTAGTTCATACAAACGTAATACCAAAATATTTAGTAAATCAAACATATTCTGAAGCTAGTGTGAATTTATTTCTATCTATATTATATATATATGTTATAAGAGGTTATGATACGAGTTATGAGAAATTTAATATTTCTATAGAAAACTTATTTTTCTCATAACTCTTGTTTAAATCAGTGTCCATTAAAAATATATTTGGGAACATAGATATTTTTTATTTAATCGGAATAAAGACACTGTTTGATTTACAAATTATTTTGGTATTACGTTTGTATGAACTACGCATGCTACGGCCCGGCCCCGTTGCGTACGCTGTGGAAACGGTTAAAGCTACGCAAAAATCATGTATGACGGAATTGCTTCCCTTTAAAAACTATATTACGAGAATATGAGTTTGTTTGTTACGCATCATAATGAAATGTTGCACGTAACACGTTGTCAGGGGTACAGAAAAGGACATGGGTTCCCTTATGAACCTATTAATATGAGAACTCGGGTGAAGCCGCCTATAATGCGAAAGTGAGTTTGTTTATTTGTTACGCTTTCAGTTTTGCAGCACGCAGTGACGTAGCTAGTAATGGGGCTCCATATCAAAAACTCTTGGCGGGGTCTTTTGCAAAAAGGACACTGACGTTTTTTTAAATACTATAAATATGCCGTCGGGGCCCCGTATATTAGATACGGTGGTAGCTACCAAACTGCAAAATTCCATTATGATCGGTTATGTAAGTAGTTATGGAGCCAAAAGCAGGCAAGTAGGGCTCTTGGTGCCTTAACTACACAACCGATCATTATGGAATTTTGTATACCTACCTATCAGAAAAGGACATGGGATAGGTTCCTACGGGAACGCGTGTGAAACCGCGGGAAAAATATCAAAATAAAATACGGAATATCAATCTTTTTATTTTTAAACAATATTATAATTAAAAACTTAAAAACCTACCTACTCTCAATTTTAAAATATAATTACAACCAAATATACAAAACAAAATCAACGATCAAAATATTTTATTTCACTTATGCCTACATGGGCACTTATAAAACGTCAGAAGCTAGGTACACGGTTCCAATTGGTGGTTTCCTATGGAGAAGAGCCGGCAAGAAACTCCACAAAACCAAACTAAGTATACAAGATTAAAGGAAAAATTCTCAAGAATATAACAATGGTGCGAAAAGAAGTTTAAAATTTTAATTTACGGTATTAACTATTAAATTATCTTTGTCACGTTATTAGAAGAATTATCCATATTAATATTATAAATGCGAAAGTAACTTTGACTGTCTCTTACGCCTTCGCGGCCTAACCGCTGGGCAATTGTGATGAAAAATATGGAGATAGTTTGAATCCTGGGGAAGGACATGGAGGAAGGTTTCTTGGCAGGGCGGTCTCTCCGGCGTCCTTCAGGCGCCTCCTGACCATAGAAATCTAAAACAAAAAGAAATTTTGTCAATTTCAATACTTACTGATTCTTTATTACAACAAATTGTACGGGCCAACTTATAGTTATGGGATGGTTAAAAATTATTCTTCAAAATATAAACTTATACAAATAAACAAACTGTCGAATTGAGAACCTTTGTTGAGGTGGTTTGTAAAGAATTGAAGGAAGATTTATCAAATAGTTTTTTTTTTCTCTTTTTTTTTTAAAAAACGTTGCCCCATACTAAGAATTTCTCCTGTATTGTGGGTGCGTTTACAAACATTTAAACTCACATAAACAAACAGCCAGACCCGGAACAACTCCTTGTAGATTATACAAATATTTGTTCAGTGCGGGAATCGAACCCGCGACACGCAGCGCAGCAGTCAATCGCTTAACCACTGCGCCAACGCCAACCGTGTCGTCAAATAGTAATAACATTCACAGAGTCTGGCCACGCGGCGCGCGTAAAACTGGTTTGAGTGAGCGCCACGCGGCCCTTCCAACTACATTCGTCTAGTAGGTAGTAGTTTGTTTTGTGTAGTAGGTATTTTTTTACACTTTTTAAGAAAACCATGTTTAATGTAAGTGATGAATAAGTTAAGGTGATAAAGGTTCGTCCTCGTACCGACTCGCGCAATATCGCGGTCGCGACAGGCACCGACAAAGACAATTTCTTTGTCGGTGGCTGTCGCGCCCGCGATATCGCGTGAGTCTGTACGAGCGTTAAGTGTGATTACAAGCTACACATTCACATCCGATTCTGACTTCTATGCCATACGCATAAGGGTGGCATTAAAAGCATAAACGTGGTTACAATATCAACTGTTTATTAGAGGTGCCATTTGTCATGCCACCAACGCAATTGAAATCAAAATCGGTTGAACGGACTGTAAAAAAGGTTTATTTAAACGTCTTATCTTATTTCAAATGGAGTTTATGTTAACTCTGAATTTAAGCTTGCACGGTTACTCTACATTGAAAGGCTTCTACAGACCGGCGCGACACAAAGGACCCGCGTGTCGCGCGACGAGCGGTGCTTTTGTGTTGAGTCGCGAGTCGCGCCGGTCTGTAGAAGCCTTAAAAAACTAACAATATCGGGACGGGAACTCACCAAGAAAAAACAAAGAAGATACCTACTTAACTATCCCTTCTGTTAACTTAATTCGATAGTTCTATAGATAAACACCATTGAAACATTTTTTAAACAGTCTTTGTTTATTTTAATTAATAATTATCATTACAAAAAAATATTACTCACCGTTATGCCGAAAAATATCTATTACTTGGCATCCACTCCAATTTCCACTCGCAGCGCTATGATGAGCTCCCTTTCAATTTGCGTCAATTGAGGCGCCTTAATATTTAACCGCACTTATTTATTTTATTACAAGTCAACTGTCACTAATAATGAGATTAATGAGACACAATTACTTTTTCTATTGTTACCGATCTCTATGAGATGTTACGACTCCAATCCAAATTCCAACTGAGTTCAACTGACTGACCGACTGACGTAAAAATTAAATGGTAAATGGATAAACGTCAAACGAACGATGTGATGAATGACGAGTGAATTTCGTTAAATTTCGTGAAGGTTCGGGAAAACTCGGGTGCGGCGGCGCCCGCGCAGGGGCGCTTGGGTGTGGCTTATTCCTAGTGAGACATGATAATTGGCTCCCAATTATTAGTATGTGCAACCATTGGGCAATTTTAGAAACTTAGCAAACTCCACCAATCATGCCAAAGATACTTTCATGCCAAAGATACTTTCTTTCTAACACTAGATGGCGCGTCGTAGTTATAGATATGTATAGGGTTTACGTTGATGTGCTGCCGTCTGTACATGCGCGGGCTTAAATACCTTACAAATAAGCGAGATGTAAAAGCTTACTTATCTTTTTTTTTCGTTTATTAATCAACGTACAGTTTTAACAGGATTTGTTTATTCTACTTACACATACCACCCAAACCATCGTGGGTTTAACAGCGGTATGGCCAGACACGGCAACTCGGTGCCACTACATATTAATAATTAATTAATGATCTGTGAACAATCTAGAAAAAAATACATCTATGTACCTGCCTACCTAAGGTACCTACACAGATATTATAAGAGACTATTTTAGTAAAACCGCTGGTTTCAATGGCAGTAGAAAGCAACATATTTTAATATGTCAAAAGGTAACAAAAACATTAGACAAACGTAAAAAAAACTATAAATAATATCAAAAGAGCTGCATTTTGCACAGATATCTGGGGGCACGGTTGTGCCCCCGCCAAGACGAGCCAAGTGAAGCGCAAGGGCACTACCTATCTTTTCTCGAAGTGTTTCGTCGTTTTTTTGAACCCTCATAGAGTTGGTTTCCGATGTTGTACCAGATAGTTCATATTCTCAGGATATGATGTCAATAATAGGCTAATTAAACATACAAAGTCTCAATTGAATAGCTCTAATACTTTAGATTTTATTGATATCTAAAATACACCGATTTCGTCACTGACACCGATGATCATCAAAATGTTTGGCTACTTCCTGAAGTGCTACTACTAACAAAAAAATTCATAAACTTATAACTTTCGCCCCCTATTCCCCTAAAATGGGGGGGTGGAAGTTTGTATGAGACTTCAAAATGTTAGGGTACTTCCTGAAGTGCTAGAAAGCCGAAATTTGGTCGATAAATGTGGGTAAGTAGGTCAAACAACACAACGACTTTAGTCTTTCGTATTTACGAATATTACTAACATTATGGTATATCCTAAATAACATCTTATATAACATTATGGTATCTCTTATAGTATTGATAGAAATTTTATAGTGTTACGAAAATAGTATTTTCTAAACCATACATTATTATGAAATAGGTTTTTCCTCAAAGTTGCAATATAATTTCACGAGAAAATTGCTTTTGAACTTTATGTTTGTGTAAGGTATTTATGGTCGTGACTGTACAGCCAGTGGCCTGCATAACCTGACACCTCTTCCATTATTCTTCTTAGTAATTGGTCAGGTCACCAGGCATTGGTGGATCAGGTAATGCAGGTCACTGACTGTACTATGTAAGTAAGGCGGGGGGCGAGGGAATCGCCGCGATGATATCGCCGTGTGGAAATCCATACAGTTTCTATAGAATTTGATGTCATGGCGTGACTATCAAGGCGATACTCACGCCTGCGGAGATGGCGCCTTAAGTGGAACAACTATGATAACTGTCATCACTGTACCATTGTGTGGCGAATCGGGATTATTCTATTTTTGAATGATAAATCGGAATATTGACGACTTGGTAAGTCTACGAAATCATCATTACAGAACAATGACCTCTGGCCCTTACATTCTGTTGTAGCTGATCAATTATATAGAACGCACGCTAATTGAGTAACGATTTCTACAATTGATATAAAGCTTATTGTAGACCAAACATTATAATGTGTTGTTCATCATTTCAGCCGAAAGACGTCCACTGCTGGACATAGGCCTCCCCCAAAAAGAGGGGGGGGGTTGCCATAATCGCCACGCTTGGCAGGCGGGTTGGTGATCGCAGTGAATGTGTTAAAATGCATAGAGAACGCTGCTGCCCATTCTCTAGTAAGTCCCTTAGTCGCCTTTTACGACACCCACGGGAAGAAATAGGATTTCGTCTTAACTTTGTAAGTAACTCTTAAAGATTTCCAAAAAGTCTTCAATTTCGGGAAAAACTGACCGTCCATTTTTGTATGAATGATTGAAATTTTGTCAAGACACAGTCTGTCGGGTCAGCTAGTCCTTGAGAACAGCTGGACCGTTTTGGCAATTTTTGTTTTAAAATGTACGTAACAGTTCGGACTGTTACGTATATTCATCAGGTACTTGCGGAAAGAAAAAATGGAAAAGTTTCCCGGAAAATATTCAATTTCGGGAAAAACTGACCGTCCATTTCTGTATGAATTATTGAAATTTTGTCAAAACAACGTCTGTCGGGTCAGCTAGTCTAGTATAAATAGGAACCAAAGAATATTATTTTCTAAACCTTTATGTACCTATGTTACATCTTTCTACACCTTACAACGGCCGAAAGGAAAAAATAAAATCTACTGACCACGTAATCGTCCATCCAAACACGGGCCATACGCATTGAGTTATGTAGCATGAAATCTTCCTTGTCTCCTATTCCATAAGGCCGACGCTTTCGGAAAACATGGCCGACTCGACTGCACGGGATCAGCTCTAGGGAACCGCCGCACATCCAAATCTAAAATATTAAATTACTTAAATTAAAAAAAAAAAATCAAAATCGAAATATAATATATTTTATTTCACACTAGCTGAACTCTACGGTTTCACCAGCCGCTTTCTTTTGGCTCATAGGAGTCGTAGCTTGCCGTTAAATAACCTTTCTCATGAATTGGGGTACCATATGTAATTACAGTCTACAAATACAGTCCCGTTACACACTCCGACATAAATCAAGACTTCTCGGCTCAAAATACACTCCACAAGTCCCTATGTAATTAATGTCTATAAAAATATACAAGAAACTACCTGAATTAATAAAAAAGAAGACAAAATTTATATGTAACCTATTTATAAACAAACAAAAACAGTTTTTAGTAAGAAGATGCTATATATTTCATTCATCATTCATTTCAGGAGGGGGAGGTTCCCATAATCGCCACACTTGGCAGGCGGGTTGGCGATCGCAGTATGGTGTTAAAATGCATAGAAAACGCTGCTGCCCATTCTCTAGTAAATCCCTTAGACGCCTTGTACGACACCCACGGAAAGAAATAGGGAGGTGCTATTCTTTACATCCGGTACCACACAGACAATATATTTATACAGAGTGTTAAAGAAATTGCGTGCCATAGCTTAGGGGTAGGTTCAGTATCGATAAAGGAACACAGGAAAAATAAAAAATAAATTCAAAAAAATAAAATTAAAATTAAAAACATTAAAAAATATTGCAAGATCAACCTAATTAAAAAAATTAAAAACAAAATAAAAAACGTTTGTAGCAGTTTCTTTAACACCATAGGGTGTTAGGTATAGATAAACCTACATGGGCACTTATGAAACGTCAGAAGCTAGGTGCACGGTTCCAATTGGTCGTTTCCTATGGAGAATAGCCAGCAAAAAACTTCACAGTTACTCTTTTAAAAATAATTAATTGGCTAACAATGTTTTCAAATTACACTGTTAATAGGTATGGGAGGACAGTGTAGGCCTGTCAACAAAATTCTAAATGGATCTAATTTTCACTTCATTCGATCTTTTGCTTGATTAGATAATCTTCATCCTTCCATGCAAGCCTTATCCTATGTTCAAGCAGAAAGGGTTTAGCTGTGATTATGAAATTAAATAATTGTACTAAAGTAGAAACTACGCAATTTTCGAGTATGCTTACCCTGAAAGATATCTCTAAGTTCTCTCCACCCCATACATTCATGCCTTCATCGTATTTGCCGATATAGTTGAAATACTCGCGGTAAATAGCGAATAGTCCGCCAGCCATAGTCGGTGACTTGATCGGTTTCACAAAATCTTCATCAGCTGAAAAGACAATCACAATATAATTCATTCGAAAGTGTTCGGTACATGTTAAGAGCGTTTACGAAGTACGGCATTTCATACAAACTGTCAAGCGCGTTTTTCGAAATGAGTGAACCGATTTTAATGAAACTTCAATATGCTTGCAGGATACAAAGGTAAAGTTAGTTAAGAGCATTTTCGAAATGTCTTATTTAAAAACAGATAACTGGAAATCTCTGTTTCTATGGAAAATTTAAAATCAGTCTAATTTGTCTGAGACACTTTTTTTCGAAAATGTTCTGAACTAACTTTTAAGACCGTTGTATCCTGCTTATGCGTATGAAGTTTCATTAAAATCGGTTCAGTCATTTCGAAAAACAAGGGCTTGAAAGTTTGTATGAAATGCCGTACGTCGAAAACGCTCGTTAGAGGATTACAGCGTAGGTAGGTTGATATGTACAGAAACACAGGGCGCTTTTGACCCCAGGAAGCCAAGACCTACTTTTCGATAAATACAAATAACATAACATTATTTTGTGCAATACGCAACATTGTTTACGGTGGAATGTTTCTACGCATCAGGAAATTAAATGCGATACTGATTACTGATTAAACTAAACATTGTTTTCACGACCAACGTAAAACATTCAACAGTCCATACATAGAGCTAAAATTAGCACAACAATCGATAAAAACTGTTGCGCACTTACTTTTCAATGTTCCTTTCGGCAAGTTATCCCATTTGAAATGTAGACCCCAGTTAAAACCTCCTCGGACTAAAGGACTGGCCGAATACTCGAATGTGTCGGCGTTGATGACGTCAATGACTGGGGTGACCGCGCGATGGGAGAATCTCACTTCGGCCCTATCCACTCCCTCTGCGAGACGTGTCAGCATCGGAGGCAACCATTCTAGATTCACTTCAATGTGAGAGTCAAGGAACACTAGGACCTGAAAAAAAGCAATTCCATTTTTTTTTACACCATTATGATTATGAGTACATTCTGCATTAAAATTGCTACTGATAGCATTACAAGAGTGGATTGTACTCACTTCACCAACACTGTTTTCAGCTCCATACAGCCTAGCCCGAATTAGACCCTCTCGTTTCGTAGTCTTCAACAGTCTTATATTAAATTCATCTCTATTCTTTTCAGTCGTTTTCTTCTCCGCAACGTTATTGTCATCATTTATATAATCCACTACATTCTCCACATCAATATTGTTGGTTTCAAGCATCTCTTCTTCCTTGCGCATTTGGTTATTCAACTCATTAACTGATTTTTGCACCGCATCATGTAGGCCGATTATGTCACTAAAGTCATCAACTAGAATGATTTCTTTGAGATATTTTTTGTCAGTACGGTCCAGTATTGAGTGTACAGACCGCATCAGAGTGTGATAGTGCTCATTAAAGAAACAGATTATCACGGAGGTCTTCGGGAGTCTATCTGCATATTTTTGTACCCGACACCTAGAAAAAAATAACTCTTTTTTGAGGTGGATAAAAAAAACCACAAAAGCACATATTAGCAGTCACTACACCTTTATAACTTAATCAATATCACCCAACATGTACTTACAGTTTATTCCTGGTATCAGGTAAACCTCGGTGATTTCCAATTCTTTGCGAAATCAGTGTGTTAAAAGCATGGACGCTGTAACCGCTGTCACGGATCCTCACATCTTCAGCATTCCGGATCAATCCAAACTGGTTATCTATTTGGAACATCAAAAATGCGTTCAATCAATAAGGAAATTATATACTTAGCATTGTATAATGCAACATGAATTAACATTATCTATCACTACATAATGTCAACGCCATGAGACGAGATAAATTTCATACTTTGGGATTTAAAACTTTAACTGAAATTGCGTATGGTTCAGTTTCCATTGCAACTAAAATTATTTTATGACGTTTAGCGATAATTTCTTCATTCATAAATCAACTTAGATGTCTTGAGTTTAAAGTTGATAGTTGTATAATTTGCAATTTTATGTATTTATAGCTTCTCATGACGGTTCTTTAGTATAAAACAAAGTCACTTCCCGCTTCCTGTCTGTCCCTATGTATGCTTAGATCTTTAAAACTTCGCAACCGATTTTGATGCGGTTTTTTAATAATAGATAGGTTGATTCAGAGGAAGGTTTATATGTTTAGAAAAAGCCACGCGGGCGAAGCCGCGGGCAGCAGCTAGTACTATTATAAAACAAAGTCCCCCGACGCGTCTGTCCGTCTGTAGGTCTGTCTGTCTGAACATGATAAACTCCAAAACTAAGGAACGGATTTTTAAATGGTTGTCACCAATGGACGGAGTGATTCGTGAGGAAGGTTCAGGTCTATCATTCAAAGGTTTTGTGTAAATTGGCTGAAATATGACGATTTTGTTGAAGACGTCGGAAAAATCATGCCGACTGGGAGCTGAGAGAAGATGAGATGTTTTGTAAACGACCAATAAGATACCGTTATCGTACCATCGCATTAAAATAACGATATCTTATTGGTCGTTGACAAAACATCTCCTCTCCTCTCCGCTCTTATCTGCTATGGTGGCAACCGGGCTTTACTGACGTGAGCCGCGTAAACCGTACGAGATACATATCATTTATGTTCTACAGTACCTATAAAAAGTTAGCAAAAAAGACACAGTAAACATTTTTATCTTTCAGAATTTGATACAAATTTCATTGTTCTTTCCGAATCTACTTTAACCGGAATTATATTAATCCATCCAATAAAATATGTTATTTAAATTGGGCATTTAATTTAGATTAAAATATGCGTTTACATCATTTAAGCCCCCCAGCACGATGATCGCTCTCGCATCAATATAATAGAGCAATTGCAACTTGTTAGACGGAATAAAATTCAATTGACGTGATAGTCAGTCGCTTACATTGTCAAAAGAAAATGACATTCAATGTTTGTGAAGTAGCATGTGCAGTCGCACAGAAGCATGCTGTATTTACTCAATACATCAACATTATAAACTGATGCAATGTTAACATGGAATAGCAGCTACCGTCTATAATATGTGTGACTTAAATAAATACATTTAAAACATTAAAAAAAAATACATTCTGTGATTACCACTCTGATATTTTTTTTTTTTGTATAACTTATTTTGTTTTTACAATGTTTGTAAATTGTGTGAACCATGTATCTATCACATAATTAATTTTTCAATACACTTCCTCAAAAACTGGATCATATCGCACTACGATTAGGTTCACAATGCAATGTATTTCACACGCGTGCGTTTTTTTAATTTCCAACACGTGTGCGGGAATAAAAATTGCCACAGATAACTTACACCTATACTTGGTCCAAATTGGTTCAATGCCTCTATTCACACTGTCTCTCGCCAGAGACGGTCCTCTCTATTCGGAGGCGACTTTTTTTTTTAATCTCGACAAGGCTGCGTCTTTACGGCGTTAATATTGTTAGAATAATTAAATAATATTTTTAAATAGAATACCGTGATTATTACAATAAAAAAAAAGTTAATGAACAAATTAACATTTATTTGTGTTCTAAACTCAAAAATATTTTTAGATTTTATTTTTCATATTAGGCTGTTTATCGGCTTTATACCTTTGCTGCTCCTTCAACCTGGCGAAAGCAAAGCGCGGGAAAAAAAGAAAATTAAATCATAGTTTCATAGTTCATGACAATTGACAAAAATATGTTTCGTTATTTTATTTAAAGTGTATTGTAAAACGTCGTTTGATTTGTTATTGCAGTTGTCGGCTCAAAAACAACCTCGCCTACGGCTCGGGTTAACAAACATTCTCCACTTGTATCAAAATATACTATATCTGTCATTGCTTCAATATTGATTCTTTTTACCTATTGTGGTATAGTAATTTCAGTCTTCACATATAATTATATAATTTTAACATTAAAATTACGCTTTTAAAATGTTTTACAATATTTTGTATAGGTAGGGGTACATACCTACCTATACAAAATATTGTAAAACATTTTAAAAGAGTAACGGTGGAGTTTCTTGCCCATTCTTCTCCATACGAAACAACCTTTTAGAAGGGGCGACTACTCGTAGAATCAATTCTATTTTTTGTAAATTTTGAAATAAATAATTGGTCTTTATGAAAAAATTGTTAACTGCAACAAACCATTTACAATTTAACGCATTATTTTTCTATACTTAGTAATAATCTACCCATGACAAACCGATAAATTGTGAACTGGTATCAGACTTGCATGCGACGAACGCACCTTGCGCTAATACTAAATAGCCAAGTTCTGCGACCACCTTGGAAGAAGCGCTCGCTGGTCGTCGCCGTTGGTCACAGTTCAACCTTTTTTTTTTTGTTTCCTGTGTGGGAAATCCTGATGTCCTCCGCCCTGTGGCGGGCGGACGGGTCTGTCAGACTCTTACTGACTAAAAACCACCCCAGTATTCCCTTCCCACACTTGCACCGGGGATCTTGGGATCTAGTGCGCCATCCGCGATTTCCAGCTGGTGCCAGCACGCCTCTACGGGCCACCTCTAGTCTGGGGGGACTGAGATGTTTGACACCCCCCGCGACGTCTGAAAGGGGCGTGCGTGGAACACTACGCGCCGCCACCTTGGGTACTGCGTGATAGGGCGGCGGACGACCCCAAGTCCGCCGTCCCTGGACCCATAGATTGGGGCCGGAAGGTGTTGTAAGCCCTCAGCCGACGCCCGGTACCGACTGCTGCGGGCCGGGTGAGTGGAAGAGATTTCGCGCTCCCCTTCCGCAGCCTCGTTCTGCGACACGACTGTTTCACAGAAGGATACCACCGCGTCCCAGGACTCCTCGCTGCCGGCCATCGCCTCGACCGCGGCCGGCAGAACCTAACCTAACACACTCGATTGGGGTGCCTTGGCTTAGTTACTGCGACCAATAAGGCTACCGCCAAGACCTACCAATCAGGGAAGGTTCACAATTTTACGGCTGACAAAATCGGACAGAGAACCCGGTCGATAAGTGCAGATTCGTTCACAGTTTGACAATTTGACATTGATATTTATAAACTACCGAAAATGAATGCGTTATACTTCGGCGTTAGATATAGATTATAAACTAACGGTGCTCACAATCTTACGGTGACATACATAAGTATACAAAATATTTTTTTTTTTTTTCATAATATTTGTATAGTAGACTACAATTTATTTTTAATGTTGATCAAGTCTGTTTCGTTTAAACATCACTGGACAGTAAAAATGGGTCAAAGGACATCATTCAAGTTTCGAACATTTTGTACCCAAAAATTAATGTGAAAAACAATAGGAACGTTCAGAAAAAAAAATACAGTTTTCTTATGGGAAATAACACCCTCAACATTTTCCGAGACTATACAATTAACCCTTAACTTTGAAAATAATAAAAATCATAATTCGAGCATAACATTAAAAAAAATACCGACTTTTAATTGAAAATAACATCCTGATCATTTTTAACTACTACACTACAAACCCTATGACAGTTTGAAAGTACCAAAAATCATATTTTTGCCAACAATATTTTGGAAATTCGTCTTAAGACGCAAACAGTTATTGATTCGCTGGATTTCAGTTCTAAGCCAACATATAATATAATATAACATAATACAACAACATAACTTAGATAGTTTCCCTACATGGTAAATAAAAAGAGCACCCCTGGGCAGTTAGCCCTGCCACCACCCTGCTGACTGGCCTCTCGAATCAAGCCATTTCTACCAACCCTCATGGTAGCAATGGACATGACCGTTAGGTATACTAAGGTATGATATTGTTGTCGGTATTAAAAACCGGCCAAGTGCGAGTCGGACTCGCGCACGAAGGGTTCCGTACCATTATCTATAAAAATAGGCAAAAAAATATCACGTTTGTTGTATGGGAGCCCCCTTTAATATTTATTTTATTCTGTTTTTAGTATTTGTTGTTATAGCGGCAACAGAAATAAATCTGTGAAATTTTCAACTGTCTAACTATTACGGTTAATCAGATACAGCCTGGTGACAGACGGCGCGCATACGGGTATTTGAGTGATTTGGCCGCCCAAAAATCATTTTCCTAAAATTCAAAAAAGGTAGAAAAAATAAGGGTATTCAGATAGATAATAGTACTAAGAAACGTAAACAATACTTCATTGTTTCTTTTTCGAAATAACCGTACGTGACGGTCAGTCCAAACTTGATCGTTAATTTGAGTGCATGTATCAGTGTTTGACGTTCGCTGCGTAAACGAAAGTTTGGATTATAATAGGTTGGGGAAAAAGTTTCTTCGCATTTTTTAAGAAAATTCTAAACATTTTTTAATATAGTTTATTTACATTTAACTAAAGTATGTAGGTACCATTTTGTTCGATAACTTTTTGCCATCTTGTAGGTAGGGACATGATCCCATTTCTATAGAAATTTTGGGACTTCAGATCAAAATACCGCAACAAGTGGTTTTGGCAGTCCTCTCGTGATGTTAACCTGACACTGCCTAAAGAATTCTGAAGAGACCGAAACAGGTGGAAATCTGAAGGTGCAAGGTCAGGACTATACGGCGGATGCATTAACACCTCCCAGCCAAACTCTCTTAATTTTTGCTGAGTGGCTAAAGATGTGTGAGGTCTAGCGTTATCATAATGAAAAACCACAACCCTTCTGTTGATTAATTCCGGCCGCTTTCTCTCAATTTCTTGCTTTAATCTCATCAGTTGTTCGCAGTAGACTTCACAATCGATGGTCCTGCCTGGTGGTAACAGCTCATAATGAATAATGCCCTTCCAATCCCACCACACACACAGCATCACCTTGTTGCGAGTTAACCCGGGTTTCGCCACAGTCTGTGAAGCCTGACCGGCCTTTGACCACGACCTTTTTCACACGTTCTTGTCGTACGTGATCCACTTTCATCACCAGTTATCAGCTTCTTCAAAAATGGTTCGGTTTCATTACATCGTTATAAAGAATCACAAATGAGTACACGGTTCATTAGGTTTCTTTCAGTGAGCTCGTGAGGTACCCAAATATCGAGCATTTTTGTGTACTCAGTTTTTTTTTCAATTGTGCCAAAACTGTTTTGTGGTCAATTCCCAGTTCTTCAGCTACCTCGTAACTAATGATATGCCGATTTTGCTCCACTTTTTCAAAAATGGCATCCATTTTATCCGTAATAGGGCGACCAGAGCGACGTGCATCTTTGACATCAAAATTTCCGGATTGAAAACACTTAAACCAAATTTGTGCTACTCTCACATACACTGCACTAGGTCCATAAACATCACAAATTTTTTTCGCGGCTTGCATTTTCACCTTTTTTGTAGTAAAATTTTAAAATGTATCGAAGTCTTCATTAGATGCACTTATCTTGACAGTACGAAAAACAAATGAAAATCACACATTTTCCTAATTTGAATTTGGAATTATGTTCTTTAAAATTTAATCTTTCAATGATACCAAAACCAACCCGATACAAATAGTATACGCACGCAGCCAAAGAGATTTTATTACAAGTTCATACATACTATAAAGGCTTCTACATACCGGGGCGACTTGTCGCGCGACGCGACACAACACAAAGGCACCGCTCGTCCCGCGACACGCGGGGCCTTTGTGCCGTGTCGCGTCTCGCGACAAGTCGCGCTGGTATGTAGAAGCCTTAAAGCGAAAAGACTTTTTCCCCAACCTAATATTTCTATAACGTTTTAGCAAATAAAATAAAGTGAAAGATATGGATTGTGATAAAGCACGTAAATGAGTATGCTTTTTATATTTTTCTAGTTCTAGCTCAGAAATCTAGTTCTAGCTCAGAAATCTATTTCTAGCAAGTGCTGTTTTAAAGGCTTTTTTTTTTCGTTTTTTTTACGTTTTAGCTATTTTGTTACATTTCCTGGCATTTACCGGCATTGATTTTAGTCATTTCGAAAAGCCTGTGTTTTAGTCTTGACAATACGTGTAAAATTGTTTCCGGTTTTATCCGATATTTGAAAATATAGCTTAATGTAGCCGACAAGAAAATGAACGCAACAAATATCGATTTCTTATGTATTGCTATAAATCGACACTTTTTTGTTCTAGGTCATCAAAAGTCCAAGTTATGACTCGAAAACACTTGTTTACTATTATTATGGCAGAAAATTTGAATAATATTAATGAAAAGTTAGAGTTTTTGGAAAGATACGTACTAAAATTTGGCCTATTATCTGACGAGGATATGAATAAAATTTAGCACGATTTATCACGTTCTAAGTCGGAAATTAAAAGCAGATGGGACTGATTCTCACTATAAAGAAGATACTTTTCTGAAAAACAATAACACATGGCTACAAGGCACACTTGTTATACCAAAAATTACAAACCCAACAGGACGACCATATAAATATTTTTTAGAGTTAAGTGAAAGGAGTAAACGAAGAAAAACGGAATATTTACGCACTGAGTTAGATGTGCTCACATCTACGCTACACAATCAGAACTAGGTGAAATAGGGAAGAGAGATGCTTTATTAGTGCTAAAATAAATACTGACATCGCCAAAACGAGCTACAAAATACTTACAAAAAGGCATTTATAGCCAAACAACACAACAGGCTACGTCTTCTGAAATGAAATTATAGAAAAGGCATTGCTTCTGATTGGTCAATTTTCAGAAGAAGCTGCGGAACCACGTAATAAACATATACGTTTGTATCGCCACAATTTCGCCAAAAAAATTCTCTCGAGAAGCCTGCAACATGGATGTTATTAAAAAGCTACTCCCCTAGTTCCGATCCGCTATTAACAGGAATGCGACCCATTCCAAAAAAAAAAACCAAACGTTTTATAAAGGAAACGATAGGTTTGTTACTTTCCGCTGAACCTGACATCGTACAGGATGATGAGTCATCATCAGATACGATGTCAGGCTATGGTTCTTCAGATGAAGAACCGCGGTCTTCTTCTAAAAAATAATGACAAAAGATTGAGGGAAAAGTTTTTATTATTTTTTAATAAATTTGTTAAAACATAAATATATACACCTTATTGGTGATGTTCTTCAGAAAGGTTAGGTGCATAGTATTCGCAACTGGCGTGCGAGTATTACCAAATGTTTAAGCGTAGTCGACGCAAAAGGAGTAGCTATGTCAGGATCCTAGTAGGTGGCGTTCTGTAGTTTCTGCCTACCCCCATGTGACGGCGTGAGTTTATGTATTTATGATAAATGTCCTGTCCAGTCAGTGCACGCATTTGTCAGTTATCGTGCAGCTCAACTCAAAACTTTAAAGGAGCTCAACGATTCGACGAACAATACCAAAGAAAGGACATTTGGGTAGGCCGCATAAAGTACTCAAACTACCAGACCATCATTAAAACTAAGATAAAAATAAAACAAAAACAATGACCCACATAGTCCTCACATTCATAATAATGAAAATAATTTATTTTCTTTATTTATGTAAATTACTAAATAAAGAAAATAATATAATACTTTACGATATTAAAGTTAATGTAACTACATCACGGCTGTAATCCCCAAAGAGATAGGCAGAGGTATTCCTACAGTACACCCACATTTCGCCAGTTATGTTTATGGCCCATGTAACATGGGGCGAGCCTATTGCCATCAACCGGGAACAAATCCAGACTCCGGGTTGCTACTGAGAAATTCTTGATGGAAAACCCAATAACACTTTGGCTAACCTGGGGATCGAATCCAGGTCTACTGCTGAGCATGTGGTCCTGGTCCTGATTGTCCTGTGGTTTGCTTGCCTATATCGCACTTGTACAGTAATAATGTGCTATAGCTTCCCAACCACTTAAAACTTGTTCCATCCGAAAAACACTCGTAATAGTGTTAGAAAGCGGTATTGTAAGGATTTCCGAAATGTGTTAAAAAATAATAAAAACCTTTCCCTCAATATTTTTGTGGTTCATTTTTACACCAGAAAGAAAGCCAGGTAGAAATGGACATGAGCGTTAGATAAACTAAGTTATGGCCTTCTCTATTGCGACCATGTGGTAACAGGCTTAGAACTGATATCCACTGTTTGCATCAAGAAATGTCCAAAATATTGATAGTAAAAATAAGATTTTTGGTATCTAGTTTCAAACTCAAGTAGCAGACAGGTTAATTGTAGTCTTACGTTGTAATAGTTAAAAAATCTGGATGTTACTTTCAATTAAAAGTCTCTGGTTTTTAAAAAGATATGGTTGAAACGTTTTAAGTCTAACTCTGAATTTTATTACTTTCAAAGTTACATAGCAGCAAAAGGGTTGACTGAATACTCTTGCTGTCATAGTAAAAAAATATTGAGGGTGTTAGGTAATTCCCTTCCTATTTTACGAAAACTGTTATTTTATCTGGGCTTTTATTTTTGTTTTTCATACAATTTGTAAGTAATCTGGTGTACCTTCTTAAAATATTCACCACTCGCCTTAGTTTAGAGCCACTAGAACCCACAAGTCCCATGTAATAGCGGGAGCTCTATTACACGGGACTTAAGGGGTCAAAATGTGGGTGTACTACAGGTACACCTCTACCCTAACCCTGCATTATTGTGATGTTATGTTAAATGTATTATATTATGTTAAATACTGGAAAAATGTTAAAATTTCAAGGTTTGATCAGCTGTCTGAGTTATTTTATAATGAATACACACTTACTTTATACATACAGTGTGAGTCTTCATAATGTGCACATATCGAAAAGAGTGAAACTAAGCTTAATTTTATCGACGGATAAAAAAAAAAAAAAAAATATTAAACGATTTTTTTTTTACAAAAAAGGGTCTCTACCTGCTAAAGTAAAGTACGTAGTCGAGTGCAAGGCCTTTCTTTAACAGTTGATAGGAAACGTTGTGATTGAGTTATAAACATGGTATTTTTACTTTTGGAAAGCTGATACGATGGAAAATAATTTAAAGTAATAAAAAAGGGTAGGTAATCAGGACTTTTACTGAGAAATTTTACAATTATTATAAAAATTTATGAAAAAATATCAGATGTTTGTTATAAAATCACCCTAATACTCAATTGAGGGCGAGTTTTTCGTTAGTTTTTATTTTATGAAGACGCCCTATTATTTCCAGTCATTACTGAGTTTGTTTCATCGTGACAGATCGTTTAGTTTAAAAGTTATACCGATTTGTTTACACAGGGGTCACAGCAGCGAACAAAATTAAAAAAATGCTATAAAAATTAAATTAAATTTTTAGATTTTTTTAAACTATTTTTTCCGTCGATAAAATTAAGCTAAGTTTCCCTCATTTCGATATGTGCACATTATGAAGACTCACACTGTATATAAACAAAAAAGAGCCAGGCAGCTGAGGCAGCACAGCTTAAAATAATTCAAATGCTGAATATTTCATAGACTTACCCAAAGCGTTATCGGGCTGCGCTGTCATCTTTAATCCAAGATGTTTAGCATATTTCTCTTTCAGCAGCATCTTGCTCAGGTAATCAGATTTACCTTTGTGTAGCTTCCACGTGTTGCCTGAAAACTTTTCTACGGCTTTTGCATTGTCATACAGCAAATTCTTTCCCTCTAATGCTGCAATAGATTTATCATTGTTCTTTATACGGTTCTTCTCATCTGTATTCACAAGACGATAATGGATCCTGTGCTCAGTGCTATTAATGATACTGTCACCTAAAATTTATGAAAAATGATGGTGAGGTGGTACTTTGAACAAGCCAAGCATTTTGATTCCAATACCAAGCATTTTTATTCCATTATCAAGCATTTAATAATTATTATTATAATTTTTGATTACATAAATTGTAATATGGATAGCCAAATATAATATAAGGTGACTTAATATTTGACTTAAAATTAGGTCACATTAACAAGTGGGTGCATTCTGGTTTAATGAATTCATTGCTGAAATTCTGTACTATTAAAAAAAAACACACAACAATCACCAATTATTAATCTTGTTTATCTGCTACAATTTTCAGTGTGCTTAGACATGGCAGCAGATTTTTTCATCACTTGATTGAATATTAAGCAGAGGCTACACTGGAATGCAGTGGTATTAATCTTCTAAGAATATGTAAAGCATTATGATGTTTGTATGATATATTTCTATTTTACAGTGTTCTTTCATCCAGTCCCACTTATGAGTTAGCATAATTTGGTTTGGATATTTATCATGCCAAAAAATAAGGCCAATATAACTTTTTGGTATGGTTTGGAATGTACCTACAACGCCCTTTTAAACTGCTCTTAAGAATATTGTTTTTATTCAGAAAAGGAGTACCTAACTCAACTTCTTTCTGATATATAAACATGGTACACAAGAATTAGTGATTGTTTAGCTGTTACTGATAATAGTCTAATAAAAACCAGTAGTATGTGAGGCTTCATGCTGACATAGTTTTATTAACTTGTTATGTAGTACCTCAAAACAATAGAGACAATTTGAACTACTTCACCAATATAGTGTTGGAATCATAACTGCTCATCCAGTCGTTGCAGTCTGAGGTTCCATACTTTGGATACAAACTCAATCGGAGCAATTGTCTGAAGATTTATAGATTAGATTTTTCAATTTACCAAATCTGGATTCTTGTGTCCAAGGCTTTTGGTTTTTTGGCACATGGTATTGTTACTGGCCCATTAAGCCTTTTGGGCTGAATTGGGAGCATGCAAGTGACTAGTATTAAGTACATAAATAATACCCCAGTGTAAAACAGTGATATATGTGAATTTGAATGTTTAATGGATGCGTGGAGTATCCAGATGTATTGCTAAGCAAGGATTAATGTACTGGCTCAAAATCATTTTACAGATATCAGGAAATTCAATGACCATTACCTACAGTGGCCTTTGAGCAAACTTAATACTTTAGGAGTAGGTATAGTAGAGTGAAAAATACTCACCACTCAAGTTCAGCAGCCAGTACAAGTACAAGGAAATACTCCATGTAGCTGAGGCGAATAATATTCCCCAAAGAAAAGAATTATTTAATTTACCCATTCTTCTTCTAAACACCATTACTATTTCACCATTACTAGTTCCGTCTATTTTAGAGATTTGCCGCCCACCAAACTACCAAAGTATTTCAAGAGATCGCGAGAAACTTTCACGCAAACACATCGAAAGGTCTATCCCAAATTCACAATGTAGTTTTGTAAAGTTAACATTATAGGACCGCTACCTATAAAACAAATAAATAATGCTGTTTAAAGCGGCAAATCATTTACAGTATTCAATCCATACTCGTAAATTAAGTAGAAACTCATGGTTTAATATTATTTATTTAGATAATTCAAACGCGCGTGTCGCGGCTTGGACGAAGTCCTGCTTTAGATAGATGTACTCTGTGAAACCTGACGAAACCGAACAGAACAATGACACCGATAGCCAGCTAAGTCAGCCAGCAACCAACAAGCAAAAGCAAAGCGAGCAGTCGAACCACTCGCAGTTTTGCATCTATTACTATATTTTATTTATTATTATAATCACATTAAGTACAATAACACAGATAAACTCCGCGCACTCGAAAACTCTTGACTCTGTGGTTCCCAATCTATTACTATACTCTATGCTCTGTGGCCACAGACTAAGTAAGTAGTACACAGACTGAATGAAGGTTTTTTTATTTTTTTATAATATTTTAATGGCCTGGTTGCTGGGACCTTTTAGCCAAGTTTTTATTTAGTTACAAAACTTGTTAATAATACACATTTAATATTCGGATAAACACAAATTTTTGAAAATTAAACAAACTGCTGAACATGACTCTTCACTTTCCCGCCAAGAAGTCCCCGACTGAATGAAGTAGTACTTCTGTGCCACAGAGTACATTACCCGTTATCTTATAATACTCTTTGGAGTGCATTGAATATTCTGACTGTACTGAGACCATAGATTATGATTACTGATTACTACGAAGTAAGAGTGTCTGAGACTGTGCACCCAAAGCTGAGCACACAGAAGGCCCATTTAAGCTGCGTTCAGACGATACGCGCATAACCAGCGCCGACTACGCGCACGCCTCGCACACGCGTTGTGCCTGCCTTGCACCCGCGTTCGCTACGCTTAAAATCCGCACCCGCCTCGCACCCGCTTAAACTACTTGTTATTTTATCAAAAAACGCCCTTGATCACAGTTTATCACAGTCAATACGGCACTAGCCAAAGCGCGGGCACAAGGAGGAGGCGGGGTGGGCGCGGAGCGGGCCAGAGACTTAGAGAGATGTAGTAATGATTCTAATGAATATAATTCTCTACTTAACTTCTCCCGCTCTCTCTGGGCGGAGCGGGAGGGCTTGTCAGACTTTTACTGACTGAAACCCACATACCCGTGTTCCTTCCGTTGCCTGTGTGCCAGGGCCACGATATCCCTTTCGGACAAACTCGCAACCCTGGCAGGCATTGGTCCTAAGGGACCCCGTCAGTTGTTGCTGACTTCTCTTTGAGGCGCGCGTCGAACACAACGCGAAAGACTCGGGCAGTCCTTATCGGACGGCGAGCTACCTATCGCTCACCGTCCGCAAGCCCGCGCCTACGGTGGTTGGAAATCGGCTTGCGACTCCCGACGCCCGGGGCGTCTCCTGCGGCGAGTAGTGGTCCGAGGGCGCGAACCTTGCCTCTTCCTCGCGCGTTCCGCCTCCTCCTTCGCTAGCATTACTGCTTCACAGAAGGAGGCGAAGGCCCCCCATGCACTCTCGCTCCGAACCATGGCCTGAACCAGGGCCGGACGCGAGAGATCGCCGCCACCGATCGCCTCCGTGAGGACACAGCGGTGCTCCGCCCAAGCCGGGCAGACCTCCACCGTATGCTTCACCATGTCCTCCGGGCGATCCACACAGTGGTGACACCCGGGTGGCACCGTAGATTTAATTATAACTTGATTGCTTGACACCTCTACGCGTTCCTGAGAAAAAGGGTCTTGACAGACTGACAAACTGGCAGACAGACAGACGGACAACGAAGTGATCCTGTATGTATGGGTTTAGTTTTTTCTTTTTGAAGAAGGTACGGAAGAGTAAAAAGCATTTTTATGAGCCTCGGTTTTTTCTATGCAGGTGTTGCAGCCCTAGTGAACGTGATGAGTCGTTAATTTAAATGCTTAGATTGACGCTGTGGGCCATAGGTTAAATTTTATAATGCAGTTCTGTGCTACTTGGGTCCGCAGCTGTAGCTTGCGAAACTCAAACTATCTTACGTTTTTTTGCTATTTGCAGGTGCTAGTGTCAGGTTGTATCTTGAACAAAATACGATTAGCAACGCAGTTAATATTTCTACACCCAGTCATTTTGACAGTTTCTTGACATATTGAGTGTTGTTTTACAAAATATGGAAAGCCAAAGAATATTGCAGGAGACGGGTTCCGTTAGGTGTTGTTTTATTTATTTTTATTACCCTAGTGCAGGGGTCGGCAACCTTACATCGGTCAGCAACTTTACATCGAAAGAAAAAAGTTGTGGCTCCCCTATTCCATACGCAAAAATTAATTATTATTCAATAGGTAACTGTAGTTATATTATTGGATTCATTATTTTTATATTATTCTAGGAGTAAGTTTTTATGGGAATAAATATTATTTCGTGTTTAAAGTCGTTTAATTAATCATATTTCTCCTTAAAAATGGGAAATTTTGTAAATTGTAACTTTTGGCTCTCCGTTTTAAAAGGTTGCCGACCCCTGCCCTAGTGGGATTTATATTTATCCGTATCCCTAAGTGAGTCCGTGGCATCACAGCGGGCCCTATCAGAAAACCAGCGCTGTGGTATTTATTTTTTAAATATCGCAACAGTAAGCTGAGATAGGGACCTTTTTGGCATCGCACAAGTCATGATTGTTTTTGTGTTTTGTTAGTTTTAAATGCTATTTTTAACCGACTTCCAAAAAGGAGAAGGTATGATATGTTCGGCTGTATGTTTTTTTTTTGACCTATTTCTCCGTCGATTATGGACCGATTTTGAAAATATTTTTTTTGTTTCAAAGGGTATGCTCCCGAGGTGGTCCCATTGCCACCAAATCAGAATCTGATGAGGGGATCCCATGGAAATCGAGGGAAATCCTCAAACTTTATAGGCCCTATAGACCTATAGCGATTTGGGTATTTTTTATAGTAACTCGTGCATTTGGTGCAGTGGAACGATGATGGAGACTACAGATGGCCACCGGAACAACATAATAATAAGTATTTAACGGGTTGCGATTCGATTAGGTACTTTAATATGGTTGCTAAGCAATTTATGCTCGTCACAATGCATATGGTGAGTGGCAGTTCTTACAAAGAGAACTCCTCAACAATTAACGTCCCCGCATCGGGAAAAGAAATATTTTGTAAAAGGTGATGTGCAGTTGACATTAGGCTATTGTAAATTAAGTAGATAAATTAAAAACTGACCCACTAAAAAGTGAAAAACTTTTTAAGTACTTAAGTATAAAAAAAATAACCGACTTCCAAAAAAACACTACAAAGTGAAAAATAACTTTAATTTCGGAAGTCGGTGGCAAAAACTAAAATTCAGATCCAAAGACATTATCCATCCTGTGCGTGTACTTAAATAATAATATTCTTTGCCTTCCATCAACTTGATTTCAAAGAATTCTGCACTCATCACTAAACAATTTTTACCCCATTGCAATTGGTCCGTTTTCCAAAGTCGATGTTTCCAAACTAAAGTTAGTCTGTTTCTACGATGATCTATCTCAAGTATTGGAGCCTTGGCGGGCAATACAAACCGTACCCAGCTTCTTTGAATCTTCTTCGTACCGTACGCTCACTTACTATGACACCTCGAACTTCTTCAAGCTCATTTCTGGCTTGGACGGCCGTTAGACGTGGGTTCCTCGTACGGGAAGTTGAATGAAACGATCATCACTGCTCGAAGTACGTCTTTTTCTGCCTTGTCCCGGTCTTCTCACAAAAGCATTAGTCAAATGTGATAAATTGTTAAAACAGGTCGGCGAAGAATTAAGAATTCTTGAGATCACTGCCATGTGTAGGCTTATAATTAGGTTTGATCATTTCTCCTCGTCTCAAGTGCCCTGGCAATCTCAGTTGCGCTCAAGTCGAGCATAATAAAGTCCTTGACTTTTAAAAAGATTGAAAAGTAAATAAAACCGATTTTTAATGAAGATTTTACGAAATATACCAAAACCATAAAATGATGAATAAAGCGCAGGCCACACCGCCAGCTTAGCGGGCGGGCGGGCTAGGCGGGCGAACATCGTTTCACCTCTTTACATACTTCGATTCACACCGCGAGCTACCGACTAACCATGTAAAGAGGTGAAACGACGTTCGCCCGCCCAGCCCGCCCGCCCGCCAGCTGGCGGTGTGGCCCGCGCTTAAGGGAAATTCGCTCGAAATGATGTCAGTACTCGAATAAAATTAAAACAATTGCATAAATGGTGACGTTCAATTGTTTTCTCAATTTGTAATAATTATTTCTAAAATAAACTGAATTAACAACCAGCCAGCAATATTACAAAAACTAGTTTTTCGAAAAGAAAAATATAACATCACGCCTGTAATCCCCGAAGGGTCAGGCAGAGGTGAACCTGTAGTACACCCACATTTCGCCAGCTATGTTTAGGTCCCATATAATAGGGGCATACGAAAAAAAAAATATGTTCCGCTAATTATGCCGGTGTGTGTATTAAGGCTTCTACATACCGGGGCGGCTTGTCGCGCGACGCGACGCGACACAAAGGCACCGCTCGTCCTGCGACACGCGGGGCCTTTGTGCCGTGTCGCGTCGCGCGTCAAGTCGCGCTGGTATGTAGAAGCCTTTATGATAGTGAAGCGCGCACGAATGTGATTGAAAGTTTGTTACGCAATGAGGGTGCGATATCCTTATCCAAATGATGGTAATATACAATTAATTCCAAGATTCCAAAACATCAAGACCGAATACACTCAGAGATTAAAAGGTGTTCACGTTGAAAGACCGGGGCCTACTGCTAATGTCGTGCTCGACTGCTCGTCACAGTCGTGAGCCTTAGCGCATACAGTGGAGCTTAACCATTACAATTTAGATGAGCATAAATTCGATAGGAATAAGGTAACACATACAAATTTATATAAATACGAAATTATATTCACAAAAAAATTCTAATAAGTATTCAATAAATTTACCCTACAAGAAGAAGTGTGTTGGTCAGAAATTTGTAAGGTGGTATTTCTAAATTTGTAGGAGCAGGACCTTTTCTGGCCCTGCCCAAGTTATCAAAGTGACTGCCGTGGCAAGGACAATAGAAACCGCCAGCCCAGTCACCACTGTTCGGTATGGGCACACATCCCAAGTGGGTGCAGATACCAACGACCACAAGCCATTCCTTCTTTACTGTCCGGTCTGCCTCCGTTGCGGGATCACGTAGCGAAGATAACGGTGTCTTTTCTTCAAGTTCAATGTCCGCGCTAGTTCTGCTCTTAATAAACAATGGCTTTCCACGCCATTTTATGGACAAGCAAGTACCTAGTCTTACCTTTGATATATCTACTTCGATGGAGGCAAGAGCAAGCACGTCTGCTGGAGCATCCATAAAGGCTACATAGTGAATCAAATGAGCCTTGGTCCCGTAAGCCCCAGCAAGCATACCGAAAAGGCAAATTACATAAAGATATCCTGGTTTTTCATCACCGGCACCCCAATTTGTTTTTCGCACATCTTTATATTGTGATTTCCTATAAACATCGAAGTTAGGAAATTCTAAATCTCTGTGAAGACGCGGGTGTTCATTACAAAATCTAACTTGCGTCCATGTTGTCGGCCCAAATGACACACGTAGATTTCCTGTGCATATCTTCGTTGGAAGTCTTTCTAGGTTCCTCACAATGCACGAATTCTTATTCATCCATATTTCTTCGGGGATCTTTAGTTGTATAGACTTCACAGCGCCACGGCAACACGGAGTGGTCCAAAACGTAACACCACCGAAACGAGCGCAGCAATTATTCAAAAAGTTCATGACTTTATTAAACAATGTATTTATTCTTCTCGATTCATTTAGATAACTATGCAAAATGCTTTCATTGTTTACGACGTTGAAATCTTGGGTTTTGGCAGTTGTATAATTGACAACTCAATTTCGAAATACAAAAAAGACGTCAAAACATGGAGGTTCTGTTGTAGTCTAAATTGAATAGTGCTATTTTCTGTCCTCTGAGGGCGATGCCCTAAGGTCGGCCGCACATTGGATACTTTGTATGGTACGTAAACATAACTTGTTGGACGTACGAATTAAGGCGACGATAACCGACTTTTAATGATTTTATACTGAAGATCACGTCTAAACGAGTAGTGTTAATAATTTGAGAAAAATATATGTTAAATTAGAGCATTTCTTTAATAATTTATTATGTGTATATTTTTGATTATGTTTTTATAACATAGTGAAATTAATTTGTAAATTTATGTCTAACGTGGATAAAAACTGAGAATGGCGCAAAATCTACCAAGCGTATTTTTCTAAAACCTTCACCAATTTAAAGATAATTTAATTATTGATCTTTTAGTATACGCGTTTTATTAAAATACCTTTTTTTTAGTGTATAATAAATCAATAATGCGTCAAATTGGGGACAGCGCTCCTTGATGGGCGAGTCCTATTACTGGCTGAACGTACGACGTGTTGCGTGAGCGCAGTACAGAACACGCAAGCTAACCACTCAAGGTCACTGGCAAATATCTGCGTCTTAAGCGCGCACACAGGTTGCGTTTTTCTCCGTTGAAATGCAATAGTGACTGACCCGTGACTGGTGACATCACCGTTATGAATAATTTATGTCTGCTAGATTATTTCTTCGTTGATCGAAGACTGCGGTGGCGTCGCAATAATCATCGTTGAACCGAATGAAATAGTTGATTTTGGTGAATTCCATCATATTATGGCGGACTTAAATAATGAGCCCGAGCTATTTCATGGTTATCTACGAATGACTCTAAAGTTTTATGTCCGTCAATGATCAAACGCTAAGACCCGTTGTACACGGGCTTTTTTGCCATAAAAACTAAGATTCATTTAAGCAAAAGCACACACGATTATTCTGCGGTGTGGCCAGCGCGCCGTACCAACCGTGCCGCGTACAACGGGCCTACCAGGGGGTCTACTCCGACCATAAATCCGAAGCTTCGGCCCAACGTTCGGCCGTTGCTTGACTACGGCTAACTATGGATGACTGCGGCGAAAGAAAAAAAATTGTCAAAGAGATAAGCCAAAGTCGAAAATGTGACTTTCAGTCGAGTAAGGATTCAAAGTCATCGAAGGAAACTATGGAAGTGATAAAACGGCTGAACATTCGGCCGATACATCGAATTAACGCTTCGGAGTAGACCCCCTGATTTCTATGTTTGTTACTGTGACTTAGGAGCCTAAATTCGTCAAGTGATGCCGTGCCCAAATTATTTTGTCGCGTGCCATTGGTTCGCCTTCTCTGCTCTAGTACGTCCCTTAGTCGCCTTTTACGACACCCACGGGAAGACATAGGATGGTGATATTCTTTACGTCCGGCACCACACGAAAGTACGTACGTACTTAATAGAATTTATTTCATCAATACTTCTCTAAAAACAACCTCGTTGGTCTAGTGGTCGCAAGCGCTACTGCGCTGAGCATGAGGTCCTGGGTTTGATTCCGATTTTCCCGGGTGGGGCAAAGTGTTATTGACTCTTTCCATCTGGAATTTCTCAGTAGCAGTCCGAGGTTTGGATTTGTGCCCGGTTGATAGCAATGGCGCGCCCCCTATTACATGGGACTTATGGGGACGATAACCGACTTTTAATGATTTTATACTGAAGATCACATCTAAAAGAGCAGTGTTAAGATTTGAAAAAAAATATGATAAATTAGAGCATTTTCTCAATAACTTAATATGTGAATATTGTAGATGGTTTTTATTACATAGTGAAATTAATTTGTAAAGTTTTGTCTAACGCGGATAAAAAACTGAGATCTACCAAGCGTATTTTTCTGAAACCTTCACCAATTTAAAGATCATTTAATTATTGATCATTTAGTATACGCGTTTTATTAAAATACCTTTTGTTTTGTGTATAATAGATTAATAATGCGTCAAATTGGGGACAGCGCTCCTTGATGGACGAGCCCTATTACTGGCTGAACGTACGACGCGTTGCGTGAGGTCAGCACAGAACACGCAAGCTAACCACTCAAGGTCACTGGCATATATCTGCGTCTTAAATATAACTGGCGAAATATGACGTACCATAGACCACCTCTGCCAAACCCTTCGGGGAATACAGGCGTGATGTTAAGTTATGTTACTTCTCTACATGCCTATAAATTGTTGTGCTATAGGCATTTCTAAAAACAGCGGAGGAAAAGTGAGATGAAACCAGAATCTCCAAGAACCAAAAATTCAAAGGCCTGACGTGACCTCCGCGAACCCGCTCTTGGCCCGATTGATGGATTATACAGGCAGCTCTCCGGACCTCACTGCTTATGGAAGTTTTGCAAGCTGTACGGGGCTGTACCGTGTGACATATCAAATGAAAGGGATTGTTGTAAGGATTTCTGATATATATATATTTATTTTATTTTAAAATAAATTCTTTTAAAATTATGTAAGAAAATAGATGAAAATTTACTCTAAAACTAATGAGTAACGAGACAAAAATTTTGAAAAAAAAAATAGATTACAGGAAAACTTGAATAAGAAGTTTATGATCTTAAAATAACATGGTAAATCTCTGAATATTGTGCGTACAAACTTACATTTGCAGTTGGAATGTATGGGAGAACATGATTTTCAACTACAATGTTAAGTTTGTTCTAGGGATAAATAAAATTCATCCCAACTACGGAACCTTTCATTGTGCGTGGTTCGACACGCACTTGGCCGGTTTTTATTCTTGGGTGACACAATAATTATGACACCCTAGCCGCTAGATATAATGCCACTGTAAGCAATCACCATTAATTATATTATTACATGATTAGGGATAATACCTAATGATCTGCAGGTACGTTAATGTTAGCTATGTTGGATAGAGGTGGTCAGTGTCAGTGTGGCCACATCCATAACACATTTGGTACAAGTGCCAAGGCCCTATGACGTAAGGCGTGAAAGTTTGCAACTACTCGGTCGGTGGCAGTGGTGGTCCGGCGCGTACGCATCGCAGACGACAACCGAGCGGATTCGCAAGTAAGTTACCTCACACATTACATCAACACTCTTGTTTTGAGTATTACAGATATGTTGCGTATTTATAAAAATATATTCAATAATTACTAAATTAAGTACTTAAGTTATTTTTATGTGAATAAAATAGGTAAGTACCTGCCTACTTGCGAATTTATTACATTTGATTAATAATATATAGTTTATTTTATATTATGTAACTGTTGCCCGCGACTTAGTCTGTGTGAATTTTGTATTATAAAATACAAATATCCAGGAGAAAAAGTAGCCTATGTCCTTTTATTAGGTATCTATTATTTGAAGTTGAACTGTTGAACTAAAAGTAGGTATATTTCCAGTTTATGCTGATCTCGCATAGTGTATGGTTTCCATACAATGAGAGGTCAGTATATTATATTGGAAATGTACCTGTAGCTTGATAAGCAGCCGTGTCTACCTACTTGCCTAGACCTAAAATACAAGTACAGATAATCCAATCATCACCATCAATATTACAACGAATACCTACTTGTGTTTAAACATTAACCCGAGTAAATTTAAGGAGGGTTTTAAACCATCAAACTCACTGACCTAATATTGAAATATAGGTATAGAGGTGATCAGTGATCAAACTGAATAACTTATATTATGGGATCAACTTTGAAATCGTGAAAAAAAATCTGCGATTCCATACTATAGTTTATAGATAAGTACCTACTTCTAAAAGGGACTGTTGTTTTTTTTTTTCTTGATTTCAAAGTTGTTCCCACAGTAAAAGTTATTCAGTTCGATAGTCTAATGACTCGCAGAACACGTATTGACACCAGTAGAACAATTTCTATGAAAAATTCATGGAAATAAAATTGTTCTTCGGAAGTCGTGTCGCGCCGGTCTGCACGAGGCTTTAAAGCATTCCTTAAAGTTGGTCGGGCTAATATTTAAACCACGCATTTATCTTCACTAGTGAAGTAGCCGTGCGACTTGGTGCTAGATGCTCGCGATGGGTCTATTCAAGATGGGTGTCGCATGTCGGATTTTATTATTATTTTTTGACATTTATTTATAGGTACCTATTTGTTGTTTTGTTTTAATAATTTTCTAAGTTTTAAATTTATTAATTGTGTTTGATTAAGTAATGTGACTGAGTGTGTATATGTTACCGGCCAAACCCGATTTCAGGACAAACTAGTTTAGCCTAGGCTAAACTAGTTCTTCCTATACGCGATAGGATTAACTAGTATAGCCTAGGCTAAACTAGTTTGTCCTAAGCCCGATAGGATAAACCAGTTTAGCCTAGGTCGAATCGGTTTATCCTAGTTAGAAAAACCGACTCCACGTAGTCTTGTCTGCCCTACCCCTAGAGTGTTATTTAAAATCGCGTAGGCGCGTAAGGGCGAGGCGGCCCGCGAGCTTATCGTCTGCCGGCCAGCCTCAGCCGCGGTGGTGAGCGTGACGATAAGCTCGCATGGGACCGCTGGAGCCCTGCAGCGCCGGAGCCGTGACAGAAAACATGCCTGCTGCATGCTTGCTTGCACGTTTATCATATTAGACTAAATAGGTTTTATGTCTTTTGAGTGGTATATCAAACGATTCGATCTAGGCTAAACTGGTTTATCCTATCGGGCTTAGGACAAACTAGTTTAGCCTAGGCTATACTAGTTAATCCTATCGCGTATAGGAAGAACTAGTTTAGCCTAGGCTAAACTAGTTTGTCCTGAAATCGGGTTTGGCCGGTAACATATACATATTTAAGTTAATTAGTCTGTATGAAACTTGAAATAAAATGATTATTACGAGTATTATTATCTACGATAGATTACGTTAACTGCAGTGATAGAATGAAATGCATTTTAATGTTTATAGGTAAGGTGGAATTGAAATAACCGAAAACCTGAAAAGTGATAATTGTACCTGCTAATCATTACGAACAAGTTTTACTACAGCCACAGACCAGCCCTGAAATCGACAGCTATTCCCTAAATTTTGTGAGGTCATGCAAACTCAAAAATGTATGGAGCAGCATTATTTTTTTCTCGATCCGTTTGGCTTTTCATTGATGATCAGCATAGGATGTTTCTTTAAGTTTCAAGTCAATAATTATGAATAGTAAAGAAAATTGATTGATCATTAATTCGTCAGATAATCATTTATGGCGTTCACTACGCTCTGCAACTATTTACCTTAAATTATTAAGGATTGCGCACTTTTTTACTTAGTTACTATCGCTACCTTCATAAATTTCTCTACATAAACCTAATACATAAAACTATTTTTACATACATTAAATTATAGCTATGAAATAAGTACCTACTTAAAATAATTATAGCTATGAAAAACTTATTCACCGGGAGCTTGAACATTAGTTAATAGCAGGTAGGTACCTACCTATCTAAGTACCTACTTACTGCCAAATTGAATGAGTGGAATTATGCAGTTAGTTGTCTAATTATTTGAATGAAGTAAATCGTAAATTCGTGTGTAATTTACTTAGGTAATAATAAAAAAGTTTTTGAAGTAAAACTTCTTTACGTACGCTTGACTGACTTGGGGAGTAAGCTGGTAAATGCGTGACAAGAGCGTTACGGAACCGAGCGAACGGAAGTTGAGAGGGAGATATAAGTTAGTGAAGATAGAAAGAGAGAGAGTTAGGTTTCGTATATTACTGTAGGGGCAAGAGAGAGAGGTGCGAGCACACATTTTATTTCTTTCTCTCATAGCCAGTTGCGTTTCGTATAACTAAGACACAGTGCAGGCCTATTGTTGTAAGTAAGTAAGTATAATTAGTATTACTATTTGTAAGTTTTACTTCAGTCGTGTGGTCTAAAGCACACTCGTTTTTAGGGTTCCGTACCCAAAGGGTAAAACGGGAACCCTATTACTAAGGCTCCGCTGTCTGTCTGTCTGTTAGTCATATACATATATTGACTTTAAAAATAAATAATTAAATTAAAATAGTAAAAATATTTAAGGGGGCTCCCATACAACAAACGTGATTTTTTTGCCATTTTTATGGTATGGAACCCTTCGTTCGAGTCCGACTCGCACTTGGTCGGTTTTTGTTTTATATTTGCACTTTTCAGGGCAGTGTCAGGTTGTATCTTGATCAAAATATGATTAGCGACTGTATCAAATTGTATTTACAGAATTAGAATCATTAACACATCTCTATAAGTTAGATTTGTCCATTGAATGACTTTTTCATGAAATCATGACATTGGGGAACAAATCTAACTGAAGAAGACTCGGTCATGGATAAGAATCATTTATTTTTTATTTACATTTACCCCCCAAGTTCATTTAAACGATTAAATACTACTACCATAAAATATAGCCAAATCCAAAGAAATACAGTTATAAACATATAACCAAATGTTAACAAGGTACTCGATATTTTTTTTAAAACACATGAGTCTGCCCAGAAAAAACATATCACGGGCAGACCGACAGCCCCACAAATTAATATAAAACACAAAGTGAAAAGGATCCATGCACCTAAAAAGAGTGCCTTATCCTGTTTACAAGCGCCCCCCAGGAACACGAAAACGTTGCTAATGAATAGCAAGAGTGAACTGAAACCGAGGGTCAAAAGTACAACCTTTTTCACACTTTCATCTATTGGATTATCCGTAAAAAATTCGGCAACTATATTGTCTTCCACGAGGCCATACATAATGATTCCCGCCAGTCCAACCCCTCCGCAGGCTAATCCGAATAATGCAATAAAATGAGTTGCTATTTTTGGTGAACATATTCCAAAACATTTTGGAACTTCTGGTGCTGTGTCCATGATTGTACCTATTTAGGTATATACACTTAATTTGGTTATTCAATTTTTTTACTTGCTTTTTGTTAAGATTTAATAAGTACTTATTTGTAAAACATTGTTAATTTTGTTAGCCTTAATGTTTTTGCGTTGTGTTTTTGGTTTAATAAAATTGGCAGAACCTCTGACAGTTATACTTGCTTAAAAAGAGGTTAGGACAAAGCTACAAGGTTTTTTTGGCGCGTGACCAAAATAGGAACTAACCCCCATCTTGTTTTTACAATATTTCACAAAAGAATTTCACAAATATTTACCAACCACACGTCCAGTACCTACCTACCATCTTTACCACACGGCACCCGTGTTCAGGGCCCCTGTCCTTACGGGGGCCCCGGAAGGCCGATTGAGCGCTCGTACTGTGTATAATCTATGCTCGTACTCAATAGTGCAATGTTTTTCTTTTTTTTTTAAGCTGATTCTAACCTGCAGCATTTTAATGCACCTACCTAATTCTTTTTGTGATGGGAAAATTATTATCAATAATTTCTCCCGCTGTGGGTGGAGCGGGAGGGCGTTACAGACTTTTACTGACTAAAATCCACCCGTGTTCCTTCAGTTGCCTGTGTGCCAGGGCTATGATATCCCTTTCGGGCAAACCCGCAACCCTGAAATTGTCATTGATTTGTACCGATTACCCATCGTCAGTCACTTCTTTTTGTTTACTTTCCAAATTGTTGTGTGCCCAAGGGCCCCAGGCGGCTCTGAGATGGCCTTGACCACGTCCCCTTGGCAATGTCATTCAAGCGCCAAAACTAAATGGTCCTTGAAGCAGTGTACCAACGGCGGCACTCATAGTCACAAGTCAAGGTAGTAAGTACGCTTACTGTACGCTGACGAACCTGCATTTGACAAGCGTGGTGAGCTTTCTTGTCCTGCAGGCTTAGCACGAGAACCTTAGAGAAGCGTTTTGTCGACGGAAGAGTAGATAAAAATTACGTTTCCGTGTAGACAGTTGGTTGACAGTTTTCTACCGAGAAGGGTAGACAACGACAACCAATTTCTATTCTACAGTAGAGTAGAAATAGAAACCGTCATGCTAAGCCTGCAGTACCAGAATCGATTATCTAGTGCCCTAATACTCTAATAAACCTAGATTAACTGAGAAATATAGGCCTATCAGAGGTAAAAAAACTTTTAACAAAAAAAAAACTAACTTCCAAAAAAAAAACACTACAAAGTAAAAAATAACCTTCATTTCGGAAGTCAGTGTCTTTGGTTCTATTTAAATTTTTTGCCACCGACTTCCGAAATGTTGGTGACGCGAAAACCTAGGTTTTCCCCCTACCAAAAATCGCCCCTACCAAAAATCGCTCAACGCTCCAAAAGAAGTTTTCACTTCAAAAATAACGCCTCTTCCTCGCAAGTGTGTTGAAAAGCGTCAATTGATACGCGACATGCGTGAACGTTTATTATTACACTATCGTCTCCATTACCATCCATCCTCGCCTATAACTCAGGCTGAAATTCCGCGCGCCTATAAAATGACAAACTTTGCCCAATTGATTCAAAATGTAGGTCCTAGTACCCATGTACGGGGGCTAACCAAGTCTCTTAATTATGTCCCGAGCATGTCTAGACAATATGACTATATTTAAACAATTACCGTGTCTCTGAGTTAAAACGAAAGACTAGTAAAAGTCCGAAATTAACTATTGTTTTGTGATAATAGTTAATTTCGGACTTTTACTAGTCTTTCGGGTTTTTATCATTAAAACTTGATAAATCTGAAGTTTTACTAGATGGATTTACCGTATTTCAAGGTTTTTCCAGAAACATCACTACGTAAGTATAGAAACTGGTTCAAAGTGAAACTGGAAACGAGTTCATAATGCCCGTAGATTTTTACATCAACCAATATATTCAAACTTATTTTATTATTCTTACAGAATGGCTCTTACACTAATGGTAACGCTCTTCCTGCTGGTCGCGGGAACACTCTCTGCGCCTGTAGATGATCCGATTCGTATCGACCTGCCAGTTTACGATCAACCCCAATCTGGTTCAGAAGTACCCCTGTCTCAACCGCTAGACCCCGAAAATTACCCTGGAGGCGACCCTGTGAAAAATAATGCTCAACCAAGTGGAGGGAATTTCGTAACCTACAAACTTCAAGCAGCGTCGAATCTGTTGGGTAGCACGTTGAATGCGAAGGTAAAGTCGAGTAACTACAGAATTTTCTAGGTAACGACATATTTAAGTCTAGTGAACGAGGCGAACTGATCATCATTGATTAAACCTACCAGTCCAACGCTGAACGTAAGCCTCTCCTATGACAGGCCATTTTAATTTGGTTCTGTGTCGGATGACCTCACTCCGGTGCCTCAGACAGACTCCGGGACGCTGAGCTAGCTTGAATTTGTGGACCAGCAACACCTTGAGTGCCCACGACTCGGCTCGGTAAGCCATACGTACGAGTATATGAGGTTGGACGTGCGCGCTACTGCTACTGCACGTCACACATCAATGGTAATAAAACCAGCATAAGCTGCCTCTTATTCTACGGAAACTTCGTACTACGCTAGGCCAGCTCAAGGACAAAATGTTACCACCGCTGTGCGATCTAATATACCTACTGATTTTAGGTCTAATAGCATTTTTCTATCACTTCTAAGAACGTACACTAGAACGAAGACTCGGCGTATTTTTCGAAAAATACGTTGAGTCTTCGTTTCTTTCGCAGACCTTCAACACTAAGGCCCGTATTACAGAACGTCACTCAATACTCAAGCATTACTTAAAACTGGATTCAAGCCATTTGATTGATAGAAACTAGTTTTAAGTAGTGCTTGAGTATTGAGTGACGTTCTGTAATACGGGCCTAAGAATATACCAACAGAAACCCCAATAATCAAAACTCTTATTCAATCAAAACCAAATCTTTTTTTTTTCACATAAAGCTGCATGGGCACTTATGAAACGTCAGAAGCTAGGTGCACTATTTACTCAAGTAGCAACTACTCCAAGAGTCGTTACTTCTTTAAAAGAAAAGAAACCGAATTTTACTTAGCTAAACCAGGTATATTTAATTTTTACAGGCAAATTCTCATCAATCCGGCGGGCTTTCCGAATCTGCTGTTCAAGAAACAGAAGGTTACGGCAGTAAGACATTGTCGTTCAAAGAGAATATACAAGGAATTGTTGCTGGACTATTTCAGGTACGTGAATGTTAAAATCCAAATAAAGCACTAAAGTTGTTTTTCAAAACACAGTTATATTAGCTGCATGGTTATAGACTAGTTACAGTCATACAATTGTTATTTTTCATGGGGCAAACCTACTTCTTCTTTTTTTCATACGGAAGCCGATGTAACCTAGGTATTTTAATCGACTGCGCTTCAGCAAAGACAGGGCTCAAAACACTTGCTCGTACATTTGCGCCCTTATTGCACCGCATTTAGGTTCGCAATTCAGTGTATTTAATACGCCTGCTTTTTACTTTACATTACCGCACTGGTACGGGAAACTGGCCCCGAATAACTAGTTGGAGTTGTGCGCTTTTAAATAATGAACCCATATAGTTTCGCTAAGTATGTCTGCCTGTCTGTCTGTCCGCGGTTTAACTCGAAAGACCCTTGGTACTAAGCAGTAACTTGGCATGGTATACGTAAGTACGGCTGCAAAGTAGTGGAATAAAATATTTAAAATGAAGTTAGGTAGTCAGATAAATAGATTAATATTAGATACGTTTTTCAGCCGAAGCCTATTGTGGACACTATAAGTGAAGAGGAGAAGTATGGCAATTCTGGAGACAAGTTCTATAGCGCTGGTAAAGCATTGGTCGGAGGTGCTGAGGGCGTCTCAAATTTCGTCAACTCAGTCCTTGAGGTAAGTGATAAATGATGATGAATCCGCGTATCACTGGTCAGTTTCCCTCACTCGTCAGTTTATTTAATTCGCCAGTTTCGTTGATTAGTCAGTTTCGCTGATTGGTCAGCTTCGCGAATTAGACAGTCGCGTCAATTCGACAGTTTCCAGTGTTCACCAAATTCGTTGATTCGTCAGTTTAGTACAGTCAACGAAAAAGATATGTTTACAGTAAACAAAAGTGGGTCATGTAACGAATACCTACCTAATCCAAATAGACACAAACCTAAATTTGTATTTAAAAAATCACAATATTTTAAAATTTTAAAAGTAAGTATATTTTAACATCATACAAAACTGAAATCTAATAGGTAAACATTAATACATATTCGTTTTTTTATTTTATTTAGTTTCGTTGGTCTGGTGGTCGCAAGCGGTACTGCTGTGCATGAGAGAGTCTGGGTTCGATTCTCAAGTCGAAAATACGTGTATTGGGTTTTTCCAGTAGATATTTTGCAGTAGCGGCCCGGAGTCTGGTTTTGGGCCCGGTTAAAGGCAATAGGCTCGCCTCCTATTACATGGCACTTAAAAAGATCTGATGAAAATGTACTTTAGGTGCACCTCTGCCTAGCTATTGAGGAAGCAGGCGTGATGATAAGTTACGTAATATGTACCTACATAATTAAATTAGCAGACGTGTGTGCAGTTTTCTACCGACTGTACTTTGACTGACGAATTTAATAAATCTGACGAAACAACGAAACTGAAGAACACTGGAAACTGTTGAATTGACGCGACTGTCTAATCCGCAAAACTGACCAATCAGCGAAACTGACTAATCAACGAAACTTTTTTTTTTTTTGGGTGGTAAATTATCAAATAACTTCACCCGCTCTGGGCTGAGCGGGAGGGTGTGTCAGACTTTTACTGACTAAAACCCACCCGTTGTTCCTTCAAATGCCTGTGTGCCAGGGCCACGACATTCCTTTCGGACAAACTCGCAACCCCGGCAGGCATTGGCCCTAACGGACCCCGTCAGTTAGTGCTGACATATCTTTGAGGCGCGCGTGAAACACAACGCGCCGTCGACCCGGGCCTAGTCCTTATCGGACGGCGAGCTACCCATCGCTCACCGTCCGCAGGCCCGCGCCTACGGTGGCCGGAAATCACCTTGTGACTCCCGACGCCCGGGGCGTCTCCTGCGGCGGCTAAGGGCGTGAGGGCGCGAACCCTGCCTTACCCTCACGCGTTCCGCCTCCTCCTTCGCAAGCATTACTGGCTCTAATCAACGAAACTGGCGAATTAAATAAACTGACCAGTGTGCAGTGAGGGAAACTGACCAGTGAAAGTGTAGGACTATGATTTTTTTTCCACTTTGAGTTTTTTTTTACATTTTCAGTGTAATGAGTTAAAAAACAAATGAAATATCCTGTCATGGCATGAGTTTTTGTAAATAGTTAGTGGACTCAAAGTTTTAGTGAGAAACAATGGTTCCAAGTCCTTTTTTGACATAGAAATCACAAATAAAAATAGGATGTTTTTATGGACTCAAATTAAATTAGCTAAGCGAAACTCCACAGACGTTATGGGTATCGAATATCGATATCTAAACATGTTAAAACAAAAAAACTAAATTTACAAAATTGTGGGGTCATGGAGCATGGACGATAAACGAAGAATAATATTGTTAAACTACTTCTAAATCTTCACACTAATATTAAAAAGGCGAAATTTTGTGAGTGTGTTTGTTACCTCTTCACGCTCAAACGGCTGGACCAATTTTGATAAAATTTTGTATGGAGGTAGCTGACACCCTGGATTGTCATAAGGCTATTTTTTATCCCGATATTCCCACGGGATCAAAACTTACGCGGGTGAAACCGCGGGGCGCAGGTAGTTGTTCATAAATCCTGTAAATCCTTGAATATTTTGACGCACCATACTATTTACGGATGTTACCTAATATTTTTTTTGCAAGTCTGTAGGTATACTAGTGGTCGCCCACTGGTCGAAATTCGACCTCCTCTACCTAAAATCTATGTAGTACTTACTAATTCCATGAGTACCTAGTACTTACTAATTACATGAGTACCTAGTACTTACTAATTCCATGAGTACCTAGTATTTACTTATTCCATGGTCAAGCTGTCACTTCTGTCACCTATCTATGTTCAAGCAAGGGTTCAAGTCATGCTAAAGTCATGCATGAGGCCCTGGGGTACTGGTACTATGTGTGTGTGACAAACGCATGGTAGTGTGTGTGTACCTAAAGTTTTTTTCTAATGCATATTAAATAAAACTACTTATTAGCTTTCTGCACTCCTGGGAGTATGAAATTTGGCACAGTAAATAATTTATGGAAGACCATAAAAACTTAGGGTCAGCACACACTGAGACGCAACGCGACGTGACGATACTGGAGAAGCCAGTGATTTCGCGCTGCGCCGCGCGCCGCCGCGAGACATATCGCAACGTCGCGAGGCGCATAGTAAAATCGTTGGCAACACGACGACGCCTCGCTGCGCAGCGAGACGCCGCGCGGCGCAGCGGAACGTGTCTACATTCGCCACGTGTATAGTAAATAGTAGAGACAAGTCGCCACGGCAGCCTCGGCTGCGCTTCGGGGCGTCGTCGGCCGGCGTCGCGCGGCTTCGTGAGGCGCAGCGCCGCTCATGCACTCCGCGCGTACCGGCGATTCACCGCTGCGTCGCGATGCGTCGCTCTACGCCGCGATGCATCACGAGGCGTAGTACTGCGTGGTGTAATGTATTCTAAATTCTCAAAATGAAATGTGTATCTTTTCGTGTAGAAAATAAAGTTATTTGAGTAGCTCTTTTAAAGTGTGCGCGCAGCGTCGCGTCGCGTCTCGTCTCGGTGTGAGCTGACCCTTACTGTGCCAAATTTCATACTCCATAAGTTGCAGGTAATAAAGTATTTGTTTTTCATCAGGTGCCCGGATCAGTTTTCAAGCAGATCGCCCGAGCCGCCACAGAGAAGCTCAACAATTTTGGGGGAAATCTTATTGGCTTATAAAATAATACATAAGTACCTATCTATCGGATTCAACTTAAAATTCAGTGTATAAACTTCCCGCATGTTTTCGTTTGCAGTCCGACTCAATTCGCTTAATGGTCTGGGGGTAAGGTCTGACTTAAAAATTCTGTTTAGGCATATTCGACCGACTGCAAAAAAAAACATCTAAGAAGATCTAGCAAATCCAAAAATGATAGTACCTAGGTACCCAAAATAAAACTATAGTCTTTATTACTAAACTTATTTTAGTAGGTAGTTTAGTACAGTCCACTAGTTAGTGGAATAACCCAAATCCCCATCAGTGGGGATTTGTGAACTTTTCGTCCACAAATCCCCATTGAGTTCTCATAGAGTTCATAATGGGGATTTGTGGGAAAAAAGTTCACAATCTCGAAAGTTCAATTCAAAAGTAATGGGATAGTTTAAAAATAAAATACAAACAACATAATTAATTATTATAAATGAATCACGAAGTCTTTATTTATAATGGAGGTAAGGACTTATTGAGTATTTTAATAATCATACAAATTAAAGTAATGGCTAAATTGATAGGCTAAGTGTAAAATATTCTAGCTGCTCTATATTAATGAAATGAGTCTAAACTTTACTACAAATAATATTGTAGAGATCAACTTTTAAATTACTATACGGTTACCTACTTTGTGATTGATTATTTTAGAACTTTTGTTTAATTAAAAGGTAGTTGGGTCTTTAATATAAGTCTAAGTCTTATTTGTTTACTTAGGTCAATATTTTTCATCAATAAGTAGGTACCTACAGAAATATATTTAAAATATTTTACACTTAGCCTATTAATTAATCTTATGAGACCTCGATGGGGATTTGTAGAAAAAAAGTTCACAAATCTCCATTGATTGCGATTACTGGAATAATCCAATTAATTACTCAATGTGTAATATGTTTTGTGGTTAGGTACACATTGATCCAATATTATTTAACGAAGATTATAGACAATTACATTAATTCTTGTACTATAGTAGATAGGTACCTACTTTTGAGGCTAACTGGAGTAAGGTACTAATGATGCTATTATATTAAAACTTACCAAATATTTCTATAGTGGAATAGGCATCTAATATTTTCATAATTATAATAGAAAACTTGAAACGTAGGTAGGTAGTATTAAGTCTTTCTACGAAAGTAGTTGTACAGACGCCAGCGCATCAAGCTACTACAATCTGTCAAATTTCTTTAAAAGATTTTCAACTCTAACGATAAAGCATAAGGTTCAAGGTTGATTGGGAAAATTTGACAGTTTCCGGTAGCTTGACCTGCTGGCGTCTGTACATAAAATAATTACTTACCTATGTCGCAGATGGATTGTCGAATCCGCTGTTTTACAAAACCACTAGTTTTTTTTTACAAAACAGCTCCTTTCTGAACGACGTTAGCGGTTTTTCATAATTACTGAACTTTATCACCAGAATTGCATATACGTTTTGCATGTATCAATGCAGCAGGACAACAATTAGAGATTATGTAAAGCAGCGTGAAATGAAACGTCAGTGTAGACTTTAGTTTTAAATTTTATCGCTCGTGACTCTGTGTGCCTTATCGACAATAATGGCGTCCGAATCAGAAATAAATAAAACGAGTAATAAGAGTGAAAACCACTCAAGTGAAAACGGCAGAGTTTTATGAAAATCAGTCCACAACGTACTAAGTAGCCAAGTAACTGCGATTAACTTGGTAGGTACTGTGGCGCCCGTCAGCCGCTGCCGCGGCACCGCTCGCTTCGCTCACTCTGCTCACGGATGTTTGGCGACAGTTCTAAATCTCTGATTAATATAATATAGTTATCTGTGATTCGAACCTACCGCTCCATCTGGTGCCGGACGTAAAGAATAGCATCATCCCATTTCTTCCCGTGGGTGTCGTTAAAGGCGACTAAGGGACTTACTAGAGAATGGGCAGCTGCGTTCTCTATGCATTTTAACACCATACTGCGATCGCCAACCTGCCTGCCAAGCGTGTCTATTATGGCAACCCCCCCCCCCTTTTGGGGCAGGCCTATGTCCAGCAGTGGACGTCTTTCGGCTGGAATGATGATGAACCGAACCTAAACAAATTGGTCGTAGTGCCCTAGCTTAGTTACTGCAACCAAGTCGGAATTAAAACTTTAAAAGTCACACGGCACACCAAACGCTTATTTAATTTTGACTGCAGATAAGCCATTCTGCATTACGTCTAAATGTCGGTAGTAGTTTTGTTAAACGTAGCGCAGTGGCAATCCAGCTGAACAACGCGTTCAGCTGTTTAACATAACGGAGCTGTTTTGTAAAACAGCGGATTCGACAATCCAACTACGACACAAACTTCGATACTTGTAAAACTTCGATGATACTCTCAAGTCTCACCGCAGCCTCGCCCGCCGACATACCGTTTTTAATTAATTGTACTTAACTCCTTATGCTATAAGTACAAAATATGGTTCCGCTAGATAAGATCGTAAGTAGTAGGTCTTTTTGGCCGGGCAGCGTGAATCCGATATATTGATTAATATTCCATGATGTTTAGACCTGGATTTGAGAGGGTGCGGTAGGTACCAACGGGAGAAAGGGCGGGGGAGGTTTAGGACGTAGATGTGTTAAGTATCGATCTAAACATGATAAAACAAAAAATATATAAATTTGATGAACAAAAATAACTGTTTTTCTCAAATCATACTTCAAGTAACATCATTGCAAGCGGCCGTTGACCCCAAAAAAATCATCACATCTATTTAATTTTATATTAGAATTTAGATATCGATACCCATCACTTCTACGGAGTTTCGCTAGCTAATTTCATGGAATGATTTTGAAGTATATTGCTAATGCATTGCTTCGTATGTTAGAAAAAATTGTCTGTGCAACAACGTAAATACCGCAATGAATTTTGTTGAACTGTCAAATTGAACCGATTCCTACTGATAGCGTGTTACGCAATTAGCCCGCTGCATTGCGCGCGCCTCAAGCATTCGGAAATCAATATCCCACCAAAAACATTACATGTAAAATGTTGCCAAGACGACCACATAAGGTTTGCCCTGTGAAAAAGATATTAGATCTCATGTAGAGCCAAGCTTCTGAATCTACACGGCCTAACTCTACCGACCCTAACTTCACAAATTCTATATATCAGTAAAAATGTATGGCTTCGCCGTTTCGCTACCGTCGTGGAGGTGATGCGAATATTTAGTTTCTGAAGTAAGTAACGAAACAGCCAAGCCAAATATATAGACTTTGCTAGTATTAAAGCACAACAGTCAGCTATAGTTTATTCAACGTTTCGGCTTTCTAGCACTTCAGGAAGTACCCTAACATTTTGAAGTCTCATACAAACTTCCACCCCCCCCATTTTAGGGGATGGGGGGCGAATGTTATAAGTTTATGATTTTTTTTGTTGGTTGTATACTAAACTTAGATTACATACTTACCAAATTTCAGCTTTCTAGCACTTCAGGAAGTAGCCAAACATTTTGATGATCATCAGTGTATCAGTGAGTGTGTCAGTGACGAAATCAGTGTATTTTAGATATCAATAAAATCTAAAGTATTAGAGCTATTCAATTGAGACTTTGTCCCCCTTATTACAAAACAAGGTTTATATTCAGACCCAGGTTTAAAAAATGAAGCCATTATTGAATTTCGAACTTTATTCCGACTATGGTAAAGTTCCTAAACACAAAACTGTCAACTTAGTACCGAACAAAGTTTTCATTTTGTATAAGTAAAGAACGGTATTTCAATCACTGTTACGTTCTTATTACAAAAACTGGCTCCATGATTTAAGCCATGTCAAAATATAAATCTTGTTTAGTAATAAGGCGGTGTATGTTTAACTAGTCTATTATTGACATCATACCCAAAGAATATGAACTATCTGGTACATCGGAAACCTATGAGGGTTCAAAAAAACGACGAAACATTTCGAGAAAAGGTAGGTAGTGCCCTTGCGCTTCGCTTGGCTCGTCTTGGCGGGGGCACTGCCGTGCCCCCAGATAAATGCAGCCAATGCACGAGCTCAATTATATGAAGTTCATCACGGACCATTTCATACGGACATTAGCTGAAATAATTAGGTTTAGATTCCATGGTTTTGGGATAATGTACCTATAGGTACTTACCTTCTTAAATATCTTCATGAACATCCCTATTGATTATCGAAAAAAACAACCGACTTCCAATAAAAGGCTTCTACATACCGGGGCAACTTGTCGCGCGACGCGACGCGACACAAAGGCACCGCTCGTCCCGCGACACGCGGGGCCTTTGTGCCGTGTCGCGTCGCGCGACAAGTCACGCTGGTATGTAGAAGCCTAAACACTCGGAAGATCTGTAATACTTTATTAGTTTTTTGCCATCGACTTCCGAAATTAAATATATTTTCACTTTGTAGTGTTTTTAGGGTTCCGTACCCAAAAGATAAAAACAGGAACCCTAAAACTAAGGCTCCGCTGTCCGTCCGTCTGTCCCCAGGCTGTATCTCATGAACCGTGATAGTTAGACAGTTGAAATTTTCACAGATGATGTATTTCTGTTGCCGCTATAACAGCAAATACAAAAAAAAACAGAATAAAATAAATATTTAAGGGGGCTCCCATACAACAAATGTGTTTTTTTTGCTGTTTTTATAGATAATGGTACGGAACCCTTCGTGCACGAGTCCTACTCGCACTAGGCCGGTTTTTTTTGAAGGCGGTTGTTTTTTGTTTGTCAAAATTATTAAATTTTTCACTTTTTAAGTTTTTAGTCGGTCAGTTTGTATACCTAATAATTTTTTTTTTCATTTTTTTCATGATGTATAGTCTAAGTTACTATAGCCTAATGTCAACTGCTCATCACCTTTTAGAAATTATTGCTTTTACCGATCCAGGGACGTTAATTGTTGAGGAGTTGGAACTGATGGTGTCTTCACCATTAGGTATGTATAGTGACGAGCATAAACTACTTCACAACCATATTAAAATACCTAATCGAATCGCAACCCGTGAAATACTTATTCCGGTGGCCATCTGTGGTCGTCAACATCAGTTCCACTTCACCAAATGGTGCTTCCCGAGAGCAAATGCATGACTTACTATAAAAAATACTCAAATCGCTATGTGTGTGCCTATACAATTTATTTTTATTAATTTATAGTACCTAAGATATAGATTTCATCCATGACTACGCTCGCGGCAGTGGTGGCCCAGTGGTAACGGCCCCGACTTAAGAGTCATAGGTCGTGGGTTCGAACCCAGGCAGGCGCTTTACTTTGTGTAAATAATTTCATCACCACTGCTCTCAAAACGGTGAAGGAAAACATCGTGAGGAAACCGGCATGTCCTAGAACCAACAATTCAAAAACATGTGACATCTACCAACCCGCACTGGGCCCGCGTGGTAGATTACAGCCCAGTCCCTCTCGAAGAGAGGAGGCCTGTGTCCCAGCAGTGGGAACATTATAGGCTGATTATGCTTATGCTTATGCTACGCTCGCTGGTATCACACCTCCGCCACGAAACCGCAGTAGTTCAATTCTACTGGCTCGCGTCATGTTCCGCACTCGAATCGGATGCGAGTAGCGGAACATGACACGAGCCAGTAGAATTGAACTACTGCGGCGAAGCACCGACGGGTTTCGCTACTATGGTTTCACGGCGGAGGTGTGCTATCAGCGTTACCTAATGCCTGGTTTGTGAGGTCCTCCTCAGATAAACTTACAATTATGCTGAAGGTTCAACCAAGTTAGGTCCTACCAGTCATCGTTATTTCATCATTTTGATGAAATAAAATATAAAAAAAACTTTTTGTAAAAAAAATAACCGACTTCCAAAAAAAAACACTACAAAGTGAAAAATAACTTTAATTTCGGAAGTCGGTGTCTTTGGATCTGTATTTTAGTTTTTTGCCACCGACTTCCGAAATTAAAGTTGTTTTTCACTTTGTAGTGTTTTTTTTTGGTAGTCGGTTATTTTTTTTTACAAAAAGTTTTTTATTTTTCACTTTTAGTGGGTGAGTTTTTAATTTATCTAAGTTACAATAGCCTAAAGTCAACTGCTCGGAGTTCTCCTGGTAAGAACCAGGAGAACTGCCACTCACCATATGCATTGTGACGAGAACAAATTGCTTAGAAACCATATTAAAATACCTAATCGAATCGCAACCCGTTAAATACTTATTATTATGTTGTTCCGGTGGCCATCTGTGGTCTCCAACATCAGTTCCACTTCACCAAATGGTGATTTTCGGGAGCAAATGCACGAGTTACTATAAAAAATACCCAAATCGCTATAGGGTTGCCTATAAAGTTCGAGGGTTTCCCTCGATTTCCATGAGATCATCTGATTCTGATTTGGTGGCAATGGGACCACCTCGAGAGCACACCCTTTCAAACAAAAAAATAATTTTCAAAATCGGTCCTTAATTGACGGAGATATCGGTGAACAAACATCGAACATATAACCTCCTCCTTTTTGGAAGTCGGTTAAAAAAGAACAAGAGGAACTACTAGTCTTATTGGTTTTATCCGGCTAATATATTCGACAGATATCCGGATAGCATGCCCTAGTTCAGTCCCAAACTGTAACACCCAATGGTCTTACGCTCTGGGATCAATCCCAAGCACAATAAGCTTATGCACGGTGCGCATGCAAGTCCGCGTAAGAGCATTTCGTAAATACCGTGATTTTTTAATTTTGTAAAGAATACACTCGCGCAGTAGGTATCAATTGGCAAAAGTCGCATATTTATATACCTACTGCGCGAGTGGATTCTTTGCGTTGATTCGCTTTTAGTAGAACTAACAGAATTTATAATCCCCCCCCGCCCGAGCGCTGTCGCGAGCAGACGTGTTTTTGTGACTTCCCGTACATTTTATTCGAGAAAAATAGTTATAACCCAGTAAACAGTTGAAGAACTAAACTATATCGTGAACAATATAACAACTTAAAAAACAGTGAAAAAACCATAACAGTGCATAATCAATTTATTGAGTTATCATCGAAAACATTTTTATACAACTCAAAAGTGAACTGTGATCGTTAAGTGTCTTTGTGTCACACGACTGGACCGGTTAATGACCTTCAAAAACCGGTCACTAACACATTGTGCAGAACAAAAATAACATATCGCCTAATTCGCATTGGTGAAATAAGTATTGGTGGCCTTTTTTTTTAATTTTTTTTTTGGGTGGGAAATTATCAAATAACTTCTCCCGCTCTGGGCGGAGCGGGAGGGCGTGTCAGACTTTTACTGACTAAAACCCACCCGTATTCCTTCATTTGCCTGTGTGCCAGGGCCACGATATCCCTTTCGGACAAACTCGCAACCCTGGCAGGCATTGGCCCTAACGGACCCCGTCAGTTGCTGCTGACAACTCTTTGAGGCGCGCGTGGAATACAACGCGCCGTCGACCCGGGCCTGGTCCTTATCGGACGGTGAACTACCCATCGCTCACCGTCCGCAAGCCCGCGCCTACGGTGGCCGGAAATCGGCTTGCGACTCCCGACGCCCGGGGCGTCTCCTGCGGCGACTAGGGGTGCGAGGGCGCGAACCTTGCCTCTCCCTCACGCGTTCCGCCTCCTCCTTCGCAAGCATTACTGCTTCGCAGAAGGAGGTGACGGCCTCCCATGCACTCTCGCTCCGAACCATGGCCCGAACCAGGGCCGGACGCGAGAGATCGCCGCCGCCGATCGCCTCCGTGAGGGCACGGCGGTGCTCCACCCAAGCCGGGCAGACCTCCACCGTATGCTCCACCGTGTCCTCCGGGCGATCCACACAGTGGTGACACCCGGGCGTTTCCTCCCGCTTTATCCTGAACAGGAACCTCCCGAAACAACCATGTCCGGTGAGGACCTGCGTCAGGCGGAAGGTGAGAACGCCGTGGCGCCTCTCTAGCCACTCCTCAAAGAGGGGACTTATCGCGACAATTGTGGCGTGCCCAGCGCTGGGTTGCGACAATCGCACTCTCCATGCCGCCATGAGATCCCGCCGGAGCTCTGTCCGCTGTGCCGTGATTTCTCGCGGCAGCGGAGTTTCACCCCGGCGTTTCGCCTCCTCGCGCCACTCCCAGATGTGCGCGAAAGTATTGGTGGCCTAGTGGAGTAAGCGCCCGCTCGATATCGAAGTACGCTTTGAGTCGCAAGATCGATTCCCTCACAAGACATTCACTTTTTGTAATTTGATAATTTTTATTTTCATTTTTCTACCGTTTCATTATGTCTCAAAAATCACCTAAGGGTACCGCAGATCAAAAGCCATCCCGTTCAGAGTCCGACATTCTTAAATTATGTGCAGAAGAAGGCATTACGACGGACATAACAACTAAAAACATTACCCAGCGCTCAAAGCGTCGCCGCCCTTCGGGTGACCAATCTGACTCATTTAATGAACTCAGGAACGATCTGAAGGAAATGATCAGAGAATTGATAAGTTCCCAAAATGCACGGTTGGACCAATTAGAGACACATATAATAGAAATTAAATCTCAATACACGAAGATAGAGGAAACGAATTCTGAAATCGAGAAATCTGTAACAAGTATATCGGACCAGTTAACCTCTTTAGAACAAAAAATAACGGGCTTAGAAAATGAACGCATTATCATGGCCACAAAAATGTGTTCCCTTGAAGAGAAAATAGATTTTTTGGACCGAAACTGTATCAAAACCTGCGTTGAACTACGTAACGTACCGAAATTACCACGTGAAAATAAGAACACTCTATACACTGTCGTACAGCATCTTTCAAAACAACTAGAAATAGACATTCAACTTTCGGATATTCGAGATGTCACAAGGTTGCCATCTAAAAAGGAAAGCAAGACCGCTAACATCATTATTGAGTTCTCTAACACCCTTCAAAAAAGTAATTTCCTGACTTCAGCAAAACACTTTAACAACAAGAATCCCGATAATAAAATTAACTCTACACATTTGGGCCTTGATGTACCGCGCACGCCTGTATACATCACCGAGCAGCTTACTTCGCTGTCCAGAAAACTGTTTTACGTAGCACGAAATTTTGTCAAGGCAAACAACTACGCCTTTTGCTGGACATCAAATGGACGCATCATGATTAAGAAGAACGTTGATAGCCAATATATTATAGTTAAAAGTGAACAACAATTACAGCAGCTTTCATCGCGAAATAGTGAATGACTAGTCGTTCACTTCAGATGTTCATTTCTTGCTTTGTTTTCATTATTTTGTTATTATTACTTTAATTTATTTCTTACTTATAATTTGTTTGTAAATTTTAACACTGTCACACAAATACACACATATATAACTCATACTATACGTCCTTACTCAACACCCACACCGCACACTTACTACTCCATTACCAGAAACTTAAAAATAATACTCCAGCCTTACGAAAAACTTTTGCCCCTCACCTTTATTTTTAAAAATGCTTGACAATACCATCGCACTAATGGATAACATTGACCTAACTTCTGTATCAGAATCGTACTCTTGTAGTCCAGAGCAGGCACAACTTTACATCAGCCACCCACAAAATTACCTAAAAATTTTCACACAGAACATAAGATCAATAAACCGTAATTTTTTAAGCCTACAAACGATTATTCATAGAATTCCTATAGATTGTGACATTATAGTTTTAACAGAATGCTGGCTATCGTGTTCTAGTAACACAAACATCCCCTATTTAGATAACTATACAATGTATCGTACCACGGAACATTTAAACCAGAGCGATGGTGTCGTGGTTTATGTCAAAACTGACCTCAACTGTAATTGCACAGAATTATCTTTGAATAATTGCGCCACCGGGTTGGTGTTGGAGGTGGAATTAGATATAGCCATACTTTGCATCTTTAGATCACCGTCAAATACAAACACTAACACATTTACTTCTACTCTTAATGACCTATTAAGTACCCACTTTCTCAAAATTTAAATCAGTTGTTCTTACTGGCGACATTAATCTAGATATAAAACCAAATTCTCTTGACTTGCGCTCTCAAGAATATTTCAATATTTTAGCCTTTCACGGTTTTCTTCCCGCTCATACTTTACCTACCAGAGGTCCCAAGTGCCTTGACCATATCATATTAAAAACCAAATTATCAACGATCTCACTTGTTTTCAATACCACCACAACTGACCACTACTCATCGCTACTGGGGATGTATGTTAAAAAAAGTAAACTCAATGCTGTCGCTACCTTTACAAAGGTAGACTTTGTTAAACTTGACAAAGCAATGGAAGAAATGGACCTGACGCCCATCTACTCCATAACTGATGCTAATATTGCTACAGACGCTCTGGTAAATGTTCTGAGTGGAGCTATTTCCGAGAGCACTACGGTATCTAAATCACCAGCTAGGAAAAAAATTATAAAACCATGGATCACGCCTGGGCTGCTACGTTGTATGAAACACAGGGATTCGCTACACAAAAAAGCTAAATTATCGCCTGGTAATACTGCTCTCGAAACTAGCTACAAAAGATACAGAAACTTTTGTAATAAAATTTTAAAGAAAATTAAAAGACAGTTTGATAGTGAAGAGCTCAATAAGGCTGGTAATAATCCAAAAGTTCTCTGGGAAACTATAAAAAGAATCACAAACACTCTTAAAACACGAAATTCATCCTCACACCTACTCAATCCTGTAACATAGTAAATAGTTTTTATGTGGAAATAGGTAAGAACCTCGCTGACAAAATTACAAACTCCCGCGCCCTGCCACATCCAACCATACCACATAGCACTAATTCGCTATCATCATTCGTTCTAGATGAAACAGACCCGGTCGAGATTATATCTGTGATTAACTCTCTCAGGACTAATGCAGCCACCGGATGTGATGCAATATATCTCACCTACGGTATTAAAAAGATATTCACCCACATTAGCACCTGTACTAAATTACATCTTTAACCTCTGTTTCCAGACTGCGACTTTTCCAACTTCATTCAAAAAGGCGATCATACATCCAATCTTCAAGGGTGGGGACAAAAAGTCCGTAAATAATTACCGACCCATCGCGGTTCTTACTACCTTATCGAAGGTTCTCGAGCGACTAATCAACAAGAGACTAGTACACTACCTTGAAAAATTTAACTTGATCTCTCCCCAGCAATTCGGTTTTAGAAAGAACAAAAGTACTACTGATGCGGTACAGGAGTTAACGGGGTATATTGTGAATAAACTTAACTCCCACAAAAAAGTTCTCACCATATTTCTTGATTTGGCTAAAGCCTTTGATACCATTCCGACTTCGACACTTCTAAATAAACTCGAAAAATTAGGTATCAGGGGCCTACAGTTACAGTTCTTTCACAGTTATCTTACAAATCGGACACAGTCGGTCAAAATAGGTGATCACACAAGTGATAATATTCCAATTTGTTACGGTGTGCCACAAGGCAGTATCCTTGGGCCGACTTTGTTTCTTGCTTTTATTAATGACCTTTGTAATTTACACATCACTAATGCTAACATTGTGTCATTCGCAGATGATACTGCACTTACTTTTTCAGCCAACTCGTGGTCAGAGCTTCAGACCTCAGCACAAAATGGCTTCAATTCTGCAAATGAATGGCTACTTTCTCACACTCTCACATTAAATACATCAAAGACAAACTTTATAACCTTTTCTACTTCACCTAAGTCACAGCCCGAAATTCCAATTCTCATAAAAGCTCACTCCTGCCGCACACATTACCAGGCAGGTTTACCCTGTCAGTGTCCTCTTATTACACGCGTTGACAATATAAAATATCTGGGCATAACATTAGATCAATTTCTTAACTTCAAAACTCACATCAATCTTCTTACAAGCAGGGTTAGAAAACTCATTTATGTTTTTAAAAATCTAAGACACGTCGCCGCGTCAGCTGTAATACGTACTGTCTACTATGCTTTATGCCAATCTATTGTGACGTATGCTGCCGTCATAAGGAAAAAGGGCACAACTAACATATTTTCCGAAATTGAGTTATATACATATCCGGAATCAGAAAAAAAAGGCCCATCTGCCAATATTTTTTGTACAATTTTAGGAACAAGATAAACAAAAATACCGTAAGCCTAAAAGGCACAACTGAGTCACTTTTCAATTTTTTGTACGTAAAAAGAGCACATCTGACTAATAGTACGTCAAAAAGGTCACCTATGCATAGATGTGACTTTTATTGTATCACGATAAATATCATTTATTTACTTGAAAAGGCATAATTAACCTGTGTTAAATATTAAAGGCATAACTACCAGAGATGTGCCCTTTGATTTAAAGTTTACCACCTAGACCTTGACATTTAATTTAAAAGAAAAGTCACAACTAGCAGTTATGCCTTTACTACCAAAAATCTTTGACTAGAGGTGAAGTGAGGTGGTCGAGGTACGAAGCGAATCCCGCCAGTTGTGCCTGACGTGTCTCGATGAGTCCACGCTTGCCTGTGCTGCGCTGGTAAGGTTAAGTTTTTTTTACATTTGCATGCTTTTATTATATAACACTTCTTTTGTGACACATTAGTATGATGTATTAGTATTTATTGGCGAAATTAAGATTAAATGCGATTTAGTTTAAAAACTATGATGACATTTTTTGTAGGAACTGTATCGTAAATAATTAAAATCAATACTACAAAATAAACTTAATTCTTTTTTCAGCAATATGCAATCACGAAGTGCAAGATTAGTTAGTGCTGCTTTACGCAACGATAATTATTGTGTAGGCAAAATGGTCTCCAGCGCCGTCAACAAGTGGCGTTCAACACTCGGTGCAATCATCAAGCTCGGACCATGTTAGCAATCTGTGTTAGATACAGGGTCCGATTTTGATTCTGATGACTCAGTATTGGATAAAAATTACGAATTACCAAAAGTACGGGAAAAAAGCAGCGATAATAGTGATGGTTCTGACTCAGAAGACTTTATATACCATGTTCGCAGCCAGTTTCAGGAAAAACAATTTTAAAATCACCGGAAGAATCAGATAAAGAAACAAACCATGTTCAAGAAGAAGAAGTTATAAGTGGAAGTTCTAGTTATATGTGCCTTGATGATTGTGATACGTTTATTGTAAGGTTTTTTTTTAACTTTTGAAATAGTTTTTGTTTAGGTATATAATGTTTATGAAAGTGCCATAATTAACAAACATTAAAATAAAACTTCTAGAAGCTGATTAAATAAGGATATTTAATCAAAATAAGGATATTTAATCAGCTTCTAGAAGTTTTATTTTAAAGTGTGCTGTGATTTTTATAAAAAAAAAACAAATATGTTCCTTTATGATGACTGATAATTACAGTTACTTAATTAATGTTAATTTGTTAAGTTACAGATAATAAATGTAATTTTTTAAAGTTTTGAGACGTTAATTTTTGTTACCTTTTAAAATAAAAGTTTTATAGATATTCCCTAATTGTTTTTTTTACCGGTTTTTTTTTTGTATAATTATTCAAAAGAAAAGGCACATTTTAATAAATATGTCTTTTCATTGTATTATTTCATATTTTTTTCACAAAATGTCAGAATGAAAAGTCACAATTGGTTAGTTATGCCCTCTATTCGTAATAATAATAACTTTACTTAATTTTTTATGCTACGTTGAAAGAGAAAATGTTGATTATTTAATAAATGACAATAAAATAAAAACTTATATTTCAATAATCGTATAGGAATCGTGAAAATGAATTTATTATTATTCATCTATTTTCTAAAAATAATTTATAGTCGATATTTTTCGCCAAAAACCAATAAAAATTTTAAACTCGATTTTCTCCATATTTATAAAATGTTAGATGTGCCTTTTTTCATTATGACGGCAGTATGGTATTGCATGTTGGGGCGGCGCCGCTAAGATGACAGTGAAACAGCTAGAAACGGCCCACCGAACGGCCCACCAAACCGATTATGTACCCAACAACAACCCTCTACAAAGATTGGAATGTCCTTAACGTTAGACAACACTTTGTCTTGCAGACCATTCTTCTACAACACCGACTAACGCCTTTAATTACAGTCACGAAACGTCGGAAAGATATGGTCTGCACTATCCCAGCACCGTACTATAGATTCACGAAACGATTCTTTTTTTACCTTGGTCCATATTTGTACAACAAGATAAACGCAAACTTACAGATTTATAGCCTACCATATTCCAAATGCAAAACTGCCGTCCGTTCGTTTCTGCTTTTGAAAACCTATGATGAGACTGAGGATCTCTTAAAATCACTCTCATAACTTCTTGGCTCAACATAACCGTTTAATAGCCCAATAGTAATTTCTCCAACACATACACACATACCTACACCCCCACGCGCTTATAAACCCGCACTTACGAACACCAAACACTCACACACGCAGTACACAAACAACAAACACTCACACATACATCACGTCTCACTTAAAACATTCTCTTTTTTACTATGATTTTATACAATTTTTTTTTATATTCGTATTTGTAACCAATTACAGTATTAAATTAATTCGTATTATTCTAGTTAACAAGATTGATAATAATGTATGTAATGTAACTAATGACTTGATTTAGGAGTCAACACGTAGCATTCTTTTTAAGATTTTTATCGAGGGAGGCAAACTGTCTCTCCTTAACACAGGTTGCTTTGCTACCTAGCTAGGAGAACAGTAGTTCACCCCTACAGATATTTGTTAGTTTTACTACTACGCTTACTTAATTATTAAGCTCTATTATGTACGTACTACAAATACCTTTTATTCAATAAATAAATATTTGATTTGATTTGATAATATGTACCTAATCAAATAAAACTCGTTGTTGCTAGTGCTACCGGCACAATACTGCCTATCATTCACAATCTGTCCAGAATTGGAAGCAAATCAGCAAGTCAGAATATTATATTTAAATGGCCAAGATATTCAGTTTATTCTTCCTCCTGAAAAAACGCGACAACTCAATTACGAGTACAAACTCTTACGGCCTTGCCTGAATGAACGCGCATACACGATAATGACGAGAAGTTAAGTTATTAGTACCTACCTACATGTAAGCAATAATCAATGTACAAGATTTTTCTAGTGATAATTATATTTTTGTACCTTATACTCGTACCAGTGTTTTTACTATAACAAATACGAGTACCTAATAATTGGGATCCGTGCGGTGCCGGACGTAAAGAATAGCATCTTCCCATTTCTTCCCGTGGGTGTCGTAAAAGGCGACTAAGGGACTTACTAGAGAATGGGCAGCAGCGTTCTCTATGCTTTTTTAACACCATACTGCGATCGCCAACCCGCCTGCCAAGCGTGGCGATTATGGCAACCCCCCCCCCCCCCCCTAAATGACAAGCACTAATAAAAAACGGCCCCTAGTACCTGGCGGCCCGCCTACCCTTGGCTACGGTAGCGGTCAAGGCAACGGTGAGGCAAGGGGTGCTAAGAATCCCCGGAAGAGATCTACTAAAATCACCGAACTGGACCTGGCAACAAACAACACGCGTACACTTCGGACCGACGAGAAGATTATTGAACTCGAGGAAGAATGAGCAGGTTACGATGGGATATAATAGGGTTATCTGAAGTCCGAAGACAAGGGGAGGACTCGATAATCCTGAAATCTGGGAACTTGCTCTATTTTCGGGAGGGCGACCAGCAGTCCCAAGGTGGTGTCGGGTTTATCGTCCATAGGTCCCTTGTGAGCAACGTGGTGAAGATCGAGAGTGTGTCGACCAGGGTGGCGTACCTGATACTCAGAATATCCGCACTATATTCGCTGAAGGTCATACAGGTTTACGCCCCGACTTCGTCACACCCCGACGATGAGGTGGAGACCATGTATGAGGATATTTTAAGAGCCATGCATGGCTCTAAAACTCACTTCACCGTTGTTATGGGGGACTTCAATGCAAAACTGGGCAAACGAAACGATGATGAGCTGCGAGTGGGGCAATTTGGAGTTGCGCGTCGGAACCACCGAGGTCACGTACTACTACAAAACCCCGAGAACTTTCAGCTCGAACTTCAGAATCGAGACATGGGCTGTACTGCAGTCTCTTCAACGGTGCCAGATCGACTATCGGTACATCGAGGTGCTGAAGTGTCTGTATAAAAACGCCACTATGTCGGTCCGAGTCCAGGACCAGACCTCGAAACCTATCCTTCTGCAGCGAGGTGTGAGGCAGGGAGACGTTATCTCTCCGAAACTGTTCACCGCTGCACTGGAGGATGTCTTCAAGGTTCTGGACTGGAAAGGGCTAGGCATCAACATCAATGGCGAGTACATCACTCACCTTCGGTTTGCCGACGATATAGTTGTCATGGCTGAGACTATGGAGGACCTCAGTGCAATGCTCGATGATCTCAGTAGAGCTTCCGAAAGAGTGGGTCTGAAAATGAACATGGATAAGACAAAGGTCATGTCAAATGCCCATGTAACACCGACTCTCATGAAGATCGGAGGCGCTACACTCGAAGTTGTGGACGAGTATGTTTACCTCGGACAAACTGTCCAGTTAGGTAGGTCCAACTTCGAGAAAGAGGTCAATCGTCGAATCCGACTCGGCTGGGCAGCGTTCGGGAAGCTTCGCAATATCTTCTCGCCCCACATACCGCAGTGTCTCAAGACGAAAGTTTTTGACCAGTGCGTGTTGCCACTGATGACCTATGGCACTGAAACATGGTCGCTTACAATGGGCCTTATCAGAAGGCCAAAAGTCACCCAAAGGGCAATGGAGAGGGCTATGCTTGGAGTTTCCCTACGTGATCGAATCAGAAATACACATATCCCGAAGAATTGCCAAGCTTAAGTGGCAGTGGGCAGGGCACATTGCTCGCAGAACTGATGGCCGATGGGGCCGAAAGGTTGTAGAGTGGCGACCGCGTACCGGAAGACGTAGCGTTGGAAGGCCTCCTACAAGATGGACCGATGACCTTGTGAAGGCCGCAGGTATCCGCTGGATGCGGGAAGCACAGAACCGGTCGAAGTGGCGGTGCTTGGGGGAGGCCTAGGTCCAGCAGTGGACGTCTTTCGGCTGAAATGATGATGAATATTTGGGAGCAGGTACTTTGGAAAGCCCGTGAAGAGGCTTCAAAAAAACGTTATGGACCACTGTAAAAGGGCCACCTTGTACCTGGGGGTACCCATATAGGTACAAGGTGGCCCGTTTACAGCGATAAATGGTGCTCTCTAAGGTGTCACATTGCCGAGATAATATTAGGATGTAAAGATCTCATTTATTTATAGGACAATATTGGGGATTAAAGGATCGAGATTGGACTATCCTAACTAATATTTTAAATGCGAAAGTAAGTTTGTTTGTTACCTTTTCATCACTGAACCGATCACCCTGAAATTTTGCATATACGTTATCCAGATGTAGGTACCTAGGTAGGTACAGAAACGGACATTAAATAAATGTATGTCCGTTTCTGTACCTACCTAGGTACCTACATCTGGATAACGATTACGCAAAGTAAATGCGAAAGTAAGTTTGTTTGTTACCTTTAAAGGTAACAAACAAACTTACTTCGCATTTACTTTCAACTATTTAATTTCAGGGTGATCGGTTCAGTGGTGAAATTTCACCACTGAACCGATCACCCTGAAATTTTGCATAAACGTTATCCAGATGTAGGTACCTAGGTAGGTACAGAAACGGACATACATAGAGTACCTACATTTCATCCCGAAAAAAAGGACCTACCTACTATTCCAGAGGAAAACAACAATAACTTTCTTATGATAATAGATGGCGCCACGTGTCTTTCGAATCATGATTGAATTATATTATTACTAGCTTTTGCCCGCGGCTTCGGTCGCGTTAATTTAGAATTTCACAAAACAAACAACCAGAGATGTCAATGATAATCAATTCTGCTTGTTTATATAATTTGGGTAATATAACTTGGCCAAACGTTGGCATTGGCAGTTGGTGGGTACTAGGAATGTCTCCAAGACATATAAGATATGCTGTTTTTTGGCGTTGGTGAAACTATTGTGGGAGGTGATTTCGCCATTCAAACGTCGCTTTAACAATTTTAAAGTCTGTGGATGACGAACAAAATTAAGAATCCACGTGTCACTGGTCAGTTTCCCTTACTCTTATTTGTCAGTTTCGCTGATCGGTCAGTTTTGCGGATTAGACCGTTGCGTCAACTCGACAGTTTCCAGTGTTCGCCAGTTTCGTTGATTCGGCAGTTTTATTTAATTCATCAGTCAAAGCACAGTCGGTAGAAAACTGCACACACGTCTGCTAATTTAATTATACACATTACGTAACATAACATCACGAAAGCCCTCAAAGGGCTAGGCAAAGGTGCACTTAGAGTAAACCCATATTTTACCAGATATGTTTACGTGCCATGTACTAGTAGGCCTTTATCCGAGACCAAAACCAAACTCCGAGCCGCTAATGAAAAAAGTCTACCGGAAAAACCCAATACAACTTTTCTCGACTTGAAAATCGAACCCACTCTCATGCACAGCAGTAATGGTTGCGACCACCAGACCAACGAAGATAAATAAAATAAAAAATAAATAAGTATTATTGTCTACCTATTAGATTTCAGATAATGTATGATAAAAAACTTCGACTACCTTCTTCTATTTCGATTTTTTAAATTTACTTTTCATTTTACACTTTTTAGTTAGAAGACGGTAACTTAGGTTATTTACTCACCTATAATCGGGTGATAACGGCCTCTTACTCACTCACTCCAAAAGTTCGTGATAGGTTTTTTTTTATCATTTCTCATTTAAACATATAATTTGTATATGTTTGTAATCACCTTTTATAACCCTTCATGTTGATACCACACTCTATAGGCTAGAGATATTTATTTTACGAAAACACTCCTTTTGGCGGCAAAAATCCGCCAGTTTAATAAAACAATATATAATATACCTACCCAGTGACATTTGCGCAATAAAGACGAAAATTATATATAATTTATCAAAATCGGTTCAGCCGTTTAGTACTTACGAGGGAACGTAGGGACGGACATACATACAGGTCAAACACATAACCCTCCTTTTTTGGCTTCGCCGCAGTCGGGTGAAAAGGACATGCAACTCTGTGTTTAGACGATGTCCGTGACTACCGCCGCCCCACCAACGCCAATAGCTTCCATATTTGGCGAATAATTAGTGCTCAATTGGTGCTAATTAGTGCTCGAACAACAGAATTGGTGCCTTAGTAGTTTTTGAGATAATCGACTTTGAAGGTGGTCCTGCGGTAGTCACGTTCCCTTCAGCAGGACCACCATGAGCGCCGAAAAAGGGGGCATGCTACAGCTATTTTAAATATACAAATAATTAGTTCTCTTAAATGTGATTCATTTCGTAAGAAAAATAGAACTGAAACATTTGTATTTACCGAGAAATCAACGATGATAACTTTCGCGTGCTCGTTCAGCAGGACCACGACTTTCAGTGTTGATTCCAAGTTTCAGGAGCTAGTCGCTTTCCTCAAACCCGAGATAAAATTGATACCCAAAATTCAAAATTACTACTAAATTTATAATTATAATTTCAGTCCGTTCAACCAATTTTGACTTATATTCCGTAGGCATAAGGATGCCATTAAAAGCAAAAACGTGGTTACAATACCAAACGTTTTATTACAGCTGCCAGTTGTCATGCCACCAACGCAATAGAAGTCAAAATCGGCTGAACGGATTGTAAAAAATGTTTATTTAAATGTCTAATCTTATTTCAATTTGAGTAAAGGTACACAGTTTGTATAAAAATTATAGATATTGAACTGTTGTTATTACTATTTCGACATCCATCAATTTATGTGCACGAGTGTACATCTCATAAACAGCTAATGCCATTGACAACTTAATTTAGTCGGGTTATATGCGGACATTGAGTATGGAAAAGTAATGAAAGCTAATTTCTCTTAAAATACAACACTTGGGAATCTGAATTTTTGGTCACTATAACTTCTTTAGGAGCACGAACGCAGAAATCACAGAGTTTTTAATAGTGAAATCTTCAAATGAAAATTTAACACCGTGACTACCGCCACCCCACCAATGGTATGGTATATCTCGTAAACTACTGGAGTAGTAATTTTGAATTTTGGGTATCAATTTTATCTCGCAGAGCACTAATTTTCTATGTAGGTTTGAGGAAAGCGACTAGCTCCTGCCCCCTTTTTCAGCGCTCATGGTGGTCCTGTTGAAGGGAGCGTGACTACCGCAGGACCACCTTCGAAGTCGATTATCTCGAAAACTACTAAGGCACCAATTCTGTTGTTCGAGCACTAATTAGCACCAATTGGGGAATAATTATTTGCCAAATATGGAAGCGATTGGCGTTGTGGTCCGGCGGTAGTCACGCACATGTTAAGACGAGACAAAATTTGCATGATAATAATTGCCTTGGTGTAAGTAAACTGAAGTCGCATGCAATTATTGAATAATTACTATAAAAAAATACCGAAATCGTTATATATCGGTGCCTATAATATTTGAAGAGTTCCCTTGATTTCCCCAGGATCTCATCATCCGATCCTGACCTGATGATAATGGAACCACTTTCAAACAAAAAAAAAAAACAGATCGGTCTAGCCGTCTTCGAGTAATTTGCTCAACGTCGGAAACACGCCAACTTTCCGACACCATCAGGGGTGGAAAGTCATACACCAGCTTCGTTGACGTAACGTAATGTTCAACGGACATGCTGAAGCTGGTGAATTACAGGAGAGTTGAGGAAGGCACCACAAGCTCGGGCCACGAAGAAAAATACATTTTAAAAAAAAATCCGACGAACTGAGAACCTCCTCCTTTTTTTGAAGTCGGTTAAAAAGGGAACAAAAAGTAACTTTTCCAACGTTATTTTATTATTTTAAACCAAAAACCGATTTTACAATAATATGTGTTTCTAACTATAAACAAAAGTGATGTATGAGGGGGCCGATGCTATGCCCTGAACATTAACATATATACCTACTTATACTATGTTTACCATGTGGAATATCTATCTTATACTTTAAATGCTTTAATTATTTACATAAAGGACAAACTAAACGATTTTATATTCATAACATATGTAAATAAACTCAGCGAAGTCGCGTTCATTCGAATTACAAAGCGTTAAAGATGTAAAATATCTATACAATATTAGTTTTAGTTTATGCGAAACCCGAAACACGTGTCTAGTATTTTTATGTAAAGAATCTATGTACAAAATTTTAAAACTGTATCATGAAAGTCACAAAGTTAAAAGGTTGTTATGTTACCGGGTTGTCCGTACAAAAACATGCTAACGGCACGCCGTTAAAATGTTTTTGTACGAACAACCGCGCCGCGCCGCCAGGGTCGTCTTGCGCTCATTGATAATAATTTGGCAGTCGGTACCTAACCATACGGCGATTGTATTGTAAGTAATTAAATGGTGATAACATTTTCCATCACACTTAAATATTTTTGAGTTCAAATATATCATGGTGTAAAACTTATTAAAATTGATTCGGTTCCTTATTCTGAAAAAACTATATTCAGGTGTCGCATATACTAAAAATAATGTTGTATAGAGATACATCTTATTGTTTTCGCTGAATATAAATAATAGAGAGAACCACACTTTATTAACCTATATTTTGTTGCTAAATTAATAGCGAAGTACAAAATAATATTTACATGAAATATTCAGCAAGTGTGTAAACATAAATACTCGAACAGTCGTGACTTCGCCACAGTAACATCCTAACTGGGAAAATAACTAAATAGGTATCAATAAGAACCAACAGGCGTGAAAGCGGTTTAATTATACTATTTTAACTTTTTATGTTAACAGTTTGATATACAGCTTAAAATAACATTAACTCTTTAGGCAACATTCTATAATTCATTATATTTGCTGGTGATTCTAATGCATTTGTTTATTTTTATTATGGGTTTTCGAACTTGCGACCTTCAGCCGCTGCGCCTAACCTACAGTCAATGTGCCACTTTTGACATAAATCTATTAATGTTGGGAGTTAAACGAAATTCCATTCCAGAAACAAAACAAAGGAATTTGGGTAACGGATCAGCTAAGGCTAGGTGTGAGAAAGTGACAGACAGTATGCCGATTACAATTACATTATGTTATGCAAATGCACAATAACACGAACTTACATTATTTTGAGTAGCATTATTACATCAATCTGAGACATTAGTATAGGATATTACACTAAGACAGTGTTACCAGAATGTATAACAAAATATTTACCTAAAATAATGTGTGTATACATAATAATATTAAAGTAAAATAATCGCGATACTTTAATAAAGGAATAACACATTTTGATTATCAAAATGTTGTTGGCACACTATACAAGTAATCAAAAAAATAATGTATAGGTATTGCCGAACAGGAATTACAGCTCATTCAAAAACATGGTAAGAAAAAAAAAAAAAAGCGTGTGAACACAAAAATAAAAAAAATAAATTGTCAGTCAAGTTGCAAAAGCTTTTGCAAGAAACCTCGTCACTACATTTAATAAGATGATTAATAAGAGTGGAGGATTTCAGCGATTGGATACTATTGCAAACAATGAACATGTAGATGTCATCAAAATTACTTTACTATGTTTTAATGTTAAAATTCTAGGTCTAGAGACAATAGCAACCGCAGATAGCGTCTTCGATTACCTACTTACTCTAAGGTTATACGATAATCTTAACATGCTTAAGTTATATATTGTGTGAATTCACTGAAATCTTTCCATTTTTTTATCTACCAATAACACTCATATTATCATATTGATGTAATTTAATGCGTTTGAAAGAAATATAATTATGTAATATCAACACGAATAGTTTTATCTATAATATAATTTTAAAATTATTCTAACATTCATATTACGTTAACCAATATAACGAGGTTTTTTGCAAAAGCCTGGAGATGTAAGTTTTAAACATTTCTTATTAAATACTTCACTTATAAATACTTCATAAATAATACACAGAAATTCTCTATGGCCAACTTTATATGTTACGGTCTAAGTATTATGTAAATAGATTGCACGATAATGATTCTAGATCTGCACGAAGCTTGAGATGCAAGCTATGTCCTTCCTATATGTATATTCGAACATTACGGCTAGGCGTATGCTGGAACGCAGGCGACGCAGATCTACGCAGCGCAGGGCAGAGCAGATTGGTTTTGTAATGTATGAAATTACAGAGTGCTCCGTATGTTACAGATATGTGTCTGCCCTGCTCTGCGCCTCGTTGTAGTGCCGGCACAGATTCCTGCGCGACGCGTGCGAGTCGCGACGTGTTTTTTACGTTTAAATACATAATTTTGTTGCAATGACAGAAAATTTAATAGAATTACTTCGTTGTGAACCTTGTTTGTATGATACTAATCATCCAGACTATTCGAAAAAGACATTTTTCAGATAATCACTTTACCCAATAGTTTTTTTACGTTTTGACAAACTCTAAAGTAGCAACAACTCATTGATTTCATAATCGGAATCTGACTCTGAACTCATTTTCATCTCGAACACGTCTATTGTTTGTACCAGGTAGAACGCGAATGCGTGCGTATGTTAACTGCGTCACAGCATACGCTCATGGACTATGTCTGTCTCGCCTGCCCTGCGCTGCGTCTCCTGCATCTCAGCATACGCCTAGCCTGAATCGCATTGCAGACTAAGGGACTAACCACAGTTAATCTGCTCTGTTCAGCTTTTGTCCATAGAAAACAACGACTTTGTATGGAGTTGCGTACGCATCCGTTCAGCTTTTCGCGTCGAACGGATGCGTACTCATTTCCATACAAATTCGTTGTTTTCTATGGGAAAAAGCTGAACAAATCTAAATAAGTGTAGTTAGTCCTTAACAAGCTGTGCTGCCGACGTTGCATTTCACTTCATAACAATTAGTTTCCAGCACATAATCGTATAAGCTTTTTGTGGTCAACAACCGGTAAACAAGTAATATCTACTACATACACGACACGGTATTTTAATCATTCAATTTAAAAAAAATAACTTAATAACATAAAAATGTCCATTGAGTTGCAATTCATATAATACACCACAACAATTATTTTAGTAGTTCTTCAAGAACGTATAATTAAATCAGCTTTAAATATAAATATAGTAATCAAACAATATTGTAAAAACGTGCCTTTTTGAAAATAAACAAACACAACAACAACAAAACGAATTGAGATTAGTTAACTCTGATCAATCAGCAAATACTCAACGCTAAATAATAATATATATTATGTGGGCGTCCAAGCAGAAAGGGTCCAGTAGTGGGTCAATAGTTTAAACTAGATTCGGTATTCAGAAAAGTCAATTGGTAAATAATGATTAAAAATATGTTTAAAAACTGACACATTTTTTTCAATAAGATAATTGAAACTTGATAAAGTATTTTCAAATTTACCACTGGTAAACCCCAACTTTTCTCTTAAAATTTCTGGTACTTAGAAATATCATAATTATAAAGTCATTTACTACATGAACTTGTAGATAAATGAGCATTATTTAATAATCAATTAAAATTGCGAAATGCAATTTTTTCACCCAACTTTACAAAACTGCGTATATTTCGGAAACGAAATGCAGAGAACTGGACCCTTTTTGCTTGGACGCCCACTTATATCAATATGTAAGCAGAGATGTGTGATTATTACTGATTATCCTATTTCTTCATGTCGAGGAAGTATGAAATTTGCAACTGCGATCACGTCGGTATAATTCATAATTAATTTTTAACCGTTAATTGATATTTTCATGTCCAAAGTTTATAGTCGAAGCACAAAGGGAGACTGTCAGCCAGGAGAGCTAGATAGGCGGAGCTGGATGAACAATTTCCTGTCTTTGTTAAACTAAGATTTTGTAAATTGTGACACGTTCGTGATCGCCCCTGCATCGCAACGACCGTAACATACATAGAGTCCGAGTTGAAGTAAAGATGTATCATTAAATTTAAAGTCGCAGTGAGGGCTTGCTATCAGAAACAAAAGCTGGGTCATCCATGTCATCGTTATCCAACACCGTGAAGTCGATGTACTTGTCCGATCTTAACTGTCATGGACGAGCCAACCGCATCTTGCGGACCTTCTCCACGTAGTGCTTGTTGTGCGACATCACTGTCTCTTGCACCTTCGGGGGCAGTTCTTCCATGGATGGAGCAGTGCCCTCCTCTATGTCAGTGCGTCGGTAGAATAGGATGTAGGGCGTGCTGGAGCGGTTGAGGCCGTTCAGTTGTCCCTCATCAGAGGATGTGACCACGTCATCGTTGTACATATTCCACTGGTCGTTGTCTTTAGCGAGCGTGTAGTAGTGGCCCGAGTCGAGCGTGGTGCCGGCGTGGATGACGGCGGCGTATAGCTTGTAGGACGAATGCACGGCCTGCGAGCGCACCGACGGCAGAGTGATGGTGTGGTTGTGGTACATCGAGTGCATCAGTTTAGTTTGCACTTGCAGCTTCGGATCGAATCTGTTGAAAATAGTTCTAATTTTAAAAATCAAATTCCTGTTTTCTATCGGGTAACTTTAGATTGACAAATAAAGACGGAGAAATTAAAAGAAGAGGAATAATGGGAAAACTCAATAGGAATTCGAAAGACTTACTTAAAGTTCTTTAGGACCAGGATTAGATATTTGGGTGTGGTTTCGATGAGTACGCTTCGTTCGGCATCTCGGAGTTCGCCACAGTCGCGGCACTGGTATTGGTTTTCTCCGGTGAGGCTTTCCTTTGAGCAGTAGAATTCGAGTAGGCTCTGTACGTTGTGCTGCCAGCCTTCGGGCTTGTCGGGGAAAGCGAGCTGCAGGTCGCGGAACACGTCGCGGGATAGCGACGACGAGTGGCACTCGGTGCACTCGACCCGCGTCAGCAGCACACCACCGAACATGCTGTCAATGAACGAGTCGCGGCGGAGGAATGCGGACTCGAACATACGCAAGCGTTTCTTTGGCAGTATATTCTCTACCTCAGTCGACGGGCGTTTAAACCCGCTGGAGCTCGACCCTGAAAATAATTAAACTTTGTGTAAAAATAGGCTTAATCGAATCGTTGAATTTTAAATTGATTTAATGTAGGGGCGCGACCTAAGTGGTACCTCGTGGGATTCGCTACGCTACTAAGTTAAACACTCAAATAAACTTCAACCACCTTAATACAAAACAAGATTTATATTTTGACATGGCCTAAACCATGGAGCCAGTTTTTGTAATAAGAACGTAACAGTGATTGAAATACCGTTCTTTATACAAAACAGAAAACTTAGTTCGGTACTAAGTTGTCAGTTTTGTGTTTAGGAACTTTACCATAGTCGGAATAAAGTTCGAAATTCAATAATGGCTCGATGTGTTAAACCTGGGTCTGAAGATAAACCTTGTTTTGTAATAAGGGGGCAAAGGTTTATTGCTTAGAAAGAGAGTTAACAAGGTATCGTTTAGGCTAAGCTATTGCTAAAATGAGAAAATTATGGAAATGACTGCACCCGGTTGCTGTCCGTAATGCACTGAGCTCACGGCGCATTTAGTTCCGACCGTATTGTATCGCTAGGTCAGCAAACGTGTTCGATTGCAATTGTTGCCTCGAACATTTAATGTGTGGCCTGTACATACAACACTAGGACGGCTATCTCGTGTCAAGACACGGTCAGACTGCCTTGAGATTATACCAAAAACAAACGATGACAGACAAGTAAACTGCGAACAATTTTTGAACAAGCTGGCCTGCGGAGAAATGCCCGATTGCCCGGGTTATACGAGGTTTTTTGAAGCTAGTGAGTTTAATAGGATGGTGTTCTAATTTGACCTATTAGCGCCCCCCACCACATATTTTACTATCCTGGCTTGAGTACTAGCCTCGTGTAACTGCGAAGCTAATACCCAATCGTATAATTTTACTCCACGAACTAAGTCACCGCATTGCTATTGGCTTATTTAACAAAGTGAAAAAAGCTAACTCATAAGTCGTGCGGTGCGTTTAAAGAGCCTTTACGAGTGAGGCTGCGTTCGGACGACACGCGCATAACCCGCGCCGACCACGCGCTCTCTCCGCACACGCGTTGTGCCCGCCTTACACCCGCGTTCGCCACGTATGTCTCTCAATGTGAAAAAGTGCTACCACATCACATTCACCAATAAACGGAAACCTATTGCTACGTGTTACTCAATAAATGGGGTACCAATTCAAATAGTGGACACGATTCGTTACCTGGAAGTCCACCTCGACTCTAAACTTACATTCGTTAGCCACAATATCACTAGAATATGACTAAACTAAGAATATGTCGGGATTTTCAGTTGATCTCTACCCTAAAGGTGCTCTTCAATACTCTGGTGAGAAGTCTACTGCGTTCACGTAAACAGGATTGAATGTATCCAAAGAAGCTTCACTAGATACCTTCGTTTTATTAGCCCTAGCTGTCCACGGGATACCTCTTACGTTCAAAGGCTCAATCATTTCGAAATGTGTTCGCTTGAACACCGAAGACACGTGACGGACTAAATCCTTCTCTATGAAAAAACTTTTTATAAAAAAAAATAACTGACTTCCAAAAAACACTACAAAGTGAAAAATAACTTTAATTTCGGAAGTCGGTGTCTTTAGACTTGTATTTTAGTTTTTTGCCACCGACTTCCGAAATTAAAGTTATTTTTCACTTTGTAGTGTTTTTTTGGAAGTCAGTTATTTTTCTTTATAAAAAGTTTTTTATTGTTCACTTTTTAGTGAGTCAATTTTTAATTTATCTAAGTTACAATAGCCTAATGTTAACTGCTCATCACCTTTTACAAAATATTGCTTTTCCCGATGCTGGGACGTTAATTGTTGAGGAGTGCTCCTGGCAGGAGATTTGTCACTCACCATATGCATTGTGATGAGCATAAATTGCTTAGCAACCATATTAAAGCACCTAATCGAATCGCAACCCGTTAAATACTTATTATTAATAAGTTGTTCCGGTGGCCATCTGTGGTCTCCATCATCAGCTCCACTTCACCAAATGGTGCAAATGCACGAGTTACTATAATAAATATCTAAATCGGTATAGGTTTGCCTATAAAATTTGAGGGTTTCCTTCGATTTCCATGGGATCCCCTCATCAGATTCTGATTTGGTGGCAATGGGACCACCTCGGGAGCGGTATGCTCCCGAGGAGGTGGTGGTGGTGGTGCTTTCAAACAAAAAAATAATTTTCAAAATCGGTCCATAATCGACGGAGCAATAGGTGAACAAACAAAAAAAAAACATACAGCCGAACATAATAACCTCCTCCTTTTTGGAAGTCTGTTAAAAATCGTAAACGGTTTACTAAATGTTCCCGAAAGAATTAAGTATAGCTGTGCCTCGACAGAAATCTATTAGACCTGGTCACAAAACCGTTACCTTTGCCACAACTGCAAGTCGTACTAACCTTGGTAGCACCGCACCTATGTACCGTCTAATGGGAAACTACAATAAAATCGCTACACGACCCAATAGCATCGATATCTACTCTAACCCTTTACGGCATTTCCGACCGAGACTTTTAACCAGCTCGGAGTTTCGAGTCGCCTGTGCAACCGAGCCACCTATTAATAAATGTATAGTAGATACGAGTACATTTATTCCATTCCCTTCTTTGCCAGCCTTTTTTGTTGTTTTATTTTTAAATATTTTTGTCTTTCCGATCGTATTTGTGAACACAACTTATTTTCATTCTATTTTATTTTATAACTTATATGTAATGCAACTAACGATATCTTGTACGAAGTTTTAATTTCTGTGCTGTGCACTTCTGTAAGTGACGAATTCACAATTCTTAAAACTGTGATTTTTGTTTGTGTATGTCTTAGTAAGTCGTTGAAGTGCCATAAAAATAAATAAATACAGACCCCGTGGACGTCGCCCCGTTTACGATTACTTTTTGCTGCCTGTTTGATAAATAGGAAAGAACAAGATCAGCAGCTTGTCCACGAATTCCGTAATGGCGTAGTTCCACCACAACACACTGATCTGTATCAGTGTGTTGTGGTCAACGCAATCAAACGATTTTGAGAAGTCTAATAAAATGGCAATTGCATTCTGGGATTTACCCCAGGATTCCAAAATGTGACTGATGAGTTTTACTTCGGCGTCAGTCGTCGGCCTACCTTTCGTGAAGCCAAACTGGCGACTTTATTAAATCCCATTTGGGTTAAAATGTCACAACATCTGGTCTAGCATGTTTTTTTCATATAGTTTGCTCAATGCTGGTAGCACATATATGATCTGTAATTAGAGGGATCACTTTTACTACCAGATTTGACACTGATGCTGAGGATGCCACATCTTCATATAATTGTGTTCGAGCAATGGCGCGTTTCGTTTTAGGCATATATGTCGATTTTAAGTATGCATTCTTTTGAATCCTTATTTTCCAACCCCACTGATGTGACCACTAGGAAGCGCTCACTGCAGCTTTAAAAATACCTCGTGAAGATTACGCTGACGTCAGACGTTATTAGGTAACTCCGGTTCTGGTATGTTTTGTTTAGTTTCTTAACATAGTGCAGTAAGTGGTAAAGTACCACAAGTAGCTTACCACCAGCACCACTGCTGCCTGGGCGAGGCGATACAGAGCGGCGGTTGGGCCCCGGCTCAGCATTATTGTTATCGTTGACGTCAGTGCTGTAATACAAAAACAATAATGGTTATTGAATGATAACAATTTGAACGCGGAAATGAGTTTGGTTTACCAGAGTGAAGCTGTGACCACAACACTTGAACAATCAGCGAGAGCTTATTTAGTCTGCCTCCCGCGCCGGATTTGCTTCGTTTGGCTAGAGCTTTAAAGTCTGTGTCTATGGTTGTATAGAACTTAATGTTGTGTGGCAGAAGAGATGAGCGTACTTACATAATAGTAGATTATTCACTAAGGTGATAACGCAGTATCATATGTCACGGGCGCTATTTTGAATCTCGAACGCAACGAAAGCGTCTAGGTCCGAGTTAACTTCTGAGCGAAACGAGGGAGTAAAGACTAGAATCCAGACAGCAGCGAGGGATTCAAGGTCGCCCAGGACGGAGACACCTCTATGCCCGGGGAGAATACTTTATTTTCGCACCTACTCGAGGTAATAAAAACCAATACGATTTTCGAATTAGTAGCATAAGAAACTGTTAAATAACCGGGGAATACATAATTATGTACAGTTTTCAATACTATTTTATGTAAATCCGTAAATCCAACTTTCTGGCGCATACCCACCGCGCCACAGAAACTGATCAGACGTTATGTAAATACTCTTTTAAAAGAGGATCATTTGACACTTGTTCGATTTACATCACTTGATCAGCATCAGTTGCTCACATTGGATATAATAAGTATATCTATATCTAAATCTTAATATCTAAATGTTATTTCCTTTCTGTTCATTTTGTCTGAGAAGAACATTTAAGTGCCTGCAATTGAATGTATATCATTGTATCGATTGATTGACATGTATTGTTTATATACTGAAATATGCAATTCAAAGACGCATCTTTGACATAAACGGCTTACAGGACATGAATACTAAGCTACTACTAAAGCTAAACGAACGACTTGGTGATCATAGCCTAGCCTATAACAATAATGATCTGTCATAGGCCTCCTTCGAAATCTGCCACCATTTTGTCAGTTTTGGATTGATATTTTCATCTGTATACTTTACTACACTTTTCCATTCTTCTGCTGTATTTTATTATCATTAACCATTGAGCATCTTTCAAACACGATAAGCCTGCGAGTGCTATGCTTTTGATCAGACCATGCCCCACTTGCTTGAGTGCCCTAAGTGCCCGTTCACCTGCATCTCGGATGACCTTAAGATATCACTGAACGCGCAATGAACGTGGCCACCTAACCTACTGGGCTCAAACAATATAAACCACCAATATATAAAATACCATCTACTCGAAAAGAAGAAGAAGCTTAGGTTCATATTAAATTGCGATGAATTTGTTGCGCGTTGAGCGCCCGCCAAGATTGAAATTTTCGACGATGAACGCATGTCAGTCAGCAGGTATCAGCATTATGCCTGTGGCTGTTAATGAATGACATAAGCCGCAAATGCGAAGCAGTAGACATTCAGCGTGCAGCGGCGTTTAATGGGACTGCTTCTATAACGCGGCGCTCGTTACTGGTCTTTCCATTGTGAATTTATCAGTCTGGGGTCTGCAGCCTCTTAGGCTGCCTTTTCACCAGATGTGCTGTGTTTGATATCACCAATTCCTATTGGTGAATGGAGACATCATCAAATAGATACATAATTTATTAGCTTTAACTCTTAGCTGCAGCGCATATCTCTTCAACCCTGTTTGAGTGTTCACAATGTAAAAAGTAAATTACCTGGTCGACTGTGTAGCTTGCTGGGTAGTCTGTGCCACTATACGCAGTCGGCTGTGGCTCGACAGCACAGCCGGGCGGGTATAATCGAAGTTGAGATCTGAGCAGTGTTCGTATGACTGCAGTAGTTCGAATAAATATCTGTTGAGAAATAAAAATTGATTAATTACATTTTAAGCATCTCCTTCGAATGAATAGGTAGTGATAGTTGATCGACTGCAACGACGTAACTTATTAAATTTTGACCAAGCTTACGATGCTCCTGGAAGGCCATCAACAAGATAATATAGGTAGATTATGCTATAGCCACTCATAGTGCATTTTAATGTGTTATATTTTTGGAATTGTCTCATAAAGACCTCTATTTTGATACCTCATGGATTCTAATACCCGCCACTTTGATTTTATAAAAACCAGACCTATACATACCCCTATCACCATCGCGCGACCTGGACGACTAGAGTCCTCATGTATTAAAATCTATCTAGCCGTTAGTATGCTTCGAGGGTCAAACATAATCCCACATACAAAGATACATACATAAACTCACGTCTTCTTCCCATGGGGGTAGGCAACACTATAGAACGCCACCTGCTACGCTCCTTACATACTCCTTTTGCTTCGCCTACGTTCACTACGCACTTGACCTTTCTGAAGAACATAACCAATTAGGTCACTATGTCCTCCTAGGGCATCCCGGCGTTTCCACCCACCTCTGCGTTATAAATACATATTGTTAGTCGCCTTTCACTCATCCTCTCAACATGATCAAACCATTTAAGCATACTCTTTTCAATTTTTGTGGCTATATTTTCTTTTAAACTGCATCGTTGCCTTAGCACCTCATTTTTCAGCATATTATTCATAGTCACGCCAGACATGCTTCGCAAGGAACGCATTTCCACATCATTTATTCTACTTTCATGCTACTTTTGCCATACCTAACATTCACTTCCATACGTAAACGAAGGCACCAGCACACCATTGTGAACAGCCAGTCGAGCCTTTTTGGGCATCGACTGGTTGTCCACTATCGCATGTATAGCACTGTTCACTTTATTTTCCGCATTTACTCTCCTCTCCACATCTTCATCAATCTTTCCATCCCTTGTAAACTGACTCCCCAAATATATAAACTCACTTATTTGCTCCACACTACTATCATTTTTCACACCACATACCGATACATTCTCTTCTCTTTGTACCACCATGACCTTCGTCTTATTCACATTTATATTCATCCCTTTCCTCTTATATGCTTAATCCATCAAAGTCACCGCAGACGAAGCAAGTAGAACTTGATCATCTGCGTAGAGAAGGCATTTGACAGGCAAGTCAACTCATTAATTCTCAATCCGCACTCACCCTCTTTCAAATCTATCAGGCTATATCCATGTACAAGTTGAACAGCGACGGTAACGCTACACAAACACAACCCTGTCCAACACCCCTTGAGATTCAGAATCAGTCTGTGAGCCATTTAACCTAACACGCCTGTACCAAGCGTCAGTCCACACCGTACACTGATAGTGTCGAGCACAGTTCTTTCCTCCACACACTGTCATAGGCCTTCTCCATGTCAACGAAAGCACAGTAGACTTTCTTGTAATTTTGCCAGATGTTTTTCGGCTATGCACCTTATGGAGAAGATCTGATCCATACAGCCCATTCCTTCTCTAAATCCTGCCTGCATATCTCATATATCTTCACCTGTCACTCTTATCGCTCTCTTTATTAAAACCTGTACACGATACAGTTTACCGATAACACTCAAAAGTAATTTTTACACTCCTGCTGAGAGTATTTTGTATAATATAGTGGTACGATTACAGCCTTGCAACAGTCATCTGACACACTGCCATATCTCCAACACATATTAAAGATACGGCACAACTGGCTTGCTACCACCCCGTCACCTCCCTTCAGCATTTCAGCAGACACTGACATACCCTACAGCTTTCCCAATTTTAATCCCTTTGAACGCCCTTACAATCTCATCTATTTCTATTTCATTCCCCTCATCTGCATCTGAACTTGGGTTTTAAAAATTGGCTTCTGCCCAGTTACTCACTCCTTGCACACTATCCTGACAAATAAATAAACTTTCAAAGTATCCCTTACAGCGTTCCAAGCCCTTACATTTTTCGCTTAGTAAACATCCATCTTCTGCTCTTATAACGTTAATTCTCGATGTTGCTATCACTACGCGAGCCAATCTTAATTGTTTCCAGAACAGCATAACATTGACCCTAAAGTTATCAGAGAACTTCCTGTTATACTTTTCATCCTTCTTCTTTTTTACAATCTCTTTTACTTTCGTTTTTATGTCACTGTATTTCTTCTTTACTTTTTCGAAGTCATCTGCCACATTCGTTGCTTGATTCATCCTAAGTTGGGCCTTACAGGCTAAAATATTAAGCTAGGCCTCTTTCTTCTTCATCACAACCTCTTTAACTTCACCATCTACCCAAGAATCATTTGTTCTACTAACACTGCGCCAGACCAGCACGCTCTGCGACTGATACTTTTGTAGCTACTTGCACCGTACAATTTTACGCTATATTCCATACTTTGACTTTAATCATTCGTATCATAAAATATTTTATCCGTCTTCACTTTTACTTCCCTCTTACATTCCTCTTTTACTTTCAATTCTTGCAGTCTTTCCCCTTTTATTCCTTTTAGAGCAGTCACAGGAACTCGAACTCAGTGACGCCAATGCCTGAACACACCATCCATCTGATACAAATACATAATGATCATTCCCTACATTAACATCCCGACATACTCTAGTATCTGTACGTCTTTCATCCACAATCACAAAGTCAATAATACCTCTACAGTCTTGCCATTCCCACGTATTCCTGTGATCCTTTTATGATTAAACATTTTGTCCATAACACACAAATTCTTCTCTACACATATCTCTAGTAAATTCATCCCGTTCTCATTCACTCTATCATCCCCAAATGTACCTATTACGTTTTTGTGCACATTCCTCTTCACACTAACCCAACCATTAAAGTCTCCAAGCAACATAACAATCTTCTCGTTTGACCTACATCCATTCACAGTATTTATACTGCTCCAAAATTCCTCTCTCTACGAAGGTGAGCTTCCTGCATCGGGTGCATACACACACACAATATAAAGATAGGGCTTAGGCCCACCACTTTCAGTTTAAGAAAAATTGTATTGTTTACATTCCCTTATAGTAACAGTTTGCCACAGGAAGAAAATAACATAAGATTTGAAATTAATTTGACATTGCATAATTTGACATTTAACAATAATTTATTCCATCTAGTGGATATTAACAATTATGTGGGTAACAATTTGTATTTGACAAAAGATAGATATAATATTGATATGTACTATCTTTCTAACTATTATAAACGACAGATAGCTGTGTCGCTATCATATTTTTTTTCTATTTCAGCCAAAAATTTGGCTAAACAACTTGCTTCTTTTGAGCAATGCAATGACTTTTTAAATAATTCTGCCAATAATTTGGCAACGACTAATGACATTGATTATCATTTAAATTAGAAATTAGGACAACAGAGGAAACCTCTTGCTTAAAAAATGTTACACAAACTTCTTTATTATAACACCCATTAAATTGTAGTAATTTAAATAAATGTAATTATAATAATAATACTTTAAAAATTGTTCATCAAAATATACAGGGTGTGAGATAGGTAAGGAATTAGAACTGGAGCTGTTCATGAACTGTAGTTATATCGATATCTTATGTGTAACTGAACATTGGTTAAAAGTCCACCAGTTCATGTTCAGCTTTAACAACCACCAGGTTGCCAGCTCATTCAGCAGAGTTAATATGATACGCGGTGGCTCTTTAATAATTGTTCGTAACAATATGAAATTTAAAGAACGTAAGGATATTGTGAGCCTCTCTGTTGAGCGAGTTATTGAAATAGCTTGCATTGAGCTTGAGCAGTTCATTGTAATGAGCATATACAGGCCCCCATGTGCTTCATATGATATTTTTGAGAAATATATGGAAGAAGTATTATTAAAGACTTGTAACAGTAATAAAACAGTTGTTGTCTGTGGAGATTTCAACATTAATATACTGGAAAAATCTGCTACAGTAAATAAATTTATAACCTTATTAAAGTCATATAATTTGTACAATACATTCTTTGAGCCAACTAGAATAACTGCCACTAGCGCTACCTGTATTGACAATATTTTTACAAACTTAAGACCTTCTAGCCATTTAATTATAAACGAGTTGGACTCTGATCACTGTGGCCAGTTAGTAACTTTCCCTCGGAAAATAGTCAGAGCTCAAAGAAAACTAGTGAGTTATATTCCTGTAAACAAAAGTAGCTTAGAACAATTTAAAAATAATTTAATGGAAAAACTACCGGGTTTGCCTTATCACACCGACCCAGATCAAGCATATACTTTACTATTTAATCTCATTAATTGTGAATTTAGGAAGGTGTTCACCTCAAAAACATTGCCTGTTTGTGACCACGTAATATTTAGTGATTGGGCAACACCAGGTATTTACAAAAGTAGGCAGAGGTTATATGAATTGTATGATGAAAAAACATATAACCATGATGAAACTTTTAAAGAATTTGTTAAAAAATATTCTAAAACTTTTAAAAGAGCCTGTTCCTCGGCAAAAGCCATACACATTAAAAATAAAATAAAATCTTCTGGAAATAAAATTAAAACAACGTGGAATATTATTAATTCAGAAATGGGAAGAACGACAGTACGGAATCGTGACTTCCATCTAAAAATCAATGATGTAGATATTAAGGCAGACATGGAGGTGGTAACTGAGTTTGAATTTTTTTTCTCTAATATTCCTATTTTAACAACCAAAACTCTGTCATCGTCGTCCTCCACTTCTGCTTACTCAATATTAAAAGAATGTGTACCAGAATGTGATAAACACCTTAAATTCACGGTTGTTACCGCTAAAGACATTATAGAATCTTTTAAAGACCTTGATATAAAAAAAACTGCGGCGCTTTGGGGGTTATCAGTACATACCATGTCTTCAATAATTAATGTTATTTCACCCTTTTTAGCAATTGTTTTTAATTCTTGTATTGCATCTGGTGTATTTCCTGATCTGATGAAACTTAGCAAAGTGATTCCTCTGTTCAAATCTGGCAGCACAACTGATCCTACGAATTTTCGGCCTATTTCGATATTACCTACATTGAGCAAAATCTTTGAAAAATTAATTTTGAAACAAATGTTAGGACATTTTAATAAACATAATCTACTACATCTGAAACAGTTTGGTTTTACTAAGGGTCGTTCAACTACAGACGCGGGCGTGGAATTACTGAAGAGCATATTCGAGGCCTGGGAGGAGTCGCGGGATGCTCTTGGCATTTTCTGCGACTTGTCTAAGGCCTTCGATTGCGTTCATCATGATACACTCATCAGAAAACTGCACCATTATGGTTTGAGGGACAGTGCTCTCGACCTTCTGACTTCTTATCTGAACAACAGAATTCAGAGGGTTGATGTTAATGGCAAGAGATCTGCAGGATCTGCGGTCACTATGGGCGTTCCGCAGGGTTCAATTCTAGGTCCATTCTTGTTTCTAATTTATATAAATGACTTACCTTTTCACATAAGGGATAATCATAAGATTGTATTATTCGCAGATGACACTTCACTCATTTTTAAAATCAAACGTCAGCTAGTCAATTTTGAACATGTTAACGATGCACTCTCTAAAGTTGTCCATTGGTTTAATGTAAATAATCTTCTCCTGAACGAGAAAAAGACTAAACTCATTAAATTTTCAATGCCAAATGTCAGGCAGCTAACTACTAATGTTCAACTTAATGGAATAGAGTTGGACCCTGTTGAGTCGTCAGTTTTTCTTGGAATAACTATTGACGGTAAATTACAATGGGGCCCACACGTAGAAAAATTGTCAGGAAGGATTAGTTCGGCCGCCTATGCTGTTAAAAAAATTAGACAGATTACTGATGTAGATACTGCCAGAATTGTTTATTTTAGTTATTTTCATAGTCTTATGTCGTATGGGATCCTTCTCTGGGGAACATGTGCGGACATTAATAATATCTTTATTTTACAGAAAAGGGCTGTTCGAGCCATTTACAATCTAGGTCTAAGAGATTCACTTCGTGAAATATTCAAAGAAATAGATATTCTGACTCAATATATACTTGAAAATCTATTATATGTACACAAAAATAAATCAAATTTTAAGAAAATGTCCGATATTCATAGTTTAAATACCAGGAATAAACACAATCTTGCTGTACATCGCACTCGCCTCCACAGAGTAGGCAACTCGTTCATGGGTCAATGTATACGCTTTTACAACCAACTTCCTACTGACATTCGGAACTTACCCATTAAACGATTTAAAATCTGTATTAAAACTAAACTTTGTAAAAAAGGGTACTATAAGATTTCTGATTATTTAGAGGACAAAAAAGCTTGGGATTGAGCTGCTCGCTCTGCTAGCCTTGTGATAAAACTTGACATTTTAATTATTATGCATGATTTTATATACGTACATATTGACATTGCAGAATATTGTATACAATTTTACATGAATGTTTACTTTGAAAAGTATTATATTTACTGCTTTAATTTATTGTGAATGTGAGCACTATGTGGGTCATTTTTTTTTTTCTTTAAATGTTTTCCTTTCTTTTCTCAGTTAAGTTTTAATGATGGTCTGACATTTTGAGCGCTTTATGCGGCCTACCCAAATGTCCTTTTTTTGGTACTGTTCGTCGAGTCGTTGAGCTCCTTAATTTTTGAGTTGAGCTGCACGATTACTGACAAATGCTTACACTGATTGGACAGGTCCGCTCAAATTTGCGTGGTTCTTTCCTCAAAAGACCATTTCAGACACGGATCTACATGGTCCTCACATGATCTGACCAAGATTATGTCTGGACTTTAAAAGAGACTTTGACCCCTGAGTTTGTTTCGCCATTTCTTCTCAGGGGTAGTCAGATAAAAGTGATTTTAATATCCTATTCACAGAATAAACGATTTCATTTCATTTCATTTTCATTTCATTTCTTGGTTCATACCCATAGAATCCTGGGGCTCACACAAACATAATCTTTCACACATTTCATTATCCGCTCAGAGAGGACAAACCCCACACCCTGACAGGCCCTATGTGTCTCTTAGAGATCCGTGATATGTCCACTCCCTTTCCTTTCGTCTCATTCTGTAACACCTCTATTCTTTTATCCTTCACCATCTCACACACTTCATCCATCTTATCATTTATACCTCCCTGCACATTCAGCGTAGCTAAGCGACACTCCGCAGCTCGCTTTTCGCCCCGTGAAAACAACTGACGTGGAGTGTGGCGAGCATCACCACCACCTCCGAGTTTATTATTATTTAAATTACTCATTTAGTTCCCACGAATAGTAGAGGAAACATCTGTCGACACTCTACAGAGCCCCGCATGTAGAGGTAGAGGAAGGTAGAAGAGGTAAGGCTTTTTAGTTCCTGGGGGCGCCCGATCCCAGACAACAGGCACGCTCGCGACTAGGCTCCTCCCTTGCCATGCAGCTCTCGGCACGGCAACCTTAGCTTGGGTGTGTGTTGTTCGTACTACACAGAGAAAAACAATAGAATCCTCCAGTTCTCTTAGTCGCCTTTTATGACACCCACGGGACGAGATGGGTTGATTCTATTCTACTACCCGGCAACCACACGGGGAACACAGATACATAGACGCGTCAAAAACATAACCCTGTCTTTGCTGTAGCGCAGTCGGGTAAAAAACGTTTCATCTTGCACCGCATTAGGTATAACCTCTTAGTACCAATGTCTGCTAATCTAATCTATAATTATTACGAGCTGTGTCACCGCGTGCCCGATGGGATTACGAGCCATGTCACCGCGTGCCCGATGGGATTACGAGCCGTGTCACCGCGTGCTCGATGGGATTTTCCATCGCTAAAATGACGAACTCCCATACAAACTTTCATTACCTATTTAACCCCTTTTAGGGGATGCATTAATTAATAAGAACAGCGTATTCGTTGCTTTTTGAAACTAAATGACGTCAGAAAATGTATTTTATTTCAGTGTAATACATATTATGAATGGAACACGCTCATGCTTTGGCACGTTGCTCAGGCCACTTGTGGATTCTCTTTTAAGACATAATCCGCCTTATTACAAAACAAGATTTATATTTTGACGTGTCATAAACCATGGAGCCAGTTTTTGTAATAAGAACGTAACAGTGATTGAAATACCGTTCTTTATACAAAACTGAAAACTTAATTCGGTACTAAGTTGTCAGTTTTGTGTTTTGGAACTTTACCATAGTCGGAATAAGGTTCGAAATTAAATAATGGCTCCATGTTTTAAACCTGGGTCTGAAGACAAACCTTGTTTTGTAATAAGGAGGAAGGAGTCGTACACGTAAATGTCAAAGACATACTTCTTTCGTTCCGAAAACGGGTTACGTGCTATCAGTCCTGAAATGCTGTCTACATAATACTAGAACGCCTGCTGACGTAACTAAGCTAGATACAACTTCTAGCAAATAACGGCGCAGAAAATAAAACCCACAACTACAAACAACCCTACAAGTCCTATAAGTACTAAGGATGCAGCCCGTCCAACTAAAATCTATAAACTCCAGCTACGGATTTAATACTATACTGGAAATAGGTCAAACAGTTTCAGCTATACTGCGCATGTTCGCCCGGTACCTCGGATGCATGTGTCTATTATACAAAAGTAACTAAGTAAGGTATAATGTTCATAATCATGCAACAACAACACTTGCATACTGCAAGTGCCTAAAATCTCAAGCGTATTTATTGTCCGTTCTACCGTCCGTAAATGTGCAGCTTTTACCAAGCCAAGTACTTACATGCATTCTTTTAACAGTTATACGTGTTGTTGGAGTTTTAGGGATTCGTACCACAAGTTCAGGTAACGGGTTCAAACATTTCAAGAACTAATGAAAAATTACTTTTTCAACACATTTGCTCAAAAAATGCATTTACGAAGCCTGTATACATTGTTCGAAAGTAAAAAATTACGCACCTTGTAACGGAATGGGCGGTAAAATAGGTACTCTCACCTATGTACATGTTTTACCGCCCCCTTCGTTTTATAGGGCCGTCCGTATCCTTAACGGTTTTTTTTATTACCATAAAAATTATTTATGAATTTCACCAAGGAGTTTCAAATTACGAATGATCGAACCTCCTTGGAAGCGCTTTTGCTCAATATTTGTTTTTTTTCATTTTTTATTTATCTCACTTTATTATTTAAGAGAAAATGAGACGAAAGATGTAGTACTAATTTCCACCATGTGCACGTGGCGCCATTTGCAAATTCGCGCCATTTTCATAATAGAAATCTCAAAGATTGTTGCGACTTTCCGTCTGATATTTATAAAATAATTCTTATGTGTTCAAGCGAGGAATCTGATATTAATATGGAATCTACTGCACCTGCTTGAATGAGCCGCCAAAATCGTGAGTTCTATTTAATGATTTACAATAATTTTATATCATGGAAGACTCGAAGAAATACTTAATCATTCACTTAAAATGTTTTGATGGCTTATTTTATTACCTATTGTACTGTTTTCTCGCAAATGTGTTGAAAAACGTTGTATGACACACGCGCGGAAATTAGTATTTACAAACTCGTGACTATGGTAAGCCCTCGACTTCGTCTCGGGCTTACATTCATCTACTCGTTTGTATAAACCAACTAACCGCACTAATATCATAAATTACTATTTCAAAATGTGCTTGGAAGTCTATAACCACCTTGCATGCCTTGCACATTTAAAAAAATACCTTTATTTGTAAGTTATAGGTTGGAATGATGTATTAACTGCCTTCTAAGTTTATATCGGCTAGTTTCCAAGTTTTTTGTGAGTGTTAATTTAATAAACTAAAACCAAACAGGAAAGATTGGCTAGAAAAGGCAACTCAGTGAGTTATGTGGATGACTAAGGGCCAATTTCCCGAACGAAAATGATCGCGAAATTAATGTGACAAATTGTCAAGCGCGCGTAAACTGCTGCGATTGGCTTTTGATAAACCATTCAAACAATCGCAGCAATTTACATGCGCTTGCCTTTTCTAGCCAATCTTTCATGTTTGGTTGTGAAGGTAGATGGGCAAAAGTAGCCCCGCCAAATTAACATTTGTTGTATGTTTCAATCAGGGACCGTACAACCCCGGTTAAGGGTTAAGCCTTTCGAAGGGGTAACCCATTCAATGGGTTACCTTTATCATGATGTAACCCATTGAAAGGGTTTGATACTAGAAACCCAGTGAAAGGGTTACATGATAACCCATTGAATGGGTTTTATACTTGAAAACCGGTGAAAGGGTTACATGATAACCCATTTATTAGATTCGGGTTCTGTACCTACTTGAAACCCAGTAACATAAAAAAAATCATAATATTATGTTATTTCGATATCCGCCCAGCATGCGTAGCATGACCAATTCTATCTCTATTCTACCCAGGGACCATTTTATAAAAACCCTATCGAAAACACTTTCAATGGAAAGGGTTTTCGATAGGGTTTTTCTAAGCAGTTAATCAAAAACCCATACGGTGTGGGTAATTTTGAATGGTTTAAACTAATCCGTTCAAAAGGGTTACCCACACCGTATGGGTTTTTATCGAAAACCCTTTCAACGGGTTACCAAAATTGAATTTAAGCCGTTCATAAGGGTAACCCATATCGTATGTCGAAAACCCTTTCAATGGGTAACCAAAATGGTACCTGGTTTCAATATACAGCGTGCCTCTTTAATGGCGACATTAATTTAACACGCGAATACGGTTTCGCGTTTTCGTTTTTAATTAAGATATTTAAATTTAATTAAACGTTAGATTGATTAAGAGTAGTGGTGGGCCAGTGGTATTGGCCGCGACTTACCGAGTTGTAGGCCATAGTTTCGAACTCAGACAGGCGTTTTACTTTGTGTAAATTACTTCATCACCACTACTCTCAAAACGGTGAACGGAGACATCGTGAGGAAACCGGTATGTCCAAGAAACAAAAATTCGAAGATATGTGACATTTACCAACCCACACTGGGACCGCGTGGTGGATCACGGCCCACTCCCTCTCACCGAGAGGAGGCCCGTGTCCCAGTAGTGGAGGAACATTATAGGCTGTATTTATTGATTTATTATATTTACGATTGACTAAAAATAGGATCTTGGAGCAACCTGCACTGGCGGCGACCTAACTAGCGACACGTGGGGTTGCGACAATTGTCGATAGGATCCGGCCATTGGGACTCGAGGTAGCATTGTACAAGTCCGAAGCCATGTGTTTTTATGGTCCTCGGAACGCACCACTGACGGGTTCCCAGATAACGGCAGGAGGGGTTCACATCGGCGTCGAGCTGACGATGAAGTACCTGGGTCTCGTCCTCGACATCCGGTGGAACTTCGTGGAGCATTTCCGACGTTTGGCTCCCAGACTGGAGCGGGCTCCTGCCCAATCTAGGGGGTCCAAACGCCTCCTGACGGAGGCCCTACGCGGGGGTCGTGCGGTCCATGGCCCTTTACGGGGCACAGGTGTGGGCGCGTTCCTTGAGGCTGCGACCAGTCCGCCGGTTGAACGCGTCCCAAAGGGTCATGGCCATCAGGCTGGTCCGGGGATACCGCACGGTCTCCGGTGAGGCGGCGAGCCTCCATGCCGGATTGCCGACATGGGATCTGAAGGCAAAAGTCCTCGCGTACATATGGATGTGGCGCGAGGAGGCGAACCGCCGAGGCGTAAATCCGCTGCCGCGAGAAATCACGGCACAGCGGACAAAGCACCGGCGGGATCTCATGGCGACATGGAGTGTGCGATTGTCGCAACCTAGCGCAGGGTACGCCACAATTTTGGTTATAAGTCCCCTCTTTGAGGAGTGGCTAGAGAGGCACCACGGCGTCCTCAACTTCGGCCTGACACAGGTCCTCACCAGACACGATTGTTTCGGGAGGTTCCTGTTTAGGATAAGGCGGAAGGAAACGACCGGGTGTAACCATTGTGTGGATCGCCCGGAGGACACGGTGGAGCATACGGTGGTCTGCCCGGCTTGGGCGGAGCACCACCGTGTCCTCGCGGAGGCGATTGGCGGCGGCGATGTCTCGGGTCCGGCCCTGGTTCACGCCATGGTTCGGAGTGAGAGTGCATGGGCGGCCGTCACCTCATTCTGCGAAGCAGAATACTCGCGAAGGAGGAGGCGGAACGCGTGAGGGAGAGGCAAAATTCACGCCCTTAGTCACCGCAACAGACGCCCTGGGCGTCGGGAGTTGCAAGTCGATTCCCAGCCACCGTAGGCGCGGGCTTGCGGACGGTGAGTGAAGGGTAGCTCGCCGTCCGAGAAGAACCAGGCCCGGGTCGAAGGCGCGTTGTGTTCCACGCGCTCCTCGAGAGATGTCAGCACAATCTGACGGGGTCCGGTAGGGCCAATGCCTGTTATTCTGAAAGGGATATCGTGGCTCTGGCACCACGCAACTGAAGGAACCCGGGTGGGTTTTAGTCAGAGAAAGTCTGTATAACTGTTTACGTAAAATTTTAAGCTTGAAGACTTATTATAAGTCTTCAAGCTTAAAATTTGACATCTGCAGTTTTATGATGGGATTAATATATATTCTTATAGAAGTGTAATGCAAAACGCCGTGGTTGTAAGTTAATAACTTATTTATCTGTTATGAATCTTTACTTATGACTTAAAATCTTCGGATTAACTCGAAACGCGAGATGGACGAGCCTACAGTCCTAGACCGGTATCTCTACAGCGTACAACTTTATTAGTTGGGAAAACTTCGAACTTAATTAGAATCGATATTGAATCAAAAGAAAAAATAAAACTATGTTCTTTTAAAAGTGAATAAATAAACAAAAATTAATTAATTAATGATAATTTCAAGAAACTGAAGCTGAACGGGGGTCAATTGTTAGCGTGAACTTCAGTGGCTTATTGAAGGTTTGGAAGGCCAATGCCTGCCAGTGTTGCGAGTTTGTCCGAAAGGGATATTGTGGCCTTGGCACACAAGCAACGGAAGGAACACGGGTGGGTTTTAGCTAGTAAAAGTCTGAGACGCAGTCGAGTCTGGAGAGTGGGAGAAGTTATTTCCAATCCAAAAAAAAAATAAGTCTCTCAAGACAAAAGTGTTTGTCCAGTGCGTGTTGCCAGTGATGACTTGTGGCACTGGACCGTGGTCGCTAACAATGGGCCTCATTAGTACGCTGAAAGTCACCCAAAGGGCAATGGAGAGGGCTGTGCTTGGGCGCGATTAAATCAGAAATGAAGAGGACCGCAGAACCTACGTAACCGACAAAGCTCGAAGAAATACCAAATTTCATTGGCAGTGGGCAGGTTACATTGCTTGAGGAATGGATGGCCGATAAGGCTGAATGGTTCTGAGATGGCGACCGCGTGGTCCCAGAACCTGATGAAGGTCGCATCCGCTGTTTGCGAGAAGCACAAGACCGGTCGATGTGAGGTCTATGTCAAGCAGTGGCAGTTATTCGTCTGATATGAAATGCATGATAATTTGATTAGTATTCTTTACCTTTTTGAAATCTTACTTGCGATTCGGCTGTTATCATGATTATATCCTAGTGTATTCTGTGGATTTTTGTTTTCCGTAAAATTAATAGTCTTTTATTTTAACTATTATATTATTGACATTTTAGTTGAGAAGTTGAAAGCGCAACCAAAGCCTGAGGTAAACTAGACGACGAGGCTTTTCTGTTCCTGAAAACCTGTTGCTCCGACATCATATAAAACGGAAATGACATATTTTTGCTTTGTCTTTTCTAGGTTCAGCTATTTGTTTTCTGCTTATAAACATAAGGAATTGACAACAACAAAAAAACACGGCACAAACGACGAGACATACCAGCTTCAGAAGTTTTATTGATAACACGTCAATAAGCATTCAGTGTCCTGAAAAGTGTTAAATAACCAAATAGTTGTACAACCAGAACTCACCCTAAAAACTCGGAGCTGTCGTGTTGATTGTCCCTGGTGAAGAACGGTGGCTTGACCACAGCGAAGAATTCATCAGGGTTCACTTTGGTTGACACTGAGTGCATCATCTTGCCAAACAGTATGGCCATTCTCGCCCAATATGGCACAGCTGTCATCTTGAGCACAACATGTGTGCTGAACCTGATGGAAATAATAAGATAGTTATATTACTATGTCCTAAACACCCACGCTTTTACTTGACTTACCGCCAGTTGCACGTAAGTCCATTAAATTAAATTCCCCATTAAAAGTAATGCTGTCACTTTCTGATACGTCCCGTTAGATAATGACAGCATTTATTTTAATGGGGTAGTACATTTAATGGACCCACGTGAAACTAGCGGTTAGCTTACTATTAACTAGTAACCGTATTGTGGCTGTTACTGGTGACCTTATACGTAATGTCTTACAGTCTACTTAATTAAAATAATAAATTGTGTATAAATAAATAAATAATTAACAAACAAACTTATACCAAACCAAAAGGTTAGTTTAGGACTCCTAATTTTTGTTGCCTTAACTGTATTAAGGACTAGCTTGAAACAATGACCGCGGTCGGTAGTGACCTTACTTATGAAAACATACAATAAACAGCAACTTCAATAAAAAAAGATCTTGTCTTGACTTATAAAAACTGAAAGAAACAATAAAAAAAAACATCGCCATATTTAATTATAAAATTAGCCCCAGCAGCTAGCAATACAAGTCCAAATTATAATCGCTAGAGGCATAGTATTCTGGGTGAAACGTAAAGAAATTCGCCAGAATGCTTTAATATCTGTAGAAGCCAGCTAAACTAACAAGAAAAATTAAAAACGAACCCCCTTATTACATACAAAACAAGGTTGAATTTCAAACTTTATTCCGACTATGGTAAAGTTCCTAAACACAAAACTTACAACTTAGTACCGAACTAAGTGTTTAGTTTTGTATAAAGAACGGTATTTCAATCACTGTTACGTTCTTATTACAAAAACTGGCTCCATGGTTTAAGCCATGTCAAAATATAAATCTTGTTTTGTGTTTAAAGAGATCGACGCTGTACTATTAATTTGATGTATACAACTGAGTGGATTTCTCGAGTTCCTAAATTAATAACCTGAAATATGTAATAAACGGACAGCCGGGTATTTTAATTACTGCAACAGGCATTTTCCGGACAAAGGAATAGCGCGCGCAAAATGTAGTAGAACCTACATTTTATGAACACGAAGGACAAAACTTTTTACCAAAAAAAACACTACCTACAAAGTGAAAAATAACTTTGTTTTTTTACTTTTCAGTTTTTTGTGGGTCAGTTTGTAATTTAACTAACTTACAATAGCCTGATGTCAACTGCTCATCACCTTTCACAAAATATTGCTTTTCCCGGTGCAGGGAAATTAATAATCTGAAATATGTAATAAACGGACAGCCGGGTATTTTAATTACTGCAACAGGCATTTTCCGGACAAAGGAATAGCGCGCGCAAAATGTAGTAGAACCTACATTTTATGAACACGAAGGACAAAACTTTTTACCAAAAAAAACACTACCTACAAAGTGAAAAATAACTTTGTTTTTTTACTTTTCAGTTTTTTGTGGGTCAGTTTGTAATTTAACTAACTTACAATAGCCTGATGTCAACTGCTCATCACGTTTCACAAAATATTGCTTTTCCCGGTGCAGGGACGTTAATTGCTGAGGCGAGCATAAATTACTTAGCAACCCTAATAAAGTACCTAATCGAATCGCAACATGTGATAAACATAAAAAATACCCAAATGGCCTATAGGTGTGCCTATAAAATTTGAGGATTTCCCTCGATTTCCATGGGATACGCTCATCGGATTCTGATTTGGTGACTGACAATGGGACCGCCTTGAGAGTATACCCATTCAAACAAAAGAATATATTTTCAAAATCGGTCCACAATTGACGGAGAAATCGGTGAACATAAATAAGTGTGCAAAAAAAACAAACATAAACGTGAACATAAATAACCTCCTCATTTTAGGAAGTCGGTTAAACATTGCTGAAGATTTTTAAATTTAGTTGAAAATAGCGTAGATACTCTGTTTTAAAATGTTTCTTAAGAAATGTTGCACTTCACGACGTTATTTAGTTGGAAAAAAGGAAGGACGATAGAAAAGGGAAATAGTTATGTGATACGTTTCCAACTCCAGAGACTTAGTTGGGTAGGTAATAGAAAAGAGGTTTATCTTCTTTCATAATAACTTTTTAACCCTCAGCTCGATCAAACCCAAGACTTTATGTTGACATTCACTGACTCACTACTACAAGATTCTACGCAGCAGTGAATTCAACAAATATGTTCGCAATATTGTAAGTAACTAAATCCGTTCTGGGCGCAACGGGTACGCGCCATCTCAAAGCTGTAAGTAAGCCTTGTAGAAATTCTCCTTAAATTCTAGCACAGGAATTTCTGGCAACTTGCAACGTTATCGATCCAGGTTATATACTCAGATACTATGTAATGCAAAATACAGAGGTTACCTTCATATTAAAATATGAGTCATCATCATCATCATTTTAGCCGAAAGACGTCCACTGCTGGACATAGGTCTCCACCAAAGGGGGGTTTTGCCATAATCGCCACGCTTGGCAGGCGATCGTAGTATGGTGTTAAAATGCATAGAGAACGCTGCTGCCCATTCTCTAGTAAGTCCCTTAGTAGCCTTTTACGACACCCACGGGAAGAAATAGGATGGTGCTATTCTTTACGTCCGGCGCCATGCGGACAAATATGAGTAGATATTATATTTCCAGTCAAATTAAAAGTTTTGCAAGAATGAGCGATGCAAACCATTTATTATTATGTTAGCTATCCCTCTAAAAAAGTTTATAATTAAAGGCTTTTTCATAACGGGGCAACTTGTCGCGCGACGCGACGCGACACAATGGCACCGCTCGTCCCGGGACACGCGGGGCCTTTGTGCCGTGACGCGTTGCGCGACAAGTCGCGCCGGTAAGTAGAAGCCTTAATTGTGTTACAAATCACAAATTTTTCATTCAAGTCAACCAGCTTTCTAAGTCCTAAACTGAAATTCAAGGGCACCACAAATTACCATTTCCTTTCATGAATAGAAGAAATATATGAGGGCTAGGGCTGATTTTTTAAACGCCCCATTTGTTTTCCAAGAAATTTAGGTTTTTTTGGAAATAGTTTTTTCCATCAAGTATGTGTCATGCGTCAAATTTATTCATCGGATAACAAGATATCTGACGTTGGAAAGGTCAGCCCCTTGTATTAAAACCACTTAAATCGATACAAATAGTCGCATTTCGGGCCATTAACGCAACGCATAGGTTTTACGCTTCATAGACGGACAAGAATAGAACCATCGCAGATATCACAATCAATTATCAATAAAATTTACCGCTGCATACCTACCTACAATGCATGTCATGGATGGGGATTAAAGTTACTCAAACGAAAAAGACGGGTAGTCCAACATTGTTTGAACACAAAACTGGAAAATGGCGTCCTGAATCTACTGTTTACTATACGTGCAAAGAGGACAGTCTGTTTTACATAAACGGTAACGAAACGCCACCAAACATTTATAAATGCACAGGAATATAAATCACAAAGCGACAAACCTTCGACTCTTGAATAAGAATTGCAAAACTGAATATTTGGTGTCAATTGATTTTCATTTTCTTTCCATTACCAGGTTCGTTTGCAAAACACGGGCTTAAATGCAACATGGAATAAAATACGAGAACATTAAGCACAAAAATAGTTTCTTGACTTTATTTTTGCATCCATCGTTTTCTAAGTTGTGCTAAATTAATTCACTAGTGTCGCGAGATCAAGGGGCTTATAGAACTACGATCACTTTACTACATAGGTATCTACGTGTGTAGTCAAAATGTGGTTTCACAAAGCTCTGTAGTCCGAGTTCTGTGTTCATAATCACTGGAGGTCTTCATTAGAATTAGCAATCGCGAGTAGGCGCTAAAATAGCAAATTCAATCTGAGCAGTTAATATTCGCTGCGGCAAAATACAATGGTATAGGCGCAAAAAAAGCAAAGGCAGCAACTGAAAATCTAGTGCATAAAAAGAAAATTTAAAGTTTTTTCCACAACATTTACAGGGTCATTTTTAAATAAAAAAAAACCGGCCTAGTGAGAGTCGGACTCGCGCACGAAGGGTTCCGTACCTTTATCTATAAAAAAGGCCAAAAAAAAAACACGTTTGTTGTATGGGAGCCCCCCTTAAATAATTGTTTTATTTTAATTATTTATTTTTAAAGTCAATATATTTCTACATATTCTGTGAATATTTCAAGCGTCTACCCGTTGCCGTTATCAATATAGAGCAAAAACGAGCAAAAACATCACGTTTGTTGTATGGGAGCCCCCTTAAATATTTATTTTATTCTATTTTTTAAATTCGAAATACATCATCTGTGAAAATTTCAACTGTCTAGCTATCACGGTTCATGAGATACAGCCTGGTGACAGACGGACAGACAGACAGACGGCTGAGCCTTAGTAATAGGGTTCCCGTTTTACCCTTTGGGTACGGAACCCTAATAAAAAATTATATTCTTAATAATAGTTTTATTTTATTATATGTTACTTTACTAGGTACTTTTTAAATTTTAATGCCATTTTTATTTTCTTCTAAATTAAGCCTTTCAGGTTATTTATTTAATAACTATAATAATATTTACATAATATATGCGCTAACAGACTTAAAATAATAATATGTACGTGTATATAAAAAAAGGAGGGGACAGAATCATAGGGCATCAAAAAATTCGTCCGCATTGCTGTCAACAGGAAAAGTGCCCAAAAGGCTGGGAGCATTGCCACGTCGTATGGCGATGCTAATTCTTTGGCCGAAAAATAGACCAACCCTCTGGTCACGTGGAGAGCCTTTCAGGGTTTTTCTCTAGGATCCATAGTATGAGTGTACCTAAATTAGCTTAAAAAAAAAACCCTTTCGGTTTTAAATACTTTCAGCGGCTTGCTTGAAAGTCCAATCGAGTTTTACAATATTATTTATACATAGTGTTGCGTATTCTTATAAAATGTTGTTACATTAGAAAAGTTTCAGATTCAGACTTTGTGGCTAATTAATACCAGCGCGAGCCTTATTTACATAAAACAAAACAACAATACCCAAAACATAACATCAGTTTTTTTTTTAAATCGCTAAACCTTACTATTAGCCGAGTTGTGCATATTAATATATTTATGCTCGTGACTGTACTCTGGCTACCCCTTCGGGGAATACAATCGCATTGTTGTGTAAATAAAAACAAACCTAAGTATATAATCGTAAACAAAAATAAAATTCCACAAAAAATCACAGTTTACTTAAAATTTTACAACAATCGATTACGTCATACGAATTCATAAAAGTTTTGTTTTCATGACGACCACTTTTTCAAATGATTAAAAACTCGCCTTAGTTTTATTTTGTAAGTTTTCCCAGTATAAAGAACATTGAGTAAACTTTTTAATTCGTGGTTACTAAATAAAAGAAAATTCCCCCCTGTTCACACTATTAAGTAGCCGTGTGTACATACACACGGCTACAAATCAAGCTATAAGATTCCAGTTTACGCTGATCTCGCACTGTACGAAATCATATACAATGCGACATCAGCTTATACTGGAAATGTATAGCTTGATGTGTAGCCGTCTGTACAAGCGATTTTTTTTTTGTTTATATCAAAAAATAAATTTTCGCTGGTACAAAATCTGAAAAATATTACAATAAGTACATGACAATTGGATGACAAATGAAAGGGATAAAGTACTTACTGCCGAGTTACGAGCAGAGCCTGCATCACGCTGTTCATGTAGCACGTGTTCCCGAGGTTGAGGAGGCCCACCTTTCTCATGGGAGTGTGTGTGCTCACGCTGGTCAAGCACACGTTACGCGCGCGCCACGGGGAGAGCTGCAGATTATGACACCCGCGAGATGCCATGTGGCGCTCCAGGCACAAAATCTAAACAAAAACAACAAAATAATCACTAACCTTCCTAAAAATAAAACAGAATCAAGCAGGTGGGAAGAATAAATATCAGTATCAAAAAAAAGGTCTTTATTCCATATTCTAATGGCTGGTCTTGTGTCGAATATCGCTGTAGTGGCATTAAATAGACAGGCAAGATTTTAAAAATATTGGCTGTCGCATACTTCTGCATCTGCATTAGTTTGCATGGGTGCAAGGCAGCGTTTTCGCAATGCCGCTGCACGAGTTATCATTTTGACGACTGGCCTCCGACCGGCCGCGGCTGCGGACCACCATGAACTAAAGCGCTGAAACTGAAAGTGCGCCTACAGATCTGAAAACCGCCGAGCGTGCCCGATAAGGTCCGGGGGTGGCATTTGGCATTTGCTCTTGCATTAGAAGATATCACATAATACTTAAGACATCGTTTGTCTACGTACTTACTTATTTAAATCAATACACCAACAATATAATCAGAAAAAATGGAAATTACTACACAAGGAAAATAATATACCAGTACAAATGTAATTTTAAGTAATTTGTTACACAGTAACAAGTAAATACTCTAGTACACATATACCCTACACACACACAAAATCTGATCAAAAACATTAAAAAAAATTACTCTCATTGAAAAACTAAGCTACTTGTGCAAATTAAGAAAAATCGAGAGCATTGACATTTTCTAGAATTTACTACTTAACGTATTAATTTTTTCAAGATTTCATATCATTCGTTCTAGACAAGGATAGTTGCAATATTACGGTTACTTTTTGCAAAGGAAGTTGGGATTCGATTCTTGCTTAAGGGGGATGCGCGGGCTACCTTAGCGCATCCCCCTTAAAGCAGCCCTGTTTGTAAAATCGCACTAGCACTTCGCTCGCGACTTTGTTCGCGCTGGTTTCGTACTTTCCCCTACGACCATCAACGGGTGTTGAAGTTCCAAAACTACCGTTTCAAGGGGTTAGAAATTAATCATTACGATCTTTATTATTTATTCGTGCCAAAGTTGTATGTTTCTAAGCCCACGGATAAACATTTTTCATATAAATAAATTAATTAATTTTACTTCTTTACGGTTGATTTATTCAAAATCCTTTCTTAGTACGTTTTAACTATTACTACTATTGTCCAAAATACAAGTTTAGTTTTTTTTATTCAACAACGGGCTGTTTTGAGCTAGAAGCGAATCCCAACTATTTTAATGGATTTAAAAAATATTAATAAGTATTTTTGCGTGTTTAAGGGCATATTACACCACGCGGTATCAAGTCTGTCTTTATAACTTTGTTAACTAGTATAATGTAACAAGAGTAAGTTAGACTGGGCTTGGCCGCTGTTACTGTCTAACTAAATAGACCGTTTAAGCCAGCAATGGCGGCTTACCGCGGGCCGCGACTCCAGCCGCTGCAAACAACACACCACCGCGGTCACAGTGGCGGTCTGAAGCGACATTAGCTGTGGTGTTTGTGCTATGATCGTAGTCAACATGGCTCACCGTCACGAAGTCTTATTACTTTTATTAGACCAAACAGAAGAGGAATACAATTGGCCACCACCGCGGCCGCAACCGCGGGCCGCGTCTGTCTGAGAGCCACTTAAATCAGCGCGCGGTAGTCGCAGAGAAAAGCTGTGTGTTGTGTCGTGCCATACACAATGGCGCGCTCAAAGGAAAACGAAGTGAGTTTTAATGTTATTGATATGTATCGTAACATGCCATATTTATGGCAGAAAAATCATAAAAATTATTTAAATAAACAACTTCGTGCAGAAGGATTTCGGGTTTTGTTACAAATATTATACATTGATGAGAAGGCAACCATAAAAACGAATTAAAAATAGCTTCGAAAGATTTGCCATGGCATGACAACCGTCAACGACGATGTACCTACGCCTTGCAAATGAGTTAGCGTGCGGTATTCAGCGCAGTGTAAGAGTGAGCTTGTCTAGTAGACTTTATTACAAGTCTTACACTATTTATCCACCGTCACCCAGCAACGGTGGACGCGCGGACGTCAACGAGAAACGGGATTATTCGAACCGAACGTGACGTCCCGTCGGTGGTGTGCGGTGGGCACGCGGCCATAATAAATGTTTTCATCGCTACTTCGGCGCCATCATCTCGTTGACGGGGTGCCGGTGGACAAACCGTCTTAGGTGACGGCGTGATACCGCGAGGGGTCATAGGTCCTTTAGCGATATAACATCTTTTCAGGATTTGACATGTTTGTTTGTTATGGGTCGGTTGGGACATGTCCCATACAATACTGTCCCTACTCACGATACCATTTTAAATTATTCATTGTTTATTTTATGTTGATATTAAGAAGGATATTACTAATGGTTGCAAGGTCTCGTAGAAGTCTTATAAAATATGAATCGTGCTAAGACAACAAGCAACGGCGAGCGATGCTGCGCGCTTCAATCGGTGCTGCAAATAACTTATGGTGGTTCAACTGAGTGGCTTTACTGGCGCTGAATGTAAAAGTCAGTAGGGGAGTTTATATGTATTGAAGTCGGGTAAATACGATGGGTATTACCGAAGTACTTACCACGTCATCATATTTATCCTTGAACATGTCTTGGGCTTCGCCTTTCAAAGCGTCGACATGACCGTCCACGGTGGCTGATAGGATATCAACTACGTTTTGCAGAAGCTGGCGACTCCATTGGCCGCTGTCATTGGCAAGGTTGGCCAATACACGACCCACGTGAGGAGCGATCTGGAAGCAACATAATATTCAGTAAGTTACTGTTATGTGTAAAACAAAGAAAAGCCTGAAAACTAAAAATATATAACAAATTATATATTACCCTATCAAATGCTTCGGTAGACTCACGAAGCGATGCTAAAACGTGGAAGATGACATCAGCCACAGACTGGCGAAGTGACACAGGGTCATTCAAAGCTAAGAAGAGGCGACCTAAGTTGTCGACTGATACTTCTATCAGTATATCAAATCGTTCATTTTCCTGTGAAAACAAAAAAAAAAATATTAAAACCCAGTACGAAAAGTTAAACCTAAATAAATATACAATGCCGTTTTTTACTTTATTATTTACCTCTAAGGCTTTTATAAAAGCCAGTATCCAATCACCTAATGCTGGAGTGCCATGCCAGTCATACAGCCAGCAATAGAGGCAAGACAGAGAAGCCCGAAGGCCCGCGCCGGCGGGACCGTTGTCTCCTTGCTGCACTAACCAGCGCGCAGCAGACAAGTTACCCTCGGTGTCAGAGCAATCCAGCACGATGAGCACCACAGATGTGGCGGGGCAAGCATCCGATTCTGTACCGAAAAGACAACCACTACAATATTATCAACTCCTGAAACTCTCAAATGTTGCATGTACTGACGCTGGGATGACGGTAAAGTCACAAATCGCAATCCCTCACCCAGATAGACAACTACTGGTGAGAATCATCATTAAAGGTAAAAAAAAAACAATAAAAGTTGTAAACAATAATAGGAAGGTATATTAATATATTAAATGAATTAATTCATGGAGATCATTTAAAAGGGGAGAGTTAAGAAAATAAAATACTTACGGGGATCGGAGATAAATGTATAGAACTTATCAAGGATCGCAGTGACAATTTCATGGCGGATGCTAGTGTGAACTGTGTTCACAATTCGAAGTAAATACTCTTCCACAGTTTGCAGTAGAGTCCACATCTGCTCTTCATTTCCAGATGCACGAGCTGCAATAGTTAAAATAACGTGAATGATCTATTAGTTTAAAGCTATAATTTTCTGTGATGCTCAAAATTAAGTTCTGAAATACTTACCAAGACATTTGACAATATCCTGACAGTTCTTCACAAGCTCTTGAGGTGGTGGCATATAGTTAGACTGATCATTCATCAGCTGGATATATTGTTCTAGAGCTTGGAGATCCAACTGATTGCGGTTGTCATGAACCAGCTCATGCTTTTTCACCGCCATTTTTGCGCTACATAAAAAAAAATAAAGTGAGTAAGTGTGTAAAAAATAGGTCTGGTCTCATGATTCTGTTCATGTGTCTGACAAATAGGTAAAATGTTTTGGTGTATGGTAAGATGCTTTGGTATAGGGTAGAATTTTAGGTCCCTTCCTCGTGGTCTAACTTAGTAGTCAAACTGATTTGACCACGAGATTTCCATTATTCCTGATGTCTAGTGATTAGAGATGTTGCACAAAAGGAGGAAGGGCGCTAGCGTCCCCAAAATTTAAAATAGTCAACAGACTTGAAATATATCTTAATTAAAAGGTCTTGGCCTCTTGGCTTACTGATCATTCTCTATGGCGACGACCATCAAAAGTATGGGTTTTTAAGGAAATGTGGTACTACTGTAGTACAATTAACTCTTATTATTAAAAAATAAGTGAAATTCGTATTAGTTTTTATTTTAGGTGCTTCATATTGTATTTTTTTTCATAACATATTCACGCTTGTAAACGTTGGTGTACGTAGATGTTGTGTATGTACACACGGCTACACAACAAGCTATACATTTCCAGTATAAGCTGATCTCGCTTTGTATAGGATTTCCGTACAATGAGAGTTCAGCGTATACTGGAAATGAATAGCTTGATGTGTAGCCGTGTGTACAACCCGTTTTTCAAACTGAATTAAGGCTTCTACATACCGGGGCGACTAGTCGCGCGACGCGACGCGATACAAAGGCACCGCTCGTCCCGCGACACGCCGGGCCTTTCTGCCGTGTCGCGTCGCGCGACAAGTCGCGCTGGTATGTAGAAGCCAATAACAGACTTGAGATATATGTCTCATTTAAAAGGTGTTGGTTTACTGATCATTTTTTACTATTTATTAACTATGGGGTTCTAAGGGAAAACAATAATTAAGTCTGCTTTTGTTTTTACTTTAGATTGTATTAAAATTCTCTCTAACACTATTGTGTAAAGAAGACATTGCCCTGTTCAAATTATCTTTATCGATATTGCTATGAAGAAATCGTGATCCACTTATCCAGATATCCTAAGGCTTTGACAATATGATTACTACAGGCATCTCAATTTCTTTAATCTTTTTTCAAGTTTCCTAACCAAAGAAGAGATCTTCTTTTCTTGTCATTAATTATTTCCTACATCCGAAATTGTAATGTTATTCCCTTCTAAGAACTTTTACTAACCGCGACTATTAAAATGTTGGTTATGAGAGATGTATGGTTGAAGGGACATGCTGCGCTGACCCCAAATTAATTGGGATAGAGGCAATAGGATGATGATGAACATTTTACTCTAAAATTAAAGCATTTCGCTTTAGAAGCAAAAGTTGGTTTATTTTATTTTCAACTAGTCAATATCTGTACTACGAGTACCTAAGTAATTTGATTTGTGACAGCTTTAAAAAATATTTCTACTGAGAGCATTGATGTCGCAGAAATACTCGTATGAAGGTATATGTCCCTATTTGATTAGATATTGTTGTTTTAATTCATTCCTGGTTTCTTGAATACTGAAATCCAGGGTTGGATTTAGGTAGGTTGAAAAACATAGTACAAAAAATTTAAAAGGATAGTATTTATAAAAAAATATAGTACACTTTCATTATTTTTAATTTAACATACTATAATAATGGGTGCGCCAAAGTTCACCTAAATTTTCAACTCCGATAATTGGAAATCCTATAATGTTCTTCCTAACATTTTTTATCCTAACAATCACAATTCCTAACTACTCTGTCTCTAATGTTCATAATTCCGAAGCATTTAACTTCATAATGTCAGTAGCAATAAACATCTAATAGACTTTTATTTGTTTTCCTATATTTTCTCAACATAACCATCTTTTACAATATTATTCAAAGTCATATTTTAATTTTATTTATAGCGGTGTGTACCTGCAAAGATATCCATAGGTTAGGTTAGGTTAGAACTGTGACCAACTACGCGCGAGCCGAGCGAGCGAAGCGAGCGGTGCCGCGGCAGCGGCCGGCGAGCGCTACCTCGAAATTGGTCGCGAAATTTTTATAAGTATTTTTTTATAGTGCCCCCAAGACGACATTCTGACCTGAATTTCATTCATTTAAGACAAAAATCTGTGAAACGACCTTAAATCATTCTAAACAGTTGGTTTTTTAGACATAATTATCTCATGTATAGTTATAGTTTTAGGGATAAAAGCGTTATGATAAAAAACAGTAGGAGTTTAAATATATTTACATTAATGATATTATTAATTACAATTTTCGGAAACATGAGTGTTATGAACATCGCCGGTAGCACTACAAATAGTATGAATGAAAACTTTAGGATGAAAAATTTTAGGAAGAGTGATCATTCGGATTACAAATCGTTAGGAAGAACAATTTCGGGTAAAGAACTTTAGTTGAGCCAATATGGACCCTATAATAATAGTCAAAATCAACACCCGTTAAGACAAAATTTACTCCTCTTCTAAGTTTATCAGTTCTTGGATATTACTATTAGTCACTAAAATGGCGTCTATGGATTGTGTTGCCAGTTTGTTTCGTATCTTCACACAAAAATTCGCAAGCGATTGTTAAAACATTAAGCAAACTTTGATTGAATTTCGAATGGAATGGAAGGAACGAGATTAGTGGAAAGAGAGAAGTGTACTGCGAACGATAATCGGGGAATCAACACAGAAAACATCGCAAGATCAGAATTCGGTCGGAGACACGCACGGTCAAAATATTCATAATATGACGTAAAACTAAGCATTCGGGAGCAAACTTTAAATTATAGTATTTTAGCGTACTATCCTTAGATGTTGATAGTATATAGTACAAAGGGCGAAATTATAGTATAAATACTATAATTATTACTACTAATTATTGCTAATAATTATAGTATAAATACTATAATTATAGTACAAAATCCAACCCTGCTGAAACCTATCAAAATTCGGGTTGAAGCCTGTTGAAACAGTAATAATAATAATTACTATTGTTAGGTCTATGTAGTAAATGCCAATGTCATCTGAGTCAATCACGATCTGTCACTAAGTTTATCAGCTGTCATTTCGGGAGATTATAGTTTTGCTTCTAACCGGCTACACTATGGAATGTAACTGTGTAACTTGGCAAACGTGGTGTTTCTCGGACGGTTTGACCCGGCAACGGATAAGTGGAGCATGTACAGGGAGCGATTGCTGTTTTCGTTGGATGTGGCGGGCCTGTCTAACGATAATCTAGAAAGGGCGCGATCTATATTTCTATCGTAATGTGGAAAAGAAATATATTTTTTGATTGTTTCCCTGTTGGTGCCGCAGCGACCCACAGAAGTGGCATTCAGAAACATTCTTTCAGTGTTAGACTAATTTTATGAACCAGAATTGATTGAAATACTTCAGGCCGGGAAGTTTAATACACGTGTACAAACGGACAAAGAACGCGTGCAGGACTTTGTGGGAGCCATTGGTGTACTTGGTGCAAAGGCTAACTTTACAGACTTAAAAAGTCAATTATGGGACCGGCTAGTGTTGGGTGTGCGCGATGAGTGCTTGCGTCGCAAGCTGTTGAAGACTAAAAGCTAACATTAGAAACGGCTGTGTAACTATGTCTTAACCATCAGGCAACTGTGGAAACCCAGACACAAAACTGGAGAAAAAGCAAACTCATTTGGATGTTGCCGAACCTATGGATATTGATAGGATTAGTGCCGTGGAATGCCGACACATAATGTCGGCATTCCTGTGCCCTTTGGGTAAGGCGAAATATTTTTATTGTAAACGTGTGGGGCATGCAGCGGCCTTTAGGAAAATGTTAAGAAGCAACATAAGGTGGCGGACGAAACAGAAAAGGTTAACGTAGAGATAAAGGAAGATATGATGGGTATTTATGCAAGTTCGTTTCGTTCGTTAATTACGGCAGATGTAGTAATAAATGGTTCCAGGGTCACAATGGAGGTTGAATCTGGGGCTTCTAGGACCTGGGGATCACGGAAGTCGCATCTGATCTCATGATCCCCGGTGCAAGTGTGGGAAGGGAACACCGCAGTGGTTTTTAGTCAGTAAGAGTCTGACAGACAAAGAACAAAAAAATGGGGTTTCTAGGATAATAATATCGAAAGGGTCTTATCGACGCTTGTGGAATACACCTCCACCACTGAAACCTACCCATGTGAAATTAGTGACATAATCACGTGAACCCTTGCAAGTTTTGGGTGTCACTCATGTACATGTCAAGTTGGGCAACAAAAAGCTCAGTGTGAGCCATTTGTGATATCGGGGGAAGGTCATATCCTCCTTGTTCGAAGTTGGTTTAGGGGAATTTAGAATTGCAAGTTGCAGGGATTTGTTGGACACTTGAAGAAAGTACCCATGAATTATTATAGCAGTTCCCAGAGTTATTTACGGAAACCCTTGGGGAATATACAGGACCAGAGGTGTCATTACACGTGCATGCCGGTGTAACACCACGGTTTCTGAAGGCTCGCCCGGTACCATCTCCTTTGAGAAAACAAGTTGAAGAGGAATTGAACCAAATGATTAAGGCAGGAATATTAACTCCGGTTAGATACTCCCACTGGGCTACACCACTAAGGATTGTAAAAAAAGATGATGTTCCTTTGCGAATTTGTGGAGATTACCGATCATCAGTGAATATAGCGATTGATATTGATAGCAGCAACAGAAAGTTTTGTAAAACTAACTGGGGGTATATCTTTAGTAAACTGGATTTAAACCAAGCTTAAATGCAATTATAGGTGGATCGTGATACGGCGATGTTGTCAACCTTAAAAACACCACTGGGACTCATGAGGATGAATAGATTGGCATTTGATGTTAATGCAGCACCGGAAATATTCCAGAAAGTTATGTCATTTGCACTGGCAGGTATGGACGGTGTTGCTTGTTTATTAGATGATATTGCCATGACTGGGAGTACCATTGAGGAACACAATAGTAGGCTACATGCAGTGCTGCGAAAGTTACATGATATGGGCCTCAGACTGAAATTAGAGAAACGTGTGTTCGCTTCCAACAGTATTAGCTTTTTGGGACATATGATTGGTTGTGAAGGCCACCCATCACCCAATAAAGTCAAAGAAATCAAAGAAAAGCAGCACCAACGAACAAGCAGGTTCTACGTGCTTTCCTAGGCTTGTAAAAAATTTATGAAAGTTTTTACCTGATAAAGCAACATTGCTGGAGCCCATATATCGCCTTTTGGAGCAAGAAAGCCTTGGTATTGGGGCGAGATGGAGCAAACTGCATTTGAGAAGGCAAAAGATCTGCTGTCTTCAGATTTAACATTAGTTGGGTATAAAATTGAACGAGAATATTGCTGATTTGTGATTCATCTGACTATGGACTAGGGGCAGTCATTGCTCATGTAATGGATGATGATTGTGAGAAACCTGTGATGATGGCATCGCGAACCTTGCAGCGTCATGAAAAGAAATATGGTCAAATCGATAAGAAGGCTCTGGCTATTATGTTTGGTTTGCTGAAAATTCATGAATTTGTGTCAGGCCGTCAATTTTGTATTATCACGGACCACAAACTATTAGTGGGTCTGTTCAATCCAAGCAAACCGCTTCCCGACCAAATATCTCCATGTATGCTGCGATGGTCTGTAAAGCTAAGAAGGCTCTGGCTATTATGTTTGGTTTGCTGAAAATTCATGAATTTGTGTCAGGCCGTCAATTTTGTATTATCACGGACCACAAACTATTAGTACGGGTCTGTTCAATCCAAGCAAACCGCTTTCCGAACAAATATCTCCACGTATGCTGCGATGGTCTCTAAAGCTGGCTTGTTACAAAGTTATAACTTTAAGATCAAATATCGAACTGGAACAAAAATTGGACACGCGGATGCACTGAGGAGATGGACATATCCAAAGACTTCAGAAATATCTGAGAAACCGCTTAGAGGCGTGTTGCTATTGGAGGAACAACCATATGGTTGTAGGCTTGTAGAAAAAAATAATATCGATATAATATTGTCATTTTTTGTTCGTTACATCGATATTTTAGGCGATATCTATTATTTTGATACATCGATATTAATATCAAGTATCGAAAATGTATCAAATACTATTATTTTCGATAGCAACACCGATGTCGTCGTCCCCCCCCCCCCCCCCCACTGACTAAAACCGCTAAATTCAGAGCCGTAAAAAAGTAAACTTATTTTTATCAATGTTTTAATAATTTAAGATTTTACATCAGAAATTATGTTTCTAGTTTGGAATTTCTATGAATAAAAAAACAACACAATACAATTTCAAAAAGTTTTTATTTTCGATTTATCGAAATCAATATCTATCTTTTTTTTATATCTATACTTTTTGGCACTTCTTGCATCCCTAGCTGGTTGGAATTTGGATGAATTAAAAATAGCCTTAGAATTAGAAACGAACAAAGATCAGGTTCTGAATATAGTTTTATTCTACATACCTACTTCATGGTTGGCCCAATAAAGCTCCTGACACCACACTACAACCATTTTGGCCTGAAGATAGGCTCTTTCACACAATAAAGGGTGTTTATTGGAGCAATAGAATCATTGTGCCTTCTAGTATACAACCAGAAGTACTTATTAAAAATACTGCATGCACTGCATGCTGGGATAGTCCAAACAAAGGCTTATGCAAGAGGATATGTGTGGTGGCCCAAAATGGACACACAGATTGAAGAAGTAGGAGGAAGTTGCGAGTCATGCCCAGCAGTCAGGAACAACCCGCCCAGAGACCCACAAGCTTGGAGTGTTACCTACAGAGAAACCATGGAGTCGGGTACATATAGATTTTGCAAGCCCATTTCAAGGGAAAACGTTCCTTGTGTTAGTGAATCCATAATCAGCCTATAATGTTCCCATTGCTGGGACACAGGCCTCCTCTCTTCGAGATGGTGGGCTGTAATCTACCACGCGGGCCCAGTGCGGGTTGGTAGATGTCACGACTTCGATTTTTTGGTTCTAGGACGTGCCGGTTTCTTCACGTGTTGGTGGATAGCTTTAGTAACTGGTTCGAAGCGGAGTTTATGGCATCCATGTCGAGTGAGGCAGTAATTAAGACGTGTCGCAAAATATTCGCATCACAAGGCCTACCTGATACAATTGTTTCCGATAATGGTAAGGCATTTAGTTTTAATGAATTTAATTTATTTCTACAGAAGAATGGTATTAGCCGCCCTACCACCCAGCGACTAATGGGCAGATTGAATGCACAATACAAACCTTCAAAAACAAGGTAAAGAAAATGTCCTCAATACAAATACCATGGAAGGAGAAGCTACCAAGAGTTTTGTATTCATTGCGCACAGTACCTATCAGCAGGCTTAGCACGAGAACCCTCTCTACGCGTTTTGTCGACGGAAGAATAGACAAAAATGACGTTTCAGTGTAGACAACAGAAAGTTTTCTACTGTCTGTAGCACGGCGATTACAAAACCAAATGTGAAGAGACTTGTCTTCTCTACCCTAGACAACTGTCTACAACGTCGAGCACGGCGTACAATCTTTCTCCGGTGTTGACAGCTTGGGATAGAAACCTTTCTTCCGAAATAGTCTACATATAAAATGACCTAGACAACGATTCGTTAGTTGTTTTTTCGTTAATTCGAGTAATTTTAGGCGGTGCTTTTTTACTTTTATCATGTATTAAGCTGAAATTAACATGTTGGGTTCAAATTGCGCTTTTTATTTAAGTTTTTTTATAGAAAAACTTCAGCGAAGATTGGAAAGAAATACTATTAGCGAGCTTGCTTTGCTTGTTTGGGAGCCTTTGATCTCACGGGAAGTGAGTTCTGTAGAATTATAAAATAAGCAAGGAGATAGTGCAATCAATGTTTATGCGAAGAACTCGGCTAGGACCTGTCACCCAAAATAAATAATAGATTTTTGGAATTAACAATAAAATAAGAACAACAATATAAGTATCCTGCAGTTTTTACACTATGTTGTCCCTTAACTTTGATTTATTAGATACCTACATTCACAGGGAATATAAAACATCTGACTATGAGCCAAAATCTCCTCATTGAACACTAAATTATTTATTTATGAAGTACTAGCTGCCGCCCGCGGCGTCGCCCGCGTTGCATTAAGGCTTCTATATATAGATAAATATCGATCGATAAATATCGATAAACAACAATACAATAACAATGTTAGTACCTAGTAAAAACAAGGGCTCCCGCAGACAGGCGCGACGTGATAGCGCGACCCGCCAGTCTGCAGTACCCTTAAAGGATACTTCTTGCGTGACGCCATCAAAATAGTATAATTATGGCTCTTTATTTAAATAATGCCTGTACATTATAAGCAATTACCAATATTATATAGTGTTCTGTGTATGCAATACAAATGAGTTTTAAAACTTAGTGGCGCCACAGCCAATGATGTATTACCTATAATACGTCATTGGCTACAGCCATTTAACAATATTTTTAAAAGGGAGATGCGCTAAGGTAGCCCGTGAATTTCAAATTTTATTACGTTTTTTGCAATTTGCAAGTCAGTAACACGTTATAAGTTGATTTAAATATGATTCGCGGCCGTAAAAAATATTGCTTTACAGAATTATAATCATTAGAATCGGCAAAACAACTAACTCTATTCAAAAAATCCTTAGAATTCAAAAATCGTTCGAAAATTTGAATTTCACGGGCTACTCAGCGCATCCCCCTTGACCATTTGCGTTTTGTAATTGAAGAAATATTCGTTAAAAACACTTTGCTTCATAGATTTGTTTGAGAACGAAACGCAAAAGTACGGTAAAATTGGGTAGTAAGACACACCACTAGCGAATACCCCGTTGCTATGGACAAGTCACTGTCTACGAAGAAACCCGAGTCTAGGTGTGACCTCGTGCTCGCGAAGAAGAGATAACGAGAAGTGTAGACAAGCGATGTCTATTCTATAGTAGAGTAGAGATCGAAAACGCCATGCTAAGCCTGCTGGTATATTAATAATAAAACTCCAGCGGAGATTTTAAATGGACGCAAATACAGAACAGCTGTATCGACCTTACTTCCAGATAACATGCCAGGTTCACAAGAGAAATAGTTAGAGGATGGGCACAGCTACATGCTTTTAGGAAATTGATTGTGGACCAGCCGGTATTGGTGCGGCATTATGGGCCAGGTAAAAAATGGAGTAGAGCTATCATAGAAGTGGTAGAAGGCCCTAGCTCATACATGGTAAGAATGGAGAATGGGGAACTACAGCGACGTCACGCAGAAACAAAACTGGCTCGCGGAGTAGGTCAATTAGACAAATGCCCAATAGTATCAGATCACAGAAGTCAGCCACAGTTCAGCTCTTGTTCTTCAGAACCACCAATATTTATACCGCCACCTGAGCTATGGCCTGACATCATCGGCATACCAAATACAGAGACTGATTAAATAAGGGTTAACAGTTCATGTTTCAATAATTTGATGTTTAGTCTTGATTAACCTTTTGAACGCCAATGTCGGCTATAGCCGACATGAGCAAGCGTGCCCTGTGCGCCAACGACGGCTATACTCGACAAAAAACAGGTCGCAGAAAAATACAAAATAAACCTATTAAATCATTACTTTTATGTATTTTATTGATACACCTTGAAAGCTGAATGTCTAAACATTATTTAGTTGCATACAGTAAACAAAAATGCATATTCCTCATTTAAATATTTGATGATAAAAAGTAAAATAATTTATGGTTAAAAAAGTAAGTCCCATGACGCCAATGTCGTGCAGAGCCGACTGCTAGTGATGTAGTATCATGTTGACGTATATTATATTCTTAAATTAATTTAGGTAACTTAAGGTATTGTAATATTTGTCATTACAGTTTTTATTGTTCTAACAAAATATAAACGATTGTAAGCACTGAGAAAAAAGTAGTTTTACTATATTAAAAACTGAAACATAGTTGCGTAAATACATTTTCGATATTCCCTTATCGCCAATCATGCGCATCCCTAGCAAGCTCTCGATAAGCAGTCCCCTCTGCGCCATTGTCGGCAGAAGTCGACTGACTCGTGACGTCGTAAGCGTATAAAGTGAATTTTAGTGCGGGAAATATGGAACAACAAGAAGTATTTACCACTGAACAATTATTACGTATCTTGGAAGGTACTGAAGACGATGAGTTTTCTGAATCTTTAGATGAAGATGATTTAGAGGTAAGTTAATTTTAATTTAAAGTTATGTTTTGCTTTACATGTAAGTATGTACATACTTAATTGGTTATTATATTCTAAAGAGTGCTCTCTTATTTCGCCTACTCGCTTACATTTTGTAAGGGTAACAGTAAAAGTGCCGGCCGCTGCGCTGCCACTTCGGTGTGAATCTGCCGTGTTTCATAAATCAGAAACAATTATGAATAGTTTACATAAATATGCATTTGTAGTTACTAACAAATGAAATGAAACACCATAGATGTCTACAATTTATTTAATTTAACAAACTTTTACAAAATGAGCATACCTAATAATAATATTTTATGTTGACTTACAATATTACCTACAATAACAAGTAATAAATCCCTATTGTATCACGCATGAGCTTCGACGCGAGTTTGCCGGCAAACATGTTCCTACTTGTCGAACCTAACTTAAAAAAAATTGAAAATTGTTTATTTGCATTATGCTAATCAGTCTTGTAAGAATCAAATAGTAACAATACAAAATTATTTGGGAACTTAATCATGAAATAATAATTAAAAACAAATAATCAAACCTTTTGATTGATTGAATCAAACCTTAATTAACCTTAATCAAAATTTAATCAATTTTCTTGTACCGTATATTTAATGGTAAAGGATTTTCATCTTCGTCAGAAGGACATTCTGGTATGAAATCAACACTTTCGGATAAATCGGAATCACCCCGGTATATTCTGATTAAATTAATTATTTGCGCGTACAAATTAGTACGCCTATCTTCTGGTACTCTTTCCATTTCAAATGCGATTAATCTGGAGAAATTTTCGTTCCTCTCATCTGAAGGGCGTTGATTATAGAAGTCCACTCTGGACAATGCGCCTGGTTCAAATAATATATTGTTTTTGTTACGAGCCACGTAAGGCTCATTGACTGTTTGTGTGGCTACTTCTTTTTTTATTGTATCTTCTTTGCAACGAAGCTTTATATACCCAGATAGTATCGACGGAGATCCTGATCGTTTTTGTGACATTGTTTTAATCCTGAAATTAAACAAATGATTCAGATAATAAATGATTATAATAAGTAAATAAATGATAATAGTACTTGATTATACTTACCTACTTGTTATATTTATTGTCAGTGTGAAATCAAACTAATATAAGTACAATATATTTATTTTGCCAAATTATTTAACTGCGACACACAAATATAACTTCACGCAGACGAAATTTTATAAATAATATTCGGCGAATTGTCATTAGCTGGTTTCAGTATTACCAGATTAGATTTTTAATTTACCATCAATTCATATAAAATACAGTATACAAAAATATACAATTAAATACAGTAGACTATAGAAAAATTACTATCAGGATTTTTTGAAATACTTTTTTAGATATTTAGGTGAATTTTTATTTATTATAAATGTTTGATTTTAAACGATTAAACAAACAAACTTCCTAAATTTATATGGTTGTGTTATTTGATCACAAATATTTAATTAGTGGTTTATGCGTTACAGCCGACGATTGCTGGTCACCAAGAACTGTCTGATGAAACGCCCTCAACTTCTGGACATGATCGTCATTACAGAAATCGTGAGACAGAACAGTTTAAGTGGACTACAGAAGGACGGCCACCAGAAGTTGCCGCTTTTGATGACTTTTCATCTGGATTGCATTTTACTCCCTCTGAAAATTTTACTGAACTCGACGTGTTTCAACATTTTATGGACAATGATTTTATGTCATTCATTGTCGAAATGACAAATAAATTTCACAACAATTTTCTGTTGAAAGTAGACTTACGAATGCATTCACGCCTGCATAGATGGTATGATGTTACAGTCCCAGAAATGCAATGTTTTTTAACAATTATGATGCTGATGACCCGAAATCGTCATTTGACTATTGAAGAACATTGGTCGACAGATATTTTATTAAATGCCCCCATTTTTTCTAAATTAATGTCACGAAATAGATTTTGCATGATTTTAGGCATGCTACATTTTTCCCGGCCAAATGAAGAAAATTCAATTCTTTCTAAAATAGAAGCATGTGTCGCTCACGCGAGAGGAAAATTTAAAAGTATCATTACGCCGTATAGAGATGTGTGTATAGATGAAAGTATTGTTCCTTTCAAGGGCCGTTTAACAATTAAACAATACTTACCAAAAAAAAGAAATAGATTTGGGGTAAAATTATTTGTTTTATGCGATGTACATTCCGGTTTAATAATAGACTTTATAGTTTACTGTGGTGCAGCTACAGATATTGACGATCCAGCAAATTTAGGCGTTGGGGGAGCCGTTGTATCGTCTTTACTGAAAGACTTTTTTGGCTCAAACCGTCATTTGTATGTAGATAATTGGTACACAAGTCCACTATTATTTAAATATTTATATGATAACAACATTTATGCTTGCGGTACTGTAAAACAAAATAGAAAGTTTATGGCTAATTTAAGCAGAAAACTAAATCTACATGAAATGGAAACGCAGTATTCTGGATCCCTTATGGCATGTAAATGGAGGGACAAAAAATATATATACATGTTATCAACCATTCATGATAATTCCATGGAACCATCAGCTAGAATAAATAGAAAAACGGGTTTACCAGTCATGAAACCTAAAGCTGTTTTAGACTACTCTAAAAATATGGGTAGTGTTGATACTGCAGACATGTTGTTATCGTCACTTCAGTGCATACGAAAAACAGTAAAATGGTACAAAAAACTATTCTTTCATATATTTGATATGCACCTTTTAAATGCATTTTTTTGTTTTAAAATGATAAAAGGTATACCGAATTTAGCATTTGCCGACTTCCAACTGAGCCTAATTCGGCAAATGATAGATTGTTACAACACTGCTAACGTTTTAGAAAGACCCATAAGAACTGGACGAGGTTTTAACAATCCCCTTAGCATATTACCCGGCAATGCAAAAGACCACATGCCTACTCGCATAGCAAAACATCAAAGATGTAAGTTCTGTGCAATAAAAAAAAAACGAAAGGAGACTCGCTACTGGTGTAAAATATGTAACGTTTATCTTTGTGCTGCACCATGTTTCGAAAAATATCACAATAAATAGATATTTTATTGTTGTATAACATGTTGATTTTTAACAAAATATGTGATTTTAATGTTGATCTGTGATATTTAAAATTATCTATATACAATTGTTGATTATTATAAGAATATTATTATTTTTCTGTGTCATTTTATCGTTACAAGACTGACTATTGAGTACCTATGATAATTAATATAACTGACATTTGTATGTTTTGAATTTTTATAGATTTTTACGAGATTTAGGACTAATTAAAAAAATGGTTTAGTAAATTTTATTTTCAGTATTTCATTTTAAGAGATATTTCTATTATTGCAACACTATTACACTATACCTAATTATGTACTATTGTTGATATTTTATAAGTATTTTTAGTGAGTTTTGTAGTTTTTGAACACTGATCAGTGAGCATTTATAATTGTTGATTGTTGATCCTTTAATGTTTAATTAGGTTAGATACGAGAAACTAAATAATGTATCTATTTTAAGAATATAAATATCGTTATACTTAAAAATCGTTACGTATATACTACGCAATTTCATACGAAAATTTTGATTTATTTTATACATATAATTAATCTGATTAGTGAGAATATTAGAAAGTTCCTGTTATAAAAATTGTTGCTATGTAATAATATCACGTGATAATATTATTCATAAGTGACATGTAAGTAATATGATCTCAAAGTAATTATTAATAATATAACTCAATAATTAAACTAAATGATTGGTAAATAAATAGTTTTATTTGCATTCAATCCATTAACAACCCAAATTGTTGCAATAAGTGTAAATTTCAAGAATAATAAAAACAAACTACTGTGGCCTTTGAATTTAATTAGATACTAACATCGATAAACTGTATGACACTATGGTACAACTCTAATGTACATGCAACGATGTCTTATAAAAGACTCGTCGACGGCGCCAATGTCGGCTATTCCCGACAGTGAGGTACATCAGTACGGAGAATAGTGCTGTACCTAGAGTTATTTTCATTTTAACTGTTGTGTGTCTTAATCATTGTTTTTATGTTATTAACAACTTCGGAACTACTTGAGTGGAACGTTGTAAAATATTTAATATTGGAATGTTCTTTTTAACATATTAATGATCGACCATTTATCTGGCAAGTATTGATAAAAAAAATAATAATAATGGGTATCGATATAATGTTGAAATCCCTATTTTTTTGTAGGTATTTAATTAAGATTTTCGGGCTTGGCGTACAGGGCATAGGAATACCGATATGGCGTGGCGGTGAAAAGGTTAATAGATTTTTATGGAAGTAGAGACTGTTTAATAAGGGTACATTCCCAACTCATGTTTAAAGAATTAGAGGTTGTTTAGATTTTTATGGAAGAAGTTATGAGACCTCAACATTATGATGGGAAGATAAGATGTATCTTTAATTACTAAATGGCAATGTCTTCACAATCTGTCACTAAGTTTGTCATCTGTCATTTCAGGAGATTATTCTATAGTTTTGCTTCCAAACGGAATCCTATTGTACCTTTTACAGGATCTATCAACAATATTTAAATTATTGATAGTCTCTATCAAGACCTTTTGAGCTATTGCAACCAGTGATCACTGCTATTGATAGTCAAACAAGTAAGTGTGCACTAGTATTGAAGCTAGAACAATTTATTAACTTTAGTTGACACTATTGCCTAGCAAAGTTTACATATATTAGATCTTTTATTAAATTAGAATTATCTTAATAAAAAAAAATTAGTTGGACTTCTATTAATAATTTGACTATGGTCCATTTGAACAAAGTATTCAAAACTTCGTAGCTGTGGAAAAATAATTAGGAACGCGTAAAAGTACTTCATTTATTAAACAATAACAGAAATTATTTAATTTAATTAACAATACTTATTAAAAATAGGCTGGTAAAGCCTATTTTTAATAAGTAATGTTAATTAAGCTTTGCTTACAAAACTAAGCATTAAGCCCGACACAGACGTAGCTATAATATATATTAATATACTTTGCTTTTGCTTTGTTTTTGCGTAGTTTTTGGTGCGTACTAGAAATATATATTATAGCTCTGTCTGAGGTCACTCGAAGATTATTATGAAAAATATATCGTAAAATGTCTTGCTATAATATATAATAGCTACGTCTGTGGTGGGCTTTAATGATTTGTAGGATGACCCTTGCTTATAATAACTGCTCTGCAGACACGCGGGCGGCATGGAATTATTAATTTTTTTAACAGGTTTAAACAAAAATAGGGGTTGGGTCTTATAACAAGTCGCCTGAATTTGAGGAGTCTGTCACTGTGGGGGGATCAAGGGGGTTTGTCTCTTAGCTGTCGGAGCTGCATTGAAATATTTATTATTTTCTTAACACGTTGTATGCTTTACGACCCACCGGTGGGCCTAGCGTACTATACCATTCGGGCCAAAACAAAAACAGGAAATCGGTAAGTTTCATCAACTTGAGATTTTCATTCCAAAGTTTATAAAATGCGGTAATTTGTATGAAAAAACAATATTAGCGACTCTTACCGTCTAGTTTTTAAGATATTGTAAACGGGTGGGTCAAAAAAAATTGTGCAAATTTGACTGAAAAAACTACTTACTATAAAAGAGTAAAGTAACTAAAGGTTAGGCAGGAAATAAAAAATGTGCTTTTTGTTTTTGAAATTCAAAATTAAGAACATAATTGTTTTTTTGCATTCTTAATTATTTGTCCAGCGGCCAGTAACGCTAAATTGATTTTTATGGATTATTTTGATTATTGACTCTAAAACCTACTAATAAAGCTATTAGGTATTTAATGTGGTTCAAACTTGTTATCTGTAAGTTGATACATAAGTAAAAGCAACTTGTTTATCCAAAAGTGACTTTGTTATCTGTTGTTCCTAATTGTATGTCCGTCCACCAACTGTTTATTACTTGAATATTTAATTTCGCCAGAAGGCAAGTCTACATGAAAGTTACTGCTGTGAGGTATGTTCTGTGTAAATGTTTCTAATTTGCTGTAATTGACCGCCAATTTGATCAGACCTATCTGTAGGTTACAGATATGTCTGATCAAATTGCCTAAAAACTACTTAAACTTTTTTAGTCTTCTTAAAAAATAAATATTTCTTTAAGCCTTTCGTCTTTCATTTAGAGACATAAGTTGCGTCTATAAAAAGACAGTAATTTTTATTTATTATTCAAACGCGAGTGGTACCTACACAAGGCCATAAAATCAATCAATTGTATTTTATATAAATAATAATTAATATAATAATTAAACTACTTGTTTGACTATGTTCTAAGCAAATTAACACAACAATATTCTACAGGTAAGTACTGCAGGAAGGTAGGTATGGGTTACCTACCTTCCTGCCTACCTATGAAATATCTCATAGGTATGTTTCTTCTTGGATCAATAGCTGTACAGATTTTATAGTATGTTATTCTAAAATAGTTGTTAGCCCCGCCAATAAATATGGATTGTAAAATGGCCAACCAATACTATTACACCGATTACTCACAGTTTATATTATATCAATCCTTTACGACACTATTCTTCTCTACGCAACACACCAAATTTCATCAATTTTAGCAATATTCATTGTCCTGTACACCACTATCTTTTGAATCTATGGTGAAAAGCCAGCGATTGCATCGTCGCGCCTCAAGCAGGAATACAATTACGACCAATATTTTCCAATCGCGAGTGAATAGGGACACATTTTTTCGTCAACACTCAACAGTGACCACTGAGTTCCCCGCCTGTAAAACCACAGAGATTACTGCTACGCACGATCTATAGTGCTCATCAATTGAACAAAACGTATGTTAAAACCATGAAAAGGTAACAGAATTTAAGATTCACGAACACCGGACCAATTTCTTTAAACCGGACAGAAATTGGATTTTGTAAAACAAACAAAAGATTGATTTTATTCCACTACTTCCATGAATCGCACAACGCACGAACCGATGTTGAGCTGTGAAGTATGTCTATAAAATGTAGAATAAAGCAGGTAGAGTGTAGAGCCACAGAGTACATTTGTATGTAGTAGAGCTCTAACTGAGCTCATTTATGGTAGAGATAGTAGATTTTACTTTGATAGATGATTTTTATTAGTTTATGGTTGAATTGAATAAAGCGTTCAAGTCCAGTAACTCAACATCAGGAAATTGGTTTTAGCATCAAGAATACGATAGATAGATTATATTTATGATTATGAACCAACATTATTAATAATAATAAATGTAAATAAAATAACTATAAATAATGTTGAGTTGAAACGAGAAATAACGAAACACTGTGTTACTCTACTCTTTTGTCTATGTAATAGACTAAAACCATAATGCAAAAGTTGTTTAAAATTTATTGACAAGCAAAGACTTGATTATTTCAGAAAAAATCTTCGTGCAACACTAAAATTGAAAAATGTGATAAAAACTACAAAAATTAAGCCTAAACAATACTGTGCTGGTGTTTGCCCTTAAGTATCATTTTCGAATAGTAAATAAAATGGTTGGCGCCGTAATTTATGCACAAATTTTCTAGTGTTCAACATAATGGATGCATCGGCATCAACAAAACCAGATGCCGATATTACTAATGTGTTTAATTTCTTTTTTAAACTAGATGATATCGATTATCCCACACCTTCAAAGCAAAAGTGCACAGTTATAAAATATACGAAACTTCCAGATTTCGATTATGACTCTAAAGGTGAGATCATTTACTGATGTTTCTTTTTCTTTTCCATGGTTTCCCATAATAATAATATGACCAATTGACCATCGTCTGGATAGTGACGCACTTTTTTTTCCAGTACTTTCGTCTTGTGTGTTTCAGCTTGTGGATATCTTAGGCATTGTCTACCCTATTCAATTTATTGCTAGTTTATTTTATCAAATGTGTACGGGGACAAAGTAGATTAATAAATTATATATTACATTTTGGAGGAGAGGATGTTAGGCTCTTGAAGTTGATACTCATCACACAATTTGAAGGCCAACCAAATTGCATGTTAGATTTTTAATAAATCTAATTATTATGATACCATGTTGATGCTGACATCCCTTTATTTTATCAAGTGCTGTCTTCCACTATGTATTAAAATAGTTTTGTTCATATTCATTTATTTATTGTATGTCACAAGTGAAAAGACAGTTCTTACAATTTTATTAGTATTATTGTATCACTGTAACATACCTATGGGATGTACAATAAATATACCTAGTATGTCAATATTATTGGCTGTTAAAAATAATTAATAATAATACCATTACACTCTTAATATTTGTTGGTTATTATTTGTTTCTATTAAACAAACTTCTTTAATATTTTAATTGATTCAGTCTGAGATTTCAGTGTCAGTCTGGGATGACGCCGGATGAGAATGTTTAGTGATAAGTCTTGATCAATTAAGCCTAATCCAGAGTCTTGAGATATCTGGATATTCCATGTTTATTGAACTAAAACTCAAGCCCACTTGTTATTTTATTTATATACTCACAGTAATTAATGTTAATGTTTAATTCCACCAGCGTCATGGCCTGCACACAGCTACACATTGAAACCAAGACTCAGACGCATAATTTCACTTGATGAAGATGATTTACTGAGAACAAGCCGGTCTCTGAAGACTAATATAGCCCCTGCACCTAAGATGATGGCTACTAGTAATAGTTATGTTAAAAGAAAAATCGTTACTATATCAGAAGATGATGAACATGATCTGCATCCAAATTTTTGTTAGTATTAATTACATATACTTAAATACACACACATAATATATGTAGTACTATCACATCATATGAAAATAAATACACAGGAATGAAATGAAGCTGTCAATGTATTCTCAATAATAAGGCTCTGACAAGAGGCAAATGAATAAAGTAGGCTCTTCTTTAAAAAAAATATTGCCTAATCTATATAGTTTGTGGTAGCGGAATAAATATATGTTATTTTTAAACATATTTCTCAGACCTTCGTTGTTGCCAAAACACGTTCAGAAAAAAAAAATGTCAATACAAATTAATGGTAACCTAACCTTTTAGCTTGAGTTCCAATCCAAAATATCTGTATTAAATATCAATGTACGGTTGGTATTTAATTAATAGCAAGAATGTCTTATTCAAATGCAGAACTTGGTTGCTTTTTATTTTCGATTACTCAACTCTTTTACAGCTGAAGCTTTACTTACTCAATATTTTCTTGTTCATTGTAGCTAAAGACAAAAAGCCATTCTCTGTAAAAACATCAAATAGATACTCAGAAGCAGAATTCAAGAGTAAACAGTCACCAAATAGATGTTCATCAAGATTATCAAATTCTACTAAATGTAAGTAGATAATTATATATAATCATCCATCCAGTGATATTAATTACTATCTTAAAGCGCTCTGTACCCCTAATTGCGAATGTCTAATGCGTTGATCCCAATAACCAATTTGCAGTTGAGAAAATAGAAAAAATATTCTTTTACTTTATACCAGCGGCTCCGCTCGTGTGGAGGTCGGAAATCATCCCATGGGAACATGCTAATGGGATAAAAAGTACCATGTTTTAATCCAGGTCTTAACGCATTCGAAGCCTCGAGCAAATGCTAGTGATATTATAATTGCAATATTTCTCCCACCTTTGCAAAAGCTGTTACCTACTGAATGGCCCAGAATATTTTTCTCAATGCTCATATTTAAGTATTAAATAGTTAGCTAATAGATGGCCCACTAGCTAACCACTATCAATATTATTACTGTGTAATATTAACTGCCTCGTTGGTAGTTGGCAGTATTAGCTGCCTAATGGTCGCAAGCACTACTGTTAAGCATGAGGTCCTGGGTTCAATTCCCAGATAGGGCAAAGTGTTATTGGGTTTTTCCATATGGAATTTCTCAGTAGCAACCCGGTGTTTGGATTTGTGCCGTTCATGGCAATAGGCTCGCCTATTACATGAGACTTAAACATAACTGGCGAAATGTGGGTGTACTAGGCGCACCTTTGCCTTATAGGCCCTTCGGGGATTACAGGCGAGATATTATGTAATATTATATGCTTAATCGATTTGTATTCATCTGACGCCTGCGTGATTAGCGTTTTACAAGTTCATGTGCATATAAATATTGATTAACTTATAGCGTCGTTCGTGCTTCCATAAGTGGTGATTTATAGCTCCAGATATCAGTTTGTTACCGATATTATTTCCCAACAAATAAGTAGGTACTTACTATCTGCTGGGGAGTTTGTTGCGCCACATCTTCTTCCCAGCTAAAGCACTAGGAAGTGGTGAAGGGTGGGCGTTTTTGGGGGACTGTCTCATGTAATTTTTGACGTTCGAAAAGTGCTGATTCTCAGCCTAGTTGAATAAATGACTTTTGATTTTGATTTTATCCAACTTCGTACAAATACATACACTGTAAGCATTTCATAGTGCTAGTAAGTAGACAATAATTTTTGCTTTGCTGACTCGGAAAATTAATAAGAAATAGAAATATTACTTAATGAGTAACCTACTTTGTGGCAAAATTTTCCTTGTCTTTCTCTCAATTTATTACAAAATTTCTCTAAGCTTATCAGCATTACAATCAAGTATTTACTAAACAAACTTAAAAGTCTAACCGGTGTAAAACGTAGCTATTCTTCGCATCCTGAATTTATGCGTACGTAAATCTGCTAATCCACATTTGGTTTCGTTTTTTGAAAAAACATGTTATCATGATAATGACGAAACTGTAGAACTTTTAGATTCTGTGCGAAAAATTAATGCAAAATCTTAGTCAAACAATTTTATCTCCATAGCGTTAGGCATATAATCTTAGCAAATAATAAGTCATCCTACTTTTATGATTATGTTCTGCTAACACACAATTATGTATTTCTTTTAGCTTCAAGGGAAATCAAAACAAGTGCTAAAACGATCAGTGCATATAGTAAGAAAGAAGTGACTGTGGCTCAACAAAATTACCGAGGCCGAAGTACTACCAATCCTACAGCAGAAAATAGTAAAATTAAAAATGCAAAAGAAAAAGGTGAGTTTGTGGTATCAAACCAGTGGGGCTGCCCCAATTTATGTATAAGGGCGCGGACACATCACCACGGCACGACGTCGTGCCGCGGAACGGTGCCGTGTACGGTGCGCCGCGCCAGCTAACGGCAGCAACCATCGGTTCGTGTACTCAAACTTGCAGTTTTGTCTAGATATGGACCGCGAAAGACGTATTCTTCTCCTGTTAGCAAAGACGACGAATGAAAAAAAACTGGGTATCATCGGTCGTCTTTTGAACCGATGGTTGTTATCGTGAGCCGACGTGTCGCACCGTACACGGCACCAGTCTGCGGCACGACGTCGTGTGGTTTCACGGTGGCGGCGCCGCACCGCGGTTGGGTCCATGCCCTAAGGGCCAGGCCACAACACTGCGATGCGACGACGCACCGTAGAAATCTACGTCGTCAATCTACGTCTAATCGTATTGTAAGTAGTGACGTCGTTTTTGCGACGCGTCGTCGCATCGCAGTGTTGTGGCCTGGCCCTTTCACAATGTTTGATATAAGTTATAGAATAATTAAAGTAACAGAGAAAAGACAGCGAGAGGAGAATGAGATTACCCTGAACCAGTTTGGGTTTGTGCCAGGTCCAGAAACAAGGGACGCCACTTTTGCACTCCGCCAATTGTGCGAGAAGTACAGAAGTGCACACAAGAACTTGCACATGGTGTTCATTTATCTGAAGAAAGCATAATTATGATAGGGTACCTCGGGGTGTGTTGTAGTGGGCCTTGAAAGAGAAAGGTTTGCTCGGAAAGTATGTGGAGTTCATTCGGGCTATGTACAGTCAATCTCGTACCTACATCCGGTCAGCTGCTGACCGACGAATACCGACGGGTTCAGTATGGCTATAGGCTTGCACCAAGGGTCGGCTTTAAATCCTTACCTCTTCCTGTTGGTTGTGGACGCTCTGACGTCGGATACACATGGTTAAACCTGCTGTCTTGTATGGATCAGAATGTGTTGGGCCACAAAATGGATGAATGAAAAGCAATTGCCAAAGAAACGATTGATGGACTGTTTGAAATGTGATATGGATAGAAAGGGAACAAACAACTGAGATGACAACTTATAGAGAAGTATCAACTAAAGTCCGTTCGCGAAGCAGAAAGAATTTCGTACAATGACCCCTCTTTACTTATCTCTATCTCTCGGGCACAATTGCCGTCGCGTTCGCGCATCTTAAGGTCCTTCTAATGTGCGAGTGCGACGGCAATATAATTGCGCGCGAGAGATTTAGTAGGAAGAAAGGGGCATCGCAGCGCCAACCCCAATTAAATTAGGATAAGGGCAGGACAATGATAATGATGATGACAAGTTTGAAATGAAATAAATATATTTGTATTGTGTAATCCGATAGGCTTCTGATGTAAATATCTAATCGTGTCCATTATGTTTCTAGAAACACTGCGGAGCTCAAGAAGTTTAAATCCCACATGGAAAACTAGCGTAAGCAAAAATTTAGTAATACCAAGTGAAAGTGAAAAGGAGTTAACAAAAATCAAGAATATACTGTATGATAATTTAAAAAGTAAATCAGCAACACACAAGAGATCCATGGAAAACCCTAAACCAAACAAATTACCACATCTACAGAACAAGTCTCCCAAAGTGACATTTAAAGAAATTTCAAGTAAAGGTAAACCGTTAACAATGATACATGTTCCGCTTGATGATAAAATTAAGAAGAAAGATAAAAATGTGTGTACCTCGCCATTTGTAGAGACTGTCATACACACTGTAGACTGTGCCAGTGAAACAGATGATGTTGTGCATTACAAAGATGCAGTAGTTGCCACCGACCCATTGCCAACATCAATTAGCCGAATAACAGAAATGCAGGATTTTGAAATCAATACAATAACTACGTGCGAAAGCAATATTCAAACGGAGTCTAAGAAAACACTGTTTGATAGTCTCGAAATACCAAATGTAACATTAACAAAGGATAAGAGTGAACCCAAAGAGGACCCTGCTATTTTTAATATTACATCATTACCTAATCTCGAAGTGCCGCCTGTAAAAATAGTCCCTCAAAATGAAGAAGTGAATTCTAGTGATAAAAGTTTTAGTGCCTCTTATATAATTAGCCGAGCTACATTGACATACACTACTAGACAAAAGTTTAATTTCCAATTAGTTGGTACTAATGATGACATTAGACCTTCTATGCCGCCTAGTCCGTTGCATTACCCTATGAATGTTGTGTCTGTGTTCAAGAATGAATTAAAAAACAAAAAAACAAATGAAAGTGTTTCATCACACGATTCGTATAAAAAAAAGAATACACCAACAGAGGAATACCTAAACCATTTGAATGATCTGAAGACTCTTAATTGTTCCTACGTCTTTAATAAATTAATGAAACCGTCGGATATAATTAGCACAATAAGAGTTAATAACGGCCTATTGCAGAGCGACTACATTTGTGAACAGTTCCAGCGGGAACTCAACTTCATAGATTCATTCTTTGAATCGCTACAATATTTAGAAACTTGCTCGCTAACAGATAAATGTCACCTTGAAAACAAAGTTGAAAATTTTACCAATAATTCGGTGTTATTTGACTCTACGTTTGGTGCCAAGAGTTCGCAATACGACAATTTCTTGTCGAAGCTTGATAATGGCTCGAATATTGGCGACACCGAAACAATGGCATCCAAGAGTCTTTGTCTGGTAAGTGTTATTCTTTAATTTGTAAATATTTTGTTACTACTGGGCAACAGTGGAAGTTCTTATGTCGATAGCCTTCTATTGACAGTTATGCGTATTGTAAATCATTACTGAAGAAGAACCTCAACTAGTAACAGTATCAATGATGGTGATTTTAGGTAATCTAGTGCAATTAGATAGGAATTAATAGTTTTATTAATAATTTCAGCTTAATTTACTCATTCGCGATGAGCAAAGACGAGCAAAAAATCTCTTATTCGTATTGAAGATGCGAGAAGATGCACTAAAAGATTTTACCAAATCTCAAATACTTTGGTTAGAGAAGAAGAAAAAGCACGAAAACACGGACATATCGACGTTGAAGAAGAAACAACGCGGTGCCCTGCTCAAGCTGCAGCACGAGTGTGGGGAGATGCAGCGCATGCGCAAGGCTCTGCTCGCGCTCTCCGAAAAGCGTAAAGTGGCACTCATGAAAACCAAGAAGAACATAGAATTGAAACTAAAAAACAACGTCGATGTAGACCAGATAATTCTTGGCAAGAAAAAGTTGAAGAGAAGTACTTGCTTCGACAGGAATGCTGCTCCTCTGAAATGTTTTGATTTATCGAGCAGCGGGTGTGAAGAGAGTTCCACTAGTAAGACGATGTCTGACGCGTCACTGATGCAGGACGAGTGTGCAGTGGGCGTCACCAGTGCGGAGAAGTGCGTGCAGACGAGCAACCTGCACTGCGTCGAGGACTGCGCCACCGACACCGCCGCTGAGCACTTTGTCGTCGTTGACGGAGGATACCTGAACATACTGTTCCACAACCTGACCCTTCCGCAGATCTTCAGCAGCGGCAAACAGTATGAGGTCAACGAGGAAGCATTGAGAAACATAGTCCATTCAGCTAATAGTCATAACACGAACCTAAGTGGTAGTGAAGTCGTTGAGAAACTTATGGATCAGATAAAGAATAAAGACAGTGATAATTCTAGCTCTCCATCGACTGCTCGAAGTCTTATCGAAGAGTTTGACCAATACTACAAGGATCTGAATGAGGAAGATAAATCGCGCGCCACCACACCAGAGTTAGAAAGTGATCAGTCTAGTAAGGTTTATGAAATCAAAGACTCGAATGTACAGGCAGAAGTAGAGAACGAGCAGCCGGAGGAGCGAATTAGTCGAAGTTCGTCGGTAACGATTACTAGTGACAGTATTTGTCGCGTCACTGAAAGCTTGTCAAATATAGGCGAGCCGTGTGTTAGTGAGGCAGTGGAGAGTGAGGGGCCGTTAGATAAGGAGCCAGTAACTGCTAGTCAAGTGCCGACTGGGCCACTGCCGGTGCCCGTCGGCGCCGCCGCTGTCGTGGGCAGCCAACCTGCTCATGTTCCTACCTGGTTACCGCCGAAGTCAACCCCATCCTCTCCTTCAGGTTAGTAATATCAGTAACCAATTTTTTCTTTGTGAGTCTGTCGAAAATGATGTCAATGTGAATGAATGAGGGAAAGCCTGCCACTTGCCAGCTAGCAAACTTGATATCCTGCCCTGACTTTATTGATATTGATGAGTGTCTCGTTGGTCTAATGGTCGTAAGCGCTACTAAAGTCCGGTCGCGAAGCAGAAATAATTTTGTACAATGACCCCTCATTAGTTATCTCTATCGCTCTCGCACAATTGCATTGACGTCGCACTCGCACATTAGAAGGACCTTAAAAAGCGCGAGCGCGACGGCAATACAATTGTGCGCGAGCGAAAGAGATAAGTAATGAGGGGTCATTGTACGAAATTATTTCTGCTTCGCGACCGGACTTTACTAAGTATGAGTTATTTTTCCAGTTTGATTCCCAAGTCGGGGTTTTTCTATCTGGAATTTCTCAGTAGCAGCCCGGAGTCTGGATTTTGCTCGCCCCTTTTATATACATGGAACTTAAACATAACTAGCGAAATGTAGGTGCACAGTAGGTTCACCTCTGCCCAACCCCCCGTGAAAGCAAGGCGTGCTTTTATGTTTCGTCATTTTCGTTTTATCATTATGGGTCGTCAATCTCTTAGCAACATGAGCTCATCTTACGAGTACAACTGTTTCAGAGACGGACAGCGTCAGTAGTCAGTCGCTGTGCGGCTCCGTGTCGTCGATAGCGTCGCTTACGGCACCCGTCCACGTGGAGGCGGAGGAGCTACGAAGACAACAACTAGCGATAGAAAGAGAGGTAAACTAATCTATGTATATACAGGGTCAAATTAAATTAGCTAGCGAAACTCCGCCGATGTGGGAGTCGATATCTAAACATGATAAAACAAAAAGAAATTGTTTTGTTGTTTTTGTTTTGTGGAGTCATCGACCGCAGTTCGTGTTGTCACTTAAAATATCAGTATAAAAAATCAGCTTTTTTGTGTAAACTTCACAGACGAAACTTTAAATACGATAAAAAAAAAGAATACAAATTTCTCAACTCTACTTCAAGTAAAAACACTATCAGCTGTCGTTGACCACCAAAAAATACTTTAAATCTTTTAATTTTAATTTTATCGTGTTTGGATATTGATACTCATCACGCCCGCAGAGTTTCGCTGGCTAATTTAATTTGACCCTGTATATAATACTACTACAATATTATAAAGTTCAAGATGTTTTTAAAAGGTAATCCTGGAAATACTGATGCTACGATTACAACAAATTTTAATATTTGACCAATAGGAAACTTCATTCTTCTCGAACGTCATGGGATACCTTTATGCCAGAAATATGCAATGAACCCGTAGGAATCACCATGCACGTGAAACCTTGTAGCGTACAAACAGAAAACTTAATTTAAAGCGCAGTGCGAAATAATCCGGAGTATTGTGACAATTGTGTCCTCAAATTTCAGATAAAGGCTTTAGAACAACAGCAATGTCGATTGCTAGTTGTGAGAGAGATTCCCGACAAGCCGCCGCCGCCCTACACTCCGCCTACAGAAACCCGCACTCCCAAACCACCTCGTATGTTCATTCCAGACGAAAATCTAGAAGAAAAAGTAGAAAAATTCATTACCGACCCCGAAAGCTCGTTCTGTGAATCAACGGAAGCATTCAGTGCATTTGTTCAAGATTATTGTCTGGAATCACTAGAGAGGCATAAGCAAGAGCAAAGCGATAAGCCTTGGGACGCTTGTAACTTGCTGCCACAGAAACCTCAGGTGGAAATTCACGACCTGGTGGAGAATACTTCTTCTGAACTTAAGGATGTGCTCACTACTGTTATGCCTGCAGCCGTATCTGGTGAGTTTAGGACTTATGTATTTATATTAATGATTGTGTCCCACTGACAGGTTGAAATATATAAGTACTATAAGCTGATCAAAAACAATGTTTTTCCTCGCACTGCTCTAGTGGATATCCAGCTTATTGATATTATAAAGTTTTGGTATTTGCGCAAGTAACTTTTACATTGTATTATATACCATTTTATGTATACTGGAATTTGATGAATATTATTTATTTATTTATCTTATAAAAATAGACAAAAATAAGGAAACTTTAGTCACTACACAGCCAATTACGAATCCTCACAGACCTATAATAATAATATTTGGTGTGAGCAAAAAAACAAAAATACACATCGCCTTAATTAAAGTAAGAAGAAATATAACATATACATAATATATATTATATATACTTGGTTTGCAATTATATTAAATAATAGAGAAAATATTACGAAAAAAAAAAAAAAAAAAAAACCTACCGTTACTTGAAAAATTTTGGCCGAATTCACACTAATTGTGAATGGATCAAAATCATATTCCTTGCATATATCATTGAAATGTCAGCTTGCGCGCACAATATAACTGTTTTGCCTATAATTCAAAGATGTATGAGGTACACGTATGGGTTACGGATAAAAACGAAATGATTTACTTGGCAGATGATACTTCTTACATAGTCCAAGATAATCAGTTGACTGATATGGAATCTTTTGATGAAAGCAAAGATATTTTATGAACCGATTATTTATTATTATGTACACAATGACATGAATATTTACTGCATAAATGAGTATTATTTTACTTACTGTGAATGTGATGACCATGTGGGTCGTTTTTTTTCTTAGATATACCTATTATTAACTATTGTCAGACAGTTTGAGTACTTTATGGTGGCCTATCCAAATGTCATTTGGTATTTTTCGTTTTATCGTTGAGCTCCTTACGTTCTTCTGAGGTGAGCTAGAGGATTACTGACAAATGCGCGCACTGACTGGACGGGCCCACTCCAATCTGGCACACAGATTCTTCTTTCGAGTCTTTCGTCAAAAGACCACCTAGGAGACATCTGCAAGTCCATATGGCCTGACCAAGATTATGTCTGGACTTTAAAAGAGACTGTGACCTCTGAGTTTGTTTCGGTCTTTCTTCTCAGATAGGAAACACTGAACACATCTAGTTAAAAACATAATTTATTGTTGACGTGTAAAAGTGTTTTTTTTTTACGAATTTACATAAATAAATATAATTTTTCCGTTCAGGAGTGTCAAGCCGGCGCTCGGACCACATCGACGACATTCTGTTCGCCGAGTGGCGGCGCTGCGAGCCAGAGTGGACCGCGCTGCACACCGACGAGGCTATAGTCAAGAACCAAATCTTCGAGAGCATCTTCCAGAAAATTCTCACCGATACAATAGATGAATACAAAAAAACTGTACAGTGCGATGTAGTCGCTACAAACTAAATTGTAAAAACCGTGTTTTTAACGCGCGGTTTCCAACACGAAAATAGCTGATTGTCGATCTCATGTCAAGTGATAGGATTGGCTATTGTTATTTCAGGCAGCCAATCACATCAGTTACACGAGTCTGACCTCGCGTCCTATTTAAAAGCGAACGTCGGGTGCATTATATCACTTTTTGTCCGGAAAACCGGAAAGCGCCAGAGAATTCCTTTTCGGAATAACGATTGGAAATATCGATTAGAGATTCCGGATACACATCACACACATAGATTTATTTACGTTTGAAACAGTAAGTCTCAGTTGAGAGACGCTAGGCACTGAGTCCAGACGATCTGTTTTCGATCTGATCGAGTTCAGCGAATATGGGCTTTGACGACGATATGGAATTCAGTCTGTATGTGGCCGGCCTGTCTCGCTTTAGAAAAACATGAAACTAACCGATCTATAGGTACACATAATAAATTCCACTCATTACGTTTTAACAACATAATTTTATGTAAATAATATAATTGCGCTTAGCGGAATTACTCGTGTTGTCTAGAAATGATAGTTATCTATTTGGGTACATTATGTGTATAGTAGTCGTCTATTTATTGAAATGGTATAAAAACTTTACTAAACAAAGGATATTAAAAGTTAATGTCTAAATAGTTTCTGTCTGTTTCATTCTTTTATTGCAGAAAAAAGATTTTGGTAACTTTAAGTTCTTGTCAATTTTACAAGTTCATTTATTTGAATTCCAGGCATGAAGCATGCTACAGTAGAATTCTCTAATATTCCAAGTAATGTAGTTTTTAAGGTAAACAAAGAAAATATGTGAAATCTTTTCAACAACAGTATTCTGAACGCATTTTTGGTAAAGCTTATAAATTGTACCTTTGTTGTTGTTATTTTATCTGTATAGAATATTATTACAATATAACTTTTACAAAGTAGCCATTGTTGTTTTAAAATACCTACTACACACAATCAAACATCGTTCATAAACCTTACTATTAGTACCTATTTAGCAAAAAAATAATGAAACAATTACAAAATATTAAATTATTTTATTTAGCAATAGTAATGACGAAATATCACATAGTCCTTACAATTGACAATGACTAATTAAACTATACATACACATTTAAATACAAAGCTTATTAGTACATTAGGTGTTAAAATATAGGTTAATACCTAACACCATAAATACTTTCTCTGGTGGTACAAAAATAAATGTTTATAGTCTACGGATAGATGCTCAAGATGTTTAGGAATACACTATACAAAGGTTATAGTAGAAATTTAAAACTTTACAACATTCAACCATAAAATTATGATTATAAGTTTAAACAAGTCCGTGATCCAATTCCTGTGATACACAGTGTTTGTCAAAATTTCATATAATAAATATTCTTCGACAGCAGTTTTTAAACTAGCAACACATAAAACTGGTTTATGTACACAATACAAAAACATTAACTAGCTATATTAATAACATAATATGTATTAGAAAACCAGAATACATTTTAACAATCGAATTTGATACTACACGGAATTAATGAATGATGACCTTAAGAATGTTAGTATGAAACAAAACCACAATTATGTCTCCGCTAGTAGAGTAAAGGTGTTCTGTGATCTAAAATGCGTAGTTATAGAATGAATATAAGTTCGTTATTCAGTCAGTAGCGATATACCCTTAATGCGGCGATAACCGACTTTTATTGATTTTATACTGAAGATCACGTCTAAACAAGTGTGTTAATGATTTAAAAATAAAAATGTTAAATTAGAGCATTTTCTCAATAATTTAATATGTGAATATTTTAGAATAAGTTTATATTACATAGTGAAATTAATTTCTAAAGTTATGTCTAACGGGGATAAAAAACTGAGAATGGGGCAAAATCTACCAAGCGTATTTTTCTGAAACCTTCACCAATTTAAAGATAATTTAATTATTGATATTTTAGTATACGCGTTTTATTAACATACCTTTTGTTTTGTGTATAATAAATTAATAATGCGTCAAATTGGGGACAGCGATGGTCGAGTCCTATTACTGGCTGAACGTACGACGCGTTGCGTGAGCTCAGTAAAGAACACGCAAGCTAACCACTCAAGGTCACTGGAAATGTCGAAAATAGAAACACCTTGATTTTGCAACTCATGGTCGAATTTTGAATAAAATATGTTGAGTTAAATTCATAATAATACAATAGATTTATCAACAGCGTTTCTTAATACTCGTTGTTTTTTGTTGCCGTAAAGTTTGTTCCTAGGTTTAACACTTCACTGCAAAAGTCTCTTACCACTAACACTGGCACGAATACTTGTAAACGTCCTTAAATCGACACAGTCAACATACTATACAACGATGAGTCAATCATCGGCTTTCAGAAATGATTCCAGTGGGTTCGGGCCTTTTCGCCTAGGATTAGATGGCGCTTTGGTCGCTTCAGCTGAAATTAAAATGTCATAATAAAATTCAACTGATTTCTTGTTGGGATCTAAATAAGTTTGTGATACATAAATTTCTTTTAGTATTGCAGGTCAAAAAGGAGGTAGCCCAGAAACTTGTACCAAAGTAACTGAACCCCTACAATAGGCCCTGGCGCTGGAATATAGGTTTTTTAGAAAACAGTTCTTACTCGTTTGTGTCTGAGACCCTTGTGTGACTTCCAAGCACGCCATCCATTCTGTAATACTGATCTTGGTGTCATGGTTGACGTCGCAGTACCTCGGCAGCTTTCTACCGCACCGCCGCAGAGGTTCCACGTTCGATATCAGCTGGTGGAACGCCTTCCACTCGCGCCGCTCCAGCGCTTTGTTCTTGTCCTTGTCTAACATCACGTACGTCCAAGTAGCTGCTTGCTCCTCCTTCGATGCTCCCCATTTTACCATATCTCTGATTAAAAACAAGGATATAAATTAATACAACATTCAGATGAGTTCATTAACCTTTTGACCGTCAAGCCGTGCGAATACCGTCGTGGATTGAGTTGAGCGCCAGATCTAAAAGTTACGTCATTTTATATTCGACCTTGTACAGAATTTATTATCAATTTAGGTTTTGGTTTTACTGCTGTAAGTTGTTAATGACTTTTTAATTAACTAAGACGGATCCCACATCAATTACAAGTACGTACCCTGGACCAGTCCCGTTAATAGAAGTGGTCATTTTGGATACGAAGAAGCTCATCAGATCACGCAAGAAGTTGCTCTTCATTGGTTCGGGACAACCTAGAAATTTTAATGGTTAATTTTGCATAACACCTAAAACTATCAGGATAAGAAAAATGTGTCAAGATCAACGTGCCCGAGTTTAAAATGCCAGCGAGAGGACCAAATGTTTCGACTACTATTCTATCGAAAATCCACCCAAGTTTATCACCAGTAGCCTACGGTAGATTAGGATGACTTTTTTCTCTTTTTTTTTGGGTGGGAAATTATCAAATAACTTCTCCCGCTCTGGACTGAGCTGATTACTGACTAAAACCCACCCGTGTTCCTTCCGTTGCCTGTATGCCAGGGCCACGATATCCCTTTCGGACAAACTCGCAACCCTGGCAGGAAGATTAGGATGACTTAACATGAAATAAAACCTTGATTTTTTTCTACCTGCACTTAACTAAGAATCAAAATTCAAATACACAATGGAATCAAACTCGCCTGATATAACCGTACCTCTCATCGGACTGGCGTGTTGCGGGGCGGCGTCGCAGTCAGGCCTTCGGTCTTTCACTGAAGATCCTGGGATCGGCTTGCCAGTGTCTTGATGGACACACCAGCAGTAACCAGTCGATCGGTAGCACTGTGCGCGAGCGTACCTGCCGTCGCCCGTACACTCCGGCACGTAGAGGGCAGCACCACCCGCTTTCTAATGACAAATAATTTTTCACTAACACAAAAACGTTCATTGTTACTAAATGGTGTCGTTTGTGGTTCATACGGTCCACTAGCCATGCTCTTTTCAGTAAAAGGTAAGGTTTGGGCAAATAATAAGATTATTGGGTTACTGGCCTCCAGTAGAGGTGCACCCGGACGTTTGAGTAGCGTGAATTATTTTTAATTAATACCCCGAAGGGCCTTATCACAATGGCAATTTCGAGCGTGTTTCCAGCGAGGGCGATTGTTTGATGAGCTTGCGCAACGTGTTCGCCACGAGTGAGCAACGTACTCGCCGCGTTTGCGGAACGAGAGCGGTTTACGTGAGTGTACAAGAGAGAGCGTGACAGTTGAGTGTAAAATATTGTGAAAAACACGTTGCGATCTCGCTGCGAGCTCGTTGCACACTCGCCTCGCTGGAAATCATTGTGATAACCATTGCAACTTGAAAACTTTAGATATAAAGTGACACCTGTGACCAACCTGTGACAGTATGTATTTATGGAAGATAGGCATATCCACCTATAAGGGTAATGCACACCGTCGCGTATTCTTTGGCACATTAGCTAAAGAAGTCAATTAATCAACTCAAACCACCGAGGTTAAGCACATTAAGTCCTGGTTTGAGTTGATTGTTGAACTTTACTGCAACGGCGCTCACAAATAGTTTATTGGCCATAATTATTGCAAGCCAGTATGGAATTTAACTTCGCGAATTGAATTCCTATTGAATTATGTGATAATTACCTACTGTTTGAATTAATGACTTCGGGTTAGATACCATCACTAATATTAAGTATAAAATAAGGGCATAAACATAGGTTTAAATTCATTTTACTTTAGGTATGCCTAAGTATGGTCGCATGTAGGTAGTGCCGCTACTTATATCTCAGTTTTAAGGCTGTAGGTACTAGCAATTATTATTGCATAGGATTATGTTCTTCAGACTGTTCTATAAGTAGGTACAAAGCAGCACGTTACTCAAAGCAAATCGTGTTCATAAGAAATTTATCACACGATTTTTTAAATTGATTATACCTACATAAAATAAGTAATTTAATTAATAAGTACTTACAATAAAACAGAATGATATTTAAGTATAATAAGATCTAAAAATTCTCGTATTATTTGTTTTGTATCAATATCCGGAATCCATCTTGAGTCAAGCACCTGTCTTTCAGCCTGTTGTCAGCATTATCTTTGCCTCTCCGCTGGTGGCGCCCTCTATACTTACCGTTGGTACTAAGTGTTTTAAGCGCGCATCGGGTGATGGCCCGATTTACCGTCATTATAGCGTCGTTTTTCGCGCCGTTCAGTTGTTAGCGTTCGTTAAACTTCGCGAAAAATTCTACCTAATTATTTCATACAAAAGTTCGGTAAAAGGATTTTTTACCTCTCCGTGGTTATTATGGAAAATGTTATAATAATTTAGAGTCGGAAAGTGTTAATGACGGCTCATTATCGCGTAAACGGGTTCGTTCTCCTACACCAAGTACAAAAGATAGTGATAGTGGTTCTTCAAAGAGTCGCTGAGAAACGCAGAGTGAGGTGGGACTCCCAAACCGTGAGTTATACACAATTTGAGTTCTTATAACAACAAGTGGCTTATTTAACAAACTTTATAAGTATTCCGACATTAAAAATACGAATTCTAGTGCTAAAAACAATAGGTACGTCCGTTAGGTACCACAAACGAGTAAACCTACGACGACCGGAATATAACAAATTTCAGATTTTGTCGGAAGTCAGTACAATGGTAAAAGGTTCGATTTACCCTCGGGAAAGAAACATTTCTTAAAATATTAACGGAAGTACAGCGTTTTAAGTGTGATGATTGGTATGCCGTTCGGTTTTCGGATGCCCAAAAGAAATATTTAGTTACCTCCGGTTTTGTAATGTTAACGACGACTTAAAGCGTTTCGAATCGGATATGCTAAATAAGGATTCAGCTCATATTTATGGAGCGATCTTTTGCTGGATTAACGATGCACACAACTCGTTATTTTGGAGTATATTTGTAAGTAGACTTTTCGAAAGAATCCGCATATAGTAAGGTTACGAATTGGCAATTTACAAATAGTGTGCGGTCGAATGGCCAATTTAATTACCTAATATACGTAACGAATATGCTGCGCCAGATTTCCGAAGGTTAACTTTGCGATCTATTAAATAAAATACCCCTACCTTCAAACAATTGGGGGGGGGGGCGGGATAAATTAACTGTATCAACAGAATCAGTACCTCAAACTTATTCTAAAGATAATTTTTGTCTAAATCAAAACTGGCGACTAGTAAGCAAGCTGATGATAGATTTGGAACAACTTCAACAAAAGACAAAACATGGCTCGCACGCTTCACAACAAAATACAAACATTGCAAGCAACTATCGAGCAAAACCTAGGAAAAATAATTCGCAATCGCAGGCTTCCACTAAAGACAAGTGTCGCGAATGACTGTCGGACATTTCATGGCCTTGTCTAAAGCAATTTCAGTATGCTTGGCGCAATCTAGGTGCCCCAAGCAAAATATACGGCTGTTGAATGGTGCAAGCGTAACCTTCATACTGAACGCGGCTAATTTTTGCGAGTCTCATGGTTCTGAAATGTTACAAAACTAAAACATCTTCCAATATGACCATACAGATTTAAACTTTGTTAGTCAGGTGTAGTAGAACCTGCAGAACAGACGCCCAGCTACCTTTCCACGTTCTTTCTGAGACCGAAAGCAGATCAGACCTTCCGTTCTATCTTCAAGTTGAAGCAAACTGAACCAGTTTGTAGTATCTAGTCAAACCATTTCAACTATTCAGTCACTGCCGCTTTACACTTTATTTCTGATACCGAAGGCAGATCAGACCTTCCGTCCTATCTTCAATCTGAAGCAACTGAAACAGTTTGTAGTACCTAGCCAAACCATTTCACTTCCGTGTTCCAAATTGTTTGCAACAACAAGATTGGATGGCCAAACTAGATCTGAGCCAAAACCAGTCACAATCGCAGTTGAAATACGACGTCGCATTCACGACAACGATACTGCATTTACTGGGCTGGACAATCAACTTCGAAAAGTCTGTATTGGCTCCGACACATTGCCTCGAGTTCCTCGGCACAACATGGGACACAAAACGCAACGCAAAGTCCTTGTCGGAGCCGAAGTGCCTATCGCTACGCAAAGCACTTCACCATACAGCTCCAGAGAAGCAAGTGGTCCCTCAAACAGTACAAAACTCTAATGAGGAGACTCAACTTTGCAACGTTCGTGACTCTGAGAGGTCACCTGCACTGTCGCACTCTGCAATACTACAGTCGACAGCTGTCGGTGAAACACCCGTACCGGCTGATACCTATCCCTCAACCAACTCGGTCAGAGATGGGATGGTGGTGTCAAGCTTTAGGAAAGTCGATGCTGATCCACTTGAGCTCGGTCACATACCTATTGACTACAGACGCATCAGACATCGAATGGGGGGCACAACTCGGAGATACGAATATCGTGGGAAGATGGACGAATTCACAAAGGACCTGGTTTGCTGATTGCGCAGCTATACGTCTACCAACAGCAACTCTGAAATCGGACAGTAGTCTCGTATATCCACAAGGAGGGTGGCACAAAATCCACAAAACTTCTCCAACAAACCCGACAAGTTCTTGCTGTTCTAGACAAGCAGAACATTCATCTGAAAGCACATTATTTTCCGGGCAGATTCAATGCGCAGGTGGATGCTCTTTCTCGGCAGAAGGCTGGCTCAGAGTGCCATCTCACGAGGACAGTGACGATACAAATATTTCGAATGTGGGTTACGCCGCAGATAAACCTGTTCGAATCGAGAACAGCTCACATAGTACCTAGGTACGCATCATTGCATATGGATGCTCAGGAAGCACAACACCACAACGCATTTTGTTACCAGTGGCACTACGACTTATCTTGGTTGTTTCCGCCACCAAATCTGATTCCCAGGGTTCTCAGACAACAGAACCAAGCCAGCGGTGACTACATATATTGATTGCCCCGAAGTGGAAAAAGGTATTTTGTCAGGCAAACGTTGAGCGGCGAGCGCGACAGCTCCCTTTTCTGATTCCAGATCTAGCCCGCACTCGCAATGGACACCAGAACAGAAACGCATCCGTCGCAGGTGCAACACCTACTTACTTGGAGGCATGGCTGATTTCGGGTGGCCAGATATTTTGACGGACTGGACAGATCAAGAACATAAACTCCATATTATTATGTCAAGCTTTAAAAGCTCCACAATCAATATCTACATACCAACGTGGCGCAGATGGAAGTGATGGTGTGAGTCGCATTTAATTAATTACAATCAAGCTGCTCGATATTTAGCACATTTACACTGTGATTTAGTAGGTCTTACATTACATTAGGACTATTTTCGTTTACATAAATCTGTTATTTCGACAAATATTGCTTTGTCGTCAAATTTCTTTATAAAACAATAAATTATATTAAAAGCTATTTCTGTGGCACGAGAGAAATATTCTAAGCCACCTATTTAGAATCCTAAAGTTTTATTGCAATAGATAAATAAAACAAAATGATTATTTCAATAACTTACAAGTAGTTACATTTTTACTTTTAGGAATGTCATTTTAAGCAAAACGAATGCTTGTGTTTGGACATTACACGAATACTTACAATGACCAAAATAATATAGTTCATGTATCGAGACATGTGGCTACTCTTTTACTGTTAGCATCAGGCCGCAGTGTTCACGATCTTACATTGTTTCGAATTGATAGCACTAGTTAATCAATGAAGATACCTCTGTTGTTTTGTGGCCAGCATTTGGTTCTAAAACGGACAACCATAACCAAAGGCAGTCTGAATGGAGGTTTAGGAAACACCCTGATAAAAATTTAAATCAGATTTTTTGGTTGAATTGTACTAGCTGCGCCACGCGGTTACACCCGCATAGCACTCGATCCCGTGAGAATGTCTGAGTAAAGGGTGTCCTATGTCCTGATCCAGGTCATGGTCTACCCATGTGCCAATTTCATCAAAATCCGTTCGTCCGTTTTAGCGTGAAATCGTAATAAACAAACTCGCTTTGGCATTTATAATAGTTATGATTAGGATTAACTCTAAACCGTCGAGAAAATATAAATCATTATTTTGTTTATTACAACTAGAGGGGCTATAAAACTTGCGTGTAGAACAGTTGTTATTGGCGGATGGGTGAGGTCTCTCTGTTGAAAGCTAGTGGTATTGACGCCACTCCAGGAACCGTAAGATCTGCAGTAGCTTCACTCAATGCAGTAGAAAATTTTCCGACTGATCAAATCCTTGCACCCAGTAACTGCGGAAAAGGATTCATACTTTCCAAAAATTATTATCAGAGAGAATTGATAAATCAAAATGATGTGAATATTCCCAATATTCCTGTATCTTTATCTCATTATTTTGATCCCGTTCATCGAGTCTAACAATATTTTTTCGTGAGTTATTCAATTTGTTATTTAATGCGGCAAGCAGTATGTCATACTTGATTAATTATTGTAGTTAGACATTATAATTTCTTTATTAACCCAATATTTTTACATCTTAATACACATTATAGCGTCTTTGGGTTTAGCGCACCAGGTGATAACAAACACATCACTCAAGATGGATTCCGGATATTGATACAAAACAAATAATAGAGAGTTTTACATAAAATAAAACTTACCTATTATTTTTTCATCAATATCCGGAATCCAGGTAAGGTCTACCTGGTGCATCATGAGTTCCATAATGACGGTAAATCGGGCCATCACCCGATGCGCGCTTAAAACACTTAGTACCAACGGTAAGTATAGAGGGCGCCACCAGCGGAGAGGCAAAGATAATGCTGACAACAGGCTGAAAGACAGGTGCTTTACTCAAGATGGATTCCGGATATTGATGAAAAAATAATAGGTAAGTTTTATTTTATGTAAAACTCTCTATTTCTTCAAGTACTACCTAATCATGAAGGAACACGAGAATGTAAATGTAGGTAGGTTCTTAACCACGTTTATTAAGACTCAGATATATGCCAGTGACCTTGAGTGGTTAGCTTGTGTGTTCTGTACTGAGCTCACGCAACGCGTCGTACGTTCAGGTAGTAATAGGTTTAGGACTCGCCCATCAAGGAGCGCTGTCCCCAATTTGACGCATTATTAATTTATTATACACAAAACAAAAGGTATTTTAATAAAACGCGTATACTAAAAGATCAATAATTAAATTATATTTAAATTGGTGAAGTTTCAGAAAAATACGCTTGGTAGATTTTGCGCAATTCTCAGTTTTTTATCCGCGTAAGACATAGCTTTACAAAATAATTTTATTATGTAATATCAAATCAAATTCTAATCATAATCATAATTATTCTATATAATCATAATCTAAAATATTCACATAAAAGTTATTGAGAAAATGCTCTTAACATATTTTTTTTTCAAATCATTAACACTACTCGTTTAGACGTGATCTTCAGTATAAAATCATTAAAAGTCGGTTATCGTCGCCCTAAGAACAACTGCCATGATTTCCTATAATATTTTTTTAGGTACCTATCTACAAGCTGTGTAAGTGCCGAAGCGCTCATCAGGGCTTGCAATTTTCTTGTAAACCCACCAGAAATACCTGCCTTAGTTACCTACTCTAACTCGGGGTCGTCCAACAAAATTAGCATATTATTAAAATTTGTCATGACAATTTATGGAATAATTTGAAATGTATACACCTGTGTAGGGCTTGGGAAAGTAGGTAAACCGTGTATGAGTCAAATGTGTCAATATTTTAACCTGTTCATCCAGAACTGCTTGTCTATCTGTGAGACAGTCGTTGGCTTCATCTTCCCGCCTCGATTCAGACTCTGAACCATCTGGTGCGAAGGAGTTCCTCACTATTCCGGGAAGAACTGTAGAAAAAAAGTAGGTCTTTTATAGATAAAAGATAATATTTTTCTTATAGATTTATCTTTGCTATAATTTTTGCTATATGTAAATAAATCATTAAAGTTAGATCATACCCGTCTAATAGACAGGTACGGGTAGGTAGGCAGGTACGTTACATAAATTAGGTAGGTATAAGGCGCTTGTTGAGGCGCCGGCTTTCGTCTAGTCTTGACTGACAGAAGATTGTATGTTTTAAAATGGCCTTGTATTCCTTGCAAGGGGAAACAGTAAGATACAATAAAGCAGCAATATCTGGAGGACTGGTTCTACTGCAATATTCTCAACTATATGGTTCACCAAGTGAATTCTGCAAATATTTTCTCAAGACATATTTTGTGCTAATGCAATAGGTCTAGGTAGTACCATCTTCCTCAGCCAGCGGCGGATTTTGGAGGGGGGGTGAAATACTTTTAAAATCAAATCCTAAACAAGACCAAAATATTTTCATTAAGTAAGTGAAAGGCAGTCTGTAGTTGAGGGCTCCCTATGCATGTACCTAAACGTAGAGTGCTAAAATGTTCGAACGCCTGCGCTCGCTCTTGCAACCTACATTCTCTTTTTTTCTCAGACTTCTCTGGGTAAGTCGACAAAGTAACTCCTACGAATAGTGAGAAGAAAATTTTACCTTACCTGTCCGGGATGGGGTGCTAAAATTTTCGATACTTCTAAATCAATAGTCAGAAGAAAACCTAACCTTTTCGAGGCAGCGTGCTAAGTATTTCGACGTTGATTCCTAGGCGTTCGGCCCCATTTAGTTTTGACGCCCAGGGCCCCCGACAGGCTTATTTCGTGACTGCAGCCAGCACTTTGATGGTAATTAGAAAAGACCACGGCCGCGGCACTTACCGAATGTGGGGGAAACAATATACGGGACCGAGCGTGGTCGAAACAATATACAGGGTGGGATGAAAGACGGTCATAGAGAAAATATTAATATTGGACGGTTACCTGAACTAGGATCTGGTGGTGGCTCCTCCTCGTTGTCATCAGGCTCTTCAGGCTCGGCTTCCGGTCCGCTGTCATCGTCTGCATTCAACGACATGAAGAAACGGAGAGAGACTATATATTATTATTATGTTTGCACACACATTTGCATTGTTATCTTCCAGTGGACCTGATCGATCACTTAGCCATGCTTAGAAGTAGGGAGATATTAGGGTGTTAGCGAACTGGGAAACAGCCTTTGTTATTTGAAACTTTGTGATACAAGCGTGCAAAGCAGTTTATAAAAGTGTAATTGAGTTTCTTCACCAGACTACTATCTTATCTATAACTATACCTACTTTTAATTAAAATTGTATGATTATTAAAACTTAAGTGACATTTCTTAAGCTGGCGCCAGCCATGCCACAACACCGTAAAAAACGAGTCTTTAAAATTAAAACCGTTAATGTCTATAAATTGTCTGCTGATTATTGTGCATAATATTCACAACCCATTTGAAGTCTTAATTTACCGCCTCCGGGCAAGTGGTTTTTCGTTCTTGTTTAAATGAGAATGACCCAAGTCACAACTTGGGCGAATAAACGATAATTCATTAAATTCTTCGACATAGCTTTATTCACCCCTGCTCAGTCATTAAAGGCTTCGTGTTCTTTTAAATTGCTTACTTAGTTCAGAACCACTGTGAAACCACAGTCAAGAGCAGAGTCCTCAAAATACTCTATAATTAAGTGGGTATCTATTTACCCAAGTGATGATTAAATTACCTTTAGTGAAAAGTGATATAACTCGACATAAAGCAGTTTTGAGTTTTGTATGCAATCTTGAAGCTTAAATTTGATTTAATTTTTCTATTTAATCGGTTGACCTCTATCTATCATAGAACGGGAAATAAGTTTCGTGGTGAAACAACTTGCATTCTTGGTTAATGTTAATGTTATTTTTTGTTTATACTGATATTTCTTTAGTAATATTAAACTGAACTAAAGCTTAAATTAAACAGGGTAAGTGTAAATAAGGGTATCTCCATTTGTAATACTTGACACATTTAATAGTACCTATCTACATGAGCTTTGTGCTTGTTAATACAATACAATTTATATTAGCTGACACAAAAAATACCAAACAATTATCAATTGTGAATGATAATAGAACTCAAATTATATCTCCTACTAATAAGCAGCTCTAAATACCACCAACATGTTATGTGATACCTACAACTAAACCTCTATCAAATTACACATGAAATATTTTTAATAACGCGTTATTATAAGTTTAGGTATTTGTATCGGTGTAACACAGGATTTTTAGAAACGGATCAATACAACATGTTGTAAGTACTTGAATTACATGATCGCTCTACAATTCTATATCATTAAATGTTACAGATACCTACCTAAGTATTATTTGGCTGATCTAATGATACTGTTTTTCTAATACTTATTCATCATAGACACTTATTAACAATAGGTATACCTACCCATATTACTACACATATCTAGGTATTTATGAATTTATTAGATCACTAGCTGCGCCCCGCGGTTTCACCCGCGTAAGTCTCGATCCCGTGGGAATATAGGGATAAAAAGTAACCTACTCGTATATGTTAATCCAGGTGTCAGCTACCTTGATACAAAATTTTATCAAAATTGGTCCAGCCGTTTTTACGTGAAAGAGTAACAAACATCCATCCATCCATACTTACAAACTTTCGCGTTTATAATATTAGTAGGATAATTATTGTTGCCGTTTTAATCGAGGGATGACTTGAATTTTTTTTTGTACGACGTTTGTTTTTGGCCGAAAGATCACAGAGCAAGACTATAAATCTTTCTGAACATTAGTATTTTGGAAAAAAAACAACATTGAGTCTGTACTTACTCCTGCGTTAACACTTACATTTGTCCATCTTCCTTTGTTTTGGAGCACGCAGATATTTCCAAGCTTAAGTACTATTCTATTGTTTTGTAGGTAGGTATAACCATATCTTCTTTACATAACATAATCATTAAGGTACTCACAGTCCGGTGCAGGCGGCTCGGGGTTGACGAGAAGACAAGCAACCCACTCGGCGTGTGCGATCTCACCGTCTCCATCACCGTCGCAGCCGCGCGCCCATGCACGAGCACATCGCTTCGGTTTCACCACCTACGAGAGAAATTACAAATAAAAATACAAACTGGTAGAATAAAATTCAAGTAGGTACTTACCGACTTATCCAAAGGAAGAAACCAATCCAGTCAAAGAAGACACGAATAGTTTGTGAATCATTCAATCAATGGTCCAGTGACAATAATGTTTTTATTCATTTTTTTATTTGTTCACTAAAGAACAGTATCCAAAACGCTACATCTAGCATCTATACAAATAGTGGTACCTGTATAGTTATTGGAACGCTATTGACTTGTTACCTTCTATTAATTAGCTTAGCTTAAATACAAGCCTATTTGGAACTATTACGAAGTCTAAACAAGCATCCCTGATGTTACTTTCAGTGAACTTGCTAATATAATGGGAATTGTAGTGCAAATTTTGACGTAGCTCAGATAAAGTTTAACGAAGGCAGTCTATGTAGAAAAACACTTAGCTTAGATACCTATAGTAAATTAGCCCCCAATATTCCAGCTATAGTTTAGTACGGTAATCCGTAAGATTGAAGCGCAGTTGACACTTCAAGCTAAACGGACGGCTCGTGACCCTCGACAGTTCATGGCTCAAGTAGCGGATGTAGGACTATCTTGTAACTACAATAACATAGGTATCCTGTATAAAAACACTTGATATCAGAGGTGTAGGTACCTACTCGAATTGTACCATAGGTGCAATTGGTTCGTGCCCTCGCGGCCCTAGTCGCCGCAGGAGACGCCTCGGGCGTCGGGAGTCGCAAGCCGATTTCCGACCACCGCAGGCGCGGGCCTTCGGACGGTGAGCGATGGGTAGCTTACCGTCCGATAAGGACCAGGGCCGGGTCGACGCCGCGTTGTGTTCCACGCGCGCCTCAAAGAGATGTCAACACCAACTGACGGGGTCCGTTAGGCCAATGCCTGCCAGGGTTTATCTACTTTATCTGCCTACATGTCTATTTAGTCGCAAGCGCATTGTCGCAGCGTCTAGGATTCGGACTAGCTACCGAAGTGTTTTTTCATCAGAAAATTTTCACTAGCTGCCTGGAATCTGGATTTGTACTTAGTTCCTGGCAATGAGCTTGCCCTCAAGCCCTCAATACATTGGACTCTAATTCTGCTTATTCTTTTGGTTAGGGATGCATGCATAACAAGCGATGTTCTGATATAGATACGTTCATTCAAAATCATCATCATCAACCATTTCCGAAATAAGTTTGGGTCTGCTGAAAAACAAACCATGTAAATTAATGAATATCGAGTCGAGGGACTGCCATCTTATCACTGCAGAACGCCGTAATCTGCAGGCTCGAGAAGTGTCAGTGGAAATAGTTTATTTAGTCATAAAATGTCAAACATCAAGTGTTCGTATGATTACCGGGAAATACCGATTGAAACTTACAGCTTAAGCTTTGCCTTTGTTTGATTCTATAACTTAAGTCTTATTTGCAAGATGCCTCTTCCTATTTCATTATTTACTAAGACCTTAGGTAACACCATAGATATCTAATAATAGTTGGCATATCTCCGATCTACCAATATTTATAGAAGCTGCATTCAAAGTCACGTGCATGGTCTGGTCAAAGATCATGACACTTGCACCCAATTACAGGTTATGAAATGTGTAATATGCATGTGCACTTTGATGATTTAAGTGCTTGTCTTTATAATGTTGTAACTACTTTGTTGTATTCAGGGGATCAACACATTTGAAGGTACGGCAATAACTATTGGTTCTAATTGGCGATACCACCTGTACCTAGGTGGTTTGTCGCCCCTGAAGCGCGAGCCACACAGAATGGACGTGTGACGAGGATGGAACCCAGACGCGGCAAGGACGAGATGCGTATGCGACTTTTCAAATTATATCTGAAGAGACGAGTCGTGGACAGTGTGGACACGAACGGAACGAAAACGCTTCATACTGTAGACTGTACTGTTCAGCTTTCTATAGAAAAATAGGTACGGTATTTTATTCATGTTATGGTTTTAATGTAACTTGTCCATGGATCAGAGTGGAATATTGACTGCGCATGCGCATGAGAAGTCGAACTCTATCGAGCGTAGGACCATCCGGAAAATGGTTGGTATCGAGCTATGTCCACAGGAGTAGCGCAAATTGACGAGGAAGGAATTGTGGTCATAATCAAACAGTAATATAATTATGAGGTACATGTGAAGAAGACCCCTAGAAGCCCTTGAAGGACATATAGTGACCAAATTGGTGATGTTCTTCAGAAAGGTCAGGTGCGTAGTACTCGCAACCGGCGTGCGTGTATGACAAGATGTATGAAAGTAGGCGAAGCAAAAGGAGTATGTCATGTATGTGTGTATGTGTATGCGTAGCAAGTGGCGTTCTTTAGTTTCTGTCTACCCCCATGGGAAGAAGGCGTAAGTTTATGTACGTATGTACATGTGAAGAAACTAAAACTTCGAAAAATGTAAATCCAATCTCACAGCTTTACTCTCTACTCCGCGTTTATTAATAAGGATAGTGTATAAAGATCTATGGTGATGATTGCGTAGGCAGTAGACTGCGATTGGTGGTTGAAGATAAGAATATTAAACCTGAGTTCGACTCCAAACATTGGCAAACCTGAGGCAAAATCGTGTATTTTCAGGTTCGACTTTATTCCGAAACGTTGCGATGATCTCAAAAATTCAATGACTAAACATCCTTCCTGGAAATTTGACCATTTGTCTTTACAATTTCAGACATGATCCGCCTTATTACAAAACAAGATTTATATTTGACATGGCTTAAACCATGGAGCCAGTTTTTGTAATAAGAACGTAACAGTGATTGAAATACCTTTCTTTTTACAAAACTGTAAACTTAGTTCGGTACTAAGTTGTCAGTTATGTGTTTAGGAACTTTACCATAGTCGGAATAAAGTTCGAAATTCAATAATGGCTCCATGTTTTAAACCTGGGTTTGAAAATAAACCTTGTTTTGTAATAAGGGGGGATGAGTCTTATGAGCAGACTTCGGACTGTAGAAGTGTAGACCCAGTTGCCAATGAAAACTTTGACCATACCTAAGTTCTTAGAAACATGTCATATACATACACAATACGATGCAAGTAAATAGCGACGTCAAAAGTAAAGCCTTGGCAACGTATAACATTACTCATTAGTGATGAAGACAGCACATCGATTGGGGAAGTCCAAAGATGAGAAACGTTTTCGGTGTTTATGTACCTATGTGTCACGTTGGTACCTTTTTAATAAGCCTCCTGAGTCCTCTATACTCTGACTTCTGCAAGGCATCGCTGCGGTCTCGGTCCAGCTCCCTGAACTTCCAGTCCGCCACAGCCCTAGGCTCAGGTGACGGGGCTGCATCAGTTCTAGCTCGCTCGTACTCCCCGCTGAAGATCTTGATGAGGTTCCCGTTGAACTGGCCCCGATCGGATCGCGTGCATGCTGTTGGGAATGTTAACGATTAAAGCAAAAAATTCTATCAATGAAGTAAACCGAAAAGATTTACTCTACCTAACTATGTATAACGCTGGTATTTCTCAGGAAATTGTTTGCACCACAAAAGTCTGGTTTTTTGATTACCTTGTGCAGAAAATATGATCTTGAAATTTTGATAAACCTAGTAAGTAGAAACTAGTCTTGACATTTTCTCACCCAAGATCAAGTTTGAGAACAATATATTTATACCAAGTTAAAAGTAAGCAATTCTACAAAGCCTTTATAAAAAGATCCTGATCTCATTTATTTGTGACATCATCAGGTTTACGGATCTTATGTTTGACGTACTTTAATTATTAACATTAATCCTTAGCCTTACTTCTTTTATTGCGTTGGCCGCGAACCGAAGACCGCCTCCTTGTGTGCGATTTACCTGAAAACAAAACAGATTGATATCGGTCTTCACGAGTCCTTAACTGTAGGTATTACAAGGCAGGGCAGTCATGGGTCAGACATCCAATATTTATGTGTATCGGATATTATTATATTATAGATATTAGGATAATATAATCGAGCGATCATACCTACTACTAACAGAGCGCTCTAATGAAGGGGACATGTTGATACAGAGTTTAGACAGTTTGACATAAGCCATATATTTTGTGTCATTGCATGCTTCTGTCATTCCTCTTAAAATCCGTCTAATCAATTTAACTCTTTGTGAACCTATAGAGCTGCTTCAGAGGATTATAGTAAAGTGCTAAGGTCAACAGTCAACATTTACACAAGTTGTCGGTCTTTCAGATCGCCTTTTAAGATAACCACCGTTAGAAACGGACTGGCCTTTCGATTCCCGGAAACACACGGCAATAATTCATTGGATGTAGGTATGCAATTGTTATTGTCTATTGTCGCAAGGGGTCAAAAGCCTCTCAAGAAGATATCAATGCAAGCGGGAAGCAATTGGCGTAATCACAAACGACATTACTTCCATTTGCTGATAACTAGATTTACACGCGGCTTCGTTTAAATTCGCTTTAGGATTTCATACATTCGCTTCTGTTATTATATAATATGTCGCTTTACCGTTTTATCAACTATGTAGCAGAAGTTGGTTATAAATTGGCTGTCAAGTTAGCTACACTGTGTCCCCTTTTAATATGATAACCAATTTTGTTCAATTTAATTTTCCTCACAACGACTTTAAATTGAATTGCGTTTATAATTCTATAATTATCTCTGCGTAAATTAAAGGCGATCGTTGGGCAATTACAAGTTAAATGTTTAACGCCTACCTATATACTTATTTAAAATGACGTGATCCCATGATCTATTTTGAAAGAGGTGTAAAAAGGTTTTTTTTTCTACAAATAAGAATATGTTATCAATCGTATGCAGTCGGTTATTTATTTTTATGCATTTGTGAAGTTGAGTGCGGTGGCGCGGCGGAGACGAACCGGTCCCGGTAGCCGCGGACTGTAGTGCATCACTAAAACATCCATATAACCGGTAAACTTACCATCTGATGTGCTGTAAAATCTCACACTATTTAACAATCAAGCGTTTTTATTACAACATTAAATGGAGACATGAACACGAGCTGTTTAGACGTTGAATGAAAGAAAGTTTCCCAGAACTAGCTTCACTAATGCTTTCGTAAAATTGGCACATCATTTTTACAGTGGCTACCTCATAATTTAGTTTGCAAAGTAATAAAATCACTCCAAAACGTCAATGCGTATTCAATTCAGAAACCCCTAAATCGTATAACTGCACCGCGGATTGTCTTGGTTTACGCCATCTTCCACGCTACTTAAAGTTTACAGTCCCAGGTAACTTCGGGACACTGGTATTATAACTAACTGGGTCATGTTCGCAGTAACAGCTTGTAGATTGCATTATCTATGAAGTAGGTCGTCCATAGCAGGGCTAAAACCCGTTGAGATGCATGAACGTTTCAGATTTACATAATTATTTGATATTATTGAGCAGGTTATTGTGTTTTTAGCGTTCTAAAAGTACTTGACTTATTTCCAAGAAGAATAATAGACTAACAAACCAATTATATCTTATTTGTGGCATTTTTCTAGTGAATCCTCCGTCTTAATGAGAACCTTGCCTAATCCGATGACGAAGGTGATCCGAATAGCCCTTATCCAAAGTGGGTTTTATTTTATGACTCCTTGCATGTGGGGCAATGCATGATCTCTGTGTTAATTCGTAAAGCTGCTTGAATTTATGATAAACAGCTTTTAAATTATTTTAATTGGATTGCGTAAAGGCTCGTTCAGACTAGCGCGACAAGGGTCGCGCTGCCTATCGCGCCCGCGATGAGATTGGTTTAACGGAGCTCAAGTTTATTTTATGAAACCTAACAAAGAACAAATCTTTAGTGAGTATTGTTGCATTACTGTGTCCTTTAACCAGTTTTTATTTTCGTAACAATGCACAGTTGCATCTCCATTTTGGGATTACACGGTTAGCTTCTACGCTATATAAACATAGTCAGTTCTCTTGGATAGGTAGTAAACAGCGTGGTTTTGACCCTGGCCAACGACTAACTGGTCAACACGAACAATATCCGTCCAACAATACTGAATGGCTTACAAATAGATTTAAGTCTTCCGGCTTCAACAACAAGGATTGACGTGATAGTTTTTGAATTCATTCAAGAACTATCACAGAACTATATGCAACACATTTTATTTTATTTTGAAAAAATTTTGTTCAGTTGGTGTCTGAAATTGTGGTGTTTTTTCTTCGTCCTTTCTGGCATGAGCTAAATTTCCCGTAAAAAAACCACATGACTTCCAGAGCTATTGTTTCTGTATTGTAGGTCTAGAAGTCAATCTCTTTAACACGATGTTATTCATTTTTGGGTACATGATGTTTTATATGTAGCGGCCATATTGACGTTGACCACTTCCTTTTAATCGTAATGTATTAATCAGTAAAATGGTTACCAGGTTAACAAAGTTTTATTTGAAGCACGAAAGAATAATTAAATAACCTTTTAAACGATACAACCTACTCGTTCACACCATTCAAAGCGAAGTTTCAAAGTTATATAGTTTAAAACCGGCCGGCTGTTTATGGTATCGTACAAAAAAATGTGAACTTATATCGAATTTAGTTAGACACCTCGGCGCCTGACCCGTACTACCTACCATTTGAATTGTTCCCTTTGTATAGTGCTATCACGTTTTTTCATTAACAGCGTCGATAGACGAACATGTACTTATGTGCAATATCAAACACTGGAAGTAGTGTTTAAAAGATCGATTGACGTGGTTTTCAATCGCAAAAAAAAATTGCTCTACTTATTATTTTACAATCCAAAGTAATTCTTAAAATTGTTCTATTATTTAAAACGGTTACACTTTTAGTTATTACTGTATTAGCAAAACTGATCTATTCTTTTAACTCTTTCTTAACGACTTCATCACAGCGGGCCAGGTAAGCTCTACCTATAGCAAAAAAAAAACATCAAAGGTGCGGGTGATCTTCAACAAAGCTCTCAAATGATCACTGGAACGTTTTTTTCTACCGTCTGATGCCCGAGACGAGTTCTCCTTACCTTTGAATGACAAAAAAAAGTGGACCCCATTGTGATCGGCGTCGAGCAGTCTGACGCGGTCCGCTGTTTCTTAGAAAAATACTCGAAGATCTGTCTCCACTTTGAATGTAGTGGTGTTAACGAAATAAAACCGACTTTATTGTAGCACACTTAAATACGAAACACACGAAACATTATGGTTATTGAAAAGAGGAGGTAATAATATACCACAGATAGCTTTAAATACTCTATTTATCATCTGCTCGCTTAGAAAACTAATTTACATACGATATTTTAAGAAATACCTAGGTTACGGTGAAAACCAGATTACAATCCGGCCAGTTCTCAAGAGAAACCGTTACAATGAAACACTGGGCTGTGATGTCTGCGCAGAGATGCGCAATCATCAATTCCAAGTCGTGATTATAAAGTGTAGTTAATTAGATAGAATCCGCACAACCGGGTCAACATGAGTGGCAGTAAATGGTTAATTGGCAGCGCAGGCGCCACCGCTAAATGGAAGGGACTAGAATTAGTAGACGGCATGTAAAACGACGCCGACGTAAATGGATGCGGGCAGAGCAATGGAGTTATATCGACTATTAACAGAACCGAGGGACAAACTTCAATTAGTCAATACCACGTCGTTACTGATAATTTCTCACTTAGTCATCACGAGTTACGTGTTGGCACGTCATAAATTAAGCGTTGCAGTAATTTATGGGCGAGAGAGACGAGTGGTTTAGATTAATCTTACATACCGGATCGGAAGACCAACATATGAAGTATTTCATTACTGAATGAGACATGAGCATTAATGCACGGACATTGATCAATAGTCTTACTAAACGCAAGTCGAGCTACTTAGCCTTTTTGACGAAGAATAAAGGTCAACGCACACCAGCGGACGGCGGGGAACGGCATGAAGGAGGATTTGCCGAGGAGCATCCCACTGTATGATCATCATTTCAGCCGAAAGACGTCCACTGCTGGACATAAGTCTTCCCCAAAGGCGAAGGGGGGTTTGCCATAATCGTAACGCTTGGCAGGCGGGTTGGCGATCGCAATATGGTGTTAAAATACATAGAGAACACTGTTGTCCATTCTCTAGTAAGTCCCATAATCACCTTTTGCGACACCCACGGGAAGAAATAGAAATGCCGCAGTATGCCACGGGGGAAATGTGGAGAGCACCCCCGCTTGCACTGCCTCTCCCCCGCGTTGGTATGCTAGTAGACTCCGGCGCATATCCTCCAGCGCGCTCTTCAATACCGCAGGAGAAATTCCCTTTGATGCTCCGTAGTCGGTCTCTGAGCTTTGGAATAGAGCCCATTGTCTTGTTACCATTAGATACGCACGAATTTATGTTGGTATATTTTAAATACTCTGCCCCGCCGCCGCCGCCACGCCGCCGTCCACCGCCGCCGCGCCGTCCGCCGATGTGCGCTGGCCTTAAGGCGCTTGTGACATTAAAGCTCGTAAAATGAGATTAAATTAGGTACTTCAGTAAGAAGTTACTTGTTAAGAGTTAAAGTGAATGTTAGTAGGTGCCTTAAGTTGCGTCATCTATTAAATGGAAGGGTTATAAAAGTATGACTACCATATGTATAAATGACTTATTCGTAGGTACTATGAGTTGTAGAGCAATAACTAATGAACTAGAGATTAGAATTACCATCAAGTCGTGTAGGTATTTCAAGAAGGGTTAGCTGTTATGGCGCCATTTCATATTACCACTTAGGCATACAGTCAGGTTTCAAACGTACGAGTAACTTATTGCGGATGCGAACCGCGATACCCGCACACCTAACGAGAATGCTAAGTGCTTGTAGTTAGGGAAATTTTCGGTCGGGATCTTTTAATATTACTTATATTTATTCGATTCGTTCTTTACGGCATTCAATCGACATTGTTATTTTACTGTGAGATACAGTTGTATCAGAATGTTTGCACTCACATGGATTATTCATGGAATGTCTAACAATCGTTTACTGTCTGCTCAGATGCAGTTTTAAATCAATATTAACTTGGAAAAAGAATTCAAATGCTTACATTAAATTTAAGACAAATTTTCTGAAGGTGCAATATATAGGGACACGAAATTTTCCACAAAAGTACATTGATTGATATGTAAACAAATAATTATTTATTTAAATGTTTGTACGAGTTAGCAAACGCGCCGCAAGGCGCAGCCTTCAAATCAACAGCATCGGCAGTCAAATGTTGTCCTATAATTATGTGACAAATCAGCGAACCCAACGAAGAACGAATAGAAAACGGAAAATAAAGTAGACCGTATTTTTTTAAATTAATATTTTAATGGCCTGGTTGCTGCGGCCTTTTAGCCAATTCTTTATTTAGTTACAAACTTTGTTTAAATAATGATGAAACGAATTATATTCAATGCATGATGATTATATCCCCGCCCGCTCCCCTTGAGTTTCAGTAAAGATGTGGCACTTTACTTTACCTCACGCGGACTTCTTGAGAGAACTTGAAGTGATGTAGGCATTGTTTTGTTTCATTTGCCTACAGTAATGCACGTTCACGAACACATAATGGTTAATAATCCACTATTATTACACATTAATACGAGTATTCGGCTAAACACAAATTTTAGAAAATTAAACAAAACTGCTAAACATGTCACTTCACTTTTCCACCAAGAACCGACCTTAAAATTTAAATCCAGATAAACTACAGATAATTTAAATCAATATTCCAACATCCGATGAAAAAGGCCCGCGAACATAACTCATCAGCTTTAAGATGTTGTTTATAATATTTGGTTATATAGTTGTTTCTTGATAATCAATCCGCATTCCTCAATAGAGTTAAGTGCAAAATCAAGTCAACGCAGTCTAAAGTTATTGACTCACGCAAACTTTTTTACCTGGGTTTATTTTGGAAACAAAAATTGTTCCCATGTCAGCTCTTTTAAATAAATTCAGGGCCTGACTCATTTTATGAGAAAAACATGTATCTACTTAGGCTGAGATATAAAGATCTGGAATTCTAGCATTTCCGGCGTATGAAGAAGAATGTTCATTTCGATGAGTAAAGTTCACGGAATATCGTGTGCTATCATATCAATATTTACACAGATATTGTGAAAATATACCCTTCCAAGAAGTAGTTGAATATGTGGAACAGCTCATCTAATAGAAAACAAAGATGCTGAAGCCAACGTTTTAATCTTCTCATACATTATTTTGACTTAGTGAACTCGAATCGTTGTCTCACGCGTGTGACAGAATGATACAATAACTGCTTTTTAATTATCATTTTATCTAGGTACCTATGTAGTTCATCGAGATTATTTCCATGATGCAATAGCAATCCATGTTGAAATATTCCATAGCTAAAATAAATGCGGTATGTACTTACATTTCAAAATTATATTGGATTGTCTGAATAAGTTTATAAAAATTACTTTACATGTGACAAGATGTACTTAATGGAAAACATATTGTACCTATAAGACCACGCTACCGATTTGGCGTAACCTGTAATGCTAGTTGTGTTGAGAATAATAAATAAATTCAATTGGGATGTCCCAGTCCATCCAAATAAAAGTACCAACTACAACAACCACCAAGAAGAAGAAGACTACCAAGCAAGAAGAAGAAGACTACCATGATACCAACAATCATTATTTAAAACTAGCAAACAAAAGTTTACTTTATATCGCAAGGAAGAAATTGAGCTGGGAACAAAATCGTGTCCGAAGCTCCGAACAAACGTATTAGCACAATAGATTTGTGGCAGTACTAATAAACTATGTTTGCGTCGTGCCTGGCGAGGCATCCACTCTCTGTCCTACAGTTTCACTACACCAGCAGGGAACAGTTGCGGATCAAATCGTTGTTGGAGGTTACAAGAAGGTGCATGTACTTGTACAAGGAAGCAGGCTGTTAGCCGAATAGCGGGCGATGCCCTGCGTAGGATGACCCTTTGTCTGAAGAGAATTAAATAGTTCTGTGCTCGATAGCAGAACGTTTAAAATGAATTCGACGGAGTGAATGAAGATGGTGCCCCTGACGCAGCTTACACGTTAAGTGAATTCATAAAAAGTGGATAAATCTTGTTCGTAGCTCATCTCATCAGCCATTACCTACTTACATGTAAATTATCAACATAATTTCACATTTATTTTAAGTATGTTATTTAGTGATGTTTTGTCGTTCTCATTCATGACATATGTCTCGTTCCTAGTCAGATCTTACGCCGCAATTAGGAACGTAATCAACTCCACTGTACATTTAATTGGCTAAGGCCGGTTTTTTGTAAGATTTGTTACCGAAAATAGTTTGCTTGTTATGCTGCAACAATGGTACATCTAGTTCTAGACGATAACAATTTAAACGCCGATGAAATAGAGCTGGCAACAAATCTAGCGAATCGGGACGATTGTGCGGAAGAGCCAACTCTATTTGTCTGAGATTACAGTTGCAGATAGTTTCAGGACGAAGCAATACATGCTTTGGGTAGCTAACGCCTAAACTTAACAACTCAAAAGTGCGGCAAGTATTCAAGTTTTGCATAATTTAAAACACTCCTTTAGTCTAGAACGAAGGTAAAATAATTTAGCAGAACTTATGATTAGTGCAAAGGGTTAAATACATAAATAAAATGCTCCTATATAGTCCGTTGCAGCTATAAACGGGGAAAGCCCGTATTCAGTCAAGGATATAAATAATGTGTCTGTGTCTGTAATATTCTCAAGCGCTAAGTCAGTTCTCTTAAGCTTAATTAATGTGGAAATGCCAATACTAATAAGGATATATGTTTAAGGTGTGATTCTGATTATGCTTTTAGTTTTACCAAAATTCACGACTACAAATCAATGGACCACATCTATAGAGACGTTACATCTCTATGAAGATAATATTACTGAAAAATTGCAAAGCGGTAACATCAAAATATGTAGTTTCAGTTTAAAACGCGAGTCTGTTGTAGAAGGAATTAAAAAAAACTGGCCAAGTGCGTGTCTGACCAAGCACAATGAAGGGTTCCGTAGTTGGGATGAAGTTATCCCAAGAACTAACTTAACATTGTAGATGAAAAACATGGGATCATACATTCCATCTGAAAATGTAAGTTTGTACGCATAATATTGAGTGGTTTACCATGTTATTTCACGACCATAGACTTCTTATAAGTTTTCCTGTAATCTTTAAGTATATAACTATTCTATACTTATATATTTTTTTCAAAATTGTAGGCAGCAGTTTTGGAGAAGGGGGGGGGGGGTCAATTTTCAAATCTATTTTCTTTCATAATTTTAAAACGAATTATTGGAAAAATTATAAATATATATTTGAATTCCTCATAAGCAGTCGTTTCATTTCATATATCGTACGGTACATTTGCACATTTTTTTAATTATAGTTCTTTTTTTTTAACCCTAAACTGAACCCCATATTTAAAATTCATATAATTACGTTACACGTTCGTGTCTGGGTCACAAAAATTCATATATGTGTACCCAATTTTTACTTAATCGGCCCAGTAGATTCGGAGCAAATCGGCTGTTACAGACGGACAAACAGACACACAAGTGATCCTTTATGGGTTCCGATTTTTCCTTTTGAGGTACGGAACCCTAAAAAAGTGCCGTGGAACACCCGGTTTTTCTTTCACTGTATTATTATGTATCAGGTACAATGAAACAAACTAACAACGTTTTAGAGAAACTAAATAAAAACAAAAATACTTTTGACACTTGAAACCATAAATTAAAACTGATTTTTTTCGAAATTTCGTTTAGCTCGCAGACCGTTTAAATACAGACGCGTTTTTAATTCGAGCTTAGAGCTTCTAAAAACTTATACTAGATGGCTCTGTAAACGTAAACGGGTATTAATCACACTGAAGAAAGTCGCATAATGGTTTTTCCTTGCGTGACGATTTCTACCAGTCAATCTAACGATTTCAATAGACCTACCGTAAGCGGCGTTAAAGAACTTCGTTCCAAAAATTTAAGCAGCCTTTTTGTTAAATAAAAGGGAAGTTTACGATTTTAGTAAACTGTAGTTTTATTCAGTAGGACACACATGAAAGAACATAAAAGACATCAAACTCAAGAGATAGCCATGTTTTTAGGAACGACAACTAGAACGGAAGTGTTGCCAACATACACATTACATTGCATTCATTAAATTATTGCCAACAGGCCTAGTTCATGTCAATGTCGTTGTAGTCTAATTCTATAATAAACTAGCTTCTGCCCGCAACTTCGTTCGCGTGGAAGTCGTAAGACACCACAATATACAAAAATAACAACCACATTTTAATACAAAACTGCCTCGTTAGTCTATTGGTCGCAAGCGCTACTGTTAGGAATGAGGTCCTGGGTTCAATTCCCGGGTCAGTCAAAGTGATATTGGGTTTTCCGTCTGGAATTTTTCTGTTAAAGTCCGAAGTCTGAGTTTGTGCCCGGATAGTGGCAATAAGCTCGCCCCGTATTCTATGGGACCTAAACATAACTAGCGAAATTAAATGTGGGTGTACTATAGGTAGGTACACCTCTGCCTAACCCTTTGGGTAATACAGACGTAATGCTATGTTATTTTGATAAAATATAAATACATACTTAAACTCACGCCGACTTCCCATGGGGGTAGGCAGAAACTATAGAACGCCACCTGCTACGCTACTTACATACTCCTTTTCTTCGTTTACATTCATACATCCTGGTTATATACACACGCCTGTTCCGAGTACTGCGCACCTGTCCTTTCTGAAGAACATCACCAATTAGGTCACTATATTATGTCCTTTTAGGGCGTCCCCACCCGGCGTTTCCACTCACATCTGCCTTGTAAATACCTTTTGTTAGTCGCCTTTCATTAATCCTTTCAACATGACCAAACCATCTAAGTATAATCTTTTAAAATGTTGTCACTACATCTTCTTTTAAACCGCACCGTTGCCTTATCACATAATTTTTCAGCCTATCATTCATAGTCACGCCACACATGCTTCGCAAGGAACACATTTCCACAGAATTGATTCTAGTTTCATGCTTCTTTTGCCACACCCAACATTCCCCTTTATAACCAGCACACCATTGTGAACAGCCAGCCTTGCCTGGCTTGACTGGTGGGTCACAATCGCAGTATAGCACAATTCACTTTATTTCCCGCATTAACTCTTTATAATAAAACTTCCCGGTATATTACGTTTGTAATTATGGTCTCAGCAGCCAAAATATACTGAGGCTCAGGACTGGTGACACTTGACCAAGCGATGTACAGTTCCCGTTTGAGAAGCAGTTAGTCCTGAGGTCGATTCCGCAGTCTTCAGTAGCAATTTCCCATTGCTTGCGAAGTTTTTCGTTTTCAGCGAATTATTGAACGCCTGCGTTCCTGTATATACTACCTAATGACACAAAACTGATACACTGACTGATGCATTCTTACAGAGTATTTCTTACGAACGACTATAACTAAAATAGTATAACAGTAGATTATGCAGAACATATGGCCGATAGGGCCGAAAGTTTCCGGAGTGGAGACCGTGTACCCGGAAGACGTATTGCTGGAAGGCCGCAGGAATCCGCTGGATTCGGGAAGCACAGAACCACTCGAAGTGGCGATGCTTGGGGGAGGCCCATGTCCAACAGCGGATGTCTTTCGGCTGAAATGATTATGATGTGATAAAACTACCAATTAACGATTTTCAGACTTTTTCCTTTACTTGTGCTGTGAGACTGCTTTTTGGCGAACTTTATGATTCTAGGTCAACGGGAAGTACCCTATAGTTTTTGATTAATTTGCGAGTATCAAAATTAGTCGCATAAATGGCCGTATTTTTTAATACGTTTACTAAGAAGTTTGGTTTTTTTGAGCTCGGAAACCGTAGACCTACGTTTTTAAAATTAATTTAAACTTGATACCTCCACGCGTTCCTGCGAAAAAGGGTTTTCACTGACAGACAGACAGACAGTCGGAAGGACGGGCGGACAACGAAGTGAGGTAAATAAGAGTTCTGTTTTTTCCTTTTGAGGTACGGAACCCTAAAAAGTAAGTTGGGAGTCATTTCCCACGATATGTATGGAAAAGGGTTTTTGCGATTTCTGACCCATCTAGTACTCATACCTAGTTGGTCTAATAGAGTTTTTTGATCCTCATATGAAACAGGATCTATTGGCACCAATTTTTTTTTAATGACAATTTCTCCTTTTTTTCTGACTGTACATGATTTTCAAAATCTATGTCTGCAGATCAAAATGTCTCAAAAAGTTAAGGAGTCTTCTAAGACCGATTTCATGTATCTAGAACGGTTAAGGTACCCTTACTGCCCCATCCCAAAAATTCACCCTGTGTATATCATGATGATTAAAAGCTTAGCCCCATAAAGATATAGCGTGATGATTAAATCTGTAACTGTATCTGCAATGTACTAACCGTTCGGCTCGTCTTTTTAAAATTTACTGTAAACTATAGAGGAATACAAACATAATGCAATATTGCTCATCCCCCATAGCAAATAGCGTGATAATATATAGTCCACTGACTGACCAGACTTATGGGAATATCTATGAAAAATTTGAACAGAATCTATCTGGAAGAATTTGCGTGATGCTGGAACATGCATTCATAGAGGAACACAAACATAATTCAATATTGCTCATCCCTCATAGCAAATAGCGTAATAATATATAGCCTATCAATTGACCAGGCATATAGGGTATAACTCTGCAAAATTTTAACAGAACCTGTTCAGTAGAACTTGCGTGATGCTCTAACATACATACAGACAAACAGACAAAAATTCTAAAAATTATATTTTTGGCATTGGAATCGATCCCTGACCTCGTTGCAATTACTTTTTTTCAAATATATTCAACGTAAAATTTTGACTTCGCTACGATTTTATTATATGTATGACTGTCTAGTAAACAAGTCCAGATAGCTGTGTCTAGCCCACGGGCCTCTGGCTCCTGTAATTTTGAGCATACCTACACCTTGAACTCCGCCCCATAAAAAACATAGACACAATCATAGTGTGAGTCATGTTAAAAGAATTCCTACGTAAAACATTAACTATTTCAGTGTGCCTGTACGCAAAAATATTTAGACTTGAACATTAGTAAGATAAATCAGTAATTACAATAGTTGGCAGTTAACGTAAGTTAATGCTGAAATACGACGAATATATTCATAACGAAAGCTCGAAACATACTGATGATATGGCGCCAAAGGTAATTGCATTCTAATCACAAAATACTTACAAATGTACATAAATATGTATATGGACGTGCAAGCCATACGTAAAATATACTCACATTATTTATCACTCAATGTGTCGACTGGCTGCTCCGTAGGTATCTTTTAGGAAGAAAATACCAGAAATCCAAAGAATCTGGCAGCAAAACGATAAAGATGTTTCTTTAAAAAGGTATAAATTACAAAGGTAAGCAGCTTATCAGCTTTATTTGTTTACCAGTCATCCAAATAGATGCACGCTGCACGTGACGTCGTGTGACCGCGCATGCGTTATCTGCATCAGCAGTTACTTACATCTCACAGCTCTTGTCTTGTTCCGAGACTAGTGTGGGGCGATTCTGATGCCTTTTCGACGTACATTGATAAATTGCAAACAAAGTTGATGGGGCTCATACATAAACGCAACAGCAGACGTGTGGCAGCCAAGTCTTCTGACTCGTCTGCGCGCACGCAATGCAATTTGTATGTCAAAACGAATGGGTCATATTATTATGGAATTGTTTTCTGTGTCTGAAGTTTCTTTTATTATTTGTGTCTTTTTGTAATTTCTGTTACCCAAGTTACCCAAGTTCTTAATTGTTTATTTAACATTTTATATGATCTATGCTCTTAAAAGTGTAGTGTTTTAAATACATTTTAATCTTCCACTGATAGCTCCACGACTAGTAGGTACGTTATTGTCTGTTTACGTTAAAAGTACAGTAAGTCAGTAACCTATGGTTAATTAGTTTAACGGCCTGTATATTTTTATGTGAATCAGCACTATGTTTATAGCGCGCAGGAGTGATGTGTTTATCAGCATTTTCCAACGAATTGGGAATGTTTCTGTGAAAATTGCTTAAGATAATAACTACGTGAAACTTATCTATCGGTACTTCCAAAAGGCGTTCTAGTGTAATGTAAACATTGGCTTTCATCTGGATCATTGTTTACAAATGATGTCTGAAGTGTATCCAGCGGTATTTACAATGGCGCGTTAGATAAAACAGATGTCTCGAATCCGGGTACAAGAGATCTCTTAATGTAGATCGCCTATAAAATGTTCTGAACCTATTACGTGCAAATACTTCGAAACTTATAAATCATCATCAGTAGCGCCGGTTTCATTTCGCCTACTACAACGTTCAGTAAGATTTATAAGTAGCTTACGTCCTTCCTACCAGTGTTTCAATCGCACTAGTTACTATATGTGGTAACAATCTGTTTTATTTAAATTAAATGTTATTGTTAGCGTTTAAATTGAATAGCTTTTATAGAGACATTCTGATCTAATGTCGTAATGTCACCTATAAAATAGACAAGTGTAGTTTATTCACCTATCAAGTGAATGGGCAATAATGTAGAATTCGCTTAGCATACATGGAAACAAGCAGGATCTTACAATAAGCACACTGAGACAGAAGACGAGCAAAATGTCTTTGCATGCAAAATTATAGGTTCAGAAATAGAATTTCATTTCAACTTTCTACTACGATAGTCCTAATAAAATATGAGCTAGGCAATAAATAGTGAACAGAATTCGCTTTGCAATACCAACTTTAATAATGTATTAGCATAATCAGCCTATACCTAATGTTCCCACTGCTGGGACACAGGCACTCTCTGTGAGAGGGAGTGGGCCACCCACCACAGGCCCAATGCGGGTTGATAGATGCCACATCTCTTTGAATTTTTGGTTCTAGGACATGCCGGTTTCCTCACAATGTTTTCCTTCACGGTTTTGAGAGCAGTGGTGATGAAATAATTTACACAAAGTAAAGCACCTGTTAGGGTTCGAACCTACGACCTACAACTCGTTAATCGCGGTAATATTTTTATTTAATTTATTTATAGATAATCAAAACGTTACAACATCAATTCCATTAATTAACTAAGCATAAAAAATATTAATATTAACATATTTTGTATAAATGTTATACAGATTCAGTTTAATTTTGCATTGTTAAAACTAACATGGAACAGTAGACTCCCTTGCATACTTTCTCTCACAGAACACCAGACATATACGCATAATTTTTCTCCATTCATCCGCAAACACATCACATTCAGGGTTGGCAGTCAGAAGGGCGTTGAGCATCTTCAAAGTACGACACACTAGGGATTCAGCTCTGGCGATAGTTTTGCATGAAAGCTGCGCAAACAGATTGTGCCGGGCGGCGGCTCGGACGGTGTCCGATGTACGAGTATTTGTCGGGCACAAATAGTCGGCAGAAAAGGCCGTGGAGCTCTGGGCAGTCTATATGTCCCCGTAAGGTTTTACAGGCCACCGTGAGCTGATCAAGTCCTCGCCTCACCTCCAATGAGTTATACCCTAACATCCATAAAAGATAGTTGGTAGGGTATATATATGGAAAGTAATTGTATAACCATTGGAAGAGGAATCTTAGAAAGGTTTTCTGGACCTTTTCAAGCATAATGTATTAGGCTAGCCCAATATCAGCACAGATGGAAAGTACAAGTACTGATACCCTAGCTTAGATGTTACGGTAGTGTCGGGGGTCGGGTTGCCTCCTTCCTTCAAATATGGCGAGGGGGGACAATGACTGATCTTTGCGTTATGCTCGTGAACGGGTGCTGCGTGTGGTGACTGGTCGTCTTGCTAACCATGGGTTTGTTATTTTTATTCCTAATTAACTGTTTATTTACATAACCTCGATGGTCCTAGTCCTAGTTTATCATTTGTGACGTCGAGTTATAGCTATTTATAGCTATGTATGTATAGGCCATTCAAAAATATTGTGGGTCTGTGGAAAACTTTTTTCAATTCTGAGATCCGTTTGCGTAATATTAAGCTTTAAAGTGCTATTTTTTGTTAGAGTCAAGCGTCTCCCCCCCTTGCCAGCTAAATGGTTGGTTTTGGATATGTGAAAACATTCATGGCAGTAGTATATATAATAAAATTAAAAGGAAAACTATCACAGCTAAGTAGGGTTTACAAGTTAACGAGTAATCGTCGACCAACTTAAATTTGCAGTTGAAGAATTGACCGTAACGTATAAAGATGTATGGAAGAGCATGTTTTTCAACTACAATGTTAAGTTTGTTTTTGGGATGAATTCATCCTAACTGCGGAACCCTTCATTGTGCGTGGTCCGACACGTACTTGGCCGGTTTTATTTTTTTTATTTCTGCTTGATTATAGTTTTCGATGTTTTTTGTATTGTGACGTGTGCTAGCTGACGTATGGCAAATCATTTAATTTAAGACGCCTACAACAGGTAAACCGCTGTCACTGTCAGATTGCATACAAAAGAAAGAGGTGCGCGATGACACAACGTATGGCGTAAAAATGCAAATAAAATCGTATAAAATTAGATATTAACTAATTAATAAAAATTCATCCATCACCGGATGCAGTTTGGCATTTGCAATTTTATGGTATACTTTTAATTATAATTTTATCTGTTAACGAAGGGATAAACTGCTTTTAAAAATAATTAAGAGAGTTGTCTTTGAAGATTGTTTTGATGTATTAAATTATGTTTTGAGTTCCATCACCGTATGGACAAATTATTTACGGTTAAAGAGATCACTGCTTTAAAAACCACGTCAAAACACCATTTTCAGAATAGAATCAAGTTTCACTTGTATAGAATCAAGTTTTTCTAACTGAGCACACAGCTGTGCTGCTGGGGATTTTTTTGCGTAAGTTCTTTTTCCCAGCTAAAGCATTAGGAAGTGGTGAAGAGCGGGCGTTTTTGGGGGACTGTCTTATGTAATTTTGACATTCGAAAATCGTTCATACTTCAGTGGCTATTGGTCTACTTGGACCGCGGTGATGTAAAGCATGTCCCAGAATTAACGCACAACCTCTTAAGGGGTCATTGTACTCATCATTATAAACAACTTTTACTATTGGACCAAATCTGAAATAGCGAAAATAAATCAGCTGTTCCTTACCCCTTAAGAGGTTGTGCGTTAATTCTGGGACATGTTCTAGTTTAGGCCTGACACAATGCTTTGTAATCGGTCGATGCTCACTAGTTTTACACAGCGTTTGGTCCCAAACAACGGCACCACCGTAGTTGGTAGCAATAAATAAGTCAACATTTAGGATCGAGTTACTTACCGGTCCTAGTACAGTCAGGTCTGCCATTCCTGACGGAGGTGTCAGGTAGCGGTTTGCCGTCGGGAGTAACGCACCAGCAGCCTGCAGCAGCCGCACCTGCACTTGCACACTGCACTGCCGCGTAGCTGCCATCGGCGCGGCATCGAGGTACATACGCTGACCAGACACCGCTTTGCGCGTTCAACGCGTAACGTAACGCTATTAGGCAGGAGGACTGCCCTTCTGTGACCAGAAAAACAATTGTACTAAGACTAATCTTTAAACACTATTTGACCCGCTGCCCATCGAGAAAGCCGTGGACAGCTGTTTTGCTGATACATGATATTGTCATCTTTACAAAAAACTAACTGTTACTGTCAGCCGGCACCATCCCACTTCTTGCCCATAGACTTCCCCATGACCTATCACTTATTTTAGTTCAGTGCTATTGTGGCATAGAATACTCGCTTTATGGCACTATATACGCTTGAGCAAGTAATACTTTATCTTACACAAATGGACGCAAAGCAACTCTAGCATTATCTGTACCGACTAATGTACTCGTAGTGCTGTAAAAGTGTAAACTGACTACATTCCATGTCTTCATAAAGAGCTTGTTGTACCGCAAATGCAAGGTCGAGTTCAACAAAGACGCTTTTTATAAGAGCCATGTTCATGGGGGACATAAATATTATATATTTCCTATACTTGATATAGGTAGGTAGAACTTATCTGCAACAACGAGAATCTTTGCGGAAACAAGCTAAAATTTATTAGAGAATTTGGAATGGTCTGAATTGAAAGTGTTGTCTTATTTCAAGTTATGTTTTTAGTATATATTCAAGCTCTTTCAATTCAATTTAGCCTATAGTAGTCCATTGCTAGGCTCTCGGGAAATGGAAGTTACTTCTACTATTTGGAACCGTGGAAGTTGTATTTTTTCGCCAAAGGGAGAATGGCTGGCCACAAACTCCATGGTAGCTATAATAGTTGGAATTCACTAGCCACTTACCGACGCAAGGTCCCTTCCTCGCGATGGTGACGGGTGGTCCGGAGCAATGCGCTATCATGAGGTGGCACCGCGAGGGGTACGTCCTGCCATCGGTCCCGCACACCGGCCGGCGTGCATGCGCCGCACTCGCCTCGCACGCCGCTGCGCGCGCGTTGCAGCCCTCGGTGCTTAGTGACGACGCCGAACTCTTGCAAGAAACAAATGACGAACACAATTAAATTGACACTTGACCTAATTGATTGATTGAAGAATTGAAGCACTTTAATATAATTCAGTTTCGTAGGCGGTATGTTGAAATGCAATTGAAATGTTATAAGCCATGCTAATCATTGACACTGCACAAATCGAAAACAATTCTAGTGTTTCATGTTATCAGAGATTGTATAACTGACTGCTCGAATTGCTTTTATTTCCCTTTTAGAAAGGTTTGTATTTCTCAAGCCAAATGATTGGTGGCATCGATCCAAGTTAGATCAGGTTTCTGAATTGATTAAAATCGCTTGGGTGTTGCGCCTAAATGCGAATATAAAATACACTTCGGTTTCTCATTTCAGTTTATTCCTTGAACCGTTTGAACAATAGAGCTGCGCTGTACTTGGACACACTTTAAATATTTTACTTATGATTATACGAGCTCATAACCTATAGACTAATTTAAATTCAGTTTCCACATTTTTATGGTAAGCGAGTAACTGTACCTTTAGGTACTACATTCGCAATGCCAATGTCGTCAATGTCAATTCGCAAATGGCGGACCATATTATACGCTTTTCGCTAGCCTACATTTGAAAACCATAACCAGAACATGCAATTTAGTTTATTTATGTAAGTCTAATCTATTTATCAGAGTCAGCTACTTGTCTAATCAGTATGTGGCTGAATCAATATTAAATAAACAGTATTATGCGTATGTGCTACGAAAATAAACACACCTGCAGGGAAGATCCAAGATCAAGAAAGCCTGACAAGAAACTAGAAGAGAAATATGGTATTAGCTCGAAAAATGTTGAGACTGCCTTAAGTAAATTGATCAGCGTAAAAACGTTAAAATCCCTTTATTTCTGATATATAGGTATGTCACCGTGAGATTGTGAGCACCGTTAGTTTATAATTTAGCGAGATTGTAAACTATCGAATTATTGTGAACTGTTACATACAATATAAAGGCTTCCGCAGACAGGCGCGACGCGACACTAGTAGCACAATTTCTACGAAAACTTAATGGAATGGAGTCTGCACGACCCTAATTTGGAAGTTTATAAATTTATAATCTATCAATGTCAAATCCTTAAATGAATGAACCTGTACGTATCGACAGGGTTCATAATCTGTCCCATTTTATCATCCGTAAAATTGTGAGCCATCCCTGATTGCTGTAACTTAAGCCACCCCGACCAAATGGGTTAGGTTATGATAAATTATTTTTATTTCTGTAAGTAGGTTTGTACAAACACTTTGACACGTCAATCATATTTTTTTAAACTAGATGAGGTCGGCGTTTCCTATCTGACTACTCTGGGAAGAAAGGCCGAAACAAACTCAGAGGTCACAGTCTCTTTTAAAGTCCAGACATAATCTTGGTCATGTGAAGGCCATGTAGATTGGTGTCTGAAATGGTCTTTTGATGAAAGAACCACACAAATTGAGTAGACCTGACCAGTCAGTGCATGCATTTATCAGTAATCGTGCAGCTCTACTCAGAACTTATGGGGGATGCACTAAGGTAGAAATGCGCGAAATTCTATTACGTTTTTTGCAATTTGCAGGTCAGTAACAGGTTGTATGTTGATCTAAATATGATTCGCGGCCATAACAGATATGGCTTTACAAAATTATAATCATTAGAATCGGCAATACAACTAACTCTCTTCTAAAAATCCTACTGAATGAAAATTTCAGAAAAAATCATTCAGTAGGATTTTTTTCTGACCTGCAAATAGCAAAAAACGTAATAAAATTTGAATTTCGCGGGCTACCCTAGCGCATCCCCCATAAGGAGCTCAACGATGCGACGATCAATACCAAAGGACATTTGGTTAGGCCGCTTATACTCGTATGACTCAAACTGCCAGAGGTTAGAACTATGACCAACCTTCTTGCAAGTTGGTCGGTTATAATACTTGACTACTTATTACTGGCACAAGGTGCGTTCGTCGCATGGAAGTTTGATACTAGTTCACAATTTGTTCGTTTCCATGGATAGATTCTAAAGTCTGAACTATAAAAAAATAATGCGTAAGGGGCGTAGTTCATACAAACGTATTACCAAAATAATTTGTATTTATTTCGATTGGATTACAGAATATCTAGGTTCCCAAATATATATTTTGAATTCCAAGGTAGTGTGTCTATATTCCAATCGGAATATAGACACACTACCTTAAGAATATCTTTGATTTACAAATTATTTTGGTGTTACGTTTGTATGAACTACTCATCCATTTCCGGCCTCTTAAATTGTAAATGGTTTTTAATATCGCTAGATAAGTATATAACGAATGACGTTCATAATCATACGGTGACATAATGGCGTACTATGGAGCAGTCGAGAGAGTGAGATTGAGTAGTGATTGGTTTTATCGTGTATAATGCTATATTCAGTAGGTGCAGCTTTCTTCGACTAACAAAGTTGCTACGGCCATCTCAGGCTACATAAACTTGACTCCCTTGCCGATTTCGGATATGGTGTTAAATTCTGCACACGTACCTTTTTTTAGAGAGGTGATCTTTAGTATACCTACTTTGAATGATGAACGAATAGTACTCCTACAACCTGGACTAGACTGTGCTAAACTTTCTAAGGTAAAAACCAATAATCAGATGGATAAGTAGGAAAAGTGAAAATATTGGAAAAGGTATAAGTACATTACTTAAATCAAATGAGTAATGCCCTTTCCTGTGTTTTCAGTTGAGGGCCTGACTGACAGTTACGTAAATTGGAAATTACGTGTTTCTAATTAAATGTTTATGAGTAAATTAACTATGTACTGTCTCGCGTACCTAACCTACGTATACAAGCTGTGTGGTCCCGCTAGGGTATTAATTAAAAAAATCCTTCCTTAGTGCTCATTTTCGATAAGCAACTCTTGGTGCAAAATTTCATATTTCTAGATCCTTATTTTGTATTATAATTGTCAAAAAATAATAGGCCCGTTTTGACATTTAACTTGACCTAGTGAAGTAACCATACGATTCGGTACCTGATACTCACGATGAATCGATTCAAGTTAAATGTCAAAACGGGCCTATTATTTGTTGACACCTTTAGTTTGAGCTGTGCGTTGTCTGAATTTCTTCCTATACGTTTCGGATTTTCAATGGTACGATATTGTTAGATTTTATAGGTCCAAAACAGAAAAGCCTTGTGCAAATCACCGGTCTTGAACGAGAAGCGAATGTTTCTTCAATATAGAACTGGTGTAAGGCCGAAAATCAGACTGCTCTTCCTACGATACATCTGTCTTCACTAACTAATTAGGTTATGGAGGTCAGATGCCAGTTGCTCGTGTTAAGTAGTAAGTCAACTTTAACTGCTTCACCAGACGATCGAATGGCTAAAGTTGATAACGATATCTTTGGTTAGAAACGATGCATGAATTGTGGGAAAAACAATAAAATAATTATCTAGGTGCAAAGCATTGATGTAATAAATAGGAAGATATGGTACACGCTCCTCGATGTGGATCGCATAAATTAGGGGAAAGGACACAATCGACCTACATTACTCTCGTTTTGCAGGGAATACCCGAATTGTAGTTTGTTTCCGAGTTGTTAGGGTACGTAACAGTGACAATTATTGCTATCTCGTTCCCGCTATAGCCCGCGTAATATGTCTCTCTATTTTGGTTGTCGAGCACATGACGCATGACGCACGACATCGGGTCCATTTAATATTTACGTGATGTTAGAGAGTGGCCTATCTTCCTATTTAATACATCAAATCATCAAATGGTCCAAAGTGATTGACTAGGTACTGAAATAAGTTAGCTAATAGAGATGAATGAAGAAGAACAAATACTGTGCTGACTCCAAATAAATTGCGATAAGGGCAGGAGCAAGATGCACTTGATTTTTGGCTAAAGGCTCCTGCAGACAGACGCGATGCGACGCTAGCAAAGTCTAGTAGAACAATTTCTATGAAAAGTTCATGTAAATTGTTCTACCAGAATCGCGTCGTCGCGCCTGTCTGTGGGAGCCTTGATTCAAACTTTTTGGGGAACGTGGTGACACCTTTTTTTTTTTTTTGGGTGGGAAATTATCAAATAACTTCTCCCGCTCTGGGCGGAGCGGGAGGGAGTGTCAGACTTTTACTGACTAAAACCCACCGTGTTCCTTCAAATGCCTAAGTAGTACGAGTAGTAGTAGAGATAAATTTTAACATTAGACATTTTGCTGTTTATTGTTGGCCACAAAAACGATGGCTGAATATGCTAGGCTAAAACGTAATTAGAAAGATTATCTTAATAAAATAACTATAGATTTATAGGACTATACATAGAGATAAACTACACTTACGTGCAAAAAAAACGACCCACCCAGTAAGTTTCGATTCGGAACACAATATATAAAAAATAAGATCAAACAAACAAAAACTAATAATGTAATTTGAAGGTATGTTTCATAAACTTTATTTGTACATACCCTATATTTCAATAAACGGGATGTTGTTGATGATATTGACTCGTTTATTCGGACACCCTCATTTCTCATTTTTAATAACGCAATCTCAGTGACATTGCATTGTGTTAGAAGTTAATCAATTTATTGTTTATTCAATAATTGGTTATTTTACTGATTTAGTGACCATTTACCTTGAGTTTAATTGTTTTTACTCTCTGTGAAAATGGATACTACTCCGTCTGAGTGCGCTCAAGTTGTAGCACTGATCCAGGCTGGATTGAGTCAGCGCGTCGTGGCCAGACGTCTACACCTAAGTCGATCAGCAGTAAGACGAGTGTATCGAAGGTTCTTAGAGACTGGGAGCTTCAATAGACGATCAGGTTCGGGCAGAAATCGGGCTACTTCAGAACGAGATGATCGTTATATGGTGTCTACAAGTTTAAGAAATCGACATTTGACTGGTGTTCAGGTGCAACAGCAACTTCGTAATGTACGCGGTGTAGCTATAAGTGAATGGACTGTACGACGAAGACTTGCAGAAAGCGGATTGCATCCTCACAAACCCGCTAATGGTCCAAAATTAACCCCCGCGCATCGCCAAGCGCGGCTTCGATTTGCTCGTGCTCACGTCGATTGGACACTCGAACAATGGAAGGTCGTGCTGTTCTCGGACGAGTGTAAAATTAGTCTTCATGGAAATGATGGGCGCAGGAAAGTTTACCGAAGAGAGGGAGAACGATTTGCACAGGCATGTATTGAAGAACGAGTGGCTTTTGGAGGAGGTTCGTGGACTGTTTGGGGAGGAATTTCTTTGGAAGGAAAAACGAACCTTCAGTTCGTATCCGGACCTCGTATAGGCAATCTGAATGCACAGCGATACATCCAGGAGGTGCTAGAACAACATGTTATGCCATACGCCGGATTTGTAGGTGAGGGTTTCACGCTAATGCAGGACAACGCCCGACCACATACAGCCACGATAGTATTCCAGTACCTACGTGAGGTGGAAATTCCTGTTATGGAGTGGCCAGCAAGGAGCCCTGACCTTAATCCCATTGAACATCTATGGGATGAGCTGAAGAGAAGGGTCAGGGCCAGAAATCAGTCCCCAGAAACCCTCCAGGAACTAAAGGTGGCTATTCAAGAGGAGTGGGAAGGTATACCCCAAGAGTTCATAAAAACATTAATAAGGTCAATGAAAAACAGGATGGAAGCTGCAATAAGAGCACGTGGGGGGAATACAAGCTACTGAACAAAGTATTCTTTAGAAATTTAATGCTTTTTTTATTTTTACTGTCAAAATTATTCATAAAAAAATTGAGAAATTCTAACCGTCTTTGTTTTTCTGTCTGTAAAATGAATAAATCAAAATCGGTTACACTAAAAACTGGTGTATTGTAATCTTAGACTAACATTTAACAAACAGTGTGAAAAATATTCATTAATTAATTTTAGATTTTTATTTATCGTGTTCTGAACGAAAGCGTATGGGGTGGGTCGATTTTACTGCACGCAAGTGTATTAATTTCTCCCTTAAGATTGATTTTTAACCATGAATTAGGTAGGTACCTTCAGAATTTCAGACGCATCTATGAAATGAAGCTTATTGTGATTTAAGACGCAGATATATGCCAGTGACCTTGAGTGGTTAGCTTGCGTGTTCTGTACTGAGCTCACGCAACGCGTCGTACGTTCAGCCAGTAATACGACTCGCTCATAAGGAGCGCTGTCCCCAATTTGACGCATTATTAACTTATTATACACAAAACAAAAGGTATTTTAATAAAACGCGTATACTAAACGATCAATAATTACATTATCTATTGGTGAAGGTTGCTGAAAAATACGCTTGGTAGATTTTGCGCCATTCTCAGTTTTTTATCCGCGTTAGACATAACTTTAGAAATTAATTTCACTATGTAATATAAAAATAATCTAAAATATTCACATATTAAATTATTGAGAAAATGCTCTTATTTAATATATTTTTTTTTCAAGTCACACTACTCGTTTAAAAATGATCTTCAGTTTAAAATCATTAAAAGTTAGTTATCGAAATTTTAAGTTATTTTTAGCATCGTATATAAGATACCTAATGAACGATTAGGAATAGACATTGTAGTAGGTACTTATATTCTAATAGGTACCTAGGTACGTATATTCTGATTACATAAAACTAAAGGCTTCTACATACCGGCGCGACTTGACGCGCGCCGCGTCACCGCCCGGTAGAACAAAATTTCAAGAAAATTGTTCTACCGGTGTCGCGTCGCGCGACAAGTCGTGCCAGTATGTAGAAGCCTTAATAGTGCGATCTACGGCTCAGTTACCTACACGCCGACATGACTGTAAATTAATCCACGGAGCTTTGTAAAAATCAACTTATGTGTACCCGTTATGCAAGTTCTCAGATAACTGCTGTGCTTGATTTGATACTGCTATTATGTCACTTGTCACGTCCATCAGATAGTTGCAGAAATACCTACACGGTACCTACCCGGCTAGGTACCCATACCTACTCAGTTACACGCAATCAACTTATTTACTTAAATAGAACATGTTGCCTGCTAACAATCGTCATCACCCCTGTAAACTGGACTTAAATTAAAGTTCACTTATTATCATGTATAAATAAGTAAGTGTTTAAAAATATATAATTAAGGAAGGGTTTCGTAACTTTTACAAATCATAGAAAATAATTATAAAGTTAATTTTAACGCGAGCTTAAGAACACTGGCAAAAATAAGTATCAACAAAGCTTATAATAATATTTACCTTATCATCAGTTGTAGCTCCCACAACGTAAATAATGGTGAGATAATATATTAAACGGGACACTAAATCATTTCTATTCATAATGTCAGTTGATACAGCAATTTTCTTAAAATCGGTTGTTCGCCGCTATTATTATTTTATTTATAACACTCGTTTACACAACAAAACAGACCGTCGGAAGACCGGGCAAAGAATGACTGAGTTTTTACTAACATATTGGCATAATACGTTAGTTTATAATAAACTGGCTTTGTAACAATAAAACGTTGAGTTTTACAATAGGGATGTGTGGTAGGGACGTTCGTCTGGACAGAGAGCTAAGAACAGAATAAAATACAATAAGGATAAGATCCCGGTGCGCCTCCGCCGCCGCCGCCGCACCGCGGTCGCCCTGCCACAAGCAAAAAGCGCAGTGCGCCGCGCGCGCACGTATCGCCGCGCAGCCCACAGAGCATATAGCCGCCGGCGCCCTCCCCGCCCACCGCTTAGCTTATTCGTTCCGTTCGTCACTACGGGAATAACGATGCGCTAAACCTGCTTCTTTGATCATTTTTAAATCACGGACAAATAATTGGCCTTTAGCAGTTAATTGGTAATGATTAAGTAAGTTATTAAACATATCACTTTATATCTGGCTCGGAACTTGTTAGGTAGCTCTTGTTTTTATGTCATTTAACACATGGTGGTAATAGAATACGGTCTAATTTCGTTAATCAATACTAAGCTGGAGTGGGCTGGTAAGCTTTTGACAAGAGGCTAAATAGTTAACTTGCAAAGGGCAGACGTCGATCACGCCACCCTGTGTGGTTTACCCTGAAAGCATTCGCTTGTACGAACAGAAAGCCTAATGTTTCTAACATATTTTTTATGGTTCTGAATCTGTACCCAAAGCTTCTTACTTTTTGCTCCTCAGCTGGAACCCTTTTGCTGCCAACACTCTGCCAGTTGGTCTAGAAAACCTTTGCACCGCAGTAGTTCCACAATTAAATAAGATATATACTAATACTGGTGATTTACTTATCTGCAGATAATTCTTTAAACTTTCATAAGTAAATGTATCATCATTATTATCATCATTCAGCTGAAAGACTTCCATTGCCGGACATAGGCCTACCACAAACATTAATGCTACATCGACCGGTCCCGTGCTGCTCCCATCCAGCTGATTCCTGTGATATGCAGCAGGTTACCGGATTACCAGGTTACAGGATTACGTTACCTACCACGGAATGTGTTGCTGTTGTAAAAGGTTTTGATTCGTTTATAAAACAATCACCCGTGATTGGCCTCTTTTCTGGTAATTGTATCTCGCTCAATCAACTCAGCTTATAGCACAGTCCACAGCTGGGCATAGGCCTCTCCCAAGTTGCGTCTCCAGACCCGGTTGTCCACCTTTTCCATCCAGTCTGTCTGATTATCTCCCTTCACCAATCTTTTTGCAAAGAGCAGTGGTTACTGTAGTTTTTCTTTTGACCTAATTTTTCTTCTCTTTATCTAACGGCAAGAACGACGAAGAAGCCACTTCTGGATTTGTCACGGAATAAGTTATCTAGCTTATTCCGTGGCAATCCCAGACGTGGCTTGGGCTACCCAAGTACCCAGTCTGCAAAGTGGTAGCAGAGCTGACTGTCCAGGATGCGACCGGATTTGGAGCCACCCTTGGAGACAAGACATCATCTATTTCAATGCTATTGCTGCTTTATTGTTACACAACAACGTAAGAAATCTGGTTGAAATTACTTTAATTCACTATGACTAGCTTTGGCCCGCGGCTTCGCCTGTTTGTATTTCTGAAAATATCGCACGGGAACGTACTATCGGGATTAAAAGTACCTTAAGTGTTAATCCAGGTTATAAACTATCTGTATGCCAAATTTCATCCAAATCCGTGCAGCTGGGTTTGCATCAATCCGGAACATACATCCAGACAAACAAACGGACAAAATTTCTAAAAACAATATTTTCGTCATCGACTCGTTCGCAGCAATTACTTTTCTTCAAAAGTATTCAATGTTCAGCGTTGACTCCGATATTATTAACAAGCTAGAATTAATTTATAAACTTATTTACTAAATCCCTGAAAAACTGAAAACGGATGGTATTTAGATCTTTTCACTGATGTTCCGTTATTTGAAGCTGAAAGTAACATAAAGATAATGCCGAAGACCGTAGGCTCGTCATCTATTAAACGAATTGCAAGACATTTCTTCTTCACCGGGATATTTCATAATTTCCTACTATTTTTTAAAGATATAGAGTATCTTTTAACAGCGCCATCTACAAAAAACTTATTTTCCGGTTTGCTGTCACATTGAGCAGAGTCGCTGGTTATAGAGAGCTACGTACACTAAATAAGTCATGATCTTCGTAAACAACCCAAATAGTTATATCCGTGGAAGGTAGATGGCGCTTCAGTGTTGCCATTAAATACTAACTTACCCATTTTTTGTGGACTTTGTACTTGACACAATTTAATACAATTGAGATAGTTTAATAGACGGTTGCGTATTTAGATCAAAGATATCGCCAATTAAGAATCTTTATATTGATTTGCTTGACTTGCAATGCTCACTGAAAGGTTCATTTTGACTATCCGATAACATCTGCCATCATCGCAGAACTCTTTATAGTTTCATAATATGATAAGTGATAACTGACAAATGCGTGCACTGACTGGACAGGTCCACTCAAATCTGTGTGGTTCTTTCCTTAAAATGACCCTTTCAGACACCAATCTACATGGTCCTCAAATGATCTGACCAAGATTATATCCATAATTCACATACACATTGAGTTTTTATTTTTTATAAACAATGACACTTTGTTGTGTTTGGTATTAGTGTTTTAATTATGTATGTGAGGACTATACTGCCCCCGATAGAAGAAAAGACGCATCTAACAGTTTTTCCGGATTTGAGTTATATACATTGCCGGAATCAGAAAAAAAAGGCGCATCTGCCTGTATTTTTAATATTTTTCTAACTCAATCCAATGCGGTTTTAGCACAACAAAATAGGGCGCTTCTGTTCATTTTTTTACACCCGATTGAAGATGAAAAGACGAATTTATATGAAACTTAATTAAAAAGTCGCATTTATGTAGATAATGTCCTTATACTTTACAGTTCTTTTTTTAGTTCAGTAATATAAAAGGCGCATATTTGTCCCTATTTCTGAGAGGAAGTTAATAAGACGCAAATAAGCATTTGCGTCTAACGCGTTACTAAAAAACTGCTTTCATATTAAGAAAAAAAGACCACATCTAACCACTTGCGCCCTATTTACTTCGTAAAATTGTTAAAATTTACTGTGCCATGGATAGCATTTTTGTTTATGTCAAAAGAATTTAAATAAATACTTGAATATAATCAATTGTGTTTTATTTACAAATAATAAATTAGGCTATGGCTTATAACTTATAAGATAACCACAAACCTACTATACTAGATATATTACCGTAAATAAAAGGATTATTAAATAATTTTATAAACATTTTATCTAAGCCAAGGGTTATCTACATACTTTCTAATTCTTAAGAAAAAAGGCGGAAATACCTATTTGCGCCCATTGCTGTTAAACCCATATACTAGATAGCTAAACTAAATACTTAGAAGAAAAGTACACCCACAAGCGTTTGAAATTTAAAAGACGCATCTAGCCATTTACGTCTATTCAATTAAGTAAGTAATATTTTTCTTCGTTTTTTATGCTAAGTTGTAACGGTTTTTTCATTATTTTTAATATAATAATTAATAAATTCATATTATTTATTAAAACAAATTAAAGCCTAGCCTAGTGGGAATTATTTTCAACTTTTATTATGTAAACATTTTAATTTACTCGAAGACAGCAAACAATCATTCATTAAAACATTTTTTTCTCCGTTTTTACTTTTTGTTAGATACGTCTTTTCTTCTATCGGGGGCAGTATAAGGGTTATTGTTTATTTTTAACCGACTTCCAAATAGGAGGAGGTTATATGTTCGGCTGTACGATTTTTTTTTTTATGTTTGTTCACCTATATCTCCGTCAATGAGGGACCGATTTTGAAAATTATTTTTCTGTTTGTAAGTATATGCTCCCGAGGTGGCCCCATTGCCACCAAATCAGGATCAGATGAGGGGATCCCATGGAAATCGAGGGAAACCCTCAAATTTTATAGGCAAACCTATAGCGATTTGGATATTTTTTATAGGAACTCGTGCATTTGCTCTCGGAAAGCACTATTTGGTGAAGTGGAACTGATGATGGAGACCACAGATGGCCACCGGAACAATATAATAATAAGTATTTAACGGGTTGCGATTCGATTAGGTAGGTACTTTAATGTGGTTGTTAAGCAATTTATGCTCATCACTATGTATATGGTGAGTGGCAGATCTCCTGGTTCTTACCAGGAGAAATCCTCACCAATCAACGTCCCAGCATCGGGAAAAGCAATATTTTGTGAAAGGAGGATGACCAGTTAACATTAGGCTATTGTAACTTAGATAAATTCAAAACTGACCCACTAAAAATAAACTAAAATACAGATCCAAAGACACCGACTTCTGAAATTAAAGTTATTTTTCACTTTGTAGTGTTTTTTTGGAAGTCGGTTATTTCTTTTTACAAAAAGTTTTTTATTGTTTTTTTTTTACTCTGTTTTCATCATTGTCTGGCAGTTTGAGTAATTTATGCGGCCTACCCAAATGTCCTTTCTTTGGTATTGTTCGTTGAATCGTTGAGCTCTTTAAGTTCTGAGTTGAGCTGCTCGACTACTGATAAATTCGTACACTGACTGGACAGGTCCCCTCAATCTGTGTGATTCTTTCATCAAAAGATTTCACTTCACACTCATTTCACATACATGGTATTCACATGATCTGACCAAGATTATGTCTGGACTTTAAAAGAGACTGACCTCTGAGTTTGTTTCGGCTTCTTCACAGAATAGTCAGATACAAAACGCCGACCTCATCTAGTTTTTTTTTTTAAATATGATTGTCGTGTTACAAACCTACTTACAGAAAATAAATCATTTATCATTTAACACCAGCACCATAATTGCGTAACACAGTTTGAATCACAATTGGAATGATTTTGAAGTATATTCCTTCATACGTTGGAAAAATTTGTTTGCTCAACAACGTAAATTTAATATTTTACTATGGCTACTCAAATATATTTCCTATATTTTGCAGCGCTGCCTGTGACCTGAATAAAATTGCCTTTTAGTACCGCAAGGTGGAGCTAAGGTACGTGTTTTTCTGGATAAAACTTTAACTAACACATCATCAACACTCCCTGGACTAAATACATAATAAAGTTTTTTTTTTGACGCCTCAGTGCGTGATCCTTTTCAATCATTTCAAGCTATTGTGTAATAAGTAATAACTTAATAAGTTATATTAATTAAGAATTATTTTAATTTTATATTGTTTTTTTTTCTTGTTTTAGGTTTTTCTGGTAATTTATTAGGTACCTACTTATGTATTTTTATTGGCATAGCTGGACTAGAAGAGCACTGCGCTAAATATTTTTTAACCCAATCTGAAACATAAATTAGCACAGGTATTCATTGATGGTTTTACGGGGTATACATTTTGCTGGTACCTAAACTATCCCTAGGTCTTTGATTATTTATATCTCTAGTTAAAGTGTCGCGCTGCAAAAGAACTAAAACAAACAGGTCAAGTTTGATAGGCTGGTGTGCGTGACAGCTACCTGCGTCTTACTCAATGTCTTTGTCTTGTCATTGTGATATTTTAGTGTGCGTGCATTTTGCGGCCAACAGTTGGACGCATTTTTTTTGACGATTTGACCTTAGACGGTCTCATCATCATCATCATTTCAGCCAAAAGACGTCCACTGCTGAACATAGGCCTCCCCCAACAATTACTATATTCGCCACGACTGGCAGGCGGGTTGGCAATCGCAGTATGGTGTAAAAATGCATAGAGAACGCTGCTGCCCATTCTCTAGTAAGTCCCTTAGTTGCCTTTTACGACACACACGGGAAGAAATAGGACGGTTATTTGACGGTCTATTTAGACATATTTATATCTTTGCCCAAGGTAATAGCTAATACGGTCTGGTGTCCGCAATTCCACGTCAAAGCGCGTATTTTGCGTACTAAGAATCCCTATCAATTTTATTAAAATTTACATTTAACCTACTAAGTACTTACTGTTTAATATAAATGTATCATTGGCATTTAACTTGATACAAATCTATTTATTATAATTCGATATTAATACATGAGGTATATTCGATATAATAAACATACAATTATGGCTTCATAATGAAGACATAATTCATGTTTTAACACATGGGCTTTCCCACTACGTTTCCTGGAATGACAACTGAAACTGGTAATTTATTTTTGATTGAATAAAACTGTCGTCATTTAAATATTATAAACTAATAGAAACAAGTCATACTATACAAGCTTCATCCTTGACTGTACTTGAAATGTAAGAAAATGCCTAAGTACTTTATGTCAATGAAAAAAAGTAAATTAAAAAACCCGACTGCATAAAAAGTGAACTTAAAAAAAACTTTTTTACAAAAAAAACAACCGACTTCCAACAAAAACACTAAAAAGTGAAAAATAACTTTAATTTCGGAAGCACATAACATAACATCACGCCTTTTTTCCTCGAAGGGTAGGGCAGAGGTGTACCTGTAGTACACCCACATTTAATATAATATTTAATTTAATTTCGGAAGTCGGTGTCTTTGGTTTTGTCTTTTCGTTTAAGTTTTTTATTTTTAAATTTTTAGTGGTACCTACCCCACACCAATTCGTATACTACTACTTGCTATGAAAACAACAGAGACAGGAAGTTTTATTTTACACCCCTTAAGGGGTTAAATCTTCAAAAATCTGTTTTTAGCGGTTACCTACGTCATAATAACTATCTGTGTGCCAAATAGCCCAATCAATTCAGTGATTTGAGCTTTGTGTTGATAGATCAGTCAGTAAGTCAGTCACTGTTTCCTTTTGTATGTATTAAATCTATAGTGTAGTTCGACATGTTACGACGACCCCAAATAAATTGGGATTAGGGCAGGAGACTGATGATGAAGTATTCAGGCTAAGTTCCAAGTTAATAGATCAACGAAAGAAGATTTTTTTCATACAAACTGTATCCATTCCCCTTTACACCCCCAAAGAGACTTTTCCATTATTTGACATAGAGGTTATACCAATTTTCGAGTTAATCAAGCCACGTAGTAAAATCCTCTCTTGTAAAATTGACTACCCCTTTTCACCCGATTTTCGAAAAACCCTGATACAAGTTATTCTTCATTTTTGGTCTAAAGTATAAATACTGAGTTTCGAGTTGATCGGACCGCGCGTTAAAATTCTTCTATACAAGCTTTGACATCCCATCCGTTGAAGTTAAGTTAACAAAAAAATATAAACTTTATAATTTACTTACGTAAGTATTCGTCCAAGTTTCAAGATTATTAACCCTACGAATAAGATTTTTCATGCAAACAAAACCCCCCGTTTTACCCTTAAAGGTGAAATTTCCAAAAACCCCTTCTTAGCGGATGCCTACGTGCCAAATTTCAGGCCAATCTGTTCAGTGGTTTGAGCTGTGTTGATAGACCAATCAGTCACGGTTTCCTTTTATATGTACATATGGCTAGATATATATTATATTGAGAACCTCCTCCTTTTTTGTAGTCGGTTAAAAATCATTTATAGCCAGAGTGCATCTCATGACAATTCCATTAAGAGCAAACACGGGTAGGATACATTGTTTTTTAACGGAGTTCCAGTGCCTACCATCCGGCTTCATCATCAGATCAGTTTGATGGTACCATTTTGATCAGAACTATTTATTTAAATTTGCTTTGCTTAACTATCTTAATCCAGATATCTCATCGCCACCCGTGAATTACGAATCACTTAGAAGTTCCGGTGGCCATCTGTGGCCTTCTTCATCTGTTCCACTTCACCAAATTATACTTTCTGAATGCAAATTATTGAATTGTTGATGAAAATATAAAAATTGCTATAGGTATGCATATAATATTTGAGGAGTTCCCTCAATTACTCATGGATCCCAACATCAGAACTGGATTTTGAAAAAAATGGAACTAATCTGGAAGTATATCTTTCAATTAAAAAAAAAATCCAAATCGGTTCATAAACGACGGAGTTCTGAGGTAATGTTAAAAAAAAAAAAAAAAAATACAGACGACTTGAGAACCTCCTCCTTTTTGTGAAGACGGTTAAAAATAGATAGAAACAGGGTTTTTTAATTTTTAATTAACTATTTTTAAGTTCACTTTTCGGGTTTTTTTATTTATTTAATTAACTTTTTTTGTTTTACACTTTTTAGTTAGAATTATAAGACGGTAAATTAGGTTATTTACTCACTTATAATCAGGTCATAACGCCCTCTTACTCACTCACTCAAAACAGTTCGGGATAGTGTTTTTTTATAATTTTTCATTTAAATATATATATATATATATATTATTATTATTTATTTTTATATATATTTTTTTTTATATTTTTATTATATTTTTGTAATCACCTTTTAAAACCCTTCTTTTTGATACCACACTTGATAGGCTTGGGTGATATGTTTGTTTCCAAAACACCTTTTGGCGCCAGAAATCCGCCATTTGGATTTTAATAATTTTAATATACCCAGTGACACTCGCGCAATAAAGACAAATCTAACGACATATCATTCATCAAAATCGGTTCAGCCGTTTAGTAGTTACGAGGGAACATAGGGACGGACATACATACATACAGGTCAAACACATGACCCTCTTTTTTGGCTTCACCGCAGTCGGGTAAAAAAGGGACATGACAATGTGCCGACCCGAAGAAATTGGGATAAGGGCAAGTGAATGATGATGACCTAAGTACTTACTTAAATGATTTATTTCTGTAACTAGGTTCGTACAAACATTTTTACATTTCGATCATATTTAAAAAAAACCGGCCAAGTGCGTGTCGGAACTCGGAACACGCACAATGAAGAGTTCCGTAGTTGGGATGAATTTATCACATGGCATGGCGAAACTATAAAGGTTCCTTGTTTACTACGCAACCCTAAAAACTGTGCATATGTTAATCACATAGTGCAGATCATTTATTTTATTGACTCTACATCATTTATATAGTTTATGAGCCAGCGCAAGTTTATTAATTACCTACGTGCAATACTGTTAATAATTACAGCAGACCAGCGACCTTTCTACAGATTGCTGTGTAATTTGGTACCGAACCCTAAGCCCGACTTGTTCTTGACCAGTTTTAGATTTTTTTATTGATTTGAGCCAAACAGTATTCCTATAAAAAGTAAAAAAAAATTAAACAAAAACGTGCTAATAACAATATTCCACCTTTGAATACCACGTTTACGCAAATAAATGTATTATTATTAAAAATGTCCTTGACATAATCACGGGACCCTGGGGGACCTTTCGAAGGCGTACGGTACCGTACGCCAACTCGTAGCGGCCCGTTAGACGTGTTCAATGAAATGAGGCACCAACCTACGATTATCCCTGTTCGCGCTATGCAAGTGCACTCAAGGACACCCCGGTTTTTTTTATTATAATGTTTTAATGGCCTGGTTGCTGGGACCTTTTGGCCAAGTCTTTATTTAGTTACAAAACTTGTTATTATTGATGAAATTAATGCATGATGACGATATCCCCGCCCGCTCCCCTTGAGTTTCAGTAAAGATGTGGCACTTTACTGAGACCTCACGCGGACTTCTTGACTTGAGAGAACTTGAAGCGAAGTTGCACTGTTTTGTTTCATTTGCCTACACTAATGCACGTTCACAAACACTTAATGGTTAATAATCCACCATTATTACACATTAATATTCGGATAAACACAAATTTTGGAAAATTAAACAAACTGCTGAACAAGATGCTTCACTTTCCCGCCAAGAAGTCGACACCCCGGTTGGTGTAGGACTATTGCAGGATATGGAAACAAACATATTGGGCTATAGGTTTGGGTGCAATGGCTAAAGTGAACTGGTTATCTAGTACAATGGACCCTGCCTAAACAATGTTATGACTGCACACTCGATAATGAGCCCCTGAAAACGGTCACTAGCACATAGTGTCGTAGCAGCGATAGGCAACATGTTCTGAGGTGTTTATGAGGAGTAGAGAGGTTTTCCACGGCTATTAGGACAATCCCGGAAGTACGGTCATCCCTACCAGCATCTTACTGGAATACTTCCTTCCTCCGAGCAGGTTTGCTCTTGCGAATCTCCACTCAAGCCGGCAAATAAAGGCAAGAAAGAGGTGGGAGCTCTGCTCCACATGAGTGTTCACTCTAGCCGGCCAATAAAGCCAGAGATGTGGAACTAGACTTCTCCCAGGAGATAGGTTCCGTGGGGTCGCTACTGCCCAACAGCTCGCCATATGCTGTTCTGCGGGTTTATGTATCTCTCTTGGTCTGGCTCCTCACCCTAGACCTGTTTCGGCAAAGTAAACTATACCGGCACAGACTTAGAGTTCAGGAGTTCAAGCCCCACATCGACGTCAACGTAGAGATACGGTGGTGGGGTTATTATTATAATCCAGAAGATCTTAAGATGCCGACAACAGATAAACCGCTGTCACTGTCAGATTGCATACAAAATAAAGAGATGCGCGATGACACAACGTATGGCGTAAAAATGCAAATAAAATCGTACAAAATTAGATATTAACTACATTAATAAAAATTAATCCATCACCGGATGCAGTTTGGCATTTGCAATTTTATGGTATACTTTTAATTATAATTATAACTGTTAACGAAGGGATAAACTGATTTTAAAAATAATTAAGAGTTGTCTTTGAATATTTTTTTGATGTATTAAATTATATTTAATTGGGTCATACACATAGACATGTTCAGGCATTATTACTCAAATTTTAATGGCATAGCACACAACTTTATGTTTTTAATGCTAAAAGAGTATCTAACTGTTTCATAAACAGAACTAGAGGGAATTACAAATACAATAAATATATTAATTAAAAAACCCTTCTGTGGACCGTTCAGATACGGAGTAACTATGTTTAAATAGCGAATTCCTTTAATTTATTTCAATATTTTTAAAGAAACCCAGTGGCGGATTTACCAGCAGGCTCAATAGGCTGGAGCCTAGGGCGGCAGATTTTAGGGGCGGCAAAATTTGGGGCCATTCTTTTTAATGTGTTATGTACTGAAATTAAAAAAGAACATATTTATGGTACCTAAATGTTATTAGGTTCACAAACATGTAATAATGAATATGTTGCACCACGTGTATATAATTTTCTCTAAATGTGCCAACTGCGGCTGCTGAATCTTGCACAGAAGCTTATCGCTTCTTCATGTTGCTTCAAGAAATCAACTAGACACAACTCTGGCAAAAATGAATAAATTGGGAAAAGGGAAAACGCTAAAGAGAGTAAATTGACACCTTATTGACACATTGCATTGGTCAGCTAGAGAGGACACCTGGAGAAGTATGAGAGATTTAGGAATCAATCAACGATGATTGTACCGATAAGCCTGTAACACGAAGCGAAGCGACGGGAATACTTTTGAATTAAAAAACCTGGAAACGGTGGTAATAATTGTTGTGTGGAATGTTTTTGGAAAGAATAAACAAAGGGGATGTTCAAATTCGGGGTTCTACCGTAGACTTGATCACTGTTGTCAATCCTTACAAATCTCTTTGCAAGTTTTTCATAGCTGAACGAAAAAGCCTTAATTTGTAGGTATTTCGAAGAAAAGGCGATGGTTTTAAGCGTGTCGAAGCAGTGTACAAAAGTCATGGGAAAAAGACAATCGAAAAGTAAAATATGTGATGAAACACCCGATGAAGAAATGAGAACAGCGACAGCGACTGATACCTTCAGGGTTAACACATTCCTCATTGATAGAGAAAACGGCAAGAGGCTTAAAACAGGTTTAATGAAAAGTTTTCATTCCTGAACAACCCTTAGGGAAAAAGCCCTTATCCTGGAAGAAATGAACTAACGATTTAGAGACTGACTTAGTTCAAGAATGCATATATTTTCAATTCCACCTTTCTTCTAAAAGAATTTTGGTAAAACCAGATTCTGGATTATTGAAAAGTCTATCTTCGTTCCCGCGAAAACATAATTTGCAAAACGTTTATTCCAAACTTGGATATAGCAGTTCACATGGCTCTATGTACACCAGCGACTTCAGATTCAGGTGAGAGAAGCTTTTCTTGCTCAAAACGGGTGAACAATTATCTAAGATCTACTTTAAGCCAGGAGAAAAGCTAAACGGCTTAGCTATATTGTGCATAGAGTCAGAACTAATGCACAAAGAGGCAGCTTGTGTTATCAATTGCGCGTGAATGTAAACAAACATTATTCTGGCCACCAATTACCGAATGTTGGCATCAAAGACTAACAAATACGTCCCAATTAGGACGTTTTCAAGTCTTCTCTATTGCGCGCTCACAACATATCATTAATATAATATTATTGGGTGCAATTAAAATAATCGATAGTGCACAAATCATCAAGTTACAATTTCTATGACCATTTTTTTTAAATTTGTTATTGTGAATTAGGTAGGGTATCAAATTGTAGAGGTCGGTAGGGGCAGCAAATTTTGAATAGCCTACTGGCGGAAAATGTCTAAATCCGCCACTGAAGAAACCTTTAATATTTAATTGTGGTAAATAATAAACTTCTATATATTATAATCAAAGCAAAAATAATAGGTATAAATTTGTCAAAATTTCTGTTAAACGTACGGTTACACAAGACCTCGACCATTCTGTGGACCTAAAATACAACATTTTAATTTTATACTGGCAACACTCGACAATCTGTCAGTCACCATTGCGAAATGACGAAACGTGCGCACGTGTTAGTAAAATCAACAATTTCCTCTGCTTTTTAAGTGTTTTGTCAGAGATCAGTGCTACTTTTCTGTTCCTCGTATATTTTACTAATTACACATATAATTTACTCATAAATCCGTGGCCGCAATGCTTTTTGAGGAGTATATTTTGTATCTTCTTGTCTACCTTTCTAACCTCAAAAATGAAATGATTGATGTTCATTTTATTCTAGAAAGACCATTCTGTGGACACCTTTTCTGTGGATTCGAATGGCTTAACTTCGAGGATATCTACTGAGATGACTCTGTTTCATTGACACCACCCAAAAAAATCAAAAGACTACCAAAGCTCTTTGATAGCAGTGAGGAAAGTGATGAGAACATTTTTTAAAGCATATTTTATTTCCTGTGGAACATCTTCTGGGGGAAAAAATAATTTGAATAATATTGCACTGATCAATGAATTTCTAGAATTTTATGTTACCTAACACTTTATTTTCCTTTGTGCTGTGTTTATCTCATTTACGAGTATTGTGTGTATTTTTAGTTTTAAGCGTGATTATGTTCTTTTCTGTCGAACATCTGTCATTTCTGTGTTCATGCAAAATAAGTTAAGTGCCATAACTTTAACATTTCTGAAAAACTATCTAGTTTGTAATGATAATTTTCATATTGTGATTTATAATTAATAATAAAGACTGATTTTGAAACAAACCGACAACTTTTTTATTTCCGAAAAATTTCAACTTGATTTTGTTTGACCCAATTATGTTTTGAGATCCATCATAGTATGCACAAAAGACTTGAAAATATCATACTGTTTTTGTTTTGGCAAAAATTATTAACGGTTTACGAGATACACTGATTTAAAAAAACACATTTTTGACCATTTTCAGAAATGTCTGCCTTAAGAATAAGCTTTTAATAGGCTTCAGAAACTTTGGAGCTGTTTCAAAAAGTACAGAAAATGCAATACGTTTAAGTTGTAGGTATTAGTAGTAGGTTTGTTACGGAATCCTTCAAAAATAAATGACTGCATAATTATGGATTCATAATTTAATGTGACCATGAATTGTCGTTGATATGACATTCTTTTGATAAGAGCCCATCAAGTGGAAAATGACATGGTTTGTTGGGTATATAAATACGAATGACGAGTTCTGTAGACATTCTTGTTATTCTTAGTGAAGAAAAGAAATAATCAGGACTTGTATTAAGATTGTCCATCATGAAATTATTATCTGACGGCAGTGACTTAGAGTAAGTTAAATACCACTTTTCACATTTATCTCTATTTCTTTTTAAATCTTCAAAGGTAGGCAGATTTTGCATACAGAATTGTCTGCCAACGTATTGAGAAAATGTAATAAATTATGAGCTGTTACAGAGGGGTTGAGAAAACAGAAGATATTCCCTATATGAACATTTTTCGCAAGAGTACGTGGATCCTAGATGCCTGGCCCAGGGCTCCAAATGAGTCTAGAATCTATAGATTTTATATGATCTATCTCAAGGCATTTTTACTCGTAGTAGGTGTCCTATACCTAAGGGACAACACTGGAAAACTGTCGTCTTTCGAGATTGGCCATACTTACATTACTGTTTTTATGAATGCCATTGCTTTTGTAAGTACCTATTTAAAAACACCTTTAACAGTATTGAGAAGTTTTAGATTCGACCTATTTGGACCTTCCGTTCTGCGAGCGATGTGCTACGTGTCCACCCATCGGTCTACGTCGACAGACGTAAAATTCGTAATTCACAGCAGAATGAGGATAGGTTAAGAGGCGAGGATAGGTTAGGACTACCGGACTACCTATCCTCGATTAGCTTCGAATTCCGAATTACGAGTATATCAAAAGATCGACAAAGCATTTTAGAAAATCCCTTTTAATTGTTTTCATTTACAATTATATTTTACTTGTACTTGCGTCCTAGCAAAGTTAAAGTAATTCTTAATATCTTTCAGTCGAGAGCAGTGATGGTTATCAGTGCAAAATACAACAAAACTCTTTTCTATTTCTTGAATGAAATGCATCTTTTTAATTACAGAAACAAGTCTGATTACTCATATAAGGTACGTTTCAATTTGTTACATTGTAGCCAGTAGGGTTATAATTATGGACTCCTTTTTAGGGTTCCGTACCAAAATGGTAAAAAGGAACCCTTATGGTGAGACTAAGTCTGTCTGTCTGTCACACCTGGATATCTCAAGAACTACTAACGCTATCAACTTGAAATTTAGAATAGTTTTAGATGACGTTTGCCTATTTTTTTTTTAAACAAGAAAGAAATAAAAAAACATAGCGAACTCAACTGGCAATCAGTAATCACGTTCACTCACTCGAAGTAAGCCGAATGATGCGCGACAATTCACGAACACCTAGATTCGGCGGGGCCGAAGGTTCGGCCAATTATTGGCCGAAACCGAAACTGAGGCCGAAACTAGATTTTTTGGCCGAAACTAGCCGAAACCGAAACCGAACCTTCGGTCGGTCCTTATCGGAAACATAATATACCGGCTGATTTAAAAAATAGAAACTTTTCGATTGTGTTGTTTTCATTAAAATAAAAGTTGATTAATGTGTTTTCGTTGCTACACTTTTATCATGTTGAGATATACAGTTTCACAAAAAATGTGGTGAATCATTTTTATATCATGGAGCGACGCCTTTGGACTGCTGATGAAATGCAGAGAGCTGCAGGAATGCTACAAGTGGGAAGAAATCAATCCGAGGTATCTCAGCATTTTGGTGTCAATAGGAGCGTGATTTCTCGTCTTTGGCAGCGTTTCGTTAACACAGGGGATCCTGCTGAGCAGTACCCAGGACGTGGAAGGAGTACAACTGCTCGACAGGACCGATACATACAACTGACTGCAAGACGTCAGCCGATGTTAACCGCCCGGGAGATAGGTATAAAGCTACAATTCTCAAGCGGTGTTGTTGTCTTTGGTCCCTGGCCCCTGACATCAACAGACTAATCGCAACCAATGGACAAGATTGTCAAAATGTTTAGTGTATTGGATACGAAGTTTTTGGTTACTTTTTATGTGTGTATTTTAATTATGTTAATTTGTTGAAATGTGCGTTTTGTTTGTGCAGAATAAACCATTTTTCTTTCTTTTTCTTTTTGTTAGCCACCAAACCGTGAGAAATAGGCTGCATGAATACGGCCTACGTGCACGACGCCCAATTAGGTGCCCACCTATTTGCCATGGGAATCGCGCTCCTCGTAACGAATGGTGTGACCCAGGAGCAATGGGATAAAATTTTATTTTGCGATGAGTCCCGGTTTGGATTTAGGCCTGATACGAGAAGGTTAAGAGTGTATCGTCGTTCCGGAAATGCTGGACGGCTGAGATGCGTCCAGGAAGTGCACTCTTACAGTGGCTCCACAGTGATGGTATCGGCGAACGATTATCGAAAACGCGAAACGATTATGAAGAACAGACGAACTGAGCTCGTTTTTGTAGATGGCAATATTAACGCAGAAAATTACGTTGAAGATGTCCTCGGGCCTTATGTTCACTCATTTGCACAAAGTCTTGGCTCAGATTTCACGTTGATGCATGACTATGCGCGTTCGCACTCAGCTCAGAGGAACAGAGAAGACTTGGCAATGGAAAACCTCCGGGTATTGCCGTGGCCTGCGCATTCGTCAGGCCTCCATCCCATCGAATATGCATGGGACATGCTTCAGAGACGTGTTCTAGAGAACCTGGACAGAGTGTCGACAATCCAACAACTGAAAGACTTGTTAAAATTCCATTGAGAGCGATTGCCGCAGGATGACATTAAGGCTTCTACATACCAGCGCGACTTGTCGCGCGACGCGACACGGCACAAAGGCCCCGCGTGTCGCGGGACGAGCGGTGCCTTTGTGACGCGTCGCGTCGCGCGACAAGTCGCCCCGGTATGTAGAAGCCTTTAACAATCATATAAATTCAATGAAAAATCGTTGCTGACAAGTTATAAACAAGAGAGGCAGTCTCACTTTGTATTGAATTACTAAATAGTTAAAAAAATATCGTTATTTCATTTTTTTAAACATGTTTAATTTCGTTTGATCTTTATTTAAACTACGTATGTTACAGTACACTATTGTTAATTATTGTGATTAAATGAACAATAATTGAATGAAAGATTTGGTTTCATCGCATCCAAATGTTATTATTTATAAAAGAAATATAAATATAGATAGTAAAAATTGTTCAAAAGTTCAAAACCGTACATGTTGCTTAGAATTTTTTGATGTGTGTATATTAATCACGTCGACAAAGTGTCAAAATTTTATTTGGCGGCCAAAAAAAAAATCATCCCCTCTTTAAGTGCAAGGGAGCCACCCTTGCACTTAAAGAGGGGATGATTTTTTTTTCTCGTCTATCCCATGGTGTGGCATATCGTTAGATAGGCCGTTCAAAAATATTTCTAGTCTGTGAAAACCATTTTTCGATTCTGAGATCCGTTTGCATTTTTGTGCATTTTTTTTTAGTCAAGCGCCTCTATGCCAGCTAAATGATTGTTTTTGGGTATGTGAAAAAAATCATGGTACGAGTAGTAGTTTAACGTTATTAAAAGGAAAACGATCACAGCTAAGTAGGCTTTACAAATTAACCAGTAATAGTCGACCAACTTACATTTGCAGTTAGAGAATCCGCCGTGACGTGTATACAACTACAATGTTAAGTTTGTTTTTGGGAAAAGTTCATCCTAACTACGGAACCCTTTATTGTGCGTGGTCCGACACGCACTTGGCCGGTTTTACTATGTGTTTCCGTGTTCGGTTGATAAATAATTCTCTTATTTTCTGTTCCAGACACACATACTGATACACAAGATATCTCATTTTTTTACGATCTACATTATCGTTTTGATGTGTTTTGGTATAATTTTATTCAACATAACTCCAATGTACATTTGTTACTCTGATGGGATGTATAGAAAGGATAGACCTCAAAATGTTACATTCGATCATTCTGTTTATTATTCTTTTCCTTTCGATTATACAACCAATGTGAATGGATACATTGCTGTATTCTTTTTTAACTGGTACATGTCGTGTACTGCCTCATCCTACTTCTGCATTGTAGACTTAACTATATCGCTAATGGTATTTCATCTTTGGGGTCACATGCGTATTTTGCAATACAATCTTGAGAATTTTCCGAAGCCTGCGTCACTGCTGCTTGAATCACAGGATGATAAAAATAATCAAAAGGAACACAAGTATACCGAGCAAGAGTCGAAAGAAGTCTATAGTAGATTACGGGAGAACATTCACTACCACAGTGTCATTATTGAGTGAGTATGTGCTTATGCACTTTGTAACTTAGACTGTAATTTTTAGAAATAAGAAAATCTAGCTAACACTGTCTGCTTATTTCTAGTTTTCCTGACCTGACTTTGTGACCCTCTATTGCTTTATTTAGGTGAATAACACAAGGAGCGGACTATCGTCCGAGAGGGTCATAATTTTGTACCCTTCTAATTAATCCGTATAATATGCTTCCTTGGTCTTGAGTTGCGGTACTCTGTGTGTTTATTCAACCATATACAATATTAGTTTTAATATATGCGAAACCCGAAACACGTGTCTAGTATATTTATGTAATGGATCTATGTACAAAATTTCAAACCTACTGGTTTGAAATTTTGAAAAATCACAAAGTTATAAGGTTGTTATGGTACCGGGTTTTCCGTACAAAAACATGCTAACGGGGCGCCTCCGCCCCTCCAGGGTCGTCTTGCGCTCCTTGATAATAATTTGGAAATAGGTATCTAACCGTACTGCGATTGTATTTTAAGTAATTAAATGGTGATAAAATTTTCCATCACACTTAAATATTTTTGAGACAAAATATAACATGGTGTAAAAATGATTGAAATCGATTCAGTTCCTTATTCTGAACAAACTATATTTTTTATTATTCAGTTGGGTGAAAAAATAGCATTTCGTGATTTTTATTGATTATTAATTAATGTTCAATTATCTACAAGTTTATAATTATAGTAAATGACTTTTTATGATGTTGCTTAGTACCAGAAATTTTATTTGAAAAGTTTGGTAAAAAGGTGTCAGGTAGGTTGTGGTGGTTTCAAATTTGAAAATGATTTTTCTCAAATCAAGCTTTGCAGAGTTTCAAAATAAAATGTCTGATATAAAAAAATAAGCCACCTTTTGAGTATTTTTTTAATCCTATAGATACCGAATCTAGTCCTAACACAACACCCCACTACTGAACCCTTTTTGCTTGGACGCCCACATATTGTTATGTCACCCTATAGATGACAGGTGGAACTAGGACGGCATGTTGTAATTATCGGAAGCGAAAAAAAAGACAAGCATAATATTGTTGCTTCCGTTGACACCGGGGCGGCGTCGGCGGCGGCGGCGGCGGCGACACAGAGTTCGGGTGTGCTTCGTGCCACTTGCATAGTGTTGCAGAGCGCGTATGATCTATCTACAGGCCTTATCATACTAGCGCATTGCGAGCGTCCTCAAAGCGGAGCGGGCGCGCAACGAATAGGTTACGGGAGCGCAACGAACACGTCGCGCATGCACAGCGAATTCGTTGCGGACGCGCAACAAGATCGCCGTGAATACTGTCTCGTACAAACGCCAGCCCGGCCGCCGCGCCTCACTTTCTTCATCCTCATATCCGCGACGTCCTCGCTGTGCAGCCGCGGCGTGTTCGTTGCACGCCCGTAACCTATTCGTTGCGCGCCCGCTCTTTTTAGGCGACTTCCAAAAATGAGGAGATTATATGTTTGTCTGCATGTATTGTGTTTTTACCGATTTACTTTTATTATCAATATTATAATCCCTTCTCTTACTTTCTTACTACCGACAATTCAACAGTTTCCAGGCAATGATGTCTGACACTTTTGGTGAAGTGCTTCTGCTGTACTTCCTCTTCCACCAAGTGAGCGAATGTCTTCTGATGTTGGAGTGCTCGCAAATGGTACGTATCGTTAAAATTACACATGCATTCAGCCATTTTACTTGGAAATAATTTGCATTTTTTTATCTTGTTTTTTATCTTACATCTATTCGTGTTAAAAATCGTCGTGTCTCATTTATATATAATAAATAAAATAAATTCTAATTGGGATAGCATAAGCATAGCATAATCAGCCTATAATGTTCCCACTGCTGGGACACAGGCCTCCTCTCTTCGAGAGGGAGTGGGCTGTAATCTACCACGCGGGCCCAGTGCGGGTTGGTAGATGTCGCATGTCTTCGAATGTTTGGTTCTAGGACATGCCGGTTTCCTCACGATGTTTTCCTTCACCGTTATGAGAGCAGTGGTGATTAAATAATTTACACAAAGTAAAGCGCCTGTCTGGGTTCGAACCCACGAGCTACAACTCGCAAGTCGGGGCCGTTACCACTAGGCCACCACTGCTCCTCCTAATTGAGATGTCTGAGGTCAATATTGGTAAATATTAAAAAAAGCTCACTTTAGTTAATGTTTTATTTTCTAGAACCAGAAATCGTTGTTGCGTTACGGACCTCTAACTGTAGTGATCTTCCAACAGCTGATTCAGTTGAGCATTATATTCGAGTTGTTGGGATCGTCGGTTAGTATTTATGCCTTTTTTTACCTGACCAAATGATTTCGTTTTATATTTTTCACCTTTGGAGACTTTAGCAGTAGACTGAAGGCCAAATACAATGTCTTCATTTCTTACTTTGTTTACTTATAGAAATCACAGTTCAAGAGAGCATTTTTTTTTTTTCAGAATGACAAGTTAATAGACGCAGTATATTGTGTACCGTGGGAATACATGGAAACGAAGAACAGGAAGCTCGTGCTTACCATGCTGAGACAATCGCAACGGTCCATGAACCTGAAGGCTATGGGCATCCTCACTATTGGCGTCCAGACTATGATCACGGTACTCCGTCTTTATTGTTACCTTATTCAAGATGTACTCGTAACATAAATAATGCAAAACCTCTTAAGGGCTCATTGACTCATCATTATGAACAACTTTTACTATGGGATCAAATCTGAAATTGCGAAAACTAAATCTGGCCGACAGGGCTGTTTCATACATTTATGTTCTGTTATCTCGACAAATTGTAGGGAACAGCTGGTTTTTTTTGCAGAAATGTTGATTGTTTCCTTTTTCGGCACATTGCTTTTTGGACATATTCCGTTTTGGAATACAATGGTTCTAAGCAAAAAATATGTACTTAGTGATCGGTTTTGTAGTGATTAATGATTGTATGATGATTGAGTGTAGTAATGTTTACTACGTAGTTGAAAAAAAATAAAAATAAAAATCTTTACCTTATTTACAGATTTTAAAAACGTCTTTCTCATATTTCGTGATGCTAAGGACAGTTGCCGATGAGGAAGAACAATAAATTAAGTGATTTTATTAATATTTGCTTTGTTTTTAATGTCCTGAATAATAATACTCTTATTTGTAATACGATGTTTGCTTAAAAAGTGTACTTTCAATATAAATAACTATTCATTAAAATTTGATTGTTCTAATTTATTTTCTTTTTTTTTCATTGAATAGTATATAATGTCTGTTTTCTGTAAGCGGTAATTATTATTATTATTCGTTTTTTAATTCAAGTTACAATGACTCATAAACAATATTCAATACATTACACATACAAGAAACAATACCTACATTAATATTACAATAATACAATACGAAACAAAAACCCGTGCGCGCACTTAAACTTACATTAATGGCCGACGACTGTGGTATCATGCAAGTCACTGCAGCGTCGTATGTATGGACGGACACTGGAGCCTGTCAGCATTCTTCATCAGCACGCTGTTGGAGCTGCCGCGCACCTGCGCCCCAGAGACGCACTCCGCTTACGCATCGTTGCATAGAAGCAGTAGACTCCAGCTTCGGCAAACATGCCCGTGGTGTGATTCACCCACAGCCTGCACGTGTACAATGAGGTACCTACAATAAGCTCTTTAAAAAAAGTGATTGCTTGGCCGACTTGGAACAACGTGCAAACCTGCGGGCTATCATATTAGCTCTCCGCTCCCTCTCGATATCAGTATCGTCAGTAACTAAATGCCCTAGGTATTTAAAGTGGTCCTCTTTTACCAAGGCAATCCCGTACAGTTTGATGGATGAATGATCAAGAGGACTGATCAAGAAACGATTCATGATATTATCGGCAGCAAGTTTAATTAAATTCAGGTATTGTAAACGGTATGCAGGTAGTCAACTGCATGCTGTGTGGTTGGCCCATGGTGTTGTTAGGTTTCATGAGGCAGGTTGCCATGCATTCTGTTTTAGTTTCGAAGTTGTTCTGGTTGCCTCCACACCCGGAATATAATCGTTGTTTGCAAGCTCTAAATATGATAAAGTTCAAATTAATCAATATTACTCGTATAACAGATAGCACATATAAAGAGTGATTTTTTTCAGACCGTTGCCGTTGTGGGTAAATTCTGAACTAAGGGTCATAGAGAAAAACACTGAAAGAAACCATTGGAATTTAAAAATAAATTAAAATGACCACAACACAAAAAAAAAATGTTCGCGGCATCTTTATAAATAGTTAAGCTGTGCTCAGAATATGAAATGGTGATGGCCACTTCGAACATTATATTATAATGATTAACCACAGGTAAACCTAGGTTTTCCCATTTCTTCCGATGGGTGTCGTAAAAGGCGACTAAGGGACTTACTTGAGAATGGGCAGCAGCGTTCTCTATGCATTTTTAAAACTATACTATAGTGGCGATTATGGCAAATCCCTCTCTTTTTGGGGGAGGCCTATGTCCAGCAGTGGACGTCTTTCGGATGAAATGATGATGATGATGATGATGAAACCTAGGTTTTCTCTTGCATCTGGCATTACCAGTAAAATAATAAATATTTTGGGATTATGACATCTAAGAAAGCGCTACGTACTTAACTATCGGATCCCATGCCCACCGGTTATATTGCCCAAAGCAATTTCCGTAGTCAAACGCAAGAGAGCAGAAATACGGTAAATGGTCTGTAAACACAAACAATTTATTATTTTTCATATTATAGAATTACTCATATTACTGTGTACAAAAAAAATAATTGTAAAATTGGTGCATGGCTTGCCAGTTTAGATTAAAACACTGCTTCTTGTGAAAAAAAAGCTGTTGGAATGTATGTTTTTCAACTACAATGTTAATTTTGTTCTTGGGATTAAGTCCCGACTACGGAACCCTTCATTGCGCATGGTCAGACACGAACTTGGCCGGTTTTTTCTTGTCCTAATTGACCCTCAATGTTGGGAGAATGTAGAGTCTGAATATTGGACTTCTACCGGCTGAAACCCCACGGGATTCTCCTGGTATCATGAATCGGGAGCACGGAAAATATTCTCTCATGCACCCCACCCCAAATGGCGTATAGGAGACCGGGGCTGATTGGCTATAGGGGTAGGTAGACAAAAACTCGTCAGCAGTACGAGTTTTGGGTCATCTAATCTGCATACTCGAGGTACGTAACAACTTAATATCTACCTAAAAAATCCCTTTACGGTGCCGTGCCGCCAGTAGGCGAACGCCTTTACCTATGAAAACGGTCCTTGAACATTTACCTGTTTGAAAACCCGCAGTAACGTAACACTCCTGTAAACACTCCTTCTGAGTGTTAAAGTTATTTCCATTTCCCTGGCAGCCGCCATAGAAGAAACGATAACACCTCTGTTGTTTTGCATCAAAGTAGAATGCCAATATGTCTGCTCTGCAGGGGCCGGTATCTGGTCGCAGTAAGCATTTCTTACGTTTTGCTGAAACGAATGTACTTACACACTGTTACATTGGTTTTTCGATAAATAAAGCGTTTGTGTGTGAATAATCAGAGTCGTAACGTAGTTTAAAAGGAGTAATAGTTCTTCAGATTGAGTATGTCGGGGAGACCTTTGGATTAGGCCTAGGAAATCTTGTAAAGAAAAGTTTTGCAATAAACTTTTGAGATAAACTCTCTCTCTCTTTTGTGTTTTTTTTTTGGGATTGCTTTTGCGCTTAACTTTTCGCAGCCATAATATATCTCGGGAACTACGTATTCTACATTTTTGTGTACAATTAGATAAGGAAAGAACTTGAAATCATTATCATCATCATCAGTTCAGCCGAATAACGTCCACTGCTGGACATAGGCGTCGCCCAAGCACCGCCACTTCGACCGGTTCTGTGCTTCCCGCATCCAGCGGATACCTGCGGCCTTTACAAGGTCATCGGTCCACCTTGTAGGAGGCCTTCCAACGCTACGTGTGGCTACGTCTTCCGGTACCTGGTCGCCACTCCAGAACCTTAACTTGAAATACTTAAACAAAATTGACGTGTAACGAACGCAAACCCCAATGAAATCATCGAATTACTCAACACAGATTTTGTCATAATTTGTCTTACTATGTACCGTAAGATGGGTAAACAGGACTATCAAGATAAGATAAGATACATCAGATAAGATATTTATTTTTTGTAATAACTTGAGTTGTACAATAGAATTGCATGGTGGTAAAATAATATTTGGGAACAGGATCTACATGTTTTGCCATAGGGCGTACAACATTTTATTTTTGTTGAATTTATACACAACAAAATAAACAACATAATTGAACCTACTGTCGCGCAGTACGGTTAAAAACATAATCTATAAAAAAAAATTAAAACTAAAAAGTGTTTTGAGATCGAAGAAATATCATAATGGTAGGAACTAAGTCTTGTACAATCATTAAAAAATTCTGAAGCTATACTAACATTTGGATATCAGGTTTTTTTTATAGGTATGTAGTTTAAATAGCGTTGTGGGCATTTGTCCAATAAAATCCCTAAACCCATTGAATTAGGGATTTTATTGGAAATAACTGGTGCTAATGAGAATAGTACATTTTGATACAAGTGGAGAATGTTGCCCGAACACCCGAGCCGTAGGCGAGGTTGTTTTTGAGCCGAGAACTGCTATAACAAATGTCCACGTGTACGAGTATCAAACGACGTTTTTCAATACACTTTTGAAGAAATAAAATAAAATAACGAAAAATATTTTTGTCATGAATTAGTATGAAACTATGATTCAATTTTCTTTTTTTTCCACGCTTGCTATCGCCAGGTTGAAGGAGAAGCAAAGGTATAAAGCCGATAAAAAGCCTAATATGAAAAATATAAAATTCGAATATTTTTGAGTTAAGAACACAAATAAATGTTAATTTGTTCATAAACGTTTTTTTTATTGTAATAATCATGGTATTCTATTTATAAAGATTATTTAAATATTCCAAAAATATTAACGCCGTTAAGACGCATCTTAGCCGAGATTTAAAAAAAAAAATCACCTCCGAATAGAGAGGACAGTCTCTGGTGCGAGACGGTGTGAAGTGAATAGAGGCATTGAACCAATTTGGACTAAATATAGGTGTAAGTTATCTGTGGCAATTTTTATTCCCGCACACGTGTTGGAAAATAAAAAATCGCACGCGTGTGAAATTCATTGCATTGTGAACCTAATCGTAGTACGATATGAACCAGTTTTCAAAGAAGTGTATTGAAATAGTACATTTTGATACAAGTGGAGAATGTTTGTTATTGCATTCGAGGCGGAATTAACACCCGAGCCGTAGGCGAGGTTGTTTTTGAGCCGAAAACTGCAATAACAAATGTCCACGTGTATCAAACGACGTTTTTCAATACACTTTTGAAGAAATAAAATAAAATATCGAAAAAATATTTTTGTCAATAATTATTAGGAAACTATGATTTAATTTTCTTTTTTTTCCGCGCTTTGCTTTCGCCAGGTTGAAGGAGAAGCAAAGGTATAAAGACGATAAACAGCCTAATATGAAAAATTGAAAATTCAAATATTTTTGAGTTTAGAACCCAAATAAATGTTAATTTGTTCATAAACGTTTGCTTATTGTAATAATCATGGTATTCTATTTATAAACATTATTTAAATATTCAAAAAATATTAACGCCCTAAAGACGCATCTTTGCCGAGATTTAAAAAAAATCACCTCCGAATAGACAGAACGTCTCTGGTGCGTTTTGCTGGCGCGAGACGGTGTGAATTGCATTGAACCCATTTGGACTAACTATAGGTGTAAGTTATCTGTGGCAGTTTTTATTACCGCACACGTGTTGGAAAATAAAAAATCGCACGCGTGTGAAATACTTTGCATTGTGAACCCAATCGTAGTGCGATATGAACCAGCTTTCGAGGAAGGGTATTGAAAAAACTTTTACGCATCAGTGCCGTGGTTGACCTTATTGCACATAATTTATTGTTATCCCGTCGATTGCGGATTGAAAGATCAAAAATTACTCTAAGTAATTAGTAAAATAATCTAGTGGCATAGCAATATTTTATTCATCTCAATAGTACATTATGATACAAATTTGTAATGATCAATGCACACGCGTTTCATACGACGATTTTCAACACACTTGCGAGGAAAAAAACTGACTGGTTCTGTTATTAACTTTTCCATTGTATGAAACTTTCGTAGGCGTTTAGGTATTGGATTATATTGTATTGTAGGTATTATTTAATTACTCTCTAGATTTTGGTGGCAACAGGCTATCACTCGCGTTTCATGTCTTGATTAGTATTTCCAGCGGGGTCAAATCTACGTATTGCTCTTCTTCCCTACGTGAAGTCAACATTTTTGATAATAATTAACCATCAACGATAACGGTAACAAAAATGTATGGAAAATGGAGCGCTGGTTTTGTTTTTCCGCGCGCCGCTCCAACGATGTGCGCGCATGTTTAAATGAAGGCACTGGCAAAACCGCTAAACAGCCTAATATAAAAAATATAATAAACACAAAATGATGTTTTAAAATATATATTAAATAATTTGATTAAATGATGATAATTTTGATGATTGATTTATATCATTATTTAACTTAAAATAGTTTATTTATTCACAAAAATATTTTTTAACACTCTTTGCAGAGAATGAAAAAAAAAATTAAAAGAAAGAAATACGAGAGTATAATAAGGTGAATTATGAACCTAAATGCGTTACCAATATCTTAAAAATATCTTTTCAACACATTTGCTCAAAAAATGCATATAACGAAACCTGTATAGGTACATAGTTGGAAAGTTAAAAATTACGCACCATACAATGGAATGTGCGGTAAAATAGGTACTCTCACCTAAGTGCATGTTTTACCGCATCCTTCGTTGTATAGCGCCGTGCGTATCCTTTACGGTTTTTTTAATTTCCATAAAAAAATAAGAATTCCACCAAGAAGTTTCGCATTACGAGAATAAATAAGCTGAATGATCGAATCTCCTTGGAAGCGCTTGTCCAATACGTTTACCTCACATTATTATTAAAGAGAAAATGAGACGAAAGATATAGTACTGATTTACACCACGCGCACGTGGCGCCGTTTGCAAATTCAAGAAATTCAAGAGATTCACAAAAACATTGTTGCGATTTTCCGACTGATATTTATAAATAAAATATTAATGAGTTCAAGCGAGGAATCCGATATTAATATGGAATCTACTCCACCTGATAACTTGAATGAGGCGCAAATTGCAGAAAATGGTCTCTTGCCGCCAAAATCGCGAGACCGCTATTTAAAGATTTCCAATAATTTTATATCATGGAAGACTCGAAGATTACTCATTCTCTGAAAATATTTTTATTTATTATTTCATTACCTATTATATATATTGAAAAGCGTTGTATGACACACGAGCGGAAACTGGTATTTACAAACTCGTGACTATGGTCAGCCCTCGACTTCATCTCGGACTTAGGGCGGTAAGTTGATCTTTACAAACGAGTAGACGAATGTAAGCCCGATACGAAGTCGAGGGCTTACCATAGTCATGAGTTTGTAAATACCAATTTCCGCGCGTGTGTCATACAACGTTTTTCAACACATTTGCGAGAAAACAATTCAATAGGTAATAAAATAAGCCATCAAAAGAATTAAAACCATTTTAAGAGAATGATTGAGTATTTCTTCGAGTCTTCCATGATATAAAATTATTGTAAATCATTAAATAGCACTTACGATTTTGGCGGCTCATTCAAGATATCAGGTGCAGTAGATTCCATATTAATATCGGATTCCTCGCTTGGACAAATAATTATTTTGTAAATATCAGTCGGAAAGTCGCAACAATCTTTGACATTTCCAATAAGAAAATGGCGCGAATTTGTAAATGGCGCCACGTATACACATGATGAAAATTAGTACTACATCTTTCGTCTCATTTTCTCTTTAATTATAAAGTGAGATAAACGTATTGAGCAAAAGCGCTTCCAAGGAGGTTCGATCATTCAGCTTATTTATTCTCGTAATTAGAAACTCCTTGGTGGAATTCTTATACAATTTTTATGGTAATTAAAAAAAAACCGTAAAGGATACGCACGGCGCTATACAACGAGGAGGGCGGTAAAATATGTACTTAGGTGAGAGTACCTATTTTACCGCCCGTTCCGTTGTATGGTGCGTAATTTTTAACTTTCGAACAATGTATACAGGCTTCGTAAATGCATTTTTTGAGCAAATGTGTTGAAAATAAATTTACAGTTTTGTTTCTATTGCACCTGCACTTTTCACCATGGATTTAACTTTACGTACCTACCTAGCTATTCTAATTAGATTTCATGAATACCTCTTATAGTTTCATCCGTTGCAACGCAAACTGATCTTGTGTTCTGTGCTGATACTACGGCAACATTATAATTATTCATAAAACTAACACATACTATTAAAACCGAAAGTAGTAACATAGGTAATGCTAATGATCTATTGTGTTGTAAATTCATTTTATTATATACGACCAATCCGTTTTGCTATAAAAACATCGACTACTGTGCAACAAGAATCATTTTATCACCTATCGTAGTCAAAGCCATAAAATATAAGAAATCAAAATAAATAAATTTTCCTATACATTACAATAATTTTATTTAGTTCATTGCGAATTCAACATTATTTGCGCAATCAAACACTTTTTTTATTTTAATTTATTTATGTTATTTATTGATATCTTAAATGCTAATTTGCAATCACCATTTAGGCTTCTATAGACCGGTGCGACTCGCGACGCGACACAAAGGCACCGCTCGTCGCGCGACACGTGGGGCAATTATGTCGCGTCACGTGTCGCGCCAGTAAGTAGAAGCCATTTGGCAAATGGTTTGCCGCAGAGGCCCGCAGCCCATTACACAATTTTTTTTTTTATATTTTTTATTATTTAGTTAATTGGTTTGCGCAATCGATTTAACTTACCAATCTATTATTGTCTCACAGCACGGTCCTCTTCTAATACAAAGAAGGCACGGGCATTGGCGCACCGGTCACCAGCTTCAGCTCGCGACTTCGCGCTATTACTTCATTTTCAGGCTTGTGAGGGTCGTAGCGTGATGTTATATTTATGTTATTTAGCTTATAACCTTCTAGGAATTGGGCTATCAAATGCAATACCTACCTACCATTTTTTCGAATCCGACTGGCCCTTCCAGAGATTTCAAACAAAAAAAAACTCTTCAGATTTATAGTTATATAAGTCCAGTTTCCTCACGATGTTTTATTATATCAGTATGGATAGATAAGTCCTGTTTTCTCACGATGTTTTCCTTCACCGATGTCAGTAATATCCAGCTGCTGTCCGAATGGCGGCGGGGCTCGCGCGCAAGTCCCCCCCGCGCAGCTAGTGTGTCCCCGCGTCTCTCCGCCGCCATTGGTTTGGAATGCGCATGTGCAAGATGCGGACGCATGTACAGACAGCAAGAATAGAAAGTAAAAGAGGAATATAAAAGGGAAGTAAAAGTGAAGACGGATAAAATATTAGATGATAAGTACGATTACACTCTAGCTAGAAGAAGTATGGAACATAGCGAAAAATAGTATGGTGCAAGTAGCCACAAAAGTATGTGGTCTGGTGCAGAGAAAATGTGTTAGTAGAACAAATGATTCTTGGGTAGGTGAAGTTGAAGTGGTTGTGGGGAAGAAGAAAGAGGCATGGCTTAATATGTTAGCCTGTAAGGCAAAATAAGATGAATCAGGCAACGAATGTGGCGGATGATTTGGAACAAGTGAAGAAGAAATACACCGAAATGAAAACGAAAGCGAAAGAGATTGTAAAAAGAAGAAGTAAGAAAAGGAAGAAAAGTATAACAGTCTAACAGGAAGTTCTCTGATAACTTCAGGACCAATGTTAAACTGTTCTGGAAACAAGTAAGATTGGGTCGCGGAGTGACAGGAACATCGAGTATGAATGTTATAAGAGCAGAAGCTGGATGTTTACTAAGCGAATAATGTAAGGACTTGGAACGCTGGAAGGAATACTTTGAAAGTTTATTTAGTTGTCAGGATAGTGTGCAAGGAATGGGTAACTGAGCAGAAGCCAGTTTTGAAGTCCCAAGCTCAGATGCACATGGGGGAATGAAATAGAAATAGATGAGATTGTAAGAGCGTTGAAAGGGATGAAAATGGGGAAAGCTGCAGGGTATGACAGAGTGTCTGCTGAAATGCTGAAGGGCGGTGACGGGGTGGTAGCAAGCCTGTTGTGCCGGATATTTAATATGTGTTGGAGATATGGTCGTGTGCCAGATGACTGGTGCAAGGCTGTAATCGTACCACTATATAAGGGAAATGGCTCTCAGCAGGATGGTAAAAACTACCGCGGCATTAGTCTTTTGGATGTTGTCAGTAATCTGTATGCGAAGGTTTTAATAAATAGAGTGATAAGAGTAACAGATGAAGACATATGGGATGAGCAGGCCGGATTTTGAGAAGGAATGGGCTGTATGGATCAGATCTTCTCCTTGAGGTGCATAGCCGTAAAACATCTGGCAAAGCACAAGAAAGTCGGCTGTGCTTTCGTTGACTTGGAGAAGGCCTATGACAATGTGTCGAGGGAAGAACTGTGGTCGACGCTATCAGTGTACGGGGTGGACTGGCGCTGGGTACGGGCACTGAAATCTTTATAAAATAATTCTAGTGCTTGTTAGGTTAAATGGGGTCACCGTGGCTGTTCAACTTGTACATGGATAGTTGTCTGATAGATTGGTGACTGGTGAGTGCGGATTGAAAATGAATGAGTTGCCTGTCAAATACCTCCTCTATACAGATGATCAAGTTCTACTTGCTTCTTCTGCAGAACAGTTGCAAGACCATGTCTTGCAACTGTTCTGACTGTGATGGATGAAGCATATTCTTATAGGCGAAGCAAAAAGAGTAGGTATGTAAGGAGCGTAGTAGGTGGCGTTCTATAGTTTCTGCCTACCCCCATGGGAAGAAGGCGTGAGTTTGTGTATGTACCTCTCATAGAGAGGAGGCAGCATTGGGAACATTATAGGCGGATTATGTATACGGTGAATGAGCCGACCACGATGGACATCTGCTACAACGGTGCATGAGGATTTGTACACGTTCCTTAGTACGTACCTACAGACGATCGCGTATCAGTGGTAACTCTTTGACCTTGAACTGGCCTAGCGTAGGAGTTTGTGTAGAATTTGAGGCCAGCTTATACTGGTTGTGTTGCACTGACGTGCGGCGTACGCTTACCGTACCTACCAGTTTTATAGTTATTTCCAGCGCAATCTATTTCTCAATTTTTTTTATGTCCATAAAATATTGGCCAGCTCCTTGTAAATTCATTACTTACGTATATTGAACCAAGCCGTGATACAAAATGGAAATGTTCAAGCAGCCATTGTATTTCTTCGTTTTCATTTTCTTATGTCTCTACTTTGCTCATGCTGTAAGTAAAAACTTTTGTACATTATTGTTTTACAATAGTACATTTTGATACAAGTTGAGAATACAGAAGAAAAAAAAAAAAAAAAAAAAGTTGAGAATGTTTGATTTTGCATTCGAGGCGGAATTAACATCCGAGCCGTAGGCGAGGTTGTTTTTGAGCCGAGAACTGCAATAACAAATGGCCACGTGTATCAAACGACGTTTTTCAATACGTCAAGTGAGTGTATCACGTACCGTGACAACCTGTCTCCAAGTCTGGTACTAGGGTATTAGAAGTATAACTAAACGTATTTGACTAAAAAGAATTTTAGTTTTGCCACTTGATAAATTATTATCATCGATAGTTGTATTTATCAGGGATTAACGCCGATCTTTAATTGCAACATAAATACCACCCAGTATTAATACAGCAGTAGTGTTGCATGTACGGAAACAATCAAGCAAAAAAACAGTATTCACAAAAAAATGTGTAAAATAAATCTATATCCCGTTGCTTTATGAATAAAGCAGTAGTATGATGTAAGAACAGAAAATCGGACTTTGTTAAGGCGAGCGGTTTTACTGCATTAGGTATTTTGATAAAATTTGTACCTACTTATACAAAGTGTTGAAGCATCATTACACAACAACGTTTGTTGAAAACCGTTTTGATTTCTGATGAAAATGGTGACAAAATTATAAGTAGCAGTGCGGATTACGAATTACGACTAGGTACTGCGTCCGTTTGCGCCGGTAAAGTATTATTTTACTAAGCAATTTATACTATTCCACTTTGAAACTAAAAACTTAGAAATTTCGCTTGATTTAACGTTTGGTAAGAAGCGTAGCTCGAACCTTGCAGAATGGCTTACTATAAACTAGGGGCAAGGCAGTGAGCGTAGCTCTAAGCACCAAGTGAAGCCCCTACCTGTGTGGCTTCGGCCTAAGAGTTTACAGTGTGCATGGGGCTTAAAAGTGGTCCAAGTAGATTTGAGAAAAGGGTGTACGTACCTACAGCACTACAGCTGTGCTCGACTGTGAGGCGGCACACCTTGTTCCTACAGATTACCTGTTACCCTGTTAATTATCATTATCAAGTTCCCACTGATAGATACAGCAAATAAATATTTCTTATCATTCAGGAACCTTGTCGGAAAGCAGTCTATCCTGTTCATCAAACACTAAAAACGGTAGTTTTGTATTAAATGGACCTGAAGAATTTAAACTGGAGACGGTGGTGAAGAATTTGTCTATTCAGGGGAACACAGACATTATATTAAAATTATATTTATGACATTATTGGGCTCATATTTAAATGTGCCTAAGTCGAAGTTCCTTTCACCATGACTTTTCCAGTTTACATACTCCAATACTCCAAGGATATTCATATTATTTAATTATATGTATATTTTTTATTACTTAGGCCACTAACCAGAGAATAGTCCAGCTTGTTTCAAATATCGGAGTAACAGGAACGGCCCTAAATGTTGTACAACATAATTATTAAAAACGCTTTGCAATGTGTCCGAAATTCTACAATATTCAAATACATTAAAGAAAAGGCTTTACTAATTAAACTCAAAGCTTGGGGTAACAAGTGGTTACTGCCATGGATGAATAAATATAAGCAATAGGTATTATAATAAATTCAAAAATGTACACCGACGGAGGTATTTTATTTAGATTGCAATCTGTTTCCGATTGGTTGCATGATGGACGTAGCTGGTGGATAAAGGCCATTTAATTTTGAGCTTTGGAGCACTTGCTTGCGGCACTCAATCCATAATGCATACAGAATGAACACTTTAAGTAACACTTGAAACGGTTTGAAATCCCAACAGAATATTTTTTCCAGTGTACCATATGCGCTGCGCATGGCTCAGACGCGGAGGACCGGAAAGCAAATATTGTGAAGCTCGTGTTGCCTAAAAGAAGATATTTATATCGAATGAAAAGTCCCAATTCACCGTATTAATGAAACATGCCAAGGAAAAGTAGTAGTGCACGAGAAATTCCACAATTTATTAGATAAAAAAGTCATGCAATCCTTAGTAATCAATATTTTACATCTGGCAGGCGCGCCGAATACCTTATCGCACAAAATATACACTGTCTGATCCCCGCCCTGTGAAGATGGCAGCCAAACAGAAAATCATGTTGGTCATGAATCAGTTTTAAGAACAGCTCCCTTCTGAAAAACAAAGAAGATTACGACCTTCTAATGCAGAAACTAAATGTAACCTTTCACGCAACCCCTGCCAGGAGAAGATCTTATTGCGCTAGATGTAGACATTCATAAAACTTTCTCGCGACTTTGAAGTTTTATTTTGATTCCGTTTCAGTAAATTATTTGAAACGGCAAGGATACCCATGTGACATGTCCCTCGCCATTGACTTTATGTTGCTATAGTTACACAAATCGGCTAAACTGCAACAAATATACCTACCTACCTTGGAAGTAGTATTGTGTACAATGTGTAGGTATGTTTGTGTGTATTATGTGTATTATATTATGTGTATGTGTGTATTTGTATTATCATTGTTTTTACTACTTCCATGGTCCACCTTAAAGTGTGATTAACAGACTGAGAATTACCTGTGCGGTGAATAGGTACAACTTCATTGAGTTTATTTCGGCCGTACCCAGTAGAACCAAGACAAACCTAGCTAAGACTTTTTAAATCACTTTGAAATTATTTTAGAATAGAATAGAATACTTCTATTTCAGACAAATGTCCATAGAGTTAGTAACAATTTTATTATTTATTTGTTTAACCTATACACTATAATTATACAGGGCGTTAAAGTAACTGCGTGCCATAGCTTACGGGTAGGTTCAGTATCAATAAAGGAACGCAGGAAAAAAAAAAAATAGACAAAAATTAAAACAAAAAAATATTGCAAGATCAACCTAATTTAGGACCTACTAACTTAATAGCAATCGTTTATAATTCAAATTATTTTATTTGACGGTCCTAAGCCCGTTATAGTACGAAGAGACTTATTTTTTCTTATGTATAGTTAAATTTTTTGTTAGTTATTTATTATTTTCTTTTTTCCTGGGTTCATTTATCGATACTGAACCTACCCCTAAGCTATGGCACCCTGTATATTTAGTTAATTTTTCGGTGAGGAATGAATATCATGGCGTAATTCGAACAGCGGAACAGCGAATTTTCTGTAAAAGTTTTAGTGTCTATAGAAATCTTGTTCGATCACGTAGTAATAAAATGTGTTAAATCTGCCAGGCGCCGCGCATGGCTCATCATAAAGAACTTGTGGAGTTCAAGCGGCCACCGCTGGTGGTGCTACCACCGTTACCAAGACTCACTACCACAACCACCACTACCACCAACGAGCCGTTAGCGAAGGAAATAGAAGAGATTTTAAACCAGTTAAAAGGCAGCGAGTTTTTAAAATACCGTGAAAATTATGACTTGTTACTGAGTCGTTTGAAAAGTGACTTCACAACTACCAAGCTTCCAGCAGAAAGACGTTCTTTTAATTCGCATTTATAAAAGTCAATCTTGACTTAACTATGTTGGAGTTTTATTTCGAGAATGTGTTACCATTCCTTTAGAGGAGCGGCTACTCTCAACATGGGACAGCTCACGAAAGTGTTCGAGACAGTCGCTTTCATTCTCAATGATTCAGATTCTGGCACCGAATCTACCTAGTTCAACTTCTGTACTTATACCTAATTTCTGAAATACTGCACTGAGGTTTCGTAAATTGTATTCATAGCCCTTATGTAACACTTAATATTCCTCATTGCAAAACCAAAATAGGGATCTTTTGCCCATTTCCCTATGTTTGGCTACAGACGCCAGAGGTACAAGGGCCAAACTACTCCGATACTGGTTCCATCAAGATGATAAAAATATATGAATTGAAAAAATATTGATTTTGAACTATATGTAACATAATATACAATACACATACACCAGGGATTATACCGATAACTACATACCATGTTTTATAAATGAAATACTAGCGACTACTTTGGTCGATCTCGATCTCGATATTTTGACATGTCAAAATATCGAGATTTCTGCTAAGTGAGATTTGTTTTTTTAGACAACAGAAGGTTAATGATTCTGGTAAAATAAATTCTCTAAATGATGATGCAAACCGCAACAAAATCTTTTTCGAAGTATAGAAGAACAACGCCGACACACATGCAGACACACAAAAAGCGACTTTAATTTGTAATAATTATAGATATAATAAAACTTAACATTACGCCTGTAATCTCCGAAAGGTCAGGCAAAAGTGTAAAAGTCCCTAGAGCCCATTGCCTTAGTCACAGATGATAAAAAGACATCAATCAATATAATGTATACCACAGAGCTCGGAATCGCTGCGCCCGTTCTTGTTGCATCGAGGGACGGCATCGGCAGTAGATACCTACTAATTGCCGCGCCCGTGCCAGCAGCATCTGGGGACGGTAGTAGATACCTACTAATAGCCGCACTCGCGCCGGCAGCGTCTAGGGACGGCAGTAGATAGGTACCTACTAATCACCGTGCCCGCACCGGCAGTGTCTAGGGACGGTTGTAGATACCTACTAATCGCCGCGTCCGCGCCGGCAGCGTCTAGTGACGGCAGTAGATACCTACTAATCGCCGCGCCCTCCCTCGATGGCAGCGGTTAGGGACGGCAGTAGGTACCTACTAATCGCTGACCCGCGCTGGCAGCATCTAGGGACGGCAGTAGGTACCTACTAATCAAATTCATGGCGTCGAAAGTGCGTTGACCCCACAACTCCTGTCACTGACCGTCTTCTTTGTTGGCTTCAGGTCATCGTATTGGCAGCAGAACTGAACTGGCTAAAATACTTTTACCAATTAAAAGGCATTTGAACTATGACATGAGCTAGGATGAAGGCGTGAGTGATATCTAAAGTCCATTTCACGAAAGAAGTCCCGCGGAATTAAGTGGAACTAATTATTATTATACAAGTTAGCAATGCCTGCAGCGCCACGTCGCGCCTCGTCTGCGGGACTTCTTTCGTGAAATGGACTTTACAATATCTCCTGCATCAGAGTAGGAGACGCATACCACGTGACTGCTTGCTTTGTACAGAACCACTAAATTGCAGAAGTTACAAGTATGGAAGAGTTTTTAACAAGTTGACCTTATTTCTTTTGGAAAGTATGCACTTTATTCTCTTTTGTAATTATTTGTCATCCTCCGTGTCTATGTTTAATACATAGGTAGTGTCGATACCTATGTAATTTTGACGGAGTAGTAATAATTAAACAACTTTTTTTATAAAATTATAAATTCATGAAATATAAAAATAGAAAAACTATTCTCTCCAAAAATGAGTTTGAATGAGACGCGTCCGTATTTTATCTTAATAAGAAAAGAGGAGGAGAAAGGAGAAAGGTTTGCGAGGATCAATATGGAAGTGAAACACCGTCCCATTACTGAACCCATGAATCCATTCACTAAGAAGACTGCGACCACTCAAACCTACCCGACCAAGTTGATCCCTGCTGCACCCAGGAAATCCTGCTGCTTCTACTGTTCCTAAAGTAAGATGATGACCCAACTAGCAGCCAAAGTTACGCAAAACCCGTCCACAGAATCAACTTCAAAGAAAACCAGGCCTCTCGTTAATTTACTATGCATCTTCTGGGCGAAGTGCTTTGGAAACGTTCTTGGAGTATCGATGAAGCTCGTATGTTGCCATAAAATATCTTCAAACGTTTATCTGTTCTTTCTACAAATTTGTCTGTATTTATCCGATTATTTAGGACTAGAATTGATGGATTTCGAACGATTCCAGCCCACTGCTTTAAAAATGTTTTCTGTCTCAGATCCTCAACCCTTTGGTGATGTAAAAATTATATGAGTTTTAGTACCAACAATTCCGTAATTTATTAACTTTTTATTACTTCTGACTGGTCGTAACTGTATCCAAGCCTTTTGCTCGGTTATCTGAGATGCATATTATAATTCCTTACACTCACCGATTTATAGTATCTTTTCTTTCTGTTAAAAATATTGACATAAGTCTATAGAGATACGAATCTATTATCTTGGTCTTCGAAAGATAGTGATATTTGTGATAGAATGTTTGTTGCTATAGTATCCCTTACATAAATTTAAGAGTTCATTATGTAATATATAGAGACTAAAGTTTTCTCTGACGCTGTTCATTACGTAGACATTCAATAGAAAATGTTGGTTAATACTCCAGAACTCCCGCAAATACTCCCTAACCCTTTGGGGAAACAAGGCGTGACGTAATGTTTGTAACGCAAATATCATCATGCTGCTTCTGACCCACGTCAAAGATCTGGCAGCCAGACTGAAGGCTAGTGAGATATTATAGCAGTGGCAAAAATAATTATGGGTTTCATTAACACAGCATTAGTACTCAGTGGCGGCGTAACATAGGTGGCACCCCTGCGGTTTTCTATTGAGTACCTCAAAAATTAAACTAAACGTGCATAAGTCGTTTGTTGACCGTGGTACTACTTTTCTGTGCTTAAAGTATTAAATAAATAAATACTACCAGTATTACTACCAGTAGTACCACGGGTAAAAAAAAATCCCGTCGAACTACCAAGCGATCCAGTAGTACCACGGGAAGTTTTTTTTTACCCGTGTTACACTCTATAATCGATATTAAATTTTCATAGTTTAACATTGTCACTTTGACACCTATCCCTTTGACACTACTGTCTTTGACTTTTGCTTTTGGAAATTTCCCTACCTTAACCAACCATGATCATTTTTATTATTAATAATAAATTTAGGTCTTATAAGTACATAAATGTTTTATTTATAATAATATCATAGAAGTCGAAGTAAAACAATTAAATTAGTTGAATAGGACTATAAATATTTCCAACCTAAACAAATAAACTTTTTCTTCATATATGTATTAGCGGCATTCATTTTTGACAAAACAAAAATGAATGCCGCTAATACATATGTATATTATTTATTTCCTTTTTTTACACAAAAAATATTAACTAGGAATGAGAGAGAAAGTACACGTACATACGTGTTTAATAAAACGCAATTTTATTAAGTGCATATCCAACTGTTATTTTTCCCGATATAAGTTGCAATAAAATGTGCCTTAAATTGTCATTATTTATGATATAATATTTTCGTCTTTTGTTTTTTTTTTCTAAGAGACCTATATTTATTATTATAAATGTTCATGGTTGACCCACCTTCACTCTGAGTTTTCACACCAGTGATAAGATAGAGAAATTTCTAATTAGTAAAAGTCAAAGAGAGTCAATGAGGGATAGGTGTCAAGGACACAATGTTAAACTATGAAAATTTAATATCGATTATAGAGTGTAACACGAGTAAAAAAAAACTTCCCGTGGTACTACTGGATCGCTTGGTAGTTCTTCAGGATTTTATTTTACCCGTGGTACTATTTAGTACCACGGGCAACACGGCATAAGTGACTTTATTTTGCTAAAATATTCGATCACGTTTTCAAAATTTACTTTCCTGTCCTTTTCAATTGGCAATATGGAAAGATGGGTAAAGTCGCGCTTGGCTCATTGTGGATCTTAAGTAAGATTTTATCAACTTTAATTTAGAGAAACTTCTTTCATAAGATGCCACCGAAACACAAATCTTAGTAGCGCTAGACTCGGAACAGACTGAATAGTCCCATTTTACAATGAATTTCAGAAGCGAGGTAGGTAGTCCATTAATAGGAAAAAACAGATTGGACCGCTTCTTGGAAAGAAATGCTGGCGGCTTCCAAGTAGCGCCTCAGTCGTAAAATCTCCAAAATAATGGCAATACATGACGGTGACGGTATCTTTAGTTTTTAAATCAATGTCGCCCCTTGGTGCTTGGTACCCGGGGCGAAGCGCCCCCACCGCCTCCCTTTTACGCCGCTACTGATAGACAACAAAATAGGAATTATTTGTGGTTCACAAATAGAGGCCCATTTATTAAATTAGAGTAAATATTTGTATTGTATGAGAATGCACATTATTTGGGGTTCGATTAAAAACTTGCCGTTTGACGAGCTTTAACTAGGAAAGGGAGTTGGGATTATAATGTTGTGCAGTTGCTTCTAGTTGCCAGAGACAGCTGCTGTGCCATCGAGAGCTGACACAGGTGTAGAGAACAATCTTCTCCGTCAGCTGGAGTAAGTATATGTAGCTCTTATCATTAGCAAATTGCTACTCAGTCAGGTCGGTAGCTAGGCTTGCTGCCAAAGAGTATATAACTTGCTGCTTTGGGAGCATAGACGAACCAAATTGAGGACACTTTTACTCAAGTCAACTTTGCACCTTGGTAAACCGCTACGACTACGACTGGAGTAAGCTGCAGTAAGCAGTAGACGGTTACCTTGACTCCTGACGTTGCCGTTAGCCTTCCAAAAGGCTTTACTACCTCGCCCAGTCCACCAAACTTTGAGTGCTTCGTTGGAGCCCGGCCGCGGTGCCAATGGTGTTACCGCTGCTTGAATTTGTGAAAATAATGGGAACCCGCTGGGCCAGCGTAGGAACGTCATCGTGGTCCGCCGCCCCCCATCCAGCAGGCCCCAAGGCGATGGCGCATAGTGTTTCACGTACGCTCCTATTGGACGTCGCGGGGTCTTACACCACACTTCCGCAGGCATGAGGTGGCCCGCAAAGCCGGGGATTATGGTAGTCGCACAAGATACCATGATTCCGGTCCAAGTGTGGGAAGGGAACATCGGGGTGGTCTTTAGTCAGTAAGAGTCTGACAGGCCTCATCCGCCCGCCCCAGGGCGGACAACATCCATGAGGATTTTCCAACCCGGAACAAAAAAAGGGACGGTAATCATGATGATGCTTGGGAAAGGCTTATGACTAGCCAATCACTCGTACGTAAGAGATTTTTGATGCACTGATGATTTACAGGGCTAATTAACTCTATACCCGAGTGTTGACATACACACATTCGGATAAATAGAGTTAATTAACCTTGTAATATCAAACACCGAAATGTAGAAGAGTATATTGAGACACTGAATATCAACCAACACAATATGGTGGAAAACGTAAAAAACTACCGTTTAAATATCCTCAAATCCAGCCTAATTTTTCATATTTCGCTACTAGCTAAGATATACTGAGCAATCTGTACCTATTGGTGTCATAGTTTTGAGTGTCATAGGCGTAGACTATAACTTTAAATCAGTTATAAATCATATTAGTTATTACGTATTTGATTTCAACCAAAAACATGATGTTGGTTTCTTTCGCTGTTTAATTTGCAAGTCATCCTACAATTTATACCTACGTCATCAGAGTGTTATGTCCGAGTCATGGATATGACAAAAAAATGTCTGAGTATGTTCTGGTACCGACATATCTACGCCTTCATCATCTATTTATGACATCACGATATAAAATGGATGGAAATAATTACGGACTTAGTGAATCCATTACGTTTCCCATTGTTGTAGTCAAGCATTTTTTGCTCAGTTACTTTTGTATCCTTTTATTCAGTGATTATTTATATTATTACCAAAGGATCTTCCAGATGTGTCATGTATATTAAAATACTCGCTACTATTATTTCCTTAACTCATAAATAAATATGTAATCACGACAGTAGTTCGTGTGTTTTGACTTAATTATTGTGTCAATACAATGCCCGCGTAAGCAAACTTTTGTTAAAAGATTGTTCAGCAAGATGCTACCTTATACCTAGTAAGTTAATTTGCATTTACCGTGAGTCTTATCTCTTAAAGTTGAGAGTCGACAATGGCATGATGTTGCAGATTCTCTCCGGTTTGCATCATCGTCCTAGTATAAACATACCTGTTGAAGGTACCAGTACGTATACATAGTTATCGTGCGTGTTATCGTGTTATCAAACTGCAGTGCAGGCTGTCGGCAATTATGTCGTGATTTACATGGTTTTAAAATATAAATGTAACACAATGGAGTTAGAAGACATAGTGGAAGATAGTAACTTATTGGACAACCGCAGAAAATCAGAGGTATGTAGCCAGCTAATGCGATTTTATAAAGAAACACCGTTTTTGAATATAAAGAGGTTATACAAATCTAATTTTAATTAATTTTGAACTTAAATTGGAATTTATAGTATTAATCAATTTGAAAAGAAACAGAATGTAAGAAATATAAGCATTTTGATTAAATTCGCTATGCGAGGTGGACATTCTTCAATGTTTTGGCGGGAGGATGGAGGTTAGGTTTAAAAACTGTGATTCTTTTGTTACAAAGCAATGGTGTCTGGCCATGGGTGCTGGTTTATAATTTCGAAACTGCCTACACCGTAGATAGTGAATGAACGCCTACACCGATGTTTCGCATTCACATTGTGATGAGACCGTTTAGTACCTATCTAGTTATTTTATAAAAGGGAGCGGTGTCAGGCCACTGCAATCAAAACATTGGGAACACCGTTTGGTATTGAAATAGTACCTAGAACGATTTTTTTAGTTTTGATTTATTTTGCATTTGTTTAAAAACATTCTGTAGAACAAAATAATCTCCGGAATAAAAAGCAGTTAGAACCTTTTTTGTCTCGTCACAATGTGCATGGTAGGACAGTAGAACGATAAACCGGTCATCTTACTTAAAATAAAATCGTAGTGAAGTCAAAATTGTACATTAAATATTAAAAAAAAGGAATTGCTATGAGTAATCAATATTGTATTATGTTGGTATTCCCCTTTAGTTTACAGTCAATTGTAAACAGACTACCCAAACTGTTAGGACATTCAAGATAGTTACAAATTTAACCATTACGCTATATTTTTGTGGGGCTAAGCTGTCAATCATCATGCCATAAACAGGGTGGATTTTTGTGATGGGGCAGTAAGGGTACCTTAACCGTTGTAGCTACATGAAATCGGTCTTAGGGGATTATCCTTAACTTTTTGATCTGCATACACAGATTTAGAAAAAAAAATATTACAGTCAGCATGAAAATGGGTGAATTTCACAAAAAAAAATGTGTCTAAGTATAGATCCTGTTTCAGATGAAGATCAAAAAACTCTATTAGACCAACTGAGGTTTGAGTACCTACTAGAAGAGTTAGAAGTCGCAAAAAACATTTTCCCATACATTTCGTGGGAAATAAGACGCCAACTTACTTTTAAGGGTTCCGTACCTCAAAAAAAAATTATGGAACCCTTATAGGATCACTTCGTTGTCCTCCCGTCTGTTCGTTCATCCGTCTGTCTGTCTGCCAGTCAGTCAAGATCCTTTTTCTAAGGAACGCGTGGAGGTATCAAGTTAAAATACATAGGTCTACGGTCCCCTGGAGCTAACAAACAAACAAAACTTTACAGTCATCGCAATAAAAAAATACGGTCATTTATGCGACATAATTTTGATACTCATAAATTAATCAAAACCTATCGGGTACTTCCCGTTGACCTAGAATCACATGTAAAGGAAAAGTCCGAAAATCGTTTATTTGTAGTTATATCACGTCATCATCATTTCAGCCGAAAGACATTCACTGTTGGACACAGGCCTCCCCCAAGCACCGCCACTTCGACCGGTTGTGTGCTTCCCGAATCCAGCGGATTCCTGCAGCCTTCACAAGGCCCTCCTTGGTCCTCCTTGTAGGAGCAATTCCAACGTTACGTCTCTCGGTACGCGGTCGCCACTCCAGAACCTTTCAGCCCCATCAGCCATGTCTGTCCTGCATAATCTACTGTTAGGTATATTAATTTAGTGATAGCCGTTCGTCAGAAATAATCTGTAAGAATGCATCAGTCCGTGTATCAGTTTTGTGACATTAGGTAGTATTCATTTAAGTATTTATTCGGTAAAATAAACAGTTGCACATTACAATATTACATGAAATTTGAGCTATAGAGTGAGTTAACCCACGAGATTTTTCACATACTCTGGTTATTTTTTTTTCATATTTTCCGTATACCTACGCAGGAACGCAGGCATTCATTGTTTTGCTAAAAACGAAAAACTTCGCAAGCAATGCGAAATTGCTAATGAAGACTGCGGAGTCGTCTCAGGGATTCTACTCCGAACATATATCGGAAATATCGGCCGAATGTTCGGCCATTGCTTGACTAGGGCTAACTATGGCTATGCTAAGAGTATGCTTAGATAGTTGAGTCATGAAAGGCGACTAACAAAAGGTATTTCCATGATGTGAGTGGAAACGCTGGGAGGGGGCTAAGAGGACATAATTATAAGAACAGGCGTGCGTGTATGACCAGATGTATGAAGGTAAACGAACCAAAAGGAGTATGCAAGTAGCGTTGCAGGTGGCGTTCTATATATTCAGCCTACCCCCACGGAAGAAAGGAGTGAGTTTATATGTGTATTTATCTTATATATAAAATTCTCGTGTCACAATGTTAGTTACCATACTCCTCCGAAACGGCTTGACCGATTTAGATGAAATTTTGCATGTGCAATGTGCATATTCAGTAGGTCTGAGAATCGGCTAATATCTATAGTTTATACCCCGAAGTGTTAAGGATGGCTTTCCCACGGGATCGAGACTCACGCGGGTGAAACCGCGGGGCGTAGCTAGTGTTTTATAAAAATGACATAGCATCACGTCTGTATTCTCCGAAGGGTTAGGCAGAGGTGTACCTACCTATAGTACACCCACATCAAATTTCGCCAGTTATGTTTAGGTCCCATGTAATAGAGGCGAGCCTATTACATTAACCGGGCACAAATTCAGACTTCGGACTCTAACTAAGAAATTTCAGAATTCCAACTGGGAAAACCAAATAACACTTTGCCTGACTCGGGAATCGAACCCTATCCTGCTCAACAGTAGCGTTTGAGTCCAATAGACCAACGAGGCAGTTTTTTATAAAAATGTGGCTGTTATTTGCAAATTGTGGTGCCTTACGACTTCCACGCGAACGCAGTCGCGGGCAGAGACTCGGGAATCAAACTCAGGACCTCATGCTCAACAGTAGCGTTTGCGACCAATAGACCAACGAAGCAGTTTTTTATAAAAATGTGGCTGTTATTTGCAAATTGTGGTGCCTTACGACTTCCACGCGATCGCAGTCGCGGCAGGCCTGGCTCACTCCGCAGTTTAGGTATAAAACTACAAGTACGTGTGGTGGCCGGTCCGGACCGGTCAATCAGTGGGTTGCCGTGCGCCGCGCTGAATAGTTCGCACACGTTAATACGAGTAGGTACTTTATTCTCGCGCTTCCGAGTTCTCGCGTTACAAAAATAAAACCAAAAAAATATTCTTTATATAGTGTTTGGTTGTTTTAAATAATGACAGTGATCGAAGCCTGACGTTTCACATATTACCGAAGCATATTGAAAGGTGAGATTTTACACAATAGGTAGGCAATAAGCTTATTGCATTTATATCTAGGTACTTTTGGGCCTTTAGGTGACTCAGATCATTACACTACAAATGTATCCTGTTTGTTTGATTTTGTCATAATTATCGTAAGTATCTGCGTCCGCCGCCGCCGCCGCGCCGCCGCTTGTTTAGGCAGGTATGAAATGATATTTATCAACTTGTGATGTTGTCGTAGGTATGGTGGTGACGCAGCACGACGAACGTCTGTAGGTAGTCAGGCGTCAGTCATACGATATGACGAAATGATTAAGATTCCTAGTCGATTAGGTACCCAATAATAAAATTACTATTTCTCTATCGTAATTTGAGTTCTTTTTAAACTATAACTAAATTTTATTTCCTTTAATTGCAAAAATAATAATCAATATTTGTAATTTTTGCAAGAATAATTTAATAAATATAATAAAAAAACATCCACCAACCCGCACTGGGCCCGCGTTGTAGATTACGGCGCACTCCCTTTCACAGAGAGGAGGTGTGTCCCAGCAGTGGGAACATTATAGGCTGATTATGCTAATACAATACCTCTAATGTCTCTATTCATTTATCTATATGTGTTCTTATTTCATTCAACACACCTATTATTCATTTACCTATTTCAATAATACTTATCGTCTTTCACTCGCTCCATACTAATAGAGCGGCTGTTTTGTGGTCGGCTTATCATTGATTCTTGATTCGCTTCACTCCGTTCGTTGCAGCCGCTACAGTACAAAAAATATAATTCGTATGTCGCAACCCTAATAAGTAGAGACGTCGTGAACGGCCATGATTGAAACGGTTAAACTAAAAGAAGCGCTCTCGCGTAGTAACACGGTTTATTTTTGCATGAATGCTTTGCGGGAAATGGGCTGTAGGCTATTATTGCTGTAGGTAAATATAACAGGAGCGAGCTAGACTGTGCTTTATGTGTACGCGGCTAGAGTTTTTATCGATTTAATCGACTCCAGAAAGTGACCGTTCTGTACGAAGTACTTTTACTTATTCTGTGGTCGCGGGCAGAAGCTAGTAAAATATAAATGAACGCTTGTTTTATGGTGTATACTAATGCTTTCTCTATCTATTCTTACCTACTAACCATCACATACGTATCATCACAACGGTAATATTTTCCCAATGTAGCTCTTATTTGTTTTAGTATATTCGTGTATTTATGTGCATTTATTTATGCTTCTATTCATATTTAATTAGGTATATATATTACATGTATAGTTTTTAATAGGTGTATATCACTGTCTCTGCATCAGCGTCACCCAAAGGTTGATTAAGTCACCCTCTGTAAATTCTGTGTGCTTAAAGTATTTGATAAATAACCTATGTAACCAAAATGATAAGATATCATTCACTTGTCGTTGTCGGTATGTCCAAAATAGTAATGCTTTGTAAGTAGCGAATCTTCTTTAATTGAACGGGAGTCCATTAATTTAAAACACGTTGTGCGGAATGGTATCCAAATGGAAATAAAACATTATACATTAGGTACTTCGCCACAATACACATTACAATGAACAAAGAAAGAAACTCCACATAAACACTAATGAGCTTACTATTAACTGAAATAATACATACATAACATCACGCCTGTAAATCCTCAAAGGGTTAGTAGAGGTGTACCTATAGTAAGTACACGCACATTTAACACTTTCGACTCCTCCCACTTTTCGTAGAGCTCATACGCCATGCCGCCATACCTACATTTAGCAACTTATAAAGAAAAAAAAACTATTAATACAAATAAAAATAAAAATGCTTGTATTTGAAAACCAACGAGTATAAAAAAATCTAAAAACCAAAAATCTTGCTAAACTATTCAACTGATTTGAAAAAAAAAATCCGGCTACGCACAATGAAGGGTAGTTGGGATGAATTTATCCTAAGAACAAACTTAACATTGTAGTTGAAAGGCATGTTGCTCAGTAGTTTCAGAGATAAGGGATGTGGTTAATTTTCATCGATTTTCTTAAATAACTTTAGAAGTATTTATTTTTAAATTATTAAAAATTATATCTGTAATCCTTACATCAAGCCCTTTTATTTGATTTCACATGGTACCAATTGCAATTTTTTTTATAATTTTCAATGTTTTACCACAAACGTGGCGGGCCCATATTAAAAAACGTTATACGTCCGTGTTTGGGTCACATAAATTCATAATGTGTACCCAGTTTCAACTTAATCGGTTCAGTAGACTGCGAGTAAATCGGCTGTGACAGACGGATACATGAGTGATCCTTTATGGGTTTCGATTTTTCCTTTTGAGGTACGGAACCCTAAAAATAAAGGTGCTGATAGTATAATTCCGGCCAAGAATTAAAATACCTACTTGACTGCACCTGAAAAAGTCATACAACCATCACTGGGTTATTAGGATTTTAATATTATGTATGTAAACTCCGTTTGATGGATTTCTTAGCGAACAGTTCAGCCTAGGAAATAAAATAAGCATAACAATCCCGCTTAACAGTCCCTAGTCGGTCTACCTAAAACTGACACCCAATGCCACGACTCTCTCACTTCGCTCTAAAGCAGACACTGCACCATAAAATGCTGAGTCACATGAAGGGTTTTCAGCCTTAAAATAATAAATTCATACCACAGTATAAATATGGACAGTACAGAAACTACATTTTAAACGTTCGCATCGGCACACTCACACAGACACCCTCATTGACGAGACCCCAAGGAGTCAAGGCCCAAGGCGGCTGTCGCGGTCTCAAACTAATAGAGGTCACGGTGCTGTGATGCTGTCACTGCTGTCAGGTCCAGGTCAGTCCCGTGTCGAGAGGAGTGGTCGCCGCGCGTAACGCTCCCAACGGAGCGTAGGTAATTATTTCAACACTTAAGCTTACTGTCCATATTTATACTGTGGTCATACTTAGTCAGCAATATTCATTAGAACTTCAATCAGTCTTTCAGTCTATTCCCAACCTTTGAGATGATCGCTTGCATCCGTACTTTCATCCACACTTGCTATATCGATAGACCATGATCTGGGTTAGGGACATAGGATATTTATCTTATGTTTTTTATCCTGGTAGAACGTACGTCCCCGTGGGATAATTTCCCATCACCATGCGGGCGAAGCTCCGCGAGCCGCGGGCAAAAGCTAATATAAGCTATTGCTTAAAGCTAGCTATTGCATAAGGTTCTCTTTTCCTAGTCTACACCTCTGTTATAGTACGCCCCGGAAAAGGGGATCACAAAAAAGGCACTGAAATGAGGAGTGATTTCCAGGCAGCCCAAAAAGAATGTGGAAATGTTTAAATTACTGAACCGGAGAGAGAGTATGTGTGGTAATCTAATCACCAATAATCATAACTGAGTAACACACTGCTACACGGGCAATCCTAAAAGTTATCGTTTGACTCCATTTCCATCAAAACCCATTGCTTTACCCTAGCTAGTAAGAATAAGGATTGGATTCGTAAAATAACATACATAACCTCCTTTCGGTGAAAGGGAGTGGGCCGTAATCCACCACGCCGGCCTAGTGCGGGTTGGTAAATCTTCAGGCCCTGGTGGCTCTCAAGGAGAGACAGTTTAAATTATCTAGGCAGAACCACCAGGGCTTCACCGGAATGATGTCTTCGAATTTTTGGTTCTAGGACATACCGGATCCTCACGATGTTTTCCTTTACCGTTTTGAGAGCAGAGGTGACGTGAAATAATTTACACAAAGTAAAGCGTCTGGGTTCGAACCAGGGTTGTTGCTGATGCATAATATATTCACTTTAGCGGATTCTGATACTGATTTTTTATCATTGACATCAGCGGATGCTGATGCTGGTTTTATCTTAAAAAAGCAGGGAAAAGTAGTGACCATTATGAATTTATAAGTACTGAAAAGTTGTTCCTTGGTATTTTGAAATAAAATATTGTTTCATTAATATTGTGACTTTTAATAGAAAATAGAATCTAACTAAGTACCTAGTTTAGTAAAAAAGGCCCCTACAGACTGGTGCGATATCGTGGGCGCAACAAGGGTCGCGCTGACTGTCACGCCCGCGATATCGCACCAGTTTGTAGGAGCCTTAATTAGTACTAGATTAGTAATTAACAGGTTATGTACATAACCCGCAAACGAAAACATCACGTGCTATAAGCCGCGCCCCATTTGCGGCCATGTCACGAATCGAACTTCATCAGACAGCAGGTAAACCGCTGTCACTGTCAGACTGCATACAAAAGAAAGAGAAGCCCGATGACACAACGCTTGTAATTTATTGCAAAATATGAAGCAATTATTTATTTACTCGAATATGAGTTGCAATGAGTAATCGAAAATAAAAAACAACCAACTTCTGCATACAACTAAGACGTTCTTGTTATTAATTAAATACCAAACCAACCGTACGTTTATTTTTAATACAGATACTTTGGATTGAAACTCAAAGTAAAGGGTTAGTTTACCGTTTATTTGTATCGAGATTTTTTTCTAAACGTGTTTTGGTTCCACCAAGGTCTGAGAAATATGTTCAAGAATAACATATATTTTTTCCGCTACCACAAACTGTATATTTGGCAATTTTTTTTGTTTAAGACAAGCCTACTTTTATCATTTGCCTTGTCAGCGCCTTAATAATTAGCATCGATCAATGCAGATTTGGATGTTGGAAATGATGCTGGAGTTCCACGGATGCTGATGCTGATGTTCGCAACAACCCTAAGAGGCAACCGTAGCGTTAATCCGAAGTATCGGCCGAATTTTTGCCGTTTTATAACATCTATAGTTTCCTTTTTTGACTTTGAATCCTTACCTGACTTAAAGTCACAGTTTTGACTTTGGCTTATCTCTTTGACTGTCGTTTTTAGGGTTCCGTAGTAAACACCACCCTTATAGTTTCGCCATGTCCGTCTGTCTGTCTGTCTGTCTGTCTGTCTGTCCGTCCGTCCGTCTGTCCCCGGCTTAGCTCAGAGACGCTAAGTCCTAGTAAGCTGTAATTTGGCATGGGTGTACATATTAATCACGCTGAGAAAGTCGTAAAATAAAACCATGAAAAACATTTTTTTTTAGGGTACCTGCCTTGCACGTAAAACGGGGATGATATTTTTTTTTCTCGTCTAAAAATATTGTGGGTCTGTGAAAAACATTTTTCAATTCTGAGATCCGTTTGCGAAATATTAAGCTTTAAAGTGCAATTTTTTGTTAGAGTCAAGTGTCCCCCCCCTGCCAGCTAAATGGTTGGTTTTGGATATGTGAAAAAATTCATGGCAGTAGTTTATATAACGAAATTAAAAGTAAAACTATCACAGCTAAGTAGGGTTTACAAGTTAACGAGTAATCGTCGACCAACTTAAATTTGCAGTTATTGAATTGACCGTAACGTATATAGATGTATGGGAGAGCATGTTTTTCAACTACAATGTTAATTTTGTTTTTGGGATGAATTCATCCTAACTACGGAGCCCTTCATTGTGCGTGGTCCGACACGTATTTGGCCGGTTTTTCTTTACATCCCGCCGTCCGAACCTCGCCTTAGCTGGACATCACTAACAGTCGGTGGTGTCGCGGGGAATAGTGATTTCTGTCATTCCCCACGACACCACCGGTGGTGTCGTTTTCAGTGGTGTCGTGGGGAATGAACGGCCCTCCGAACATAAAGCCGATACATCGGATTTATGTTCGGAGTAGATCCCCGTGGTTCGAACCTACTACGGCCTACAACTCGTAAGTGGTGGCCATTACCACTGGGCCACCACTGCTCTATCGTATTAACTTACTTAAGACGGAGATATGTGCCAGTGACCTTGAGTGGTTAGCTTGCGTGTTCTGTACTGAGCTCACGCAACGCGTCGTACGTTCAGCCAGTAATAGGACTCGCCTATCAAGGAGCGCTGTCCCCAATTTGATGCATTATTAATTTATTATAGACAAACCAAAAGATATTTTAATAAAACGCGTATACTAAAACATCAATAATTAAATTATCTTTAAATTGGTGAAGGTTTCAAAAAAATACGTTTGGTAGATTTTGCGCCATTCTCAGTTTTTATCCCCGTTAGACATAACTTTACAAATTAATTTCACTATGTAATATAAACATAATCTAAAATATTCACATATTAAGTTATTGAAAAAATGCTCTAATTTAACATATATTTTTTTCAAATCATTAACACTACTCGTTTAGACGTGATCTTCAGTATAAAATCATCAAAAGTCGGTTATCGTCGCCTTAAACATAACACAGAACATTACGCTTTTGGCTAAGTAATAACAGACACACGGTTCGATCGATCAGGGGCCCAAGTCTGCTATTTTTATAAATTCAGTCATTCCAAATGATCCCATTGTCATGCCATCGTCATTTAGCTAAAAGTTCGTAATCTGCTAAATTCATAATGGTCGAACATTGGTCGGTCAATGTTCTCGTAATATAATTGTGTTATTATAATGGCACTGTCGTATTGTCATTATTATAAAACCCATTAGGAGAAATGTCATTCATTTGTCATGTACGAGATTACCAATAAATGCAATTTCTTTCAATGTAGTGTCAGTGGCCGACCATTGGAATGTCATAATGACGCCATTATAATACTCGTAGTAGATTACCAAGCTTGTCAAAATCAACAATTATGAAATCAATGATCGACCATTCTGACACTATTGTAATAGCAGACTTGAGGCCCTGGTTAAACTACGCTTGCCGCGGTTGGTCCGTGGATGAGAGACCCTTTTTCTTTACATACCAAGACCCCTCCGTGTGTCGGAAATCACGTTAACCCGTTGTTCCAGGCTATTATATATTTGTAGATCTTTGACCGTTCTTACGGGTCGTCACAAGCCAGTCCAACCAGTCTTACTAGGGTATCGTGTTATCCAGTAACTGGCAGTGGCGAAGGGTGATTTTATGAGAAAGGTAAGCTGGAGCAAAACAAAATCATTTTTATACAAAATAAATTTGTCATGACGTCGAAGAAATTGAACTCACGGCTAGCCGGACACGCGTACGAGTTATTTTAGAGTAAAATGTTTTGTTGTTGGGATATAAAGACAAACAATGTAATGTATTTATTTTGTAATATTTTAATTTTACGGCGTATTAAATACCTATAGTGTGATGATATTATTTGGCATTATTAACCCATCAATATTTCGACTATGCCATTTTTCAATGACGATAGAATGGTTGTGTTCCGAATTACCGAAGGGAAGCCGGTAGGAATGGTGTTATACGGTGCTTTCGCCCCTGGTAACTGGGTTGTTTAGGTCAGATAGGCAGTCGCTCCATGTAAAGTACTGGTATTCAGCTTTATCCGGTTAGACAGGAAGCCGCCTCAACATGATAAGGAAAAAGCTGGCACATGAACACAGAACATCACGCTGGATTTCCCCGAAAAGTTAGGCAGGTATACCTACTAGTAGTACACCTACATTTCGCCAGTTAAAAGAAAAGAAAGAAAAAACATTTATTGGGACTCGCACAGATCACAAATTAAATAAAACACACTCATAGAAACAAAAAAAAAGAACAAAACTAAAAATAAAACAAAGTAAACAAAAAGAAAACAAAAACAAGTTATGTTTAAGTCCCATGTAAAAAGACTTAGATTGGATTTGGTATTAAAATCTAACCGCCTTATTACAAAACAAGATTTATATTTTGACATGGCTTAAACCATGGACCCAGTTTTTGCAATAAGAAGGTAACAGTCATTGAAATACCGTTCTTTATACAAAACTGAAAACTTAGTCCGGTACTAAGTTGTCAGTTTTGTGTTTAGGAATTTACGATATTCGGAATAAAGTTCGAAATTCAATAAACGCTCCATGTTTTAAACCTGGGTCTGAAGATAAACCTTGTTTTGTAATAAGGGGGTAAGTATCTACTCTCCAAGTCCGTCAACGAAGATACGGGAACTTCCGAAAGTATTATTTGACAAATAAAAGTTTCTAACGGGTATTATACACATTGGGATTAGGGACAACTTTCAAATCATGTTGTCATTCATTTTTATTTCGGGCCAACGGGGTCTACTCAGAACATAAATCCGAAGTATCGGCCGAATGTTTAACCGTTGTTTAACTACGGCTAACTATACTACGGCGGAAGAATAAAAAAAACCGGCCAAGTACGTGTCGGACCACGCACAATGAAGGGTTCCGTAGTTAGGATGAATTCATCCCAAAAACAAAATTAACATTGTAGTTAAAAACATGCTCTCCGATACATCGATATACGTTACGGTCAATACTCCAACTGCAAATTTAAGTTGGTCGACTATTACTCGTTAACTTGTGAAGCCCACTTAACTGTGTTTGTTTGTGAGTTTTCCTTTTAATTTCGTTATATATATACGTACTATTGCCATGATATTTTTCACATATCCAAAACCAACCATTTAGCTGGCAGGGGGGGGGACACTGGACTCTAACAAAAAATTGCACTTGAAAGCGTAATATTACGCAAACGGATCCCATAATTGAAAAATGGTTCTGACAAATCCACAATATTTATGAACGGCCTATCCAACGAATACACCATGGAATAGACGAGAAAAAAAAATATTTATCCCCATTTCATGTGTAAGGGTGGTACCCTAAAAAAAAATGTTTTTCATGGTTTTATTTGACGACTTTGTCGGCATGCTTACAGCTTTCTAGTACTAAGTGTCTCTGAGCTAAGCCGACAAACAGACGGACATGGCGAAACTATAAGGGTTCCTTGTTGACTACGGAACCCTAAAAAGTAAACTATGGAAGTTATAAAACGGCCGAACATTCGGCCGATACTTCGGATTACCGCTTCAGAGTAGTCCCCCTGGACTCGACGCTGTTTTCGTGCTTAGGGTCCAATTACACGCACCACAACCACAGCACACAACGACAACTCGTGGACGGTAATTTGTATGAAAATAAATAATTTATTCACACGGACCACATCTGGTAGTCAGAACCAACTGTGTTGGCGATCCACATCAAGGCCACGTCGCAGCCACAACGCAACCAGCAGCGATACCGCGCACTAGCGTCCAGCCATATAGCAAAATCGTTTTCTTCTTCGAAAGCCGGAGTCGATCTGTCTGTCTGCAAACACTACCCACAACGTAACCACATCGCAACTACTAGCGACAACGCAACCACATCTAAATTTTGTAGGTATCGCAACGCAACTTATGGTGTTTTGAGGTACGTCTGATCGGGCCTTTGAGAGCACTAGTCTAGTAATCTTATGACTTATTTAATTAATTAATATTCAGAATTAAGTGAGTTAACATAGGCTGTTTCTAAAACCCATTTCGATTGATTTTTGGAGGCTCTAATTATACCTGTCCAAGTTACATGATTCGTGTATGAGCAACGGCTAAACTAATTAGGAGTCTTGATAAGCGTTCAGAAGAACTTCCGAAACCGACGACAGACGGCAGCGACGTTGATACAATGACCGCCGCACCAGCAGTCGGCCATGTCGTGTCGCCATGTACGGAAGTGTTTCCATAGACTTTTACAGGGTGTTAAAGAAATTGCGTGCCATAGCTTAGGGGTAGGTTCAGTATCGATAAAGGAACGCAGGAAAAAAAAATTGCAAGATTAACCTGATTAACATAATTTACCTACTAACTTAAAATATTTTTCAATACCCTTCCTCGAAAACTGGTTCATATCGCCCTACGATTAGGTTCACAAAGCAATCAATGTATTTCACACACGTGTGATTTTTTATTTTCCAACACGTGCGGGAATAAAAATTACCACAGATAGCTTACTTAGTCCAAATTGGTTCAATACCTATATTCACACCGTCTCGCGCCAGAGACGGTCCTCTCTATTCGGAATTGATTTTTTTTTTAAATCTCGACAAAGATGCGCCTTTAGGGAGTTAATATTTTTGGAATATTTAAATAATGTTTATAAATAGAATAACATGATTATTACAATAAAAAAACGTTTATGAACAAATTAACATTTATTTGTTCTAAACTCTAAAATATTTGAATTTTCTATTTTTCATATTAGGCTGTGTATCGGCTATAAACCTCTGCTTCTCCTTCAACCTGGCGGACAAAAAGAAAATTAAGTAAATCATAGTTTCCTTAATTCATGACAAAAATATTTTTCATTATTTTATTTTATTTCTTCAAAAGTGTATTGAAAAACGTCGTTTGATACACGTGGACATTTTTGTTATTGCAGTTCTCGGCTCAAAAACAACCCGGTGTTAATTCCGCCTCGAATGCAATAACAAACATTATCCACTTGTATCAAAATGTACTATTACAAATAAAATAATTTTAATTCTAAACGATTGCTATTTTAAGTTTAGGTAAGTACTAAATTAGGTTCATCTTGAAATATTATTTTGTTTTTATTTGTTCCTGTGTTCCTGTATTGATACTGAACCTACCCCTAAGCTATAAGATACGCGTCCACTTCACCTGTGTGCGGTGTGCCAAATTTCATGCCAGTCGCGTGCACCGTGTAAATCAGGCTTCCTAGGCTGCTAGTTTAATTAGGCCGCTAGTTGTACGTAAGTCATGCAAAAGTACATAATGCCGTCTCTGTCTAACGGGACATATCAGAAAGTGACAGCATTACTTTTAAAATGGACTTACGTGCAACTAGCGGTGAGTCTTCTAGTTTTAATACCGAGAGTCACTTGTTTCTACTATATTTCTTGCATAACGGTGTTTTGTATCATCTTCATGATGACGTCAACAACTATTTATGTGTCGGTTATAGTAACTACCTATTCAATTTGGCATTTGTACACGAGAAGTTGGAAACCTAATCACTTACTTTATTTTCTAATGGAGTTTTCCAACATTAGTATGAGTGAGTACTGATTAACAAACTAAATGGATTCGTAAGTAACTTACAGTTTCCAGCTAGCATTGCTATTGGCCTAAGTTCAACGGTATGAAATTTTCATAAATGTCTTGGTTTTTATATTTTCGTCCAATGATGATGACCATTGGCAGCTTTTTGTCACCCACCCTTTTTCCCTTTGTGTCTTGCTTGCCTGGATTAAGTGAGTCTCTCTTTTGTAGGTTATGCACTGGACTGGTTGTTAGTCTGCCATCACTAATATATTCCGATGTCCTGTGGCTGTCGACAAGTATTGCATTGGTACCTACTTGTTGACGGGCTTACATTGTCCTCCCATACTATTAACACTGTAACTTGAAAACATTGTATAAGCCCATTATTTTTAGAAGAGTAACCGTGGAGTTTCTTGCCGGCTCTTCTCCATAGGAAACAACCAATTGGAACCGTGCACCTAGCTTGCTATGACGTTTCATAAGTGCCCATGTAGGTTTATGTGAAATAAAATATTTTGATTTTGATTCAGTTAGGTCTCTGCTGCACCTATCATCACCACGTCCAATCAACTTAAAGCCGCTACTCGTACCGCTCAGCGTTCAAGAGACTGTGCTCGAGTTTGTAACCAACTGTAGAGCACAGTCTCTTGAACGGTGAGCGTTTAAGATAGTATTTCGAAAATGAATTGCTTTTAACACTGTCTGTTATGATTTTATGAACTTATGATTATGATACTACCTTTTTGGTTGAATTAGAAATGTAATTAATCGCAACGCAGGAAAATGCTTACTAACATGATATAACTATGAATTTTAAATAAGACCCCCGAGAACCGTCACTGGTTCTACGATCATAAAATATGAATTAAAACGTCAGTCAATTTATTTATTTCAAATAGGCACATAAATGGCACTTTTGAACGTCAAAATTTACGAAGAAAATAGAATTGATTCTAACCACCCCTTCCAAAAGGTAGCTTCGTATGGAGAAGAATGGGAAAGAAACTCCACCGTTACTCTTTTAAAATGTGATGTAATGTGAATTGAATTCATATCTTTTAGCTATACATAGTTGTCCATACATACCTACGTAGTTTAGTTTCCAGTTAAGAGTTAACACATCAAATGACGTAGGCTACGGTAAAAATAAAATGAATTGCTAAGTTTATACACCACATAGCTATGAAGCACTATGAATTCGTGATAAGGGTATTTTCCCTATTGACTGTTCGTAAACACGAATTCTGAATTCATCTTGATGGATTAATCGGTAAGTGTTTAGCTATCACGGTGATGCACAGTGTGTCAGTGTCGTGAGCCAGCATTGACACATAAAAGTTAAACTGTTGGTTAATGACGCTGTAATCGTAGTTGGAAAACTGTTGGGAGTCGGAGTCGCTGACGATTGACAAACGCGAGCGTGTCAGTAGCGTAGCGCCCGCACTGACAGTCTGACAGTTGGCGCGCTCGCCTCGGCGCACGCGCATCGCACTCCGACAAATTATGTCATAGTACGTTTACTTTCTTTACGATTCAAGAAAACAAGCAGAAGTGATTCTATCAACACATATGTTATTTTTGAAGACCGGACAAAATGGAGGCTAAACCAGGGGTTGGTATATATATATTTCTTTTGATCTCAAAATATGTTGCGATTCTAAAATAGCGATTTGCAATAATATTGGCGTTAATTTTCTTTGCAGCATGCCTTCTGTTGTAATATTTTGTTTGAAACGTTACAATCATTTTGATACACGTTGGTTATACAAAATCTCGTATAGCTGCGATGTGGTTTTTATTAATGTTCTGTTATGGTTTTTGTATATATTTTTTTACTTATGTTATTTGGTGTTGCGTTAATGATGCGTGGGCTCCTTCACGCATCAAACAGATACAATATACATAGTGTGTTCTTGACTATTGTTGATTCATAATTCATTGCTAAAGCGATAAAAAACCTGTTTTTAATAAATAAGAATACAAAGGCATTCTGATTGGCTGTGAATGGGATTTATATGAGTAGACCGTGTACAAGATCCTTGTGTTGCTTTAATTTTATCTCCGAGATTGATATCTCCACAATTGTTCAGCTGCATTTAGCGTTGTTTGACGGAAACCGACTGGTTATTATTTTTACTACTAAGGCATTATTGTATATGCTTCAGGCACCTTCAGCTTCTTATCTGCGCTGCCTTACATTTTACTGTCCTTATTCAAAGTTAATGCGCGTTACATGCAATGCTAATATTGTGGGTAGATCTCATAAATAATTGGGATTAAGAAAAGCTAGGAAGGTTATGATGTTTCATTTGTTTGGGTATATTAAAATCTTTATTAATAGAATCTATATATATAAAAGAGAAGTCCACTCACTGACCACTCATCACGAAATCTCGGAAACTACTGGGCCGTGAGGTCTAAAATTTGGCACAAGCACTCTCTATGGGGTGCAGGCGCGCACTTAGAAAGGATTTTTATAAATTCGCACCTTAAGCGGTTGAAAAGGGGTGTCAACGTTTGTATGAAACTCCTATGTTTTTAAAGTTAGGGACATGAATGTTGGCCTGATTGTTCCTTTCGACTTCTAGGTGCTCACTAAGAAAGGATTTTACGAAATTCGGCGTTTATGGGTGAAAATAAGGGTTTTTAATGTTTGTATGAAAAATGTACTAAATGCAGTTAAGATCCAAATTGAATCTTACGGCAACGAGTTATTGCATACTTTACATTGAAATTAGAATTCGGGGGCCGATAAAGATCTAAATTGAATTTTACGACAACGCGTTAATGCATATTTTACATTGAAATAAGAATTTTTGGAAGTTTCTTGAGGTTTATATTTAGTTTTTTTTCTAGGTGGCCAGTATGTTTCAGTGCAGGCGTGATAACGTTCTAAAGTTTTTATGCCAGTTCTAGGTGGCCAGTATTTTTCAGTATGCAGGCATCTGCTTAAAGATAATGAAACGAGGTTCTAATTGGTATTCAGGTAATTTGAACGTTGCAATTATAGCATTATAGTCGAGAATGCCAAGGGGAAAACTTCACAATGTTTAACCTTAATCATCTTAACCTTAAGGCTTGCAAGCCGATCGTATCAAAAAACGAAGTCATGTATCAATCACAGAATACAAACCTAAGCGATACACGTTCAAGCGATAGTTACCGAAATTTCTGTTCTGCGATATTTTGTTATTACTTACTACTAATTTGCTTTGAAATATTTTTCATCGTCGTTGTTTGGTTTTCGTTTTGGTTTGTTTCGCTTCCTAATTTTAAATTGGAGGATAATAAATGTGTTTTTACCTATTGCCGGGTTGGAATTTTGTTATTTCTATTTCTTTGCGAATTACTTATTGTGTAGGTATTTCACACTGTGGTATTACTATAATAGTTTTTAGTATTACTCGTTCTTACTAGAAAAAGTGTACGTTCGTATTTTAATTTTATTGCTTAGTATCTTTGGTTTAGGCTGGTGTTGTAAGGGTTGGAAAAAGGCGGGAGAACTATTCCCATTTTGAATGGATGTCAGCAACAACTGACGGGGTCCGAAAGGGCCAATGCCTGCCAGGGTTATGAGCCTGTCCGAAAGGGATATCGTTGCCCTGGCACACACAGGCATTTGAAGGAACACGGGTGGGTTTTAGTCAGTAAAAGTCTGACACGCATCAAAATGACCATCATTGAAATTTCCTGAGAATCAGATTATTTTTACTCCCTGTTGGCGTCCTCAAAACCAGCAATAAAAATACCATCTTGAAACACCTGAAACTCAAATGGGAATAGTTCTCCCGCTGCCATGACTTCACAGGTGGTTCCATAGGTGCCATTACAAGACATTTCAGCGACGTATTCACGCTTTGAACCATAAACAGCTCCTCCTGACCGATCCTGGGTGAAAGGTTGGAATATTTCCCAGTTTTTAGACACGTGGCGCACAATGCTGTCTCGAATTTGAGAAGACAATGACATGGCCACGTTACTGTTCACCAAATAGGTGAGAGATGAAAATAAGCATGCGCCATCGCCAGGGATATTTACTATTTGGCAAAGAATTTGCATGCCACAATTGTGGCGATAAGTCCCATTTATGAGGAGTGGCTAGAGAGGCGCCACGGCTTCCTCACCTTCCGCCTGACGCACGTCCTCACCGGACACGGTTGTTTCGGGTGGTTCCTATTCAGAATAAAGCGGGAGGAAACGCGTGGGTGTCACCACTGTGTGGATCGCCCGGAGGACACGGTGGAGCATACGGTTGAGGTCTACCCTGCTTGGGCGGAGCACCGCCATGTCCTCACGGAGGCGATCGGCGGCGGCGATCTCTCGCATCTGGCCCTGGTTCAGGCCATGGTTCGGAGCGAGAGTGCACGGGAGGCCGTCACCACCTTCTGCAAAGCAGTATTGCATGCGAAGGAGGAGGCGGAACGCGTGAGGGTGAGGCAGGGTTCGCGCCTGTCCGACAGGGATATCGTGGCCCTGGCACACAGGCATTTGAAGGAACACGGGTGGGATTTAGTCAGTAACAGTCTGACACGCCCTCCCCGCTCCGGCCAGAACGGGAGAAGTTATTTGAAAATTTACCACCCAAAAAAAAAATGGCAGCGGCAGAACTATTCTCATTTGAGTTCCAGGTGTTTCAGGATTGTATTTTTATTGCTGGTTTTGGGGAAGCACGGCAGGGAGTCAAAATAATCCTATTCTCAGGAAACTTTATTGAAGGTCATTTTGATGTTTTAATTCCGTTGGCTAATTTAAATAATAAAAAAACCGGCCAAGTGCGAGTCGGACTCGCCCACGAAGGGTTCCGTACCATTATCTATAAAAATGGCAAAAAAATCACGTATGTTGTATGGGAGCCCCCCTTAAATATTTGGTTTATTTTAATTTAATTATTTATTTTTAAAGTGAATATAACTTAATATTCTGTGAATATTTCAAGCCGCTAACGAGCAAAAAAATCACGTTTGTTGTATGGGAGCCCCCTTAAATATTTACTTTATTCTGTTTTTTAGTATTAGTTGTTATACCGGCAACAGAAATACATCATCTGTGAAAATTTCAACTGTCTAACTATCACGGTTCATGAGATTCAGCCTGGTGACAGACGGACAAACGGCGGAGCCTTAGTAATAGGGTTCCCGTTTTACCCATTGGGTACGGAATTCTAAAAATATCTTTTGACCTCTCACGCCGGCAAAATTGAAGAATCACCGACCGTCACCGACTCAGCGGTAAATGTGCAGTTGAATTCACAATCCCAATCCCAATTTACTGCTATTGATTTTGTCGAGAAGTCGCTTTGCCTATAGTGAGCAAACGGAATGAGAGTCATTTTTTTTTTAAGGATATTGCTAAACCGTTGCTTCATCTACATATTATGTTAATATTTTATAGTTTTCTATGTTGTAGGGGTAATCTCTGGATCTACTGAACCGATTTTGATAAATCTTTTACCCATTGAAAGCCACGTTATTATTAATTTAATCCGGAAAATGAAAAGACGGTAAAATGTTTACCGCCCAACGAAGTGGGCACGGGTCAGCTAGTTTTGGTATAAACCGTAAACAGTTGCCAAAAACAACACTGACCGCGTCAAGCACTCATCAGCTGTATTTACCTTATCAGAAACCTTAGCTAATAAAAAAATGTATTACCTACTTCTCCGAATACCTTCTTATGGCCTTATTTGCATGTCCAAAAAGTCGAGTCAAAAAACCTCTTCATAAATAATTTACGTCGTAATCCAGGATAATAATTACCTATAAATTATTGGTCTTACGACACTGATTCTTGTTTTGTATCACCACACAGTGTGCAGCAGACTAACAAGTTATGTTGACTTAAGAGCGTTTACACCTTACGGCATTTCATACAAACTTTGAAGCCCTTGGTTTTCGACATGTCTGAACCGATTTTAATGAAACTTCATACGCAAGCAGGATATAAAGGTTTAAAAAATTTATAAAAAACATTGAACGTGACCTTGTATCCTGCTTATGCGTGTGAAGTTCCATTAAAATCGGTTTAGTCATTTCGAAAAACAAGTGCTTGAAAGTTTGTATGAAATGCTGTAAGGTGTAAACGCTCTTAATTCAAACTAATGTTTCAATATATCACGAGGACTTTATCTTTGCGATTGCACTGTTAAATCAATGATTGTATGGGATATGTGTTCATAAAGCCGAGATATATAATATAATAGAATGATACAAGTCAATACAATACATACAATTATTTATATCACTATTTCTGATTTCCCTCAAATCTGCAGACTTTTTAATGGTCTTTTAAAAACCGATCCTCATAATTATCATAATCAACATTTTAAATACCTAAAGTATGTGATTCGCCGCAAAAATAGGTACACAGCTAAATATCAAGCTATACATTTCCAGTATAAGCTGATCTCGTATTGTATAGGATTTCCGTACAATGAGAGGTCAGCTTATGGCGTAGCCGTGTGTACCATATACAACATGTCCCAGAATTAACGCACAACCTCTTAAGGGGTCATTGTACTCATTGTAAAAGTTGTTCTTAATGATGAGTAAAATAACCTCTTAAGAGGTTGTGCGTTAATTCTGGGACATGTTGTATAGGTGATATGAAACTCCGTTTAGGTAAACAGTCAAAGTCAAATTATTTATTTCAAATAGGTACATATGAGGTACTTTTGAACGCCAAAATTTACAAAAGAAAAATTGAGTTGATTGAGCCTTGAGCCTTTGTGCTGTGTCGCGCGACGCGACACAGCACAAAGGCCCCGCGTGTCGCGGGACGAGCGGTGCCTTTGTGTCGCGTCGCGTCGCGCGACAAGTCGCCCCGGTATGTAGAAGCCTTAACGGTGGAGTTTCTTGTTCATTCTTCTCCATACGAAACTACCTTTTGGAAGGGGCAACTAGAATCAACTCAATTTTTCTTTTGTAAATTTTGTTTTCTCAAAAACTCTTTTAATTTTTTTTTTACAATATTTTGTTTAAGTTTAAACCACCGCGAACGCTGTTGCCGCGAACGGAGTTTGATATCACTTATTTAAGGTAGCTTTAAAATAAGGTGTCGAAAAAAGGACCTTCTCATGACTTAGCCGACCTCTAAAACTTACAAATAAAAAAAAACCAAATTTGATCATACAATTATTATAGTAAATTTCTGGCAAAAATCTTACGGAAAAGCTATGGTTTTGAGTTTTAAGCATTTAATAAATAATAAAATAATAAGTAAATAAATTATTTATTTCAAAAAGCCAAGTACAATTGGTCCATCTCAATCGAACATACTTAATAAAAAATAAAGATAAAAACGTCATTAAATGAAGTACAACGCTATGCATTTTTGAGACGAGTGACTGTGTTACAGACCCCCCCTGTGTTGCCCTGCAGTCGGACGTCCCTCTACCTTTATTGGTACCAATCCTATCCTAACTAATATTATAAATGCGAAAGTAAGTTTGTTTGTTACCTTTTCACGCCTAAACCACTGAACCGATCATCCTGAAATTTTGTATAAGTACACTTATGTTGTCAGGTGTACAGAAACGGACATAGGGTCCCCTATATTCAGAAAAAAGTACTGTTCTCGAGGAAAACAACAATAACGTTCTTATGATAATAGATGGCGCCACGTGTCTTTCGAATCATGATTAAATTATATTAATATAGAATCTATAATAGTGTTTTAAGAGTTTTCGCCGCCAAACAACAAGCAGAGTACAACCCGAATTGATTGTCAAATTCTAAATTAACGCGAGCGAAGCCGCGGGCAAAAGCTAGTAAATTAATAATAGCGATTTATAGGTACTTACCTATCCCGTCTTAGCATTCAATGCCAGTATCACTGCAATTGTTTGAAGTCCTCTTGTAAACACAATGTATTGTTTTATTATCAGCCTAAGTTTTTTATTAATCAATTACCTACTCGTTAACATCACATAAGTTGCGATAATGGTTCATCACACTCTAGTTTCAATGCTCAAGGCAATAATCGTTATGGCGCAGTAAGAAACACCGAAGTATTTATTTGTTTTCAAACATTTCTCTTTACGTACTTACATACAAGGATTCCTTTATCTAGCTAGAGAAAGAAATAGTTTCAGGCTCTTGAAGATTCAGTTAACTTATTAATGAAAGACGAGCTTGTTTTAAAAAAACTGTCATTTTATTTGTCTATAAGTCAGTCATCTTCATCAACAGCTGTTTTCCTACTGTTGGCAAGCCCTCCCTCTAAAGCCATTCTTTCATATGGTGTCAAACATCAACAAACAATTCAAAAAATGTACGTAACCAGCAGCGGCTTAAGCCATTACGAGGCTCCGGGCCGCAGGTCTTTGCGAGGCCATTGTGTAAAGTATGTGAATTGAAATTTTGAAAGAAGTAATTTCTGATGATTATTAAGAAATGAAATTAATAAACAAATAAATTAAGAGGCTTCAAATTTAAGTTAATACTGTGACATAATGTGTGACTCAAGTCATGTCACAGTAGGCCGAACTCGCCCCGCAGTAGGTCATAAAAGTGTACAAGTAGTATAACCAATACAGGTAGAATTCAGAACCTCATTCTTTTTGCAGTCAGTAAAAAGCCGCGAATATGTCCGAGTCTGATATTTAAAGTTTGTCTTCATAAAAGAAAATGTTTTAAAAACAGTTATCCGCTGCTTCTGAAAGTTATGACCGTGAACCGCCCACGTGACAATTCATGGCTAATCGATTTTTTGAGCCAAACGTGACCGATAGTAAAATCATTAAAATCAACTAGTTTCTAGTCATTACATTCATAAAGTGAAATACGACTAATTTCAAGTACAATACAATAACCATTATGACGTAATTAAGCTTAGTTAATTAATCATAGTAAAGAATACAGTGGTACGTAGGATACCTAAGCCGCGTCTTGGAATAATTCAGAGGAAAGTAAACTTAATATTACAGTATCTAGGTACACACGGCTACACATCAAGCTATACTTTCCAGTATACGCTGACCTCTCATTGTACGGAAATCCTACACAATGCGAAATCAGCTTATACTGGAAATTTATAGCTTGATGTGTAGCCATGTGTACCTACTATTCATGTTAATTAATTAATTTCTCTGTCATAGGTACATAACGAACATAATTCAATCTTCAGAGCGTTTACGACGTACGGCATTTCATACAAATTTTCAAGCCCTTATTTATCGAAATGACTGAACCGATTTGAATTAAACTTAATACGCATATGCAGGATATAAAGGCTTAAAATGTCAGTTAAGAACATTTTCGAAAAATAGTGTTACAGCCAAATTAGACCGATCTTAAATTTTCCAAACTTTTTAGACCTTTGTATCCTGCTTATGTGTATGAAGTTTCATTTAAATCGGTTCAGTCATTTCGAGAAACAAGGGCTTTAAAGTTTGTATGAAATGACGTACGTCGTAAACGCTCGTATGGCAAATAAAATACACCAGTATTAATTTAACTCAAACTCAAAGCATTTATTTCAATTAAACCATTGACAGGCACTTTTGAATTGTCAAGAAGTCGGTCAGTTACAAATATGAAGCTAGTTGCCCATTCCAAAATAGTAAGGTCCTATGGAGAAGAACGGGCAAGAAACTCCACGGACACTGTTTTAAACATCTCACGGAATGTCAACGAAAAGGAGACAACTCATAAATGCGCATAAAACGCAGGTACCTATAAATAAATATACTATAGGTACTCAGTGTAACATTCTAGTTTACGCGTGCGCACATTACATCAATCAATGATAAATCATAATAACAGTCTTCAACGATTTCAACACCTCACGCTATTTTTCGAATTGCATTATTTTAATGTTAGATATTTTCTTTTTTTTAATTAACAATTACCTACTTGAAATCATCAACCGATCGAATCATAGCCGAAAGACGTCCACTGCTGGACAGAGGACTCTCCCAAGTGTCGGCACATGGACCGGTCTTGTACTTCTTGCGTTCAGAGTATTCTTGACCTCCATCAAGTAATCAGGGCCCCAAGTCTGCTATTTTTATAAATTCAGTCATCCCAACACGATCCCATTGTCATTTTGCTAAAAGTTCGTAATCTGCTAAATTCATAATGGTCGATCATTGGTCGGTCAATGTTCTCGTAATAGAATTGTGTTACTTATAATGGCATTGTCGTATTGCCATTATTATAAAACCCATTAGTAGAAATGTCATTAATTTGTCATTATGTACGAGATTACCAATAAATGTAAAATCTTTCAATGTAGTGTCAGTGGCCGACCATTGGAAAGTCATAATGACGCCATTATAATAGTAGATTACCAAACTTGTCAAAATCAACAATAATGAAATCAATGATCGACCATTCTGACACTATTGTAATAGCAGACTTGAGGCCCAGTCCACCTTTGGAGGTGCGATTGCTGTAACATTATCATGACAGTGGTTGACCCACCTTTTACTTAAAAAATTCCATGTATCTCAATTATTCTTATGTTCATAAAAAACTTAACAAACATAACATAATCAGTCTATGATACTTTTCCCCTTGCTGGGACACAGGCCTCCTCTGTGTATGAGAGGCAGTGGGCCGTAATCCACCACGCGGGCCCAGTGCGGGTTGGTAGATGACACATGTCTTCGAATTTTTAGGTCTAGGACATGCCGGTTTCCTCAGGATGTTTTCCTTCACCGTTTTGAGAGCAGTGGTGATGAAATAATGTACACAAAGTAAAGGGTTCGAACCCACGACCTACTACTCGGTAAGTCGAGTTACCATTCGTTACCACTGGGCCACCACTGCTCCTATAAAAATACTTACAGAATAGATAATAGTCCGATACGAACCAATATCTATAGATTTCTCTCAAAAGTCAGTCAGTTAAAATCTAATGAGGTCATTGCCAAGCGTGACAGAACACTTGAAAGTGAGCAGAATAATAAAATGTGTATAAGATTACAACACTCCTAAGCAGCTGGCAAATATCTAGGTATACTATAAGTAGGCAAGCTAGACGGTCTCCGCAGGGTGGCTGAAAGTAGGTAGTAGGATAAAAGGTGGCGAAAGTTACCTGACACGAAGTCAAATAAATGAAGAGCGATTGGTGCAAAGGACTGCAATAGGCTGCTGATGATACTGGGGTTCTACTCCGAACATAAATCCGAAGTACGAGTATCAGCTGAATGTTCGGCCGTTTCTTGGCTACGGCTAACTGTGGCTGACTACGACAAAATACTCGTAGAAAACAATGACATTCTAATAGATAAGCCAAAGTAAAAAATGTGACTTGAAGTCGGGTAAGGACTCAAAGTCAAAAAGGAAACTTTGGCAGTTATATAACGGCCGATCATTTGGCCGATATTGGGGACCCCTGAGGGTCTACTCCGAACATAAATCCGAAGTATCGGCCGAATTTTAGGCCGTTTCTGGACTACGGCTGACTATGGCCGACTACGGCGAAAGAAAAAACAAAACGACGGTCAAAGAAAGAAAGACAATACGTTTATTTGCGGTAAACATGACGCAAAAAGAACATAAACACAAAAATAAGAAAAGGTTAGGGGAAACATGCGTCACATCCACGCAAAACGGCTATCGTTCAGCATTATACTGCGACCCTATGCAAGACAGTGCCCCAGCACTGGTTTTCAGCGACAGCCGGCACTGACGTAATGACGTCGTTAAGGAGGATGATATTCTGTGAGAATATCATCCTCCTTAAACTTTTTACGCTTTATGTAGTGGCAACATTTCGAAAGTTAGAAACTTCACATGATCTCCGTTAGGAGTTTGTGTTCTGTGCTTCACATTTGACGAGTACTACGTAATCTGTGATTTGATGTAAGTACTTCATTAAACAGTATGTAACAAAAACCCTGTTGTTCCTTTTACGGACGTATACATTTACCTATAAGCACAACATTAGTGGAATTATAATTTAAAAAAATTAAGTATTGGCTAGCCGAGAAGTCAAAATCAAAGAATGAAAGAGGTTAGAAATCAGTTAAACATTACAAATATTAATAATTAAATATTTATTTTAATTATTTTTTTTGAACAGTTTTTATAAATGACTTGCTTTATTACGTATGTATACCGATTCTTAAAACGTAGGTAGAAGGAACAACAGGGTTTTTGTTACATATTGTTTAATGTGTTTAAAAAGATTAAGCCAAGGTCAAAAATGTGTGGTAAGGACTCAAAGTCAAAAAAGGAAACTTTGGAAGTTATAAAAAGGCAGATATTTCGGATTATCGCTTCGGAGTAGACCTCCTGGACATAAAACGATACCAAAACAATAATACCTTGAACATAATTAAGGCTGTATCAAGCCGTCTATCTCTGCTGTCAAAAAAAGTACCTACTCATCGACTCAGTCAACCTTTCCTCTAACACTTAACAAATCAAAATAGATCATAGTAATCTCAATTTAATCACGCAATTATTATAAATTTATAATACAAAGCAATTTGTTCGCAGACTGGTTGGCAAATATCTTACGGAAAAGCTATGGTTTTGAGTTTAAGCATATATTTTGGCCTACGGCTAGGAAAAGTCCTCCCTTCCCTCCGTCTAAGCACCTCTGTTTCTACTGCCATCTGAGGCAGGTCTATAGGCTCTCGATGTAACTGGACATAAAACTACACTAAATTAATAAGTGATTTAAAAAATTTAAGCCCTTTAAGTATTGTTTTTATTTCAAATAGATCTTCATCATAGCAAGGTCGGAGTTCTAATTAATTTATTACCTTCTTGGGCACTTAACACTACCGTATAACGGAATGACTAGCAGTTTTTCTTTTCAGACGAACCACGTGTATCATTGTTGAAATATTACTAATAGTTTGCAAAAGAAATAATTATTAATGGAAGTTCTAAAAAGGAGATCCCTAGATACAATGTGTTAGTGAAGTTAATTCTGGTCAACTAATATTACAAGGTCCACCATATTGACAAATAAGTTGATGTTCTGCATTGCAAAACTATAGTGCAAATATGTTCATATATAAGCACCCGACTCTTTTTTTTTTTTTTTTTGGTTCCTTCTGGCTTCGCACGGTTTGTGCATTTAGCCAATGTCAAGTTAGTTCTTGTATAATATTGATGAAATGAATTATAAATGCATGATGATGATATCCCCGCCTACTCCCCTTGAGTTTCAGTAAAGATGTGGCACTTTACTGAGTCCTCACGCGGACTTCTTGAGAGAACTTGAAGCGAAGTTGCACTGTTTTGTTTCATTTGCCTACACTAATGCACGTTCACAAACACTTAATGGTTAATAATCCACCATTATTACACATTAATATTCGGCTAAACACTAATTTTGGAAAATTAAACAAACTGCTGAACATGACGCTTCACTTTCCCGCCAAGAAGTCTCCTTCTTTTTTACCCGACTCTTAATATTGTTCATGTAGACATTGTTCGATACACTGAAGCCATTTATTATATTAAAACATAACCACGTAACTAGGAACATAGACAAAAGCGTCAATAATAATATACTTAATGTGTTTTTAAGTCATTTTCCGCGAAACACAAGTGCATATGACATTTTTATTCCAACCACATTAACTCCACACAAAACTATGATTATTGGTAATTTCAAACTTGAATGGCAGTCACAGTTAATGGTAGACTTTCGTTTTCAGTACCTAACCTATGTTTATAAAATGTACAGGATGTTATTTTCTGGTACTATGTTGGTGTAAATTGATAAAAAGCGAAACTACTTAATTTTACTGACTAATTAGTTTTAGAGATTTCGTGAGCAGTTAATTTAAAATGCTTGGTTCTATCTAAGTTCACGTCATTGTATATAACATAACATGGCATGTGCGGCCATTTCCGAAACGTGCAATTACTGTTCGTAAGTGAACATGACAATACCCCGCTCTCTCCAGTCTCGACAACATCTCCGACAACATACACTTTATTGCAGTCATGATACTGTTAAATAAGCATATTTATCGTCTTCACGTTATAAGCATCTTGTTCCGTTCTTCAGCACGAGAATAATAAAATTATTAATATATTACGCTACTGTTCACGAGAACAATCGTTTTTCTAGATATCCATCAAATGTTTCCACGCCGTCTTTGATTTACGAGTATGACCACAATACATATTACCTACAATAATACCAACAATAATGACTGTATGCATTTTTTTCAATCAATAAAATACCTATCTAGTTTTGGTGACCAATAACTTTTTGGTCTCGAAAGTGAAAATACGTCACGCTTTTCTCGTAAACCATACATTGTCAAATTGATTACCTAGTTTGCGTTTTAAAACTCAGCGCGAAAGTATACATTTATGAATTCAGAAAGTATGTATATTTGATGTAAACTTGTACCGCCGCGCCGGCCAATATAACACGCATTACTCAATTCTAACAGAGCATAAAATAACGTTAACGTCTCCAATACTCTCCAATGTGGACGAAGCTGGAAATGTAATTGGCGGAATTTAGTCTCAATCGGTTTCATAAAATATTGAAATATCTGCAATTGTTATCCATGGTGCTAGCTAATCTATTGCATTTGCAAAATGTATCACCAAAAAAGAGCCGTTGTAAACTTTGATCGATGTTATGAAATGTTAGACAGAACATCCAATCAACGCTTGACCTCAAAAAAACCGCTCCTTATGGGACGGCCGCGGCACACAGCTCGGAAACAACGTCCATATTTTCCTTAAATTATGGCAGGTACAGTACAATTACGACAAGTTCTCTCCGTAATTCGTGGGCCTTGCATTTTTTACACAAAAAATGGGTAATAATAAAAAATCGGTGCCTCCGCCATTTTAAAACGAGTTTACGTTATCTTTCACATACTTTGTGTTAAGATAAAAACTGGCTCTCGTGTTGCTTTAACATTTTGTCACACATCACAATCCATGTAAGTGTATTGACAGTACCTACTTGAAATGATAAGCCCAAGCGAAGTGCAGTACGTACAGTCTTTAGCCGCAATTCTATGATAGTCGACAATATTGTCTGCTAATCTTTTCTTTAATTTCATACTTCAAGGGAAAGCCGTATTTCTTCGTGAGATTTCTCACGTGTAATGTCTTATCTGCAAGAGAATCTTATGTAGACTTACGATAAAATTAAACTTTCTAACATTTAATGGATAAAACTTAACTGCATCTTTAAATTATATCGTTAATTTGTTACCCGTTGTTAAATGAGTTACCTAGTTGTTCATATAACCAAACGTTCCACTTCACACAAATGTATTACCCAATTGGTACAGTTGTTCATATAACCTACCTAACTGTCCACTTCACACAAATCCTTGTAGATCCTATTGGTGGCTTCCATTCCCTTTTGCAAGATTATGTCCGTTGCGAGTTTGCGACTTACGTCATTTCAACCTCCTTTTGGTTCGACCCGATACAAGAATCGCTGTCAGTATTTTATTCACGTTGAAGATAAATTATTACGAAACGTAAACCAGACTGAAATGGACAATCAAATTATGTACTGTCAATGTCAATTCTAGGTCGACTAGGTAATAATTTACTAAAATTGGTCTAAAGATTGCACAGTTTTTGTCACCTTATTATGCTTGTGTTTCTGAATATCTCCACACGATTTGCTTGCACATGTGTAAATAAAGTCAATTTCAACTGCTTACTTTACGTAGGAACCTTGATTTTTTGCTATGCACATTTATATTATTGTCCTTTTGTTTCAAGCAATCCTACTTACCGTTAAAAGAACGTACATACTCGTAATTACCCCAAGATTTTTATGATACGGAAAAAAATAAGTTAACGGGATTAGTAGGTAAGTGCTTAGGTAGAATAGCATCAGCAGAATATACATATTGCCTCTAAAATTAATCTGAAATGGAGTAGATATCATTTGAAATAAGAATAGAAATTTAAATAAACCTTTTTTACAATCCGTTCAATCTATTTTGACTTCTATCGCGTTGGTGGCATGACAAATGGCAGTTGGTATTGTAACAACGTTTTTGCTTTCAATATATTTATTTTATTTTATATTCCATAAACTTGCAGAATAGAAGACAAAATCGGTTGAACGGACTGTAAAAAAGGTTTATTTAAATTTCTAATCTTATTTCAAGTGGAGTATAAAGTATTGTTAAAAAGGAAGTAAACTAAAGCCTTTAAGTGTCATAGTGGCTGATAGTGGACATTTGACTCTATTCAAAACTTATCTTTGACATCGAACATCTTATAAGATTTGAGATCATTCCTTCTAGGTTGACGTTATCACATTGAAAATGTGACATCGTGAACATTTTTTAGGCATTATATTGCTGCTTTCTTAAATATAACCTATTGTTTGTTTTTAGGGTTCCGTACCCAAAGGGTAAAACGGGAACCCTATTACTAAGGCTCCGCCGTCTGTCTGTCTGTCCGTCTGTCACCAGGCTGTATCTCATGAACCGTGATAGTTAGACAGTTGAAATTTTCACAGATGATGTATTTCTGTTGCTGCTCTATCAACAAATACAAAAAAAAAACAGAATAAAATAAATATTTAAGGGGGCTCCCATACAACACCGTGATTTTTTTGCTCGTTTTTGCTATATTGATAATAGCAACAGGTAGACGCTTGAAATATTCACAGAATATTTAGTTATATATTCACTTTAAAAATAAATAATTCAATTAAAATAAAACAAATATTTAAGGGGGCTCCCATACAACAAACGTGATTTTTTTGCCATTTTTATGGATGGTACGAAACCCTTCCTGCGCGAGTCCGACTCGCACTTGGCCGGTTTTTTTTTCATCATGACCATCATGACATACACAATGTCAGCCCTTCAGCCAGCTCCTACTGTTTTTGCTTCTATTTTATATACAAATTAATGTTCGTCTCGTAAGTATGCCATCAACTTTTATCGGACCCGCGGATGTAGCATTTTATAACGATGCCGGTTAAGACTCTACATTGCATACCTATTAAAAATCGCGAAGATGAATTATCTTGAAAAATAAATATTATATCATGTAACCACTATGGGATGTCCAATATTAACTTAATTGTTAAATATTTATCTAGTAATACTGCTTGATTTTTTAATGAATGTAGCATGGATATCAGATTTCATTAACACTTTTTGCTAGCACCTGAAAAAGTACAGCAGAAATATTTTTTGCTAATTAAAATACCTATTAAATGATTTGTCTTACAAAATTGGATTCTACAACATTGCATTTAATGTTAAATTCGAATAAAAACGAGGATCTGCCAATCGCCTTCGGTTTGTTTTGCTGCAATCCATCTACCTTGACCCAGTGGACCGACACAGTGGAAAACTGCCATCTTATCCAAATAAATTATTCTTAATACGTTTTAATAGTTACGCATACATGTTTTAAGGATAAACAGTGCAGTATATTCTCGCATATTAAGTAACTTGAGTGTGCATTTATTTGCTGTTTTCCGAATGGTTTTATCTTCTTTCTATAATCTGAGGGTTTTATTAACACATTCGCTGCGGCGCGGCAGCACTAGAAGCCAACTTGCCTGCGGGTCGAGCACGGGCAGCCCCAAGACGTTTGTGACAAGATATGATAAATTATTTCATGTCAATTTGTACTAGCATTTTATGACAAAACAGTTTTATCGCTCAAACTGTGATAAAATGTGTGACTCAAGTCATGTCACAATAGGCCGTGCTCGACCCGCTGCTGTGCGTTATGAATCAATGAATGCTTCCCGTATCAATAATTCCAGCTATGCGTTACGACTTCTATTTTCCCGTCCAGGTACGGAACTTCCTGACTCAAAGGTACTTAGAGACATGTCACGTCCCGTACCTGTCAGAATCCGAAGAGTTTCCATGGAAACTCATCGGATTCTGACATTTTTTAACTAAATGATAGGGTGAGTATACACAGCTGCGGTAGCACAGGGTTCTGTTGGATATTTCAAGAAAGAAAGAAAAAGCAATTATTGGGACTCGCACAGATCACAAATTAAAAAAAGAAAACACACTCAGAAACATAAAGAACAAAACAAGAGTAATATGCATTTTTTAAAAACGGTAATTTTACGGGAAATTACTTCTCGCGCCGCGCCGCATAGAACAAATATCATGCTAGGAATGGGGTATGCTCGTGAAATAAATAATAACTTTTTAAATGTCAATAATTTATTAAAATCGAACATAGTCAACAAAAACAGTAGTATAAAAAAAAATTAATGTTATGAAACTACACATTTATTTTATCTTCTCTAAATACTTAATTTAGTTAACAAAAAATAATTCTTCAGTATTATAAATATATATATATATAAAAAAAATATATATATATATTTAAAAATAAATTAAAATATATAATTTTTCATAAAACAAAATATAATAATTAGATAATATTATTATTTTTTGTCCTCATTGTGAATTATATTACTCGTCAAATAACAAAAAAATGAAATTAAATAAGTAATCATGTTTTAATCAAGTTTTGACGTAGAAACGTGTGCAGTGTGCACTTGGTTCAGCACTACAGCTGATTAAGCCCAGCGCACGCCCACGGTCGGTGCGGTACTAGGTTGTGTTGTAATTAGGACCAAATAATTCCCACTACCCCGTATTACACTAGCGCCCCAAAATATCGTTTCTATGCGTCACACAAAAATACTTCCCTTAAATTTGTTTTTTCTTCTAAATGAACAATGAACACACTTGAAGCAAGAATGGCGGCAATATAGACATCTCTTTTTTTCGTTAACGGGAACTTATTTTTATCAACTCCACACCGGGGGGCAAGACAAGGAAAACTAGCTGCCACATACGGTGTAACTCAATTACGGTCAAATACTTACCCGTAACGCAGCGAACGTGTTAAAACAAACTTAATGTAAGTAGTACTAATAAGCGAGCAACAATAATATGAATGACCTTCCTTGCGATCGGATCACTGGTACGAGTAGATAACACATTGTATGTATCTTACCTAACCTACTACCTAATGCCTTTAAGGATACAGCTGACAGGCGCGACGCGGCTCTAGTAGAACAATTTCTATGAAAACTTCATGGAAATTGGTCTACCAGAATCACGTCGCGTCGCAAATATCTGCCTTTGTTCTGAGGTGCTCGGAAGTCAGACTCAATAGCTATTCATTCGACTTTATGATCAACTAGCTGATCGACTGACTCCTTGACAATTCAAAAGACCTTCTGAAATAAATGCCTGAGTTTGATTGAGTTCTTACTTACCTGAGATAGTAGTTATTTATTCCTGTATTCCATTTGAAATAAGATTAGAAATTTAAATAAACCTTTTTTACAGTCCATTCAACCGATTTTGACTTCTATTGCGTTGGTGGCATGACTAATGGCAGCTGTTATAAACAGTTGGTATTGTAACCACGTTTTTGCTTTAATGCTTATGCCTACGGAATGTAAGTCAAAATCGGTTGAACGGACTATAAAAAAGGTTTATTTAAATTTATATCTTATTTAAAATGGAGTATAAAGTGTAAAATGTGTATAATGCCTCTGAATCCGGGCACAAGGCGAAAGCGAAATTCTATCCTTACTGCCAACGCTTTGGGTCTTATTGAATGTCTTCAGAACCTTTTGGTTGGACACACATGACATCTACTCTTTTTATGTACAGACGCCAGCAGGTCAAGCTACCCGAAACTGTCAAATGTTCCCAATTAATCTTGAATCTTATCCTGTAGGGATAAAGTTGAAAATATATTCTCAGATTATAGAAAAGAAGCAGATAGACCGCGCGGAACACCGAGAGTGCGGCCAACAAAGCAAATACAAATTCAAAAGCGAATACACTCTCGATTCAGTACAGCACGAAACGTCGCATCGTTAGTACGTCACGGGCTCTAACAGATAATTTCAGAATGATGCCGTCTTGTATTTTTAAACATTGTAAAAACTGTTCCCAAAAACAAAAGAAATAAGATGCGAGTATCTTTCATAAGTAAAATATTGATTATTTGTCTATTTGGATTTATTTTACGTGTTTATTGTTAGTGACATCTTGAAACACAAAACCTTAACAAAAATCATTCGGTGTTGCTAGTTTATATTGAAACATTTATCCCTAAGTTAGGAAATAAGTATAGGGAATACAGGAGTATCGATTTACAAAAATATTTATGTCGTTAATAGTGTTTTATTTATCGCCTTTTCTGGTTAGTATGTTTATAAATAAATAAGTATGTATGTGTCTTCGTAAGTGTAACTAGTTAATGTATTTTATAATACTTATTACATCAGTCGATTTGCTATATCATGGGTTATATGACGTCACCATAAAGTTAATATAGCTACCAAAAACAATAAAATATTGGTGTCTCAAAATAAAAATATATCGTAAATGTATCGTTTATATGGGTATTGTTAATTTGACGTATACTGTTAATAAAAACAACTGATTTAAGAAAAAAATTTTTTTTTTTTTATGTAATGAAATATGGCTAATTTTTTCATTCTCCTGGCAACCGTACACACACATAGAGGCACCTGTTCTTATAGTGCTGTCACGTGGCAAAACGCACACACGTCTACAAACGGGCCTCACTTTATTGTTCCGCGCGGTCTATCTGCTTCTTTTCTATAATCTGAGAATATATTAATGAAATTTGACAGATTGTAGTAGCTTGATGTGCTAGCATCATCCAATAAGCATCACCTTTGTACGTATGTTTCTGTTCAAAAACAAAAAAAAAAACAGCAAAATAGCAGCTGATTTTTTTTCGCGATTTCAAAGTCGGTCATATAGTAAAAGTTATTCAGTGCGATGATCTAAACAGTTTGTACATAAACAACTTTATTTTTAAATACCATAAATAGATTGGTCTAGTAGAGAACTTAGGTCATATTGAAAGTTTCTGGATTCTGATAAATAATACCAGATATTAGGCCTCTCATGATGCGTGGATGGACGATGGACGTGTTATCGTGGTGAAGGACGACATTGCTTCGAGGACGCTCGCGAAGTTTGTAAGAGACTCTGGGCAAGCAAGTGTTGAGGTACTATCTGCGGTCACTGTCCTTTGGCCTCCAAGCGACACTGTTGTGTAATGTCCTACTTTGTCGAAAAAAGAAGCAACCATTTTCTTACCAATGCTCCGATTTTTCTTAACTTTCGTCGGCAAGTCTTCAAAAGGAAATACCCATTCTTCCGACTAGCTTTTTGTTTCCGGTTCAAAGCAGTACAACCAGGTTTCGACATATATCACGATATTATAGACAGCCAATGATTGTCCTCCGTTAAACATTTTTATTATTTTACGGCACCACTCAACACACAATCGTTTCTGGTCTTCCATTAAATCAAGCAGTATCCATCAAGTGCTAAGTTTCCGAACCTTCAGTTTCACATGCAAAATGGTTTACACTTGGCTCATTCCAATGCCTAATACAGTACGAATTTACTGACGAGTAATTTTTTTGTCAGTTTCAATTAGGTTTCGTACGGTATCAATATTGGATTCTGTAACCGCCGTCGCTGGCCGACCTTCACGTACATCGTCATGGAGATGATCATTGATCACGTCCAAGTCTAAATTCTCGAAACCACGAATACACAGAGCTGCGACATGGTGCTTCATCGCCAAATACCAATTGAAGTCTCTGGCAACTCTCTTGTTAACTCAAATAAACCACAGCGAAAATCGTAATAAAATCAATGGACGAAAAATTTCACGAGTTAAATTCATTGTAATAGCGACACACAATTTTCTAAAGGACGCCACAATTAACAAAACAAATGACAGTCTCGCAAATCAAAAAGTAACGTGTTCCCAGAGAGTACCATTTTCGAATTCCGTAATTGCTTATCAATTTTTTTTATTGTAAGTGGCCAGTTCCAGAAACTTTCAGTATGCCCCACGTATATAAATCAATAGCGGTGTGTTAGTTTCGCAAAATCCTGAAAATGGCTCAAGCGATTGTGATAAAATTTTGGTAAGTTGTTGTGTGCGTGCCAGAGGAGGTTCCTAAAAAAATAAAAAGGCATTGCTTGCATGCCGCTGACGCTAGTTTGATATAAAAATAACTATTTGTGCTATGATGTCATTAGAAATCCCACGCCACCATCCCAAAATTATTGACAAATGTTTGATCAACAACTTGCGTAAAACAAAATCAAAATATACAAAAATGGTTAATATGTCATTTTGCAAGAAAATATAATGTGTCTCTATAAAAAGAAACAAAAACAGATACGAATTGTTAAAAAGAAACAAAAACAGATACGAATTGTTAATAATGTACCTATTTGTAAAAGTCTTTAGTATAACATTCAAATATTATGAGAAGACAGTTGGGTATAACACCAGCATTTTACTATTCATGTCAAGAATGCATTAATGCCTTGTGTCTATTTGATTTATACGGTTATGCATATGATAATAAGGTCTATTAAAATAGGTGTATTATATAAATCCAATACTAGTTTTTATTTATTTAAATGTTCTAAATGAACTAACAGATTATAAAAATAAAAATATAATAACGTAACTCTAAAATTACATACCTATTAACAAACTAAAATTTGGCGTCGAAAAACTGCTGTGGACTGGCAATGTACCCAAGAGACTGGTGGAATTGCCACGTTGTATAGCAATGCTTAGCCTCTGGCCAAGGTAAAAGAAAGCCCGGGAAATTTTGTCTAAAAGGTGTATAGGCTTCCATAAATGGGAAGCGCAAAGGAGATATGTTAATTTTGGGCCGAAACAGCAGTAACGGCTTAAGGTGATGGCCGAATGCATGTTAATGTGGCACAATCTTTCCGAAACATCATTGAAGATTTGTATTGTTTCTTTAATAAAAACGGGAAAGAAATTCTCAATTAATAAAAAATATTAATAGAAATATGAGTACTTACATACTGTTACGAGCTTGGGGTTCGTGACAATAAAAACTGCCGATTTAGTAACTAAAAAATAGACACTTTAATTAGGAACACCAAGTTAAACACACTACTACTTTAAACATAATTAAAACACAATCACTTAATGACACTCTCAAATATCATTCAGTTGTTCTCGCTTGTCTCGTTTTCAAAAGTAAACTAACTCCGTCGCTTTTTTTTTTTTTTTTTTTTTAGGTATGGCATCTCGTAGCAGACCTAGAGAGGTCGTTGCTACTTAACCGGATATTCCTGTGGCTGCCCTAAGGTTTTTAATCTTAAAGCCTCCAGCCAGGGCGCAAATTATATATATTAAAAACTAAACGACAGCGCACTAAGGGCACCCCCTGTGGGGTACGGACCTCGGCTCAGGGCGTCGTTGGGGGATCACAAAATTACTAACAATTTGGGGACGGGCTGGAACTCCGTCGCGGCCCATACCGGCCTTATATAGGGCGTCGGATAGTTCCCGAAACATCTAGAACATTCGAGTACATACCGGCCCCGACTGACGGTGACGGTGTCGATAGTTCTACAATCGAACTTTCTCGAAGCATCTTGACTCTATTAGTTTCGCTACCTGATACTAGATGGCGCTACTAGTAGGGTTTTTAGTAGTGCTCGCAACTAAGACATGCTCGTCCCGAGCATTATCGGCCTCATGATAACGCGCCAGTCGATCCACATGAACGATCTTAGGAGTACCTCTTGCCCCTTTCTGTATCCGATAGGTTACGTCATTGATCTTTGTCACAATCCGGTACGGTCCGTCCCATTTAGCTTGAAGCTTAGGAGATTTCCCTTTGCTGCGGACTGGGTTGTGCAACCACACTAGTGAACCTTCGTCGAACCCTTTATTGTTCATTTTGCGGTCATAACGGGTTTTCATCTTTTCAGACATTTGCTGGCCTGATTGTCTGACGTGCTCATAGATGTCATTCATTTTGTTCCGCAAGTCAATCGCATAATCGGTAATACTGCGTGGGGCATCAGGTGGTATTCCAGTGATCAGGTCTGCAGGCAGCCGTAATTCCCTTCCAAAATTTGCGAAAGCTGGTGTCACCGATGTACTTTCGTGAACAGCACTTCGATATGACAATAAAAACGGTTGTATGTGTTTGTCCCAATCTCGTTGCCGATTATCCACAACTTTTGCCAGGTATCGCTCCAATGTCTGATTAAATCGCTCCACCATTCCATCCGATTGTGGGTGGTAAGAAGTTGTTCTCGTTTTATGAGTACCCATTACTCGGCAAGTTTCCTGAAATATTTGGGACTCAAAATTCCTTCCCTGATCGCTGTGAATTTCCAAGGGTACTCCAAAACGGCAGAAGAATTCATGAACCAGTTTATCTGCCACTGTTGAAGCTTCTTGGTTTGGAATGGCGAAGACTTCTGGCCACTTAGTGAAGTAATCTATCACAACCATGAAATACTTGTTACCACTTTCACTCTCCGGAAATGGCCCCGCAACGTCAAGGGCTATCCTTGCCCATGGTGCACCAACATTGTACAATTTCAATGCACCTCTACTACGAATCTGAGGTCCCTTTACAGATGCACAACTTGTACATTTGCGACACCAGTCCTCGACATCGTCCCGACAGTGGACCCAGTAAAACCGCTCTCGTATCTTCAGTAGAGTCCGTTTTACTCCCAGATGACCTCCTGAACAACCATTATGGTACAGCTGTAGAACGTCCGGTACTTGAGCTTTAGGGACAACCATTTGCAAATGACAGCTGTCTCCCCGAGCATTTTCCCATTTACGGCACAGGACTCCATCCTGAATCGCCAAGCTGTCCCATTGGGCCCAATAGCTTTTTGTGATCGAACTCATCGCTGAGACGTCGTTCCACCTGGGCTTGGGAGCTCTGGCCTTTATCCACTCCAGAATCGGCTTGATGTCCGAATCTTCCTGCTGTGTACGTTGTAGGCTTTCCTTCCACTCGTTGCTGAGGTCTGTCCTGAGCATTCTCACAGGTACCACTTCCTTACCCTCTTGCCTCGTACAATGCTTGCAGTCTTCAGGACAAGGTCTTCTTGACAATGCCGGTATTTCAAAACACCTTGCTTGACGTCAATCTCACAACAATTCTTCCTCATAAAGTCAAGGCCCAAGATGCAATCGTCCATTATATCAGCCACGATAACATAATGCAGGTAGATTCTGTTACCTAGCTTCAACTCCATCTTCTTTTCTCCATGGACGGGTATGCGCTGACCGGTGGTTGTTAACAAATTAATGCGGTCTCGGTTGTATGCAGAGTCCCCAAGGAACCGGCTTATAAGTTGGGAACTGACGACCGTACGAGAGGCTCCAGTATCTATGGTCAGCTTACAAGGCGTTCCGTTGACCTCGCCCTTGATGACTAAGGTGTTCCCGTCATGGGTTTGTGTGATCGAAATCCTTGGGGCTCTTTGAACATCAGCCAGCACCCGCCCCGCAGTCCTGGCTATTACTCGTTTCCCTGCTGCTGGTGGGTGGTGCTGTTAGCCGCACTACCCTCTGGAGACCGGCCATCTTCCTTTTCTGTAGTTCGCTTAGGGCAACTAGATCGAAGGTGGCCCCTTTCCCCACAGCCGTAGCACCTAGGGATGTATCCTTTACGATCGCGAACTGTAGACGCTGCAACCTCCCTGACGCGATGGGAACGATGATCCTGCCGCACAGCTTCCACCTCCAGTGCATGGGCCAAGGCGTCCTTAAGCGTCCCGTGGTGACCGAGCCTCACAGCAGCTCTAACTTCAAGGTCGCGGATGCCGTCGATGAATGCCTGCACCAGGTTCCCATCAATAAGCGCAGGTACGGACTGGTAAGCTTTACGAACCAGCTTCTCCACTTCAAGAGCCCACTGCTGCAGGTTTTCGTTACTGCGTTGCACACGATCCTTGAGCTGCGCACGAAACACGTGTTCCAGGTGAGCATCGCCATACCGAGCCTCTAATGCCTCAAGGAGTTGCTCGTAAGTCACTTCCTTACCAAGAGCTTCCAGGACAGTTAAGGCCTGGTCGCGCAGGCCTAGGGTGAGGGCAGTCATGGCCTGACTGTTATTCCACCCGTTCGCCTTCATGACAGCCTCAAACTGGATTTTGTAGGCTGACCAGGAAGAAGTTCCGTCGAACGGTGGCACTTTGAATCCACGTAGTGAAGGTGTTGTAGCTACGGGAGCTGCGATTCCATCCCCAAGTTTAAGGTTACCCAACTCCCGCTTCACATCAGCAATGACGTTGTTACACTTGCTGATCTGAGTTTCAGCTTCTGACAGGCGGTTGTCATGCTGGGCAACCTTCTCCTTCACGTCTTTCCTGAAGGTTGCGTGAAGGTCCTTTATGAGGAGCATCTGCTCTTCCTGGCGGCGAGCCTGTTCCTCCTGACGGCGGGACTGTTCCTCCTGACGGCGGGATTGCTCCTCCTTATCGCGCTGGAGCTGTTCTTCCAGCCGACGAGCCTGTTCCTCCTGACGGCGGGACTGTTCCTCCTGACGGCGGGATTGCTCCTCTTTATCGCGCTGGAGCTGTTCTTTCAGCCGACGAGCCTGTTCCTCCTGACGGCGGGACTGTTCCTGCAGCATCATCACCAGAGCAGCAAAGTCTGGTGCTGCTGATGCTGGAGCTGCCGCGGACGGGTCGGCCTCCGTGGTCGGTAGCTGGCCCTCCGACCTCTGTGGCGTAGCTCCACCAAAACGTCTCTGGTCCGTCTCCTGTTGGCGTTGACTCCGGGTACGGATACCCTCCGTGTCGTCTTTAGGTAAAATCGGCATGATTTTAATCCTAGCTTCTGACACCAATTGTTACGAGCTTGGGGTTCGTGACAATAAAAACTGCCGATTTACGAGGGCTGCACTAAAAGTATCGGGAATGGAATATTTCCACTGTTCCTGTCATATTAAAATCTTTTTAATTGAAAACTCCTTGGTTTTAAAAATCGAATACCATTTATTTATTTAAAAAAAGATTCTCGGTCTTGTCACAAGGTTTTGTCAAACTTGTTTAGTCGTTGAGAAAATGGAATTGACTCGAGAAAATTCAAGAGCGATGATTTATTATGACTTTCGAAGTGGTTTAACACAAAAACAGTGTGTTGACCGGATGATTTCTGCATTTGGTGATGAAGCCCCATCCAAAACCACAATTTATCGCTGGTTTGCTGAATTTCACGTGGACGTGTCAAGCTCAGTGATGATCCCCGTCAAGGTCGTCCAAAAACTACAGTCACTCAAGAAAACGTTGATGCTGTGCGTAAGCTGATTGAGGAAGATCGACATGTGACATACCGCGAAATTCAGGCAACTTTAGACATTGGCATGAGTCAAATACAAATAATCTTGCATGAGCAATTAGGTGTAAAAAAGTTGTTTTCCCGATGGATACCGCATTCGCTCTGTGAAGAGCAAAAAGCGGCTCGCGTTACTTGGTGCGTCAGAACTCTCGAAAGATTCCACGCAGGATCCTCAAATGCTGTATACAACATTGTATCAGGTGAGGAATCCTGGATATACGCGTACGAACCCGAAACAAAAAACCAGTCACGAGTTTGGGTGTTCGAAAATGAGTTAAAGCCAACAAAAATTGTTCGTTCACGGAGTGTTGCAAAAAAAATGGTGGCCACGTTTGTCTCCAAAACCGGCCTTGTTACGACTATTCCTCTTGAGGGACAAAGAACGGTTAATGCAGAATGGTATGCTAGCATTTGTTTGCCACAGGTCGTTTCTGAACTCCGTAAAGAGAACTGCAACCGCCGCATCATCCTCCATCAAGACAATGCGAGTTCTCACACCGCGCGCAGAACAAAAGAGTTTTTAGAGCAAGAAAACATAGAATTATTAGACCATCCGCCGTACAGCCCCGACCTAAGCCCTAATGATTTCTATACTTTCCCTAAAATAAAGAATAAATTGCGTGGACAGAGATTTTCATCACCTGAAGAAGCTGTGGACGCCTACAAAACGGCCATTTTGGAGACCCCAACTTCCGAATGGAATGGTTGCTTCAATGATTGGTTCCATCGTATGGAAAAATGGGTCAAATTTCGCGGAGAATACTTCGAAAAGCAATAAATTCATTTTTAAATAGTAATTTTGTGTCACTTCCTTGATTCCCGAAATTTTCAGTGCCGCCCTCGTAGTAACTAAAAAATAGACACTTTAATTAGGAACACCAATTTAAACACACTACTACTTTAAACACAATTAAAACACAATCACTTAATGACACTCTCAAATATCATTCAGTTGTTCTCGCTTGTCTCGTTTTCAAAAGTAAACTAACTCCGTCGCGGCCCATACCGGCCTTATATAGGGCCTCGGATAGTTCCCGAAACATCTAGAACATTCGAGTACATACCGGCCCCGACTGACCGGGTGTCGATAGTTCTAGAATCGAACTTTCTCGAAGCATCTTGACTCTATTAGTTTCGCTACCTGATACTAGATGGCGCTAGTAGTAGGGTTTTTAGTTGTGCGCGCAACAATACTATTACTCTTTGATTGATTCTCAGACTGATGCCGTCTGATGCTTCCTTACTCTGGTGGACAACCATTGTTTGCCACCTAAATACAGAAAAGTAGGCTTATTCACGTGGTAGCGTTAGGGATAACGCAGTTATAAAAAATAAAATCTATCAATCGAGTGTGCTTTAGACCACAAGACTACAGTAAAACTTACGAATAGTAATACTAATTATACTTACTTTCTTACAACAATAGGCCTGCACTGTGTCTTAGATATACGAAACGCAACTGGCTATGAGAGAAAGAGAGAAAGAAAATGTTTGCTCGCACCTCTCTCTCTTGCCCCTATAGTAATATACGAAAGGTAACTCTCTCTTTCTATCTTCACTAACTTATCTCCTTCTCAACTTCTGTTCGCTCGCTTCCGTAACGCTTTCGGCACGCATTCACCAGCTTACTTCCCAAGTCAAGAGTGCGTAAAGAAGTTTTACTTCAAAAATTCAATATTTTAAGAAGTCGATACTTTTCATGCCGACGGTACACACCCCTTTTTTAGACGTTTTGACGACGTAGTATCAGCAGGCTTAGCATGACGCTTTCTATTTCTAAATTCTACGGTAGAAAAGAAATCGCTTGTCTACCGAAAATGTTCTACTGTCAACACGGAAACGTCATTTTTGTCTAGGTACTCTTCAATTCAATTCAATTCATATAATTTATTGTGTATCATAGGTTCATAAGATGTTGTGTTAGTTACAGGTAAGTCTGCTATGTCCCGCCATTGAGACATACAAAATTCATATCATAAATTCGGTACATAGATCAAATACAATACATCAAATTATCATGCAATACATTAAGATTAAATTAGTAGATATAATATACTTATGTCAAATTACAAATTAGTAATTTTTACAAAATATTTTGTTTCAATGTATTGTCATTTAGAAATTCTCTTATAGAGTAATAACATTTATTTATCAATAATTCTCGTAGTTTTTTTTTTTAATGTATTTATTTCGCTTCCGTCGACTAAACGCTTCTCTACGGTTCATGTGCTAAGCCTGCTGGTATTACTTTTCGGGCCGAGTTAACTCGGGCCGAGCTGCCACTGACCCGTTAGTGTGACAGGCGTGTCCTGGACGTTTTGATCAATATACAACCTGATACTGAGCTGTAGATAGCAAAAAATTTATAGTTTTTTCCAAAACTATCTGATGAAAGTTTTAACAAAGCCAGTTAAATTTATCTCACCACTTTTTCCAAAAAATATTGTTTTATTTGAACGATAATTTTGTATTATATTTTAATAGAAAAATTATCGACGATGATTGATGTTATAAAATTAACGTCAATCGTCAAATAATAGAAACACCTGGTCAAGTTAAAAACAAGAAATTCGGGTGTTAATTAATTAATTAATTAATTATTTAATAATCAAATCAAAACACTCAATTCGTAACTTGTGAGTGACTACAAATAGGCACCCACAGCAGGTACATTTTCTGGTCCATTTGTTTACATTTCTGGAACGGGCCAAAGAATATAATTTCACTATCATCATCATTTCTGCCGAAAGACGTCCACTGTTGGACATACGCCTCCCCCAAGCACCGTCACTTCTACCGGTTCTGTGCTTCCCGCATCCAACGGAAACGGATACCTGCGGCCTTCACAAGGTCATCGGTCCACCTTGTAGGAGGCCTTCCAACGCTACGTCTTCCGGTACGCGGTCGCCACTCCAGAACCTTTCGGCCCCATCGGCCATCAGTTCTGCGAGCAATGTGCCCTGCCCACTGCCACTTAAGCTTGGCAATTCTTCGGGCTATGTCGGTTACCTTGGTTCGCCTGCTCTCTTAGAAAGAAAGAAAGAAAGAAAATTATTTTAATTGTCACAGAAAAAACGTGCGTACGAAAACATAATAAGTAATAATACCCGAAAGTTCCACAAAACAGATCTAAGTACTATCACAAACAAACAAATAGCCAGAAGCTGCACGTCATGACTGTGACAAGAAGGCTTGCATTCAGCATGATGCTATGCTATGGGGACCCACAGCACAGCGCTGCTTTTCAGCGGTCTCTTCATTTCTAATTCGATCACGTAGGGAAACTCCAAGCATAGCCCTCTCCATTGCCCTTTGGGTGACTTTTAGCTTTCTGATAAGGCCCATTGTGAGCGACCACATTTCAGTACCATAGGTCATCACTGGCAACACGCACTGGTCAAAGACTTTCGTCTTGAGACACTGCGGTATGTGGGACGAGAAGATATTGCGTAGCTTCCCGAACGCTGCCCATTCGACGATTGACCTCTTTCTCGAAGTTGAACCTACCTAACTCGACAGTTTGTCCGAGGTAAACATACTCGTCCACAACTTCGCGTGTAGCGTCTCCGATCTTCATGAGAGTGGGTGTTACATGGGCATTCGACATGACCTTCAAATTTATTTGAAAGAAGAATATAATTTATTTTTAATGTAATGGAGAGCGCTGTAAAAATCTGTGAATTATACCGGCTGTATATAAGATTACTATCCATTGTTACAGCTGCCATATTACTGATATTTATTGTGCAGCGGTGTTCGTGTCTACTTTCATTTTTCTATTACGAAACTACCTGTTTAGGAGGCACAACGCATATCAAGGTAAGGAATGTCTTCCTTCCTCTTCCTTTAATGATGTCTTTGACCTTGATCAGTTCGTTCGTAGATTGGTTCTGGTATAACGGTATCCTTGGTATTATTTTGCAGAGAATTTGACAAAAAAAAAAATATATATTAAAGGTTTATTTCAGAAACTTGTACAACTTTTACAGTAAATCTTACTTAAGGACATCCTTTTAAGTAAAAGATATACCTTTGCTAGGAGATCCCGCTCTCCAATGACAAAATAATTAATTGGTAAAAGTGGTGTACAAGAGACTGTACACTATGAAAATAGAATTTAAGCAACAAAAAGAAAAAAAAAAAAAAAAAAACAAGTAAAATCCCAAATTAAACAAGACAAGACTTGAACTATAACTAAATAAAAAGAAAATTAAAAACTTAGAGATATATCCTAAAATAGTATGTGTGTGTGTGTGCGTGCATGCGTTCGTGTGTGTGTATCTATGTGTGTGTGTATCTTTTCAACTCATATTGACGATGCTTGCAGCAATAATTCAATGTCATCATAGGTCTTCAGTTTTAGCCATTGAACTATTGCGTTTTTGCAGTCTTTCGAAATCATTCGATTTATGTTAATTATTTTATTGATTTTATTATAAAGGACAGCGGAACTTTTATTGAATTGTCTTTTGGCATATGTAGTTTTAACGAATTTTACTGGTGCAACACTGTATTTTCGTCTTCTTTCCTGATGGTGAGGGTCATAGGGCAGGACTTTGTGTGATTTTAAGACAGCAAGTAGTACGTATAACTTTCTGACTGTGAGAATACCGCTAAGGGAGTATAATTCATTGGTTGGGAATCTGTATGGTTTGGTATACATGACCTTGATAAGAGATCTCTGTGCTCGCTCTAGCTCAAGAAACTTTGTTTTTCCACACGGGTATGCAGTATCTAAGAATTGGTTGAGCCAGAGAGACCTATATTTCATTTAACATTTTTTTAGTGGTCACATGTCTTAGGTTCTTAAATATCCAGATAAGTTTTCTCATACGGGCCATGACCATATCTTTATGAGTATGCCAGGATAACCGCTGATCAACGATTATACCTTCGCACCCACAATACAGGAGAAATTCCTAGTGTGGGGCAACGTTTTTAAAAAAAATACAAATACATAAATAGTACCTAGGTATTTTATATGAGTCACTTTTTCAATATCTTTACAAGAACAGTTTGTGCTAGACATATTTTGGCACTTGTGTGAATTTTGAGAGTTACGTCAGGTCCAGGTTGAGTGTTGTTGTAGATTGTAAATGCAATATAGTTTGTTTTGGAAATATTGAGTGTAAGAAGATGTGAGTTCAACCAGTTAGCAATTTCGGAAAGACCCTTTTCAGCAGATTGATAAACGGATTCCCATGTATCAACAGAGAAAGCAATAGCAGTGTCATCTGAGTACGATAAAACGCGACCATTTTTTTTAAGCATCATTTTGCAGAGATGGCTAATATATATTAAGAATAGAGTGGGGCCCAGTACGCTTTTAATTGAATTGTTTACTTTTTCGAGCAATTTTAAATGATAACAATGTCAAAACAACACAACAGCAACTCGAAAAAAAAAAAAAATCAAAATTTACAAATCTTGTATGCATAACAAAAATGCATGAACGTAGTCTACTTAACAAACATATTCAAAATAAAAAATAAAAAACCACCAGTTATCCGAAAAAAAAACACAAAACAGAAATAAAATATTTACTAAGTATGTGCAACAGTTCGCTTCCTATATAACGTAAAGTGAGTAACTGCAATTAATTCGTACTTGGGTTTGAAACCGATCTTATGGATAACTTTATGCAAAAATAACAATTGTATCTATTATGATATAAAAATAAATAAACATCATAAAATAAGTGTTTTTGTCAAAAATGTGATTGGAAATTCAGTCATACAAATTTTTTTGTTACCTACTTGGAAGACCCTAAAATGACTTATTTTAAGATTGTAACAACAATACCAGGAAAAATCTATAAATTGTAAATATGCTTGCATAATATAGATACGAGCAGAACCTTCTGAAACAGCCGATCTATCCTGTAAAAATCTCACCGTGAAGTTTAAGCTGAAGTGAAGGGAGTTGTCAATAGTATCAATCTGTAACTTGAAATCATTCTAAAAGCCCATTATTTTTAAAAGAGTAACCGTGGTGTTTCTTGCCGGCTCTTCTCCATAGGAAATGGACCAATTGGAACTGTGCACCTAGCTTCTGACGTTTTATAAGTGCCCATGTAGGTTTATGTGAAATAAAATATTTTGATTTTGAGTCCTTTGCATGGAATGACAGCTCGCTTCATCTCAGTTTTCACGGTGAGATTTTAACAGAATAGATCGGCTGGTTCTGATATACTATTAAGCTAGCAATATTTACAATTTATAGATTTTTCCTGGTATTGTTGTAACAAAAAAGTTATAAGTAAAATAAGTCAGGTCATAAGTCATATATTAAGTCTTAAGTCAGGTTTTCACGACAGTGTAACTTCATGTGTACATAACAGTGCTATTTATAACAAAACATTTGAGGTCCATTATTCATAATTAATTAAACGTGTCGTCTCGGTCTAACAATAAGCTCTCAAGCGGCCCACAGTCGCCGCGGACGATTCAATCCAATAATTCAATTGTGATCATTATTGTCACATTCATATTGAATTAGTCATTGCCTCATTGGATTCCTTGTCATTCATTCATATGCTAAACGCTTCCTGGCTTTTTTCCTTGGGTTTATTTTAAAATGCCAACGAACTTTGTTGTCAAAACAATTGTTATGACCAATATTTTTCAAAAAAAATAATGTAATTGAGTAGGTAGATAGGACTACTTTTTTTGTATTTGAAAATCATAATAGACGGGGTGGATTTTTGAAAAGAACCAACCAACCAAAAAATACCTAGGGCCTAGACAAAAAGTTAAGGACAGTCTCCTAAGAACGTTTTCCTGTAGGCATAACAGATAAGGTACTACCAGCAGGTAGTACCTACCTTATCTGTTATGCCTACAGGATGTATGTGTTATGTCTAATAGCTATATGTATATGTTATGTCTAATTACTATAGCTGCCATTCACAGATTTTGGAAGAATGGTACGTACACTGACTACAGTCAGATAAAAAACGTAGAACAACGGCATTTTTAGTACTCCTACCTAAATTGGTCGAGAAGAGTCTTTTAATCCATATACACAACTGCATCGATTGGTATCATGAAAAATTAACGTGAGAAATGTAATTTTTCTAGCTCACGGTACTTTTTTTTCCAAAATCTGTGAATGCAGCTAGCAAATACACAAAAAGTTAAGGACAGTCTCAGAAGAACGTTTTCCTGTAGCTACAATGGTCGCGGCCCTTGCTGCCGTCTCAAAAATCAACACTACGTAATGCAGCACCTCTGATTTGTCAATCGGGAATGGAGCAATATAAAAAAAAATCCTGCCAGAAATGAATTCTGTGATAGGTTTACTGTTGGTGGTCCGTGTCTCCGTGAGGCTGGCGCGAGTGATTGTAATTGCTCCGCGGCTTGACCATAGTACACAATCCGGTTGTTACCAGTTTCACCCATCGCATGTATCGGTTGTAAGAATTCGAGACATGGGTTGGCCCAAATTTAGCACGATAATTGCGCTCCCACTTAGTTTTAATTAAGCCTACGATCTTTAATGATAGATTGGACACAATCACTCTCAAGTTTCACTCATATTTAGGTTACTACGATCATACGCACGCTTCAAAGCAGATGAGTAAACGTATTAAATAAATGTTTTGTTTTGACTTAGCCGGCTAATTACTTGCAGGCTTATGCTTATGCTCAGTGTTCTGTTCGAATAAGAATGAGAGAGAGAAGAATAGTTTATTTCCAGAAAATAATGGTGTTCCCAGTTGTAAAAGTTTGTGGTTTAATGTAGGTGTACAGCCCATATTTTGTCTGTTTAGGGCATGCAAATTACATTAATACTTAATAGTTACCTAATTATTTTAATAAAATAAACAAATACCTATATTATAATAGAATTTTTAATTTGAGATAAATTTTAAGTTACAATTTATTTACACACCCAAACTAAACCATGAAATAACATTATTTATTATTAACATTATAATGTAACATTAATTATTTAAAGTTAAAATAAATATACAGTAATAAGTATCGTATCTTTTTAAATCGAGTTGTAGAAAAATTTCTTGTAACAATAAAAATATTCAATGGAATTAAATCTCCATAATTGAACATACGATTGAAGTATTTATAACTGGCTGGGAATTTTCTACATAGGAACATCCATATTACTTTGTAAACGCACGGCCTGCCAATTTATAACTTAAAAAATATTGACCTGATTTCCTTGTTGAGCACTATCTTTAACTGAAGTATTTTTCATACTGCAAAATTTAAATTTTAATAGGTATAGCAGGACGCTGATTTTGTTATCAGCGTAATTATTACGTTCCTTGTAAGAAGGTCAGCCATTCATTAATTTAAAACTTTCTAAAGTAAGGCAGGTACTCGTACCTAAAGGAAACATTTAATTAAAGGAAATTTATATACAAATATATAGTTCCTGGTCCCCTTTGATTGACTGTGTTCAAATTGCGAGGCGCAATAGTATGGGGTTGCGCGGACTTATTGATTTACTAGACACCCTCTATGTCGTGGAGGACTCTGCACTGGATGTAATAAGTTTTTGATAATGTCCCTATACCTATCTATAGTACCTTTGCATAATAATTATCATGATTATAGCTAGTACTTTGTTTATCAACCGCGTAATGTGTTTTGGAACTTTCAGGCACCTGTACGACCTTTTCAATAAAAAAAACCAGGACCCTTGTTATCCTGTAAAAAGTCTCCACCATGACACTGTCGCCTTCCCATTATTTGCGCTGGATTCTGTTTTAATCAGGGACTTCTGTTCATCATCAAGTCATCTCACTGATGTGTTTTACAGATTGGCAGGGCTATTCGTTTTAACCGAAGAGCTAAGCATAAGCTAGCGACAATCAAAGGTTGGCTCCTGGTTCTAATGTATTATTTTTGTTTCAGAAACTTCCGTATCCAAAGGCTGTGGGGTTTATAGTCACAAATGAGTTCTGCGAAAGGTTTTCATACTATGGAATGCGAAGTAAGATTTTTTTTTTAATATGAGTTTGTTCCTTTAACGACTTCAAAAAAAAAATGGTTATGCATTGAGCGAGTTGACTTTGGTTGAGTAGTTTTTGAATTAACTTTAATAGTACGTACTTATTTCATCCATGTGTGTATGTTGATGATGTAATAATTTCCTGTCGCTCTTATTTACATAGCAAGTAGTTTAAGAATTTGTGAAGAGTACGGTACCACAACTAAAAAGTGAAAAATATAATAACAACCGACTTCCAAAAAAAATAAAAATTATTTCGGAAGTCGGTGGCAAAAAACGAAAATACAAAACCAAAGAGATCGACTTCCGAAATTAAAGTAATTTTTCAATTGTTACTTTTGAAAGTCGGTTCTTATTTTAAATTTTGTTATGCTCCTTTTTTCATATACAGAGAACCAGCCACTTACAAGCACGCTTGCGAGTTAGTAACGCCATCATGAAGATCATTATTGTTGCTACTGGTTAAAATGATTATGTGGAGGTTTTCCTAGGATGTTTTCAGTCATTGTTACTATATTCAGTGGTGTTTTGATAATAATAAGACGGTGACAACAGGTAAACCGCTGTCACTGTCAGACTGCATGCAAATGAAAGGGTACAACCCTTTCTTTTGTATGCAGTCTGACAGTGACGTTGTTTTATAGAAAATAGTTCCATAGAATTTCATTTCACATATTTTTTTTCTCATATTATCATTTCATAGAATAATCAATACGCAGAATACTTACTTTGAAGAAATTTAAATTAATGATTTTTGTTACACATAAAATTTTATGTTTTAATATTCATTTCATAAAATAACAAATCAAATATTTTCTATCCTCATATTGCTTAGTTAATATCAAACTTATTACCAAGAAAAACATTTTATCGACTGACAGTTTTTAAACGTTTCAGTTCGTATCTTTGACAAAATGCATACCCTTATATAAAATTACAACACTGGGTTCACAAAAACAATGCGGGTTGCAGGAAAACAATCTTGTTATTCTCATTAATAGTGACTTCATTGCACGTATTAACTGTTTCAACGATATAATATTCGTTCAAAATATTATGTTTCCGAACATTCAATATACCTGTTTTAATTACCATATTTTCATTTTACCAAACGCCACGATCACTTCGCTCGCTAGCCTTCACGCGTTAATGGTCACTGTTCTGACCTAACCTAACCCAAATTATTCAATAACAGTAGTTGGTATCTGACGCAGATATGTTAATTAAAACTAATTCTTTTATTATTTTACTTATATATTTCTTAAACGCTTAATTAATAGCATAATGTATATTTTTACATTTTCGTTGAAATAAAATACCATGAAAAAATACACCGAACAAACAATATTCGTTAAAAAATAATTCTACTATTTGATAAGTTTGTTCTAAAAAAAATGTTACTATAAAATTCATTGAATTGTGTTTCTGTGAAATATGTTTCATTCAACTAAATAGTCGTTGAATGTGCTTGAACTTGTATTTTTATTCGAAAAAAAAATATAAGGACCAAATATTATATGAAACATTTTCTACGAAACAAAATTCTATGAAATTTCTGTCTGCGAAACAAGGGAACACCAAAAGCAGAGAAGCGCGATGACACAACGCTTGTAATTGATTGCAAAATATGAAGCAATTATTTATGTACTCAAAAATGAGTTGAGTAATCGAAAATAAAAAAACAACCAAGTTCTACATACGAATAAGACGATCTTGTTATTAATTAAATACCAACCGTACGTTGATATTCAATACAGATATTTTGGATTAAAACTCAAAGTAAAGGGTTAGTTTACCGTTAATTTGTATCGAGATTTATTTTCTAAACGTATTTTGGTAACAACTAAGTTCTGGGAAATATTATATGTTCAAGAATAACATATATTTTTCCCCCTACCACAAACTATATTGATTTGGCTATTTTTTTGTTTAAGACAAGCCTACTTTTATCATTTGCCTCTTGTCAGAGCCTTAACCAACCAGAATATACAGGGAACAATTAAATCAGCTAGCGAAACTCCACAGACGTGATGGGATGGGATCTTAGTGGTGGTGGTAGGTGATAAACCCAAAAAAAAATATGTTATAAAAAATTAGGTCGACAAACAGATTTAGAGTAGGCTAGATACCGCATGTTCATTAGATAGTTTGAAAACCCAGCGTGTCATCTTTTTTATACCTACGATGACGTCACCCCAGCCATTAGTGATGTGCTCAACGTAAACAGAATCGTTTCAATCGCTAGCGCTACGCTAAGCGCGTCTTTGTGACTGTGAGACCTGTGAGCAGGGTTGGATTTCGTACTATAATTATAGTATTTATACTATAATTTCGCCCTTTGTACTATATACTATCCACATCTAAGGATAGTACGCTAAAATACTATAATTTAAAGTTATATTATGAATATTTCGACCGTGCGTGTATCCGACCGAATTCTGATCTTGCGATTTTTTCTGTGTTGATTCCCCGATTATCGTTCGCAGTACACTTATCTCTTTCCACTAATCTCGTTCCTTCCATTCCATTCGAAATTCAATCAAAGTTTGCTTAATGTTTTAACAATCGCTTGCAAATTTTGGTGTGAAGATACGAAACAAACTGGCAACACAATCCATAGACGCAATTTTAGTGACTCTTAGTAATATTCAAGAACTAATAAACTTAGAAGAGTAGTAAATTTTGCCTTAACTTGTGTTGATTTTGACTATTATATGTTAAATTAAAAATAATGGATGTGTACTATAATTTATTATAAATACTATCCTTTTAATTTTTTTGTACTATCTTTTTCAATCTACCTAAATCCAACCCTGCCTGTGAGCTTATTATAGACTTCGTCAGGACTTCAGGAGTGGAAGTGCGTTAGAATTTTTTCATTTGACATGCATTAAGAAGTCGCAATAATGCCCGAAGTTTGGGCACAGCACAAACTTCGGGGCACGCTTGGTCTGACGGCTTGTGGTATATAGCCTACTCTAAACCTGTGAGGTAGACGACAGCTGTTCTTGAAGTATGAGGTTAGAAACCCAGTTTTTTTTGTTTTAACCAATTTACGTTTGTGAAGTTTACATCACAAATCACAACTGTTACTGAACTGATACTTCAAGTAACTACAATACATTGGGTCGTATGTCTAATTTTTTCTCATCAATTCGTTTTATCTATATACATCATGTCCCATGTATATACACCTGAAATCGTGAAAAAAAATCAGCCAGTCCCTACATTTATCTGATTTTTTTTTCGCGATTTCAGGTTTGGTCCCATAGTAAAAGTTGTTTAAATGATGAGTACAATGACCCCATAATAGGTTGTGCGTTAATTCCGGGATATTATATTGTATATCGATACCCATCGCGTCGGCGTTTCGCTGACTCATTCAATTCGACCCCGTATAGGCTTTTTCTTAATAGCGTTACTCAATTTTGAAAACCTGAACTGCTTAAGGCTCGTACAGTCTGGCGCGACTTATCGCGTGACGCGACACCGGTAGAAGAATTTCTACGAAAATTCAGAAGCTCGATTCAAACCCAAACTCAAAGCATTTATTTCAAATAAACCTATTACAGGCACTTTTGAATTGTTAAGGGGTCAGTCAGTCAGAGAGATGAAGCTAGATGCCCATTCCAAAGCGTAGTAGGTTCCTATGGAGAAGAACGGGCAAGAAACTCCACGGACACTAAAAATCAAAATATTTGATTTGCATTAAATAACCATAGGTGTCTCTAAGCGTACTTTTAATAAAGTCTCCCGCAGACAGGCGCAATGCCACAGTGCTACGCGACACTATTAGCACAATTTCTATGAAAACTTCATGGAAAGTGTCGCGCCCGTGATATCGCACCAGTCTGTACGAGCCTTAATAATATTTGTAAGTAGGTATATTTAGCACCGCGTGCTGGTTTATATATAGTCAAGTGTTAATGACACTGCCAGGTTTTCATACACGTGCGTGGAGTCGTGGACACGCTTACGAGTTATAACAAAGAGCGTTGGTTCCAATCTAATGGAATGCTGTCATTCATTTATCAACGTTTTAATAGAAATACATATTTACAGTGTTATTGCATTGCGTAGGTACTAGTTTAAGACTCAGATATATGCCACTTACCTTGAGTGGTTAGCTTGCGTGTTCTGTACTGAGCTCACTCAACGCGTCGTACGTTCCGCCAGTAATAGGACTTGTCCATCAAGGAGCGCTGTCCCCAATTTGACACATTATTAATTTATTATACACAAAAAAGGTATTTTAATAAAATGCGTATACTAAAAGATCAATAATTAAATTATCTTCAAATTGGTGAAGGTTTCAGAAAAATACGCTTGGTAGATTTAACGTCATTCTCAGTTTTTTATCCGCGTTAGACATAACTTTACAAATTATTTTAACTATGTAATATAAACATAATCTAAACTATTCACATATTAATTTATTGAGAAAATGCTCTAATTTAACATATATTTTTTTCAAATCATTCATACTAGTCGTTTAGACGTGATCTTCAGTATAAAATCATTAAAAGTCGGTTATCGTCGCCTTAAAAGCCTGACGAGTACTGCCATGCCTATTGTATTTATTCGATTTCATAGGATGCAAAGTCAGGAAAATTTATTTTTTACTAAATTGACTACCAACTTAAAATGCCCGAATATTCGAATCACAACTAACATTAGTTGACCGTAATTATTCAAATGGCTATAACACAGCAAATTGACGTAGTGTGTCAATCTGATAAACAATTAATTTCCCTGGCTGTACTGTCCTAATTAAGTCTTAGACAGATTAAGGGAACATGCATACATATATAAACTCAAGCCTTCTTCCCATAAGAAGAACGCCACCTGCTACGCTCCTTACATACTGCTTTTGCTACGTTTACACATCATACATCTGGTCATACACGCACGCGCGTTGCTAGTACCTACTACGCATCTGAGCTTTCTGAAGAACATCACCAATTAGATCACTATTATGTCCTCCTAGGGCGTTTTCACTCACATCTGCCTTGTAAATACCTTTTGGTAGTCGCCTTTCACTCATCCTCTCAACATGACCAAACCATATCAGCATACTCTTTTAAATTTTTGTCACTACATCTACTTTTAAAACACACCGTTGCTTTACCACATCACCACACATGCTTTGCAAGGAACACATTTCCACAGCATTTATTCCACTTTCATGCTGATTTTGTCACACCCAATCTTCACTGCCATACATAAGCGTAGGCACCAGCACTCCATTATGAACAGCCAATCGAGCCTTTTTGGGCATCGACTGGCTGGTCACATGTGTAGCACCATTCACTTTATTTCTCGCATTTACTCTCTTTTCCACATCTTCATCAATCTTTCCATCTCTTTTATAAGAGTTTTATTATAAAAACTCACTTATTTGCTCCATACTCTTATCATTTATTTTTACATCACACACCGATACATCCTCTTCTCTTTCAAACACCATGGCATTCGTCTTATTTACATTTATATTCATCTCTTTCCTCTTATATGCTTCATCCATGACAGTCACGTCATGTCTTGCAACTGTTCCGCAGACGAAGCAAGTGAAACTTGATCATCTGCGTAGAGACCTATTTGACAGGCAACTCATTAATTCTTAATCCGCACTCACACCCTCTTTCAAATCTATCAGACAACTATCCATGTACAAATTAAACAGCCACGGTGACGGTATACAACACAACCCAATAAAGGGAAACGTAGACATAATGGATTATAATCGCAAAAAGCAGAAAGTGAGCGTTGATCGCGTACTTTTACCTTGCAAGAGGATTTACTTGCTAGGTAATCTCATAAAAAAAAAAGTTAATTTAAAAAATCAAAAACACGACTGCGTAAAAACTGAACTTAAAAAAGATGGAAACAAGATTTATATAAATGAATAAGTACTTTAAACAATCTCATGCAGTCGGAGGCAATAGGTCGTTATTGTCGTGTTAAGAAGATGCCTCCGACTGCATGAGATTGTTTATAGTACTTATTAATTTATATAAATCTTTTTTTAAGTTCAGTTTGTACACATTCGGGTTTCTGATTTTTTAAATTAACTTTTTTATTTTATACTTTTTAGTTAGGATTATAAGACGGTAAATTAGGTTATATACTCACTTATAATCGGGTGATAACGACCTCTTACTCACTCACTCCAAAAACTCGGGATATTTTTTTATAATTTGTCATATAAATTACTTTTAAACATATAATAAGTATATATTTTTGTAATCACCTTTCAAAACCCTTCATTTTGATACCCCACTCGATAGGCTTGGGAGATATTTATTTTTCAAAGACCCTCCTTTTGGCGCCAAAAACCTGCCGAATCTTGATTTTTAATAACTTTAATATACCCTATTGACACTCGCGCAATAAAGACGAATCTAACGACATATCATTCATCAAAATCGGTTCAGCCCTTTAGAAGTCGAGGGACCGTAAGGACAGACATACATACAAACATACATACAGGTCAAACACATAAGTAACCCTCCTTTTTTGGCTTCGCCGCAGTCGGGTAAAGATGTACGCCACGTCACTGCTTGTTGCACACACATTTCAATTGTTTGATTAGAAATAGTGGAGGGGCGCGCAATTTTATATTAGACGATCGTAAGGACACAGTATATATCCTCCTTATTCAGTATAAGAAATATCTTTTAAATTGGTCCAATATTGGAGGAGGAAATAGGCGAGAGCCGAACCTCGATTTACTCTAAAAGTCTCTCCGCCCGTTCAGGATGCTGGCGGGGTTGTCGCGTTTTTGTAGCGCTTCGGAGATGTTTGCTGGGGCGAGGATAGATGACTTTCTTGCCATCATTCGAAAGCGGTGTTCCTCAATCTTTACTAGATTACTTAGAAAATACTTAGATTACTTAATTGAATTAGAATTAGAATTTATGTATTTGTAAGAATGTAGTTTTACATAGATAATATCTTATGTTAAGTGCGTCTACGTAAACGCGAGTGAACATTTTGTCTAAAAAATCTATTCAATAGTAAAAAATACACGTAAAGGCTTCTACATACCGGGGCGACTTGTCGCGCGACGCGACGCGACACAAAGGCACCGCTCGTCCCGCGACACGTGGGGCCTTTGTGCCGTGTCGCGTCGCGCGACAAGTCGCGCGGTAGCCTAAAACCTCACGACGTATCACCAAAGCCAAGGGAGCCATAAAAGTGGTCTAAAAACCTCACGTGATTTTTAAACGAAGGCCCCTTATAGGCAGAGACTGCCAGTTTTAAACCTAGTTTCTTATCTAACAAATATGGGCTTAAGTACTCCAGATTCCGTGCTCATTTCGCCACCAAACATTCTTATAGTATCTAATCTTTTTTTAGGCGCGTCTAAGCGATATTTAACAACACACATCGTACTAGGCACGACACGCATGAGCGACCATATCTATGAATTTTGCGACCTAGTTTAAATAAATTAACAGCATTATCATGTGAAATGTAGGTAGGTATGCCGTATTTCACCATGGACTGTTCGTTATCGATAAAAAACATAACGTAAAACGTATGCATGTAGTGTTAATAATAAATTTATGAACAGGTGTATCAATGCTGTGCGATTTGTTACGGATAGTTTCGGTAGTTTCAGAAGTCATTCAAGGGTCAATATAACTTTCGCTAAAATATTTATTTCCGTATTTTGTTACCTTAATACATAATGCTTATTTATTTTATTTTTCTGTTTTTTTATTTATTTTATGAAAAGGCTAGTTTTCTTTCACCTTCGATTTTTGTTGCCAACGCACAATTTTGTTTTGATATGTATTTGCTCTCTCATAAATTGTCTCAGAAATAAAAATGTACTAAACTATGATTTAAGGGTCGTGCAGACAGGCGCTATATCGCGGGCGCGACGGTCAGCGCGACCTTTCTCGCGCCCGCTATATCACCCCAGTCTACACGAGCCTTTAATGACGACCAATCCACGATCCTTTAAGTTATCATACCTTAAACTTCATTTTTATCTAAATAGACTATTGTACAACAACGATAAGAGTAATAGAATGTCAAATTAAAAACTTAATTAAATAACGAAGGTGCAAGTCTGATACTAACGTCAGTAACTTGACGTAAATTATTACGAGCCGGCAATGGTTAATTAAATAGCAATATGGTCCTTTCAGACGAGCCACAACCACACACCACACCACAGCGGCAAAAATTACGCCGGACACACCTGTATGAAAACGCGTATTTCCATTTACACTTACGACAATTTGCAGTCACGTTCAAGTGCCGTCGCGACTGTGTGGTCAATACCGGCGACATTACCTACAGCCACAAACGCAACATCTCACTCTCAAGCTTGGCTTTTACGTAATACCTATGAAATTTATATAAATTACCTATTTAGGATTAAAGGTACCTACAAATCTGATCTGGGCCTTTCAAATTGCAAAGGGATTGATTTTCAGACAAGAACCTAAAAGGAACCTAATTTTCTGTCACACGACATCCTGTATGGTCGAGACATCAAATCAAAATGTTATGATGCTAAAATAAAAACTAGTTTAGGAGCAACTTTCATTTTTGCACAGGCATTGCATAATGTCCGAACTACGATACCAGACCATTTTTTTACGTTTTAAGGAAAGTAGCGAGCTGTTTCTGTATTTGTAAATTGAGGATAATATTATATGTATTAAGGCTTCTACATACCGGGGCGACTTGTCGCGCGACGCGACGCGACGCGACACAAAGGTACCGCTCGTCCCGCGACAAGCGGGGCCTTTGTGCCGTGTCGCGTCGCGCGACAAGTCGCGCTGGTATGTAGAAGCCTTTATATTTATTTTTTATTTCTCAAACTTTTTGTGTTGAGATTCAGTCTTAATTCAAAATGGTTAAATCACTCTTTCTTTATTTTTATTTTTCTTATATTTTTTTAATGTTCTAACTGCTAGAGGGTGGAGACCTGGTGACCTGAAACACAGGCCCCTAAGGCTAGATTAAGCACCAGTCTCCCACAATAAATTTAAACCATTTCATGTACCTTTATGCGTTAATAATTTCTGTATGTTTATTGTGGAGAGAAAAAAAAAAATTAGAGTTTATATATTCTAGCTCGTTGAAGTCTTCTCAATTACCACGTTCATTAGTGACATTAAAGACTATTTTGATTATTAGCATCTACGCCTTATATAACCTCATAGATCTATGATCTACGCAGACCTATTTGCTATGCGATTTTTTAAGTTTCTTTCCTTTTTCAAGACTCCTCCTAATATGTTTCATATGAAGCTTTTTAGCTGACTACCTGGTAGAATTATTCTCTGGGTATACCATTACGGTAGATGCCAGTTTCAGAAGATCACAATTTATTGCAGGCACGAGTATAAGTAGGTAGTCGAAAGTGTCGAATTACAATGTTTTTCTAACGAAAGGATTGGCTTTAAGAAACATGTTGACCAAACACACTTAACAATAAAAACCTCACAAATATCTGAAAATTATGATATATGAAAAAAAAAATACTTAGTACCTATATTGTGCTGGATTTGGTTAAAGACATTGTAAAATGCATCAGTGAAGTAGTCCAGCACTCACTTAAGCCAAAAAGAGGGTTAACCTCGGAATGAGAGATAATTAGCTGTAAACTTGAATAAACCTACATTTTGAAATTCAAAAAATTGTATCAAAAGTCTCATGAAATCTCGTGTCTGCGTCTTAAAATATTTAAAACCAAAGGTCAATAATATCTCGCTTCCTATGGTTTCAATGATGGTCTAATGTTAATAATGTTTCTATCATCTTCTATTATTTTGTCCTAAACATTTATATAGGTACAACATGTCCCGGAATCAACGCACAACCTCTTAAGGGGTCATTGTGCTCATCATTATGAACAACTTTTACTATTGGACCAAACACGAAATCGCGAAAAAAAATCAGCTGTTCCCTACACTTTGAGGAGTTTTTCGAACATAAATGATGGAATAGCTGATTTTTTTTTCTTTTTCAGGAAAGGCAACGTTGGTTACCACCGACGGTCACGCGCGTGAGGGGGAAAGTTGTAAAAGTTAATAAAAGTTTAGTTATTCGTATTTATTTCCCCCCGACCCCCGGTCCTAGGCCCCCAAATCTCGAGAAGTAGATACTTTTCAATCCCAAACAGGGCCAAAATATGTTCAGTAACAAGACACTGCATTTTTTACTTTTATCAAAGAAAAGCTTATCGAAATAAAAAGAAATACTCTTACTCGGTTTTCGGCCGAAAATAAAAATTAGGAATTTTGTTTTCGTTTTCACTTTTCAGGTTCCAGTTCCTCATTCTATTTTCATAGAGCAGGTCTATTAAATCTGCAGAACCACATGCTTCTATTCATGGTCCGTCCAAAAACATGGCATTCATGGCATGTTTTTGGACGGACACACAACGAGCCCCGACTAAGCATTGCCCTCAAATATTATGTAATAAAAAATTACTTAACATTGAGTATTTTGTTAAACAAAGTCACCTGCCGCGTCTGTCTGTCTATCCGAACGCGATAAACTCAAAAACTATTAAACGGATTTTCAAACGGTTTTCACCAATAGTCGAGTGATTCATGAGGAAGGTTTATGTGTATATTTAATGAAGGGATAGTGTAAATTTGCAAAAATATGTCGATTATTGTTGAAGATTTCGGAAAAATCATGCTGACTGGGAGCTTTACTAGCGTGAGCCTCGTAAACCGTACGAGATACGTAACATTTATGTTCTACGGGATTGTACATATTAAAAAAACCCAAAAAAAAAGTCCGCGATAGCATATATGTCTATTTTCTAAGGATAACCCACAGTAACCAATTTTATTTTTCAGAATTTGATAATAATTTCATTGTTATTTCCGAAGCTTTATTTTGATTATCCAACATGATATGTTATTTATATAAGGTATTTAATTGAGGTTAAAATATGCGTTTAAAACATATCATTTTATTTTTTTTTACGTATTACTTTAAAAAATATCACAGAATCAAAATTACACGTAACCAAATAATTATGGTTGACGGTGGCGCGATAGCCGATGCCCTTTTCCTCTGCTATTACTGCGACAGATAAACGGCTGAACGGATTTTGGTGAAATTTGTCACACAAATAGTTAATAACCTGGATTAACACATAGGATTTTATCCCGGTAGTACATTCCGCTGGATAATTTCGGACCTCCAAGGGGACGAAGCCGCAGGAAAACGCTAGTGAGATATAATTAAGTTCTGTTTACAAGACAAAACTGGAATCCCATATTGGCTTCTACCTTAGTTTGCATCTTCCACCTGAATGTTTGCAGAATGGATGACTCTTTCCCGTGAACCGGTTACCATTTATCGTAAACTAGTATTATCACTAGTATTATCCTTTAAGTATATGTATTATTATCACTGACTAATAATAACAAGTGACCTTAAAACAAGGTTTCTTTCATATAGGTTTTATTTTAATTTTTCCTCCTAAAAACTCCAAACTAAATACAGATCTATTCTTCTAATAATTGAATTCAGAACAAATTGATCAATAAAACTAGAAAACGTAATCATTGGAGAAACAATGGCATCTGATGAATATTGAATGAATGTTATCATAGATTTGTTTGTTCTAGATTTAGGTATCTTGCCACATTTTTAATTTTTCTCTTTTGTCCATAATATTCATATGCTAATGTCATGCATACCTGTTATTTGCATGGTTACTGAAGTGCCAAATTTAGATGTTACTAGCTGCGCCCCGCGGTTTGACCCGCGTAAGTTTCGATTCCGTGGGAAAGCCACCCTTAACACTTAGGGGTATAAAAAATAGATAGTAGCCGATTCTCAGACCTACTGAATATGCATATAAAATTTCATAAAAATCGGTCAAGCCGTTTCGGAGGAGTATGGTAACTAACATTGTGACTATATATAAGATTTAATTTTGAATTGTAAGTGACTGTGATGTTGGTGTGCTTAATAGAAATAAATAAATAGAGATGCAATGTCAAAATAGCATTGTAGGTATTACGTATGTGATTTTATTGCCCTTCACTGATGCATTTTACAATAACTTGAACCAAATCTAGCACAGAATAGTATTAAGAACTAACATAACACACTAACACAGTACTAACATAATTTTAAGCTATACAATATGTAACAAAAACCCTGTTGTTCCTTCTAGCTACGTTTTAAGAATCGGTATACATACATAATAAAGCAAGTCATTTATAAAAACTGTTCAACAAAAAAAGTTAAAATAAATATTTAATTAATTATATTTGTAATGTTAAACTAATTTCTTACCTCTTTAGTTCTTTGATTTTGACTTCTCGACTAGCCAATTCTTAATTTTTTTAAATTATAATTCCACCTGCTTGTAGGTTAATTTATACGTCCCTAAAAGGAACAACAGGGTTTTTGTTACATACTGTATTTATTAACACTAGTTTTTGTTGTATATATACTTTATATATCTATGTTAGTTTGTAAGGTATATGTTTATGGGCCTTTGAAACCTGAAATAAATGTTTTTTTTTCTTATAATATAGAGGGCTTTTTTAAGTGTGGCCAACATGTTTCCTAAAGCCAATCTTTTCGTTACAAAAACATTGTATTTCGACTACCAGAATGCACAAAATTGTTGTCTCACATACCTGCAATAACGTCACATATATTACGAGTAATTAGCTTAGGCGCTGCTCTAGCGTAGACATGATTGTATAGAAATCTGTGTTGCGGTGGCGTAGCGTAAACGCAGCGTAGTTATATACGTTTAAGGGCGGGGGCACACGATGCGCTCCGGCGCCGCACCGGACTTGCAACCACCGAGACGAAGCGGGGAGGGGTGATTGCGTTGCGACGTCGGAGCGGCACCGTTCAGTTGTTTATGCATCACAAGGAAGGATACACGCTCGCTCGTTTCGATTTATTTTATCCAACATCCAACGCTGCTACGGCGCCGTTGCGACATAAAAACGTTGCGGCGCCGCACCGCTTGTGTGCCCGCTGATACGGTGAAATCTTTGCGGTGCGGCGCCGCAACGCATCGTGTGCCCCCGCTCTCACTACCGCCTGCACTCTCTCACAAGGTTACAATCACAAAGCACTTCATTGTGACAATTCAACATATTATATAACCATTATTCCACTTTTGAAAACTTCAATATGTCAATGTGATTATGAGTGTAGGTATTACGCAATTAGGCTGCAGGGACATTCGTCGACGGTGGCGAGTGGTCTGACAAAATTTGACAAAAATTAGCAGTGTTTCGGTACATTTTGCGGCAAAATTAAACTAAACCAAATGTAACTAATAATTGCCACAGATAGACTACTCCATCATAAAAATAGTAGCATTTTTTTATTCGAATATTTATGTTGGTTCTTATTATTGTAAAAAAAATATTTCCGTTGCCTCTTCACACAAAATTGACGATATCGTGTTGAATTTAGGAACATTTTTCTTCAATATAATAACATAAATTTAGTTTTTATAAATATTTTATGTAAGCAGACATGTTACATGAAATGTTACAAATAGCTTCAGAAAATAATGTTGAAAAAACCAATTTTTTTTTTAAAACACTCGGTAATGTTTTTTTGCCTATTATTTAACAAACCTTATCAAGAAATTTAAAAATCGCACACTGGGCTTCAACTATCCGTGTGATAAAATATTTTTTTTATTGTATAATTATACGATATCTTCATTAAATAAATCAACAGCGAAATAAACTATATTTTCGAGAGCGCAAAAGTGATGAAACTATTATCAGATGCTGAGACGGACACGAATGTTTTATCACCACGAAAACTGTACTTTTATAGTTACACAGTTCAATCATTTCAAGCTTTCTCACAATTAGATAAGAAATTGACGAAAAACTTTTTTTTTGTGATAGCACCCTTAATACTACATCAACCTTTTATTGAATTAACCTAATTTTGTTTTAATAAATTCATTAAATCACTCGCTATTTCCACTGTCGTAATAGAAATGTGACACATTGACTAAGATCGTGTGTTTTATATTATGGTTTACTATTGCTGAGTCCTTTAATATCTACCATGTTACACCACAACATTGGGAACTATCTCAATTCACTTTCAATGAATTCGGAAGGCCCAGCCTTACGTAGTGCGCGGTGCCTTCTTGGCTTTTTCTTAATTTACAAGCCACTTCTCAGGAGCCATAAAAACGATGATACGACTAATTATAAGGTACATCAACAGAGGTCCGGGTACCAACTTCAACATTTCTAACTTAAAAAATTAAAATTATGATACATACAAACTTTTATACCCTATTTACCCCTTTAAGGGATGATTTCATAAAAATGCTTTCTTAGTGCTACCTTGTTTATGTCTTGCCGTTTTTTGTTTGTGTCTTATTAAGTTAATAATATTTGAGTATCGCCTGCCTATGCTTGTCCGTTTGGGGCCAGACGTATAGAATAGCACCCTTCCATTTCTTCCCGCGGGTTTCGTAAAAGGCGACTAAGGGACTTACTAGAGAATGGGCAGCAGCGTTCTCTATGCATTTTAACACCATACTGCGATCGCCAACCTGCCTGCCAAGCGTGGCGATTATGGCAAACCCCCCCTTTAGGGGAGGCCTATGTCCAGCAGTGGACGTCTTTCAGCTGAAATGATGATCGCCTGCCTATGCCAGGAAAACAAACGGCCTTGTGTAACACACTAAATTGGCTCGCCGAGTAACTTTTACGGTTATTTATTAGTCTTTTCTTTCGTTCAAGACCTTCAAATCTATATCGGTATTCATAATTCTAAAAAAGACACTGTAGTATTTCGAAGATTATTTGCCCACTCACGAACACCCGTATAAACGATCGTGAGAGGCTATCAATAAAGAAATGAATGTGGACCGATGCACGATGACATTTAGTTTTTATAAGAATTAAATACTTTTTTCAACTAATAGAACTTCGGGTGGATAGTAGATGAGACTGGCTACCATTTTTTTGACCAGCATAGAGATCTAGAATAGACTCCAGTTTCTCAGCGTGATTGAATAATTTCGTAACTTTGCGTTTGCAGACAGAGAAATCAAATTCAAGCTGGCGCTGAAAACAAAGTCTTTGGCGAAGTTCTAACACTTCTTCCAGTCTTGTCAACAAATTCCTACTCTAATCTTTATACTATTGTGTCCCACTGCGGAGCATAGGTTTTCCGAAATACTCATGAGATATAATTTTGTGAATTCAAAAACTAAGCGCACATTACAGCCGCATCGGGCCGCACCGCATCGCATTTAAATTTTTCAATAAGAAAAAGCGCGGCGCAGCCCGCCGTGCCCCCGTCGATGGTTCAATAATGGTCTCTTTTGTGCTGTCACAAAACAACAAAATTGTGTCCTATTATTAAGAGAGGACACTGGCTCCGAGGGCACTGGCTCCTGTAACCAGGGACCATTTTGGTTACCAATTGCAACATGGTTTTTGATTAACTGCTTAGAAAAACACGGTTTTCTAAAATGGTAACCAAAATGGTCCCTGGGTAGAATAGCGATAGTGAATTGGTCATGCTACGCGTGCTGGGCGGATATCGAAATAACAAAATATTATGATTTGTTCATGTTACTGGGTTTCAAGTCGGCATAGAACCCATTGAAATGGGTTATCTTGTAACCCTTTCAATGGGTTTCTAGTATAAAACCCTTTCAATGGGTTACATCATGATAAAGGTAACCTATTGAATGGGTTACCCCTTCGAAAGGTTTATCTTTTAACCGGGGTTGTACGGTCCCAGCCTGTAACACACTTATAACTAATGCAGGAGTGAGAGAATTATTCCATCATTTGTTGTACATCATCTTTTATGGCAATAAATAATTTGGGGCCACCAAAATTTGCGTCAGCTTTAATTGTACCCTTCTGTTTCAGCAATCCTATCACTGTACCTGCGAGACAAGTTGGGGTACAGTGACAATGGCGCTACAGTCATCTACCACGTGTTCACTATGTTCGCCTACTTCTTTCCTCTTATCGGTGCCATGATTGCAGATGGCTGGCTGGGGAGGTTTAGGCAAGTATATTTTGTGTTTGCCTTTTCTAAAGTCAACTTCAACGCCAACTCGTGCGCGCACTATACTAGCACACACAAACACATTCACAAAGTATTTATTGTTTGTTTCTCACAAAGTGAATAATCAGTACAAGATGAGGGGGTACCTTGGTGTCAAATTGGCCAGCTGTATTAACTTATTTTTGATGTAACTACCTACACTTTTGTTTTGTTTGTCGTTGATCTCGTACGTTGTTATTATACTTTTAGTTATTCTACATTTGTATGCTTAGTCACTAGACGACAAATAATTATGTTAAAAGTTAAATCTTATATAAGTAAACTGTATCATGTTCTTATGAGAAATAAAGATTCTTTATACCTACTTCCATCTTTCGGGTCACTCAGCCGTAGAGACTCTCGTTTTTTTTCTACACAAAATTCGGATTTTTGGGCAGCAATTCGGCCAGCCAGTTTTATGTTATGGCATTTATTGCATCAGTGGTACTCCCTTGCCAGTAATGCAATCCTCACTGGTACAGTTTTCGTTGTAACTCAACTTAAGACGCTGATAACAGGTAAACCGCTGTCACTGTCTGACTGCATACAAAAGAAAGAGCAAATTAAGAAGCATTTATTTATTTACTCAAAAATGAGTTGAGTAATCGAAAATAAAAAACAACCAAGCTCTGCATACAAATAAGACGTTCTTGTATTAACTAAATACCAACCGTACGTTGATATTTAATACAGATATTTTGAATTGAAACTCAAAGTAAAGGGCTAGTTTACCGTTAATTTGTATCGAGTTTTATTTTCTAAACGTTTTTTGGTAACAACCAAGTTCTGAAAAATATGTTCAAGATTAACATATATTTTTTCCGCTACCACAAACCATATAGATTTGGCAATTTTTTGTTTAAGACAAGCCTACTTTTATCATTTGCCTCTTGTTTGCCTTAAGTGGCGATCGATGGGGCACTTGGTAGTGATGGTTATTCCTGTCAAAAAACGCTCTAATGCTAGACTTATTTACTTTACATAACTTATATTATCCAAGACATAAGATATGTATTGGCTTTGTATCTTATGTATTGGCTTTGTAGTGTGAAAATGTTCTAACCGTACGGCGAACTTTCGAAATCCAAATAACTAAGCTAATCAACAAACTTGTATGAAAAGTTTGTTTGACCACGTTCCACACATATTTAACTTTGTTTTACGTACAGAAAGATTAGTAAGTACAGGTACTTATGTAAGCAATCAAAGAAAGTGAGTCAAGTGCCTTCATTTTATGTAAGTAAATAAGTCATGATGATTAGCCTGGAAACAAAACACCATCATTAGGTCGTACCTTACGACATTTTATTTAGCTACGAGCTTTTCTGTATGTTTGTTGTGGACCTAATGTAATAAAGGATTTTATTTTTCAGGACTATAATGTATTTATCGTTAGTTTATGCAGCCGGCAGTACATTAATATCAGTCAGTGCAATGCCACAGCTCAACATACCCACCATGTGAGTACCAAATCATTGTACTAATGTTATTAAGGCGACGATAACCGACTTTTAATGATTTTATACTGAAGATCACGTCTAAACGAGTAGTGTTAATGATTTGAAAAAAATATGTGTTAAATTAGAGCATTTTTTCAATAACTTAATATGTGAATATTTTAGATTATGTTTATATTACATAGTGAAATTAATTTGTAAAGTTATGTCTAACGCGGATAAATAACTGAGGATGGCGCAAAATCTACCAAGCGTATTTTTCTGAAACCTTCACCTATTTAAAGATAATTTAATTATTGACCTTATAGTACACGCGTTTTATTAAAATACTTTTGTTTTGTGTATAATAAATTAATAATGCGTCAAATTGGGGACGGCGCTCCTTGATATGCGAGTCCTATTACTGGCTGAACGTACGACGCGTTGCGTGAGCTCAGTAAAGAACACGAAAGCTAACCACTCCAGGTCACTGGCATACATCTGAGTCTTAGACACACCGCGTTAGACATAACTTTACAAATTAATTTCACGATGTATTATAAACCTAATCTAAAATATTCACATATTAAATTACTGTAAAAATGCTCTAATTTAACATATATTTTTTTCAAATTACTTACACTACTCGTTTAGACGTGATCTTTAGTATAAAATCATTAAAAGTTGGTTATCGTCGCTTTAATTAGTTACATCATATTCTTATGTTATTATTAATACCTAAACGCTACAGAGATGATGTTAGTTAACAAATTCATAACTAATTACAAAACAGACATCTCCTAGCCTATCTATGTCAACGAGTACCTAACATAATATTGATGTTGTAATCACGATACTTACTTATTTAAATATAATATCACGATTTTAGCCGTAAGTATGGAGTAAGTACTTGAAATGTAGCAAAACCGTTTCTGCAATACATAACGAAGGCTTGCTGAAGAAGATACATACTTCCTAAAGGGATGGCTAATCATAATCATAATCATTTATTTGTCAGAATATTTTATGGTCTTAAGATTAGAATGAATGGTATCATCACATTCTGCCAAGTGTGGCGTGCAAATATTAGTTACATACAATTATTAGGTTAAAATTACAATTTGAGGTGTGTCAGTTGAAAATAATTATCATACACACAATTTATTTAGGATGTCAAAGTCAAAGTACAATTTAATGTCAGAGTATCAAAGAGTTGATGTCAAAGTTTAAAGATTACAATTCAATTAGGATGTCAAACTATCATTCAAATAGTCTTTTAAATTATAATTACATTTATTACAAAGCAAGTCTTTAAGTTTACTTTTAAATCCATTTAAATTTAGCTCTCTGATTGATTTAGGAACTTTGTTATAAACTTGCGGGGCTATGCAGAATATGCTTTTCCACATTAAGGCCGTTTTGGCCCTCCGTCCGCGTAACATATCATTCCGCCTGTTACGTTTAACAGTATCTGATAGATGGGGAAACAGGTGTGCATTTAACTTAACAAATAAGGCAGTTTCATAAATATACAGAGCCGGGAGTGTCAGAATTTTGTAGTTTTTGAAATATGGTTCGCAACTGTCCATTATTTGTAGTCCAAACATGGCTCTGATGGCTCGCTTTTGCGCTTTAAAAGCGGCTTCTCTGTTTGTAGAGTTACCCCAAAATATAATACCGTATCTTAATACAGATGCAACAAGACCATGGTAAGCTGTGAGTAGTGCATCTGTGTTTACTGTTGGAGCAAGTTTATACAGGGCATAAGACGAACTACAAATTTTCTTACATAGCGTTTCAATGTGATCCTTCCAGTTGAGCTGCCTATCAATAATCAACCCTAGAAATTTTGCACTATCTACTTCGTCAATTTTGTGAAGTTCGTATTGAACCTCCATTTTCGAACTGGATTTTTTATGGCCAAAGTGCATTATGTGGGTTTTTCCGAGGTTAATTCTTAAATTATTATTATTTAGCCAAGAGATTAATGAATTGACCGCGCTATTGACATCAAATTCATATAATTCAGGTGTATTGCAAGGTATTGTTACCGTACTATCGTCAGCAAAGAGTGTTATGGGGAAGTCTACGACTTTGGGCAGGTCATTAATATAAATCAAGAACAGTAAGGGACCCAATACACTACCTTGTGGTACTCCAAAATACACTGTGCGTTCTTTGGACAGGACTGTAACCTCTTCTTTAATTTAGTTTAGCAGTAAATTGTTTTCTTTTTGAAAGGTAATTGCATAATAAGTCCAGAATGTTACCTCTTATACCATAGGAGTCAAGTTTGTTTTTCAAAATATTGTGGTCAACACAGTCAAAGGCTTGCGTCATATCACAATACACAGCACAAACAGGTGTCTTATTATCAATATTAGTCATAATTTTATTTAAAAAGTCATAAATTGCCATATTAATTGTCATATTTTTCCGGAAACCTTTTTGCTCGTTACAGAGAATCTTATGTTTTTCTAGGTATGCGTATAGCTCATTATAAATATATTGGTAAAAGTGCAATAGGTCTATAGTTTTGCATTAGCTGCTTATTACCCTTTTTAAATGTAGGTTTAACTATGGAGATCTTAAGACGGTCAGGAAAAACTCCCTGGCTGATACACAGGTTAAGAATATGACTCAAGTGTTTAGCAATTAAATCGGCAACATATTTTATAATCTTAGTTGAAACTTCGTCATACCCTACGCTATTAGTGTTTTTAAGACCTTTTATAATGTTAAATATTTGAATCGGTTGACATGGAGCCATGATCATTGATTTTTGTTTATTTAATATATAAGCACTCGATCTTTTACCTGATTCTGGTATAGGCGTAATTTTTTCTACAAAATAGTCGTTGAACTTGTCAGCAATTAATTGAGGTTTATTGATTGTCTCATTATCAATTTGAATTGTATTTATTGAGTCATTAGGTATATTTAATTTAGGATTTTTTATTATTTTCCATGTCATTTGGCTTTTATTTTCAGAGGTTTTAATATTGTAGTTATTTTGAGATCGTTTAGTCAGTTTAATTATTTTTTTAAATAAGTTTGAGTAATTTGAATATTTTGATTTATTTATTTGAGTAGGTTTAAGTCTAGACATCCATAATAATTGCCTTTTCTTGAAGCTGCATAATTTAAGTCCTCGCGACATCCATTTTGGTTTTTTGCTTGTTGGTATTTTAATACGTCTACAGGGGAAGCATAGGTCATAAAATAATTTAAATTGTTCGAGAAATGAGTTAAATGCATCATTTGGATCGTCATTGTCGTAGATTTCAGAAAACGTTAGTTTCTCAACGCAGGTTCTGAATTTTACCATATTCTGTGGGCTAAAGTCCCGTTGCGATTTATACCAATATTTCAAAACACAGTTAATAGGCACGGGACACTTCAGCAATTGCGCAGTGTGATCCGATAGGGCGAATTCTATCACTTCCGTTCTGGATTTTTTCTCGAAATTGTGGGCGAAATTATCAATGCAGGTTTGGCTTTGCATCCTGGTTGGTTTTTCAATTGCTAATGTCATGTTGAAACTTTTTAGGAGACATTTGAGTTCGAAAGTTATATTATTTTTTTTCAATACGTCTATATTCAAATCGCCTGCTATAATAATATTCCTACAATTTCTTCTTGCGAGTAATGTCAATAATTGCTCTAATTTGCTAAAAAATACATTCAAATTCCCTGTCTTTGGTACTCTATACATACATATTATTACAATTTTATATCTTGTCAGTTCAATTGCACAGCATTCTACTGCATTAGTCAATGAAAGTTCTGAAAGCTCTGGTAATTCCCTCCATAGATGTCCAGACCAGAATACAAGATCCGCCTCTTTTACTATTTTTCCTGCTGAAACATGTACCTAATCTATAATTAGGTACCACAAGGCGGTCTTCATGACCTGACATCATAAAATGCTCCGTTATGCATAGTACATCAACAAACAGGTCTTTTTCTGACAATTCATTAAGGCATATGGAGAGGGCGTCTGCTTTGTTAAGCAGACCCGCTATATTTTGGTGTAGAACACAGAGGTATTTATTCACGAAAAAGATCACTATGAACAGTATTATCCTCTAAAGACTGATTATTACTAGATGAGCTATTATTACATATGCTAGGCAATGATAAACTGAAGCTAATTTAATTTTGTCCATAAGCTACGAGGCAGTGCAAGATAGGTTGGTTCTACAAAGTAGTAGGTAAAAACGATATAATATCATCTCACTATTTGAGAGGATGCAATCAGCAAGTTGGTAACGTGTACTTCAGTATACTGCAGAGCGATATTACATAATTTAATTTAGTAATATTGACAAATTAATCAATACACCGAAATATTTGACAGTAGCTACGACGTTTCAGAATGCTTCCACTTAAGGACCTGACATGCCATACGCCTCTGGCATTTACATTTCTAGACCAAACTGTTCTACTTCTTATGAGACATAAGACCTAAAACTCTTTTAACCAGATCTAATACTGTCTTCACTTTTTTCAGGGAATTTACAATCCTGGCTCTTCTGTTAATAGCCTTCGGAACAGGAGGCATTAAACCCTGTGTCTCCGCCTTCGGAGGGGACCAGTTCAAATTGCCTGAACAAGAGAGATACCTGGGCTATTTCTTCTCTCTCTTCTACTTCGCTATCAATGCCGGCAGCCTCATCTCCACGTTTTTGACCCCCATCTTGAGAGCAGATGTCCACTGCTTCGGTGATAATGACTGCTATTCACTCGCTTTTGGAGTGCCAGGGATATTGATGATCGTGTCTATAGGTAAGTAACGTCGTAGATGGAGTTGCCGTAAACTATTTTATTCTTAGAAATGATTAAACTTATAGTTTCGTAATAAGTACCTATAAAGGCTCATAAAGACACTGGTAGGACAATTTCTTTGTCGGTCCCTGTCGCGCCCGCGAAATCGCACCAGTCTGTACGAGCCTTAATGTTGAAATAAGACAGTGTAATAAGTATATGAAATCGTTATCTTAACCGAACTAGCACAGTGCTTTAGTTATATTTTTTTTTTTATATGTTTTGAACTGTAAACAGTACCGTTTTGTTGCGTTAGTGTTTACAAAGTGACTATAAAACAAATAAAACCCGAATATAATAAACAGTTATGCTACAACAGTTAAACACCAATATGTCTCGTAACACAAGCATTTCCTTGCATTTGGAGTCTCCAAATTATTGAATGTAAACCATTAGAAATACACTTCTTTTTTTTAATTAATCTATATATATAAAATTCAAAGTCCTGACTGACTGACTGACTGACTGATATATCAACGCACAGCCTAAACCGCTGATCCTAGATGCATGAAATTTGGAGCGTGTGTTCTTTGTAAAAAGTAAGTATCCACTAAGAAAGGGTTTTTCGAAATTCCACCCCTAAGAGGGTTAAATAGGGGATGGAAGTTTATATGAAAGTCCGTCAGTTTTGAAGTTAGGATCTTCAAATTTGGTGTATAGGCTGAAGATTGAAAATTAATTTACACGTATCTCAGCGTTTTTGATAATTCTACCCCCGAAGGGTTAAAAAGAGGGATGAAGTTGTGTATCAAAGTCCTTAATTTTCGAAGTAAAAAACACTAAATATATTATCTAGGGTTATGGTTGGAAGCTAATGCAGCGGTGTTGTTAGAATTTCAACCCTTAAGGGGTGAAAAAAGGGATAAAATTTTATTTTTAATGAAAGTTCTTTTTAAGTTAAAATCACAAATATTTGGGCTTATGGTTGGAAACTATAGGCAGGCATCCGCTAAGATAGGATTTTTTTTTCGAAATTTGACTTTTAAGGGCTGAAAAAGGGGAATTATTCTTATTCCTTGAGTTAATAAACCTGAAACTTGGCGCAAATACTAACCTAAGTAAATTATAAAGTGTGAAATTTTTTGTTTTTAGGGTTCCGTACCAAAATGTTAAAAAGAAACCCATATGGTGAGACTAAGTCTGTCTGGCTGTCTGTCTGTTACACCTGGATATCTCAAGAACTGCTACTGCTATCAACTTGAAATTTAGAATAGTTTTAGATGACGTTTGCCCAACTATTTTGCAAACAAGAAAGAAATTAAAAAAAATATCTCTATTTTTGCAAAAGTGACTGAAATGGGGTCTTAAATATTTGAAGTGGAGCTACTAGGGCATGCGGGGTATCGTATGTTAGGATACTATTTGCACATTCTAAAACATATTTTATTTTTTAGGCGGCATAGTTTCCGACTTTTGATGAATACTTTCCGACTTTTAAAAAATACCGTCGGGGAGACGGTATTTTTTTTACATTTTTCATCAAAAATTTCCCTTATCTCCGAAGTTTGCATAGATAAAAAACCGAAGTTTATGTAAAGATTGCAGGAAAAATGAAACTAGAACACTATGGGATTAGGAATACAGCACTTGATTTACTTAGATCGTACCTGAAAGATAGAAAGGTTAGAGTTCAAGTAAACGGCGTGAACTCTTTGGGGTCTGAAAAAGCAATGAGCGTTCCTCAAGGTTCGATATTGGGTCCATTCCTCTTTTTAGTTTACATTAACGATTTACCCCAATTACTTCAAAATCAACCGAAGATGTTTGCAGATGACACGTCATTGATCTTTAAAATAGACCGACGGTAACAAAACCAGGTCCAAGATTGGTTTACGGTATATAATTTGGTTATAACTTATAAAATAAGAAATAATCGGGTAAATAAGTTTTCGGGAGAATTTTACTGCGTACCTTGAATAACTCAAAAGTTGGTATGCATCAATTATTATTAAAGAACAAAAACAGTAGAAAAAATAAACAAATGAAAATGGAGGACATGTACCTATATTGAACAAGTATGTACAAAACGAAGTTGGTATTTATATGCTATCGTTATTATTATCTTCCGTAAAGTTGTAAATCAAACTGCACTCCTATCTGCTTACCACGCTTACGTTGGTTCCAACTAAGATATGGTATAATGTTTTGGGGGAATATTGCTGATAGAGAAGCTGTTTTGTTTTCGACATTCACACGGGCGAAAGCTAGTAAAATAAATAATACGAGTAATACAGAAAACAACTAACTAGTTATTTGAATAAGTTCCAAAAATTTGCGTTCTAACGAACCCAAAGAGATCACCGAAGCGAAATCAGGATACGGATGCTGAGAGGTTTATATCGGGCCCATGTATGACCCGGATAAAGCGCCATAGCTTCTTGCAGTGCCATACCCCGCTGCGGCCATTAGTATCTAATACTATCTACTTATTGGTTTTCGCCAGTTCTCGTTAGCCATGGAGAGCAGGGTGAGGCCCTTTTCCACTGACACTAGACCTATGTGCGTCCCCACGTCAGCTTCTAGGAAGTATTCCCTTAGATTGCATACCTCACGGTCATGCAGCATATAAGGAGCCACGACCGCCGCACTTCCACGAGATATACAGTCTCATCACCGATGACAGTGGGTAATGCATCCGATAAGCAGTGTGCGAACCCTCCTATCCAGGGCGTCAAGTTCCGTCTGAGTCCATTTGAGTATGCCGAAAGAGTACAAACAAAACTCATGAGTCATGCCGGTTTTGTGTGTACTCTTTGTAAACAGCTAACAGGCCTTCAAAGGTTGGGTCATGCCGCATGACCCAACCGTTGAAGGCCTGATAAGCTGTATCCGCCTGATAAAAGACTATTTAATACTTTATTCAGGCGGTCTAAGCGTTGATGCCTAATGCTTCCGACATACCTAAATACTTGGTTTCGATTGAGGAGAGAGATCTATAGTGTATGGAATCCTAGAGTTGGATTCCCACGGATTCCCCAATCTCCCCTGGCCACATCAAGGGCGGATCCAGGATTTATTTCTGGAAGGGGCAAATGGGCCAATTAGATAAGAAGTGTCCCCCGTAATATATAATATCTAGTATTGCTCTATGCTGTTTTTGGGATTCCTTTTTAATGGACCTCACCTCGAATTTGTGTGGTTATTTTGCCTTTTGACCATTAAATATAGGTATTAGCTTAATATTTTTATGAGTTGAGGAAAGCTGCATGAAGTTTGGACGCGCGAGGCGCTTTGACCGCGCTATCTTTTTGGCTATATATGCTATCTTGAAATCCTTTCACCGAATGAGGCTCTAAGCAGGTGCATTGTTGGCTTAGCAGACCTCCGGATCCAACTACGAACTGACCGCCCCATTTTGCCCTTAGTAGTTAAGCCACTGCCGCTGATGATATCTAGTAGGTTCTGCAACGTTGAGCTGGGGAGTGCTGGTGGTCACAGGAAAGCGTTTCTTCAATTCTGCTATCAAGCACCCTAATCCGCCTCACCGCAGCCGCCCGATACTTTGCTTCTCGCATAAGTACGATTCGGCGGCCGAAGCATACCCTCTCTATTCCAAATGACGCCACAACCCTCCTCCAGGAGAGTAATAGCGCCATTAGCACTGTCGCTCGCAAGCACAGAACCCGACCGCCGCGCCGTCCTTCCATCCTCGCCGCCGAGGCCCGCCGCGACGTCCCCGTCCATCCCAGCCCCGACCCTCGCTCCAGCCAGCACGCGCCGCATAGCCTGTAGATTTATATTCGTCCCCGAATATTATATTAATCCGCTTCAGCCCATCCTTTACTGTCCTCCCCCAGCGAAAACAAACGTGTAATGTAATACACGTATTACCGTAGTTGTTATGCCTTTACTTTTATTAACTTACTAGCTCCTGCCCACGGCTTCGCCCAGGTGGCACACCACGTTTTTTAAACAAGCCGTTGACTGACGTTTTAGAAACGTGCGTCGACGGCGTTTTTGTCCTACAGAACAGATTGACTCGCGTGCATATATCGCGTCTGTATCGCTACAAACGCGCGTCAACGGCGCGTTCTTAAAACGTGGTGTGTACAGGCCCTAAATTATTCCTTATAACATAACATCAGCTATCTGCCAGTGAAAGTCCTGTGAAAATCGGTCGAGCCGTTTCGGAGATCAGATTAGTTTTTGTTATAAGTACTGTACATATACTTTCATAAAAATAAGCAGTTAGTAAAAAGCTGTTATATTGACAATACAAACGTCTCGACATCGACACTTCAATTTTATTTATCTGAGCAAACTACTTTCAGGTCTTGCGCTTATTCTGTTACACGTTGTAGATTACATTCTTTTTTTCCAGTGTTCTTCGTGGCCGGCAAAAAACTTTACATAATTAAACAGCCCGCTGGAAATGTACTTGGGAAAGTGTCTACATGCATAGGCGTAAGTATAGAACATCATCATTATCATTTCAGCCGAAAGACGTCCACTGCTGGACATAGGCCTCCCCCAAAGGGGGGTTAGGCCATAATCGCCACGCTTGGCAGGCGGGTTGGCGACCGTAGTATGGTGTTAAAATGAATTGAGAACGCTGCTGCCGATTCTCTAGTAATTCCCTTAGTCGCCTTTTACGACAAACACGGGAAGAAATAGGATGGTGCTATTCTGTACGTCCAGCACAACACAGCACAAGTATAGAACTTATTACACAATACATATGAATTATGGAGGTGGACATAAATACATAATTATGGATTTAGTTACTTGAAATATGAGAATAGGTAAAGACTGAGATGATAGCTGGTAGAGTGATGTATGGAAGTAGACATAATGCGCTAGAATCAAATAAACTAGGACACAATGTAGGTACTTATTAATTATTTGAACTATCCTGAAGTATAAATTTTTTGTACAAATTCTGTTTCTATGATGACAATATCATTTAGCGTTAAGGAGACATGACTCTTTCTTATAATATATTTTATACTGTACCTAAACCCAGAAATCGAATTAGAGATCAAAAATGTAAACAAATAAATGTGATTGTCAAAGTGACAGTTCAGGGGTAGTCTACATTTCCCTAGTACCTAATTCAAATAAAGTTTTTTTTTTACTTTAGTGTTTTTGGAAGAACGCTAAACCAGCGCGTCAAAATTAAAAATATGATAGCCTAAGGTAAGTCAAACAGTACACACAGTACACACACACACACAGTACACACACACATACAGCGGCGGTACAGTAATAAAGGTAAGATAGATGAAATATAAATAAAAGATTTATATTCTTATGAACAAGTTGCTCATGTTTATTTGAAATTTGGATTTATATAATAATATGATTTATTCACTTTGTGATTCGGACTCTGATGAGCTTGATGAAGAGTCCGAATCAGTTACACTAATTATGAACTGATCTGTCACCCTGTCAGTAGTGTGATCGAAATCGTTACAGGACAAGGTTTGTGTGTAAGAAAATTTTCATTTATTTAATTAGTAAAAATCACCCATGCGAAGCCGAGACGTTTCGCTAGTTGAAAACACTAAATGAAGTACAAGTATTTAAGACCACTGCCTTATTGCCAGTAGCATAAAAATAATCTGCACGGTTTTATTTCAAACAGTTATATTTTATTCTTGAATCGTAGTTTACGTCACTTTAAAGTTGAAAACTGTGCGCAATATTATATTTTAACTGTTTAAGATATGTCAACAATTTTATTTTTTTACAGTACTTTTCGGCAAACTGCACAATTGAAGTTATTATTTATTAAAATTGGCAACACCTTTGTTTAATTTTTTGATCTCGTATTCGATTTTTGGGTTTAGTTATGTTTCAGAAATATTAAAGTGTTAAAGTATGAAAACAATATTCTTCAGAGTGTTGGAGATAAAAACTAGGTGACAGTTTTTATCTGATTAAACCAAAGAGAATTATACCATAATCATTGGATTAAACTCTCAGGTTCTCTCTCGGTTCTATTTTTTAGCACAGGGATATCCAATCCAAATAATACACATAAATAAAATCAAGTAGGTAGGTAATAGGTATTTCTACTTATATACAATTATGATAATTATCGGTGTCTGTTAATGATGGTTTTATAGATTATCGATGGCCAGTTTCACCACCTCCGGAAATAAATTATGCAGGAACAATACATCCAACATTCCACGAATACTAACGAATTAATTTCAGTAGGCAATGCCCCGGGGCAGTACTAAATTATGGCGTTAACACACTGCAATTAACTCATTTTGTGAATATTAACACTCAACTTCCACACTTTTATTTGAAAAATATTGGTGTTACCAGTAATTATGAGAGAGATTGTGTCCTAGCGTATATACAGCAGAATATTATAATTATAAGTATAGTATGGTATAGATAAGTATATTTATTTTTCTCTTCACAAATGTACAGTAGTATTGCTTAAAACTAGCTTTAGGATAAGTTTACCTACATTTGTGAGAGACTGGTGCTTGAATAGGCTAAAACTCATATTAAAAGAACACTGTGTAAACAAGCATATTACAAATTAGAGGATTATATACAAGATAAGAATGCTTGGAAACATGCTGGTCCTGCTCCATAGGACAATCTAGAGTCTAGACAAAATCAAACAGGTTGCTATTTTAATTGTATAATTTATTATTTTTATGACATTTATTTTAAATTCTGTGATTACCTTAACTCACACTGATATTGTTATTTTTTAGGAAATCGTACCTATATATTTTTTACATTTTTTGTAAATATGTGAGCACCATGCATCTATCACATAATTAATTTATCTGTCATTGCTTCATTCTTAACTTACTTTTTATTACCTATTGTGGTATAGTAATTTTATTCTAGGTGCATCGTCTTCACATATAATTTATATAATTAATGTACCTATAAAAAAAATGTACTAGATTTTAAAAGAGTACCGGTGGAGTTTCTTGTCCATTCTTCTCCATACGAAACTACCTTTTGGAAGGGGCGACTAGAATCAATTCTATTTTTTTGTAAATATTGACGTTCAAAAGTGCCTTTTATGTGCCTATTTGAAATAAACAATTTGACTTTGACTTTGACTTTGAGGCATTGCAAGCAACGCCTGTGGTGCAAGTCACCAGGACCCCACGACGCTTTATAATGTACAATAATTACATGCAGGTAGTTTATATAAGGTAGGTATTGTATTAGGTATTCAGTACGATCGCTTCGCTTTCGTACTTGTACACAATTCAGTCAAAAGAAATTCACTATAATTATTTAAGACTGTATCAGTTTGCATGTTTATTAATTTTAACTAAACATTTGACACAATTCAAATGCGTACTCACTGTCTTGTTTTTCTTGTACCATAATCATTCCAGCCGTAATTATGCTCTTTCAAACTCTTGAATAGCTCTCTTAACTACTTTGTAATTGCTTAATTACAGCCAAAATAAGTATGTTTATATTAGAACACCATTTGCAAACACTTATCTGCATGAGTACCTACATCTAGGTGTGTGTGTATTTAGGTTTTCAATAATAATGAAGGTCTTAGGACCACTTGAAGAATTACTGATAACTACTTATTTGAAATACCATAAACATATATAATTATAAGAAGTGGTAGTGTAACATACTTAAGCAAATCTTGTTGTTTATTACATAAACTGATGTCATACTCGTCTTCTGAAACCCTGGAAAGTTCTCATTAAATCTCATGTTAACCTGTTTTTATCGGTATAAAATTTTGTTAAGGCACCAATATCGTATAGGTATTTTAGAGGTATGAGGAACAGGGAGTAAAGTTCACTCATCCTCTATAGAAAAGGGAGGATCCTCCGACCAGACGGGTGTTGTGTCTGGTGGGCAACTGCCCGACGGTTGATGTCGGGATGTTGTATATATGCTAGTTGCGCGGTAAACTCTGCTTGCGCGATGCAGGATTTGCGTGACGTCAGTATGACGCGTAGTTCGCATGTGGCGATGTTGTTGCCGCTACAGTACCTTAACATAACAAAACTTTACAATAGTAACTTGTCCCATAGAGGTTTCTTGCTTAATCCACAACGAACAAAAAAAAAAATTCACGTTAAAAAAGAACCTTACCTCTAATATGATAGAACTTAAACTCCGTTAACAAAGGCATGCAAGCCGTTAAATTTAGTGTTTCGTACAAAAATTAGTATGACATGCAACTGATACAACTAAAACAATACTCGGTTTGATGTACGAATTTTAGACGTCACTTACCTATGGGTGCTTCTTTTCTCATAGATTTGGGATCTTTAAAAACTTTGGTTATCTTTAAAGGGTCAAATTAAATTAGCTAGCGAAACTCCGCAGACGTGTTGGGTATCGATATCTAAATACGATAAAACGAAAAAAATAAAAAGGAAACATTGTATTTTTTTTGGGGTCAACGACTAGTTACTTGAAATATGAGTTTCAAAATCAGTTTTTTTTCTGTATAAACTTCACAGATGTGATGGGTATCGATAACTAAATACGATAAAACAAAAACTTAACTACTTCAAGTAACTTCACTGCCACCAGTGGTCAAAAACACCACAAAAAAAAACCATCAAATCTTTATTTTTTCGTTTTATCGTATTTAGACATCGATACCCAACACGTCCACGGAGTTTCGCTAGCTAATTAAATTTGACCCTGTATAAGTTTTATCTATTCATACACGAAATCTTATAAAGGACAATTTTTACTATGGGCCCAAACCTGAAATCACGAAAAAAAACAGCTGTTCCCTACATTTATGTTTGCATACCTCGTCAAAATGTAGGGAACAGCTGTTTTTTTCGCAATTTCAGGTTTGGGCCCATAGTAAAAGTTGTTCATAATGATGAGTACAATGACCCCTTAAGAGATTTCGTGTATGAATAAATACACCTTATATAGTACAGGATAATAACAATACCCTTCTATTCCGTAGCATGCAGTAGTCAAGTCATGCAAAAGCAAAGAGAAGCGGGAGCACTGGCTGGACCACGCGGACGACAAATACGACGCCAACCTCATCGATGACGTGAAGTCCTTGCTTAGGGTACTTGTCCTCTTCATACCACTGCCGGTCTTCTGGGCTCTGTTCGACCAGCAGGTAAGTAACAAGGACATAGCTAGGGGTAAATGGAGCAAGTAATCTAAGGTGAAGCCTACAAAAACATCTTCATCCGCATACAGCTACAGGGCCATACCGTTCGCCAAGTGAAGATGTTTATTAAGTATAGGCATATAGTTGACTTGAGTTTGAGTCATCGTGGTGAAACGATTAGTAAGCTAAAATCTGCGTTACTGAGTGGTACCTGCGGGCTAATTGCGTAACACAGTACCTACCGGTAGGAATCGGTTACAATTTAACAATTCAACAATATTCATTGTGTTATTTACGTTGTTGAGCAGACAAATTATTCTAACATAAGAAGCAATGGATAAGCAATATGCTTCAAAATCATTCCGATTCATATTCAAACTGTGTTACGCAATTAAGGAGTATGATTGATTAGTAAAGCGCAGGCCACACCGCCAGCTAGCGGGCGGGCGGGCTAAACTAACTAACATCGTTTCACCTCTTTACATGGTTAGTCGGTAGCTCGCGGTGTGAACCGAAGTATGTAAAGAGGTGAAACGATGTTAGTTAGTTTAGCCCGCCCGCCCGCTAGCTGGCGGTGTGGCCTGCGCTTTAGATCTGATTTAGATTAACGCCGTCCAAGGAGGATTATTTCATGCACGCCAAGAATAAACTGATATGGTACTTCATAAAGAAACCACATTAAGAATATACTCATGTGGTATCTTTGAAACGCTTACTGCAGCTTAAAAAATACCTATTCTGTGTGATCTACTTTGGAGTTCACTTTGGCGATGGCTATGTTCAGTGCAGAGGTAATAATGATCGAAGAACCTCTTGGTTCTAGGACTTATTGGTGCGTAGGTACATACACAAACAGATAGACTCAATCAACTAGTTGCTGTAGGCCAGAAATATACCAGTTGTGTTTCTTATTACCGCAGTAATCTTTAACTGGTTATTTTTTACAACACAGGGCTCTAGATGGACCTTCCAAGCTGATCGAATGGAACAGGACATTGGATCTTGGACATTAAAGGCTGATCAAATGCAAGTCCTCAATCCTCTGCTCATTCTAATATTTATTCCTATTTTCGAAGTGGTACGTATCAATCTTTTCTCTATATTTAGAAAGGAAATACCAGATATACCTACAACAATTCTAAGATATACGATATTTTCAGGCAATCTACCCGTTCCTGACTTGGTTGAAACTTATAAGGAAACCTTTACATAAAATGATATGGGGCGGCATCCTGGCTGCTTGTGCCTTCATCATCTCCGGAATTGTAGAACTGAATTTAATGGTATGACTATAAGTTAATAATTATTGGTTTATATGGTTGGCTTAGCATTGAACCCAGCCATAGGACTTTATTTTTCCAAGATGAAAACTGATATATTAACATAAAAAATACATGTTACAATAATTAAACTTAAAGTGCAAAAAAATAAACTAAACCATTGAAAATCGAGCAATATACCTAAACTTGAAAAATCTCTATTTCTGCTCAATCAGAATCAACACAACAAACTGAGAGTCAGCACTTTCTTAACGTCAAAATTACTTATGACAGACCCTAAAATACCCGCCTTCACCACTTCCTAGTGCTTTATCTGGGAAGAAGAAGTGGCGCAACAAACTCCCCAGCAGCACAGCCGTCTGTAAAGTCAGAAAAACTTGATTCTATACAATAGTTTTAAAACATTTACATTTTTTCATTACAAACAACAATTAAATTATTTGCCATATCATAAATAAAACATTTTAATGAGAAGATTATGTCAATAGTTAAAAATAACATTCATTAATTGAACTTTAAATTGACAATGATTTAAATGAACAATTATCCGTCGTTTTGGGCGACCTGTCGATAACACGGCTTGTTGATCATTATTGGATACCTAGGCACTTAATAGGGGCAGAATTACGGCGAATACAGATTTATGGTTCTCTCGCAAAACGATAATATATGCCAATCACTGTCATCGATCCCTAGTAGGTACTTAATAGAGTGAGCCCGCCGGGCCGCCTCTGCCTGGAAACGAAATCTCAAAAAGCTCTGAACGGATTTTATTCAAGATTTCACCAATAGCTAGATTGAGTTTGGCAAATGTATTTTTTTTTTGTTACAGCCGACGTACGGAACACCTGTTTCAGAAGGGTTAGCTCAATTGAGGGTGTACAACGGATTCAATTGCAATTTCACGCTCAACATGGCAAACCTGAACACACTTGAAGAGAACGCAACCCGCAACATTGATATCGGCCCGCTCTCCGTTTACGAGAACCTCAATATCTTCGCTGATGATTTTGTGGATCTACCTTATTACTTACAAGGACAACCTGCCACAGAATGCGCTGATATACCAGTCAACGGATACTTTCATCTGAAAGAGAAAACTGCAAACTCTTTCTTTATCAATAAAGAAGGACTTTTCAATTTTACTGACAATAACGAAAAAGCAATCGACGGAGTTAGTGTTAGGTAAGCTTTATTTTAATTAGGTAATCTTAATACTATAGCTCGTCATGCTTCGGTCTACAATACTGTTCCTTATAAAATGTTTCATAAATGTAATTCCAGAATCGATATATTGAAAGTTCTGGTTTGAAGTCGATCGTCGTAAATGATTTTCTTATGAGTATTACATTATTGCCCTCCAAACTCATCGGTGGCCATGTTATATTCCCAACATAACTTCGAGGGGTAGGATCGCCATATTTCGCAAAGTTGGACCATAACTCTGACATTTCATTAATGATCTCTTTGTCACTATTGACCTCATCACGATTCATTTTCACATAGTGTTCCCAAAGTGGCTCACATTTGAGCACGTAACATATTTCATCGCCAGTTGCCACACCTTTTACTTTCGTTTGTGATTCGCCAAGTGAAGTTGCTTTAACTGCGTTTAGGGATCCTCTATAATCGAATTTGTACATATACGTGTTTGCATCCCCATTACCTAGTTGCAAGTATGTTTTAATGAATTTTATTATTGGAAACTTAATAAGATCTGATGTGTATCTCATGAAACTGTCAAGCGATTTTTCAGTAATACCACCTCTAAAGTACCTGTGTTTTATTTGTTCAGAAACACGCTTATAAGCTTGTGATGTACTGTTATAACTGCACCCATCAGAAAATGGAACCATGAATTTAAAAAACTTTCTAAATAATCTCAGGATATATGGATTTTGTATAAACGGTATAACTTCGGATATACTTTCTTGGGTGTTGAAACCTATTAGTAAAGGTTTCAACTTTTTATGTTTCACAGTCTCATAAAACTCTTTTGGCGTTCGTAGCAGTAATGCAGTTTTAGATTTCGGCTCGAGAATAGGTGTAAACGGTACTACAGGTCTTTGATAGTTTTCCATCTCTGCACGAGTGTAGATACTTTGCGAAGCATCAACTATGTCTTTGGTTCCTGCTTTACTTATTATTATATGCTTTTTACTGAGTTCTTGCTTTAGTCTGTCTCTCTCTAATGTATGGTCACCTTGTAATATAGAAGCAGAGTAAATCGCACCACTCTGTAAAATAATCTTGGAAAATAGCTTGCTTGCTTCTGTAATCAACAGCAGTGATATGAACGTTGCTGCTGAATTACTGCCCATAAGAGTAATGTTCTCTTTGTTACCGCCAAATTGTTTTACGTTCGCTCTGATCCATTTCAAAGCCATGACTATATCTTTCAGTCCCATGTTCGCATTAGCGTCATCATCATTCAATTTTAGAAATCCGAATACTCCAATTCGATGAGTTACAGTCACTAAAACAATGTCATTGTCGATCAAGAAATCTGCTCCGTGTATATGACTAAAGGATGAAGCGAAAGCGTATCCATGAAGCCAAACGATGACCGGTTTGAGCTTGGTTTCTCCAGTTTTGGGGATTTCAGCCGTGTAAATGTTGAGATACAGACAGTCCTCAGCCCCGAACAGCCCGTGTTTGTGAACGATGTGCGCTTGCGCACAGGCCCCATGGAATTCTTTCCTTGCATCGTAAACTTCATCCCATTTTCGCACAGACTGGGGGTTCTTAAATCTTAGTCTGCCGATAGGAGGTTTCGCGTAGGGCACTCTATAAAATACAAAGTATAGTCTTTTATTAAAAATCGTGGCCTCTCTATGACCAATTAATTTACCTTGTTTGACCTTCACTTCGATATCGTTGGATTCAATCGATGAAAATAACACCAATAACACGTATACTTCCCGATGCATCATTCATTTTTTAATTTTAACTGTAGCTTTTTATTATGGTGTTGGTTATCGAGTTGAAAATTAATTTCACTCAACTGGCAAATGTTTACGTTTGCAGTAATTTAATATGTAGAATGTAGCTACTTTAAACACGATTATCTTGGTTTATACCTTAGAGTAATCTCTTAATCAGTCACTCTGTGATCTTGGTACCTAGCTATTAGCTTGTTTACCATAGCGGAAGGCTAGGAGAAGTACAACCACGACAGCTTAGCTGCCTTTATTTTGCCCAGAGAGAAATGCGAGAATGCCACAGCTTACACAAAAAGTTTCCATTTTACAAAGACTATAAGCTATATGTTTTTACCCGACTACGCGACACCTAAAACAGGGTTATGTTTTATAAACAGTGCAACCAACGTTTACTATTTTCTCTTTACAACATCGCATTAATCAATTTTATTTGTTTTAGATTTTTAACCAACCTAAACAGCCAAGTAGAGATAAGTATAGACAATATAAAGAAGAATAAAACGTTATATATTCAAAGTAATGATACTGCTCAGAGTAAGATTGCTAAAGGAGTGAGCAATGTGATAGTCGCAGGGAATGTAGTATTGAGAGATTTCGATTTTAAATCTGGGGCTGTGTATACGATAAACGTCTATAAAGATGCTTTTGGGTCGTACGTAAGTGCTATCTTAATCTTTTTATCTTACCTCAAAAACTATATTATAATGCGTCAAAAGTTAAATAATATTTCGATTATCAAGGGCCTGTTGCAGTGAAGCAGTAGGTATCTCTACCTCTGATCTTCCTCAAGAATTAGCCATTCTCATCCAGCTTGATCTAAAACTTTTTGAATTTGTTCAATCCATTTTTAGTTTACCAATATCAAGCTGAATTCAATATGAGCAATATGAAGCGAAAACACAAAATAATACAACATACATATTTCCATATTCCAGAATGCAAACGCCGTAATGATAACACCATCGAACAGCATCCACATTTTATGGCTGATCCCCCAGTACGTGGTGATGACTATGGGAGAGGTCATGTTTTCCGTCACGGGTCTGGAGTTCTCGTTCACACAAGCTCCGGCCAGCATGAAATCAGTATTACAGTCAGTTTGGCTACTCACCGTTGCGTTCGGAAACTTAATCGTCGTACTCATTGTGGAAGGAAACTTTTTGGACGCGCAGGTAAGATTTTCAAACACCTACCTATAGGTTCATTCAGGCACAGCGTTCTAAGGCCTCCTACAAGGCGGACCGTTGATCTTGCAAAGGGCGCATGAATCCGGTGGAACTGGTCGATGTGAACGTCTTTCGGCTGAAATTATAATGATGATATACATTAAATCTTTACCACAGCATGATCTGTTCTCGTGATTCTTCTTTTCTCCTGTCTCAAAAATAGTTGTATGTAGGTACAAGAATTTTAGGTATCATAGCTGTAGCTACGGACACTTTGAAACGGATCCTAATCATCATGGCAGATGCAAGACCGATCATCGGGCTATCACGAGTGGTCCATGGCAATCCACCGCTGACGTCATGTCAAGTTTTGGATAAACCTTCCTGGTCTTGGATCGTACGTAACTAGGTTTCAAATAATAGGTAGGCTATTATAACAGTGACCCCACCCTGATCGCCTTATCAAAACTAATTAGTATAGTCTACTATATACGTAGTACCGTACCTTAACTAGCGAAATGAAAACCGCCTGTTGCCTGCCAAGCGGTAATTTAATATCCACGCTTCTTTTAACAACAAAGGGTTTTTTATTGAAATAAAGTACAGAAATAGAGCGATCTCTTAGTTCTAAGTTTACATTGTCATAAAACAAAATCCTAATACACCTACTGGCTAATATTCTTAAAAGTCATGCATGACAATATGCACAATGTTTCTTTCCTGCATAATTCCATCCTGTTTTTTTTTTTTTTTTTGAAAAATACGTTGCCCCACACTAGGAATTTCTCCTGTATTGTGGGTGCGTTTACAAACATTTAAATTCACATACACAAACAGCCAGACCCGGAACAACTACTTGTAGGTCATACAAATATTTGTTCCGTGCGGGAATCGAACCCGCACGCAGCGCAGCAGTCAATTGCTTAACTAACTGCGCCAACCGTGCCGTGCATAATTTCCTAGTTTTATTGTTACTTTCTGTGACCGGATCCGTCTCCATGATAACTATTTCTGAAAAGGTGGTGAATATTCCACGCTCCATAATGTGTAGTTAACTACTAGTTTCAACATCGTTGCATCGTATCCGTCGAATGTATCGCTAAATACTTAAATATTCTTCATTTTGTGATACATAGGTAACGAAATTCATGTGTGTTGTTGAACTGACTAGATCAATTCATGAATGTAAATGGTAACAGCAAATTTTTGAATCCCTATTTTTTTAGGGTGCCGTACCAAAATGGTAAAAAGGAACCCTTATGGTGAGACTAAGTCTGTCTGTCTATCACACCTGGATATCTCAAGAACTACTAATGCTATCAACTTGAAATTTAAAATAGTTTTAGATGACGTTTGGCCAACTATTTTGCAAGCAAGAAAGAAATTAAAAAAGTTAATATCTTTTTTGCAAAAGGCAGTCTCTTTTGAAGGGGGTAAAAAATTTGAAGTGGGGCTACTAGGGCATGTGGGGTATCATATGAAAGAACGCTGCTTGTACATTTTCAAACATATATATTTTTTTAATTTAAGTTAAGGTAAAATGGTCCACAAATTATGAATTGCTTTAATGAAGTCTAATGTCAAATAGCAGCTGTCAAACCGATGAATTGCGGGATGTATGAATTGTACGCAAATCATATTATGATTCTGCCAAAGCGCCCATTTTAGGCCCCCTGATCTCCTCAACGGAGTTACTGTATAACACGATACCCCTTGATACAATCTCATTTATATAAATGATCTTTGTCCACAGTGGAAAGAGTTCTTCTTGTTCGCGGGTCTGATGTTGATAGACATGCTCATCTTTACAACAATGGCTTTCAAGTACAAATACCATGAGCTGAGGTCTAGCGAAGAGAACCTGGCCATTGAGGAGATCAAACTGCCGGAGAAGACGACCACGCAAGATAAATACGAAAAGAACTAACTGTTAATAAAGTATGAATTAAAGTTTTTTATTATTAACTACGTTTTCGTTTGAATGTTTTTGAAATACCCAAACAAAAAGTCCTTCAAAGTCTCTTTCCAAACTGTATCTCAAAACGCCTGCACAAGCTCGAAGAAGTAATCCTCTTAGAGCTTGAGCATCTTTCGAATTGCAGAATGAAATCTACGTCAATTTGTTAGAATCATATCTTATATTAGTTTGAAAGTAATCTCCTCAGTCACTAAAACATGATTTGTTAGGAAGAGTGCTAAATCTTTTATTAGTTTGAAGTCTTCTAAATCACAAAACCATAACTAGACGGAGTTCATACTCCGTCTAATTATGGTTTGCAAATGCAACCTGAAACTGCTTCAGCTTAATTTGTATTTTAATAGAAATAGAGCCGAAGCAGCATTAACTTTAAAGAAAATTATCGTGACCCTGTTCCGGATGTCCAGATTTAACAATTAAGTATATCGTACCCTGCAAAACGTTTTCCATTCTCATAAATCTGCTGACCACGCAAGAAAGAGCAAGCGATAGCATAAGTTTTACATGCAGTGACATCAATCAATAAGCGAATGGATGTGAAGACAGTCCAGGAATTATAATCATTCTCGCAAGACGTAGAAGGGTGGTGTGCGAAGCTGTCTCTGTAAACAGTTGCAAGATGGGTCCACCGAGCGATGCGCCTCCTGCAATCAACCAAGAAAAAGATGACTCGACAAAAAAGTAAGTTTATCTTCGGAACTTTAATAGTACCGATTTTCTCTAACTTTGCGACAGATTAAAAGTTTTGTCCACTTTTTTTTATTCATTCTACGTTTTGCTAACTTATTTCTACGTTTCTTTTAATTAAATATGGTCCTGTTTCAATTTGTATACGTGTTAGGTTCTCTGCAATGTCAATATTTATTACGCCAAAGTTTTTTCAGTGGTTTTTAGTTTCATTCTAGTCTTTGGAGAGTTAAATATTGTTGTGTATCCTACCTAAGACCTCTAGTTGGTCCGTGCTTTCTGATTTTAAATCTTTATGTTGTTGTTTAGTTAATCTCCTTTATCTGTTACAATTTTATTTTTCTTTTGTAGGGTTCCGTACCTCAAAAGGAAAAAAATTAACCCTTATAGGATCACTTCGTTGTCCGTCGGCTGTCAGTCTGTCAAGACCCTTTTTCTCAGGAACACGTGGAGGTATCAAGTTGAAATTAATACGTAGGTCTACGGCCCCTTGGAGCTCTAAAAATATTAAGCTTCTATGTCAACACAATAAAAAATACGGTCATTTCAAGACATATTTTGTTACTCGCAAATAAATTCAAAACCGTATGGTACTCCGTTGACCTAGAGCTAGAATCCTGAAATTTGGCACGAAGCAAGGTCTCACAGCATAGTAAAGGAAAAAGTCCAAAAATTGTTAATTTGTATTTTTACCACTTTTTTTTTGCGTTTGCAAGGTTACATTTGCAGTTGGAGAATTGACCGTGACGTACGATGTGTTTCAACTACAATGAACATGTTTTTCAACTACAATGTTAAGTTTGTTTTTGGAATAAATTCATCCCAACTACGGAACCCTTCATTGTAGGTACGGGGTCCGACACGCACTTGGCCGGTTTTTTTTAATAGTGTAATGTAAGTGTAAGTGTGTCCGTCATTTTAAGTAATTATTACTTCCGATGATAAACACGGGGTTTTGACTTGAAAATTAGCAAGTTACCTAAACTATCAATGTCCGCATATGTAAGCTAAACCGATCGTTACAAAATTGCCGACCTACACCATTCATTATTTAGAGATAAGTTGATTGAACGTTGACGCCATTAACTCATAGTCTTGAACCAATAGTTTGTTTGATTTACCAACCCTGCTTTAATGTTGTTAAAAAATAAGAATAAGAATTAATTGTGTATAAATAACTATTGAAGTACCTACTTCATAATTCAATCATAATTAAATTATAATACTTGACATTGTATAACTTTATTATTTAGTAGGTACTTGCCATCTCTATTATATTTTTGCATGCCTTCTCGCTAAATATGACTGCTGTTGTATTTTTTATGTCACCGTGTTTTGGTACCCATATTTGCGAAATAAATATCTTATCTTAACTTATCTAAAACTAGAATTGACGCGTGATAAAAGATTGTTAGGTGAACCAGCGGGCTATTTACGTAACACACTATTAGTAGGAATCGTTTTCAATTTGACAGTTCAACAACATTCATTGTGTTATTTAGTTATTTGCGTTGTTAAGCAGACAAATTTTTCTAACATATGAAGCAATGGATTAGCAATATACTTCAAAATCATTCCGATTCTGATTCAAACTGTGTTACGCAATTAGGGTACTGGTAGTAGATTACAGCCCACTCCCTCTCGAAGAGAGGAGGCCTGAGTCTCAGCAGTGGGAACATTATAGGCTCAAACTCAAACTCAAACCGCCTTATTACAAAACAAGATTTATATTTGACATGGCCTAAACCATGGAGCCAGTTTTTGTACTAAGAACGTAACAGTGACTGAAATACCGTTCTTTTTACAAAACTGAAAACTTAGTTCGGTACTAAGTTCTCAGTTTTGTGTTTGGGAACTTTAAACTAGTCGGAATAAAGTTCGAAATTCAATAACGGCTCCATGTTTTAAACCTGGGTCTGAAGATAAACCTTGTTTTGTAATATGGGGGAAAGAATTTATTTCAATGAAACCACTTACAGGCACTTTTGAATTGTCAAGAAGTCGGTCAGTTACAAATATGAAGCTAGTTGCTGACTATGCTATCCTTTTTTTTTTTGTTCATGGGGTGGAAAATCCTCATGGATGTACTCCGCCCTGGGGCGGGTGGAGAGGTCTGTCAGACTCTTACCCCCTTATTACAAAACAAGGTTTATGTTCAGACCCAGGTTTAAAACATGGAGCCATTATTGAATTTCGAACTTTATTCCGACTATAGTAAAGTTACTAAACACAAAACTGACAACTTTGTACTGAACTGAGTTTTCAGTGTTGCATAAAGAACGGTATTTCAATCACTGTTACGTTCTTATTACAAAAACTGGCTCCATGGTTTAAGCCATGTCAAAATATAAACCTTGTTTTGTAATAAGGCAGTTACTGATTAAAAACCACCCCAGTGTTCACCTCCCACACTTGCACCGGGGATCTTGGGATCTATTATTACTTCCGCAATCCCCGGCTAGTGCCGGCCCGCCTCTGCGGGCCACCTCAAGTCTGGGGGGGTGAGGTGTCTGACCCCCCCCCCCCACCCCGCGACGTCTGATAGGGGCGCGCGTGGCCACCTCGGGTCCAGTGTGATAGGGGGCGGCCGACGTCCCCAAGTCTGCCGTCCCTGGACCCATTTAGGGGGGCCGGAAGAGGGCGTTGTCAGCCCTCTGCCGACGCCCAGTGCTCCTGCTGCGGGCCGGGTGGGTGGACGAGATTTCCCGCTCCCTTTCCGCAGCCTCCTTCTGCGACACGACTGTATCGCAAAAGGACACCACCGCGTCCCAGGACTCCTCACTGCCGACCATCGACTCGACCACGGCCGGCACCGATAGTAGGTCACTGTGACTATGCTATGCTAGGTCAACCTGTACCTAAATACATAAACCGGCCAAGTGCGTGCCGGACCACGCACAATGAAGGGTTCCATAGTTGCGATGAATTTATCCCAAGAACAAACTTAACTTTGTAGTTGAAAAAATGTTCTCATATTCATCGATATAATTATACGTCACAGTCAATTCTTCAAGTGCAAATGTAAGTGTGTAAACGCCATTTTTTTATGTCATAAAACTAAACTCTTTACCCGACTGCTGCGAAGCCAGAAAAGGACGGTTATGTGTTTGACCTGTATGTTTGTATGTATGTATGTCCGTCCCTATGTTGCCTTGTAACTACTAAACAGCTCAACCAATTTGAATTAATGATATGTCGTTAAATTCGTCTTTATTGCGCGAGTATCACTGTGTAGGTATATTAAAACTATTAAATATCAAATGGCGGGTTTTTGGCGCCAAAAGGTCGAAAATAAAATTACTCGCAAGCCTATAGAGTGGGGTATCAAAATTAAAAGTTTTACATAGTGATTACAAAAATATATACAAGTTATATATTTAAATGTAATTTAAATGAGAAATGATAAAAAAACTATCCCAAACTTTTGGAGTGAGTGAGTAAGAGGCCGTTATCACCTGATTATAAGTGAATAAATAACTTATTTACCGTCTTATAATCTTAACTATAAAGTATAAAAAAAAAATATAATCAAAAACTCGACTGCGTAAAAAGTGAACTTAAAAAAAGATAGAAACAACATTAATATAAACTATAAACAATCTCATGCAGTCGGAGGCATCTTAACAATAACGACCTATTGCTTCCCACTGCATGAGATTGTTTATCTTGTTAATATAATATATACAACATTAGTTTACCTTGAAATCGCGAAAAAAAAATCAGCTGTTCCCTACATTTAAGTTCGCTGAACTCGTCAAAATGTAGGGAACAGCTGATATTTATTTCGCGATTTCAACTTTGGTCCCATAGTAAAAGTTGTTTATAATGATGAGTACAATGACCCCTTAAGAGGTTTAGTATAAACAAAAACGAATGTTGTATAATTCTTCTGTACGTGTGTTTGTCGCCTAACTCCTCCTAAACGGCTGGACCGATTTGGTTAAAATTTTGTATTTATATTACAACAGGTTCCTGGGTGGTTTGAAAACACAACTGGATCCGGTAGGTAGCGCTGCTGTCGGTATAAGGCGGTACGAAGTTCGCCGGGTCAGCTAGCATTTATATAAAAAAAAAAAAACATTTATTTCAGACCTAATTTTGGTCCATATTTTGTTAGTATTACAATAATATCTTAAAACTATGTTAGTCATGACACGTTCAATTAAAATGCGCTAATATCAAAAAATCCAAATAAATAATAAAAACAAATTAAAATGAAAATACAATTGAAATAAATAATTGCAATTAAATTTAAATCGAAAATAAATTAAAATACGTAATTGAAAATAAATTAAAATTATATAATCATAATTAATTTTATATAAATCTTGTTTCTCTCTTTTTTTACGTTCACTTTTTTACTTTAAATGTCCTGTGAGACCTTGCTTCTTGCCAAATTTCATGAATCTAGGTCAATGGGAAGTACCTAGACTTGTAAAAAATTTTTTTTTTTCCGAGATGATAAAAACGTTGAAAAAAACATCAAAATTACGAAAGTAAAATTCAAGTAAGATGCTTATCGTTAAAACTGCGTGACAGACCACGTACAATGACGGGTTCCGTAGTTGGGATGAATTTATCCCAGTATCAAACTTAACATTCTAGTTGAAAACTAACTGGAAATGTTACCTGTTATTATAGCATTATAGTATTATAGCATTTTTTTTTTATACATTATTAAACTACAGATTAACAATTTTCGGACATTTTCCTTTACCTACTTGTGCTGTGAGACCTTGCTTCTTGCCAAATTTCAAGATGCTAGGTCCACGGGAAGTACCCTATAGGTTTTGATTTACTTGCGAGTATCAAAATATGTCGCATAAATCACCGTATATTTTTATTGCTTTGACTTAGAAGCTTGATGTTTTTAGAGCTCCAAGGGACTGTAGACCTACGTATTTGATATTAATTTTAATTTGATACCTCCACGCGTTCCTGAGGAAAAGAGTCTTGACTAACAGACAGACAGACGGACGGACGGGCGGATAACGTAGAGATCCTATAAAGGTTCTGGTAATATAGGTAGTATAGTAGGATATTAGATTTATTTTTGTTAATAAAGAAATACCATTAATTTTTTGTTAAATATTACATAAATGTCTCATAATTGGCAATACTCATTGAAGTTTACATTTACGGATGGAGATTTCCCCAATCTTGGTTTGGTTTATGTTTTGTTTGAATTGACTGCAGACAGCCGAGAGCTTGAGACAGTGAGACTTCATGATGATTGTAGCACTGATGAACGTTTAAGTATTTTTCAATACACTTCTTCGAAAACTGGTTCATAACGCACTACGATTAGGTTCACAATGCAATGTACTCCCACGCGTGCGATTTGTTATTTTCCAACACGTGTGCGGGAATAATAATTGCCACAGATAACTTATACCTACTTATACTTAGTCCAAATTGGTTCAATGCTTCTATGTCTATTCACAATTTCACACCGTCTCGTGCCAGAGACGGTCCTCTACACGGAGGTGATTTTTTTTTTAATCTCGGCAAAGATGCGTCTTTACGGCGTTAATATTTTTGGAATATTTAAATAATATTTATAATTAGAATACCATGATTATTACAATAAAAAAAACGTTTAAGAACAAATTAATATATATTTGTGTTCTAAACTCCAAAATATTTTAATTTTCTATTTTTCAGAGGCTGTTTATCGGCTTTATACCTTTGCTTCTCCTTCAACCTGGCGAAAGCAAAGCGCGGAATAAAAAGAAAATTAAATCATACTTTCCTAATATTTCTTAAACGTTTTGATAAACGTCGTTTGATACACGTGGACATTTGTTTTTGAAGTTCTCGGGTCAAAAACAACCTCGCCTACGGCTCGGGTGTTAAGGTGATACATAAAATATAAATCATAGTGAACTGGGCAGGCAAAAAAAAGTGACAGAGTTAATTATTTCCCCATGCGAAAAAAGAGAGCGCAACAATGCGCTGGAACCAAAATAAAACAACGTAAGAGCGCCAAACCAAATAAAAATTGCTTAAAAATAAATTAAGCTATTTATCAAAAATATGTTCAGCCAGAGTTTTCAATTACATAGTACGCACATTTTGAATGCAATTTTGCAATGAAATTACTTAGGATTTTGGAATTACAGAAAAAAATTTAAAAAAGTAGAGGTCTTTTCGGAATTAAAATCTATCGAGGAAATTGAACCAATTGCGTTTTCCTTCAGTCAGAGTATTAATCAAATAGTCAATAAACATATATCCAAAAACTAAATCCATACATGCTGTAATTGTGAAATAAATGGTTACGAAAAAGTCCCCAATTTATTTTGGTATCGCCTTAATTCCGCCTCGAATGCAATAACAAACATTCTCCACTTGTATCAAAATGTACTATTTTAAGTTCATAATAATATATATATGTACCTCTCTATATGTATGTCAATCAATCCATCTGCCAGCCTTTTCTCAACTATGTTGGGGTCAGCTTCCAGTCTAAATATAGAACAAATACCAGAACTTTACATGGAGCGACTGCCTATCTGACCTCCACAACCCAGTAACTGGGTAATACGATACCCTTTGGTAAGACTGGTTGTCAGAATTTCGGGCTTCTGACGACCCGTAACGACTGTCAAAGATCCAAGAATGAATGTGCTTTCCGGAGGAGGCACGGAGGAGTCTCGGTATGTAAAGATGGTCACCCATCCACGGACCAACCCCGGGAAGCGTAGCTTAACCTGATGGATCGATCCGTGCGGCTGTTATCAGGCATGAACCTCTATGTACATATAACTTCTAATTTCATTGATTTACATAATTTGACTTGAATTTAAAATAAAACAATCATATTCAGTTTTATTCTATTTTATTTAAAGTATTTCGATTTTTCTGAAAAAAAAACCAAATTTAGAAAAAAAAACGACAGTATCAAGTTTTGTTTCATGTTTTTTTTTCAAGATTGTGTAAAAAACATTCGGTTTTTTTCACCCTATAGGTTTTGACTTATTTGCGAGTATCAAAATATGTCGCATTTATGGCCGTATTTTTTATTACGTTGACTTAGAAGCCAGTTTTTTTTTTAAGCTCCAAGGGACTAGACCCATTTATTTAAGTATTTGATATTCATTTTAATTTGTTACCTACATGCAGTCCTGAAAAAAGGGTCTTGATACAGAGAGACGGACGGACGGACAAGGCAGTGATCCTATAAGGGTTCCGTTTTTTCCTTTTGATGTATGGAACCCTTAAAATGCTAAAATACACTTAAGTCACAATCCTTCCAAGATTCATTTAAACATCGCAATTTAATGATGGGCTAGCCAAACAATAAGAAAAGCAATCTTATGGTCTAGCATTAAATATGTATAGATGCATCAAAGATATTTAAAAGAAAAAGTGCGAGTCGGACTCGCGGACGAAGGGTTCCGTACAATTATCTAAAAAAAATCACGTTTTTTGTATGGGCCTTAAATATTTGTTTTCTTTTAATTTAATTATTTCTTTTTAAAGAGAATATATTATATATAACTAAAGATTCTGTGAATATTTCAAGCGTCTACCTGTTGCAGTTATAAGTATCGAGCAAAAACGAGCAAAAAAAATCACTTTTCTTGTATGGAAGCCCTTAAATATTTATTTTATTTAGTTTTTTAGTAGTTTTTGTTATAGCGGCAACAGAAATACATCATCTGTGAAAATTGCAACTGTCTAACTATAATAAGATAAGATAAGATAATAATCTTTAATGATATAAGTTATGCATACATTTTTGTGAATTCCCTAACTCCTGCGCTAGTATACACTGTATTACTATCACGGTTCATGATATACAGCCTGGTGACAGATGGACAGACAGACGGCGGAGCCTTAGGTTAGGCTTATAGGGTTCATGTTTTACCCTTTGGGTACGGAACCCTAAAAATGGCTATTAAGGCCTCAATGGTGGTCGCTCTTGCCGTCGTAGGCGCGAAGCGGCTGCCTACGCGGCTACGACGAAACTACGATAGGGCTACAACGCGTCTACGACGGGGCCACAACACATCTACGACGCCGAGACGGCTGGAATGGAGTAACAATACTAATGAGATTGTTTCGTGTGTAGTGTGTATACTTGTCCAGTTAGACCTATCTGGCCCAGAAATGTCCATTCATTTCAATGTATCTATCCTTTTCCGGCTTCCCCGTGGAACCTAACATAAAAAGTATTTATCAAAAATTGTAGTAATGCGTCTATCACGTACAGTAACCTATAAGTATTTGATCAAAGCTCAAGCTATTTCACAGGCTGACGATGCCTGTGTCGGTAATTGGTAATAGGCCTAACTTAAGTGTTCGCACCAAAAGACATACTGACTCAAAGACTTATCGATTACTTTTTGTCTTCGAAGAGTAAAGATGTATTGGGTGAAATAAATGCTGAATGTAAAAACTCATCAGTCTTCAAGCTTTTTGTTATTTTACTGAAAAGAAAACATCGTAATTATTTTCTTTATCCAAATAAATCAGAGTCTATGAGCCACAACCGACCTATTTACAAATCACTCTAATATTTGCGCGCTACAGACACGAAACTACCACAAAAAACCCACTCGAAACGTTGAATCTGTTTAGTTAAATGGCGTTAACATATTAGACAATTAGTTTTGGGTAATTTGTGTGTTGTTCCCATAGGACTGCGGTACTTGTACAGTGCGGTATAGTGTGGGGACGGAGTCGCGGGTCGCGTGTACTTGGTCAGCCCCTCTTGCTCCGATGCAGTTTCTAAATGGGGTGCCATCGGGCCGAAGCTCAAACTTTTAGTTAAACAACCCGTTTAACAGTAACTGGTCTTAGCAACTTAAGGTGACGATAACCGACTTTTAATGATGTTATACTGAAGATCACGTCTAAACGAGTAGTGTTAATGATTTGAAAAATATTTATATACGGTACACTTTGCAAAACTTATATTTTTTTTCATATTATGTTAAATTAGAGCATTTTCTCTATAACTTAATATGTGAATATTTTAGATTATCTTTATATTACATAGTGAAATTAATTTGTAAAGTTATGTCTAACGCGGATAAAAAACTGAGAATGGCGCAAAATCTACCAAGCGTATTTTTCTGAAACCTTCACCAATTTAAAGATAATTTAATTATTGATCTTTTAGTATACGAGTTTTATTAAAATACCTTTTTTTGTGTTTAATAAATTAATAATGCGTCAAATTGGGGACAACGCTCCTTGATGGGCGAGTCCTATTACTCAAGGTCACTGGCATATATCTCCGTCTTAAGTTTTTGCGAAGCAGACGCAATAGTTTAACAACCGCCGTGGATAGTTTTTGATTCATCGGGGAACTTGAGTAGTTTTAACTTTCAAAGTTATCTATTTCCCGGAAACCCTCAAGCGGCGAAAGTAAGGCGGAGGAATTTTTCCATGCCATATTTTAGTTTCAAAGGGTATTATAATACTTTTATTTTAATAATCTGTTTTTATGTATAGTATCAATAAATTATGGTTTCCTGGATGTTTGCTGAAGCTTTTGCAACAACTCACACTAAAAGAAAATTAAAAAGTAAAAGCATTGTAGGTTTACCTTTATTATAACATAAGCAAGTGAATTAATTAGTAAAAGAAATACGTAGCCAACTTTCTCGAAAACTTTGAGAGCCACACTCTACCGTTGACATGTTCGATTCTGTTCCCGACTTGTTAATAATTGCGTATAATAAATGCTTAAATACAACAAACATACAGACAAATACGGGTTGGGGTCTCATCACAAAGGGAGCGATTAAGTTTCCAGGCAATTGAAAAAATTGTAGGCACTAATACATTTATCTTATAGGGATCTAGAATCAGAGATTAGATTTCATAACTAGATCCTCTATGGTTTATACTGTATTATTCTTATCTAGATCTTTTCTCGAGGTAAACTAAGACAACCCACAGAAGAGTGTCTCAATTCTTTATTGGGTACCATAATGTATATAGTTGGTAGGGAAATAATTATAATTATTAGACACAATTTATGGGGCACAGCATAGATCAAGTAGGAGAGAGGAGAAAGAACCTTGGCCGCCTTAATAAAGTCCATTTCACGAAAGAAGTCCCGCAGACGTGGCGCTACAGGCATGGGTTATTTTAGGAATGTTGCTAACTTAGCGTATAATAATAATTAGTTCCACTTATTTCCGCGGGACTTCTTTCGTGAAATGGACTTTACCAAACAAGATTTATATTTTGACATGGCATATACGATTTATTCCAGAAATCCCCACCTACAAATCCCCACTGGTGGGGATTGTTACTTTTTTTTCCAAAAATTCCCACTGGTTAAATAAACTCAGCCTAGTGGGGATTTTTGGAAAAATGAGTAACTATCCCCACCAGGTGTTGTTGTTTGTAAATAATTAAAACAAAAAATGCGTTAATCAATACCTACGATAAGTAACTAATTATGTCAATATTATAATAACCAACTTCCATTATAAATTGTTTGCATTGAAACGAAACTCAATTGACTAGATTCAAACAAAAAATATTTAAACATTATAGGATCACGTAAATCGTGGTTGAGAATTTATCTCATTCTTTCCAAAAAAAAATGGCACTGTAATGCTGCCACGCATTAACTCTAGTTGAGCATCTAAGATGAACGGATCTTTTTCTTTGCTTCTTTGTGATCGCGGGTTCCGACGGTGACTTTCGTTAGCACTTCTTTCATAAAACAAAGCGTCTTCATGCAAAAAATGTAGGAGTTTCAGTAAACTGCTACCGAGATTACCATGTACTGTATAAAGTTGATAAAATGGATTTGAATGTCGAATTTAATTCAATTCCTTTTGAATGTCCTATTTCCAAAAAAAACGTTTATCGTTTTCATGCGACTACGAGCGTTTTTGGTAGCTAATAATAATATGCGAGTTTTATAATCATTAAAATCTGCTATGAGCAATGATTTAAATTTTAGAGGAACTGTAACTTCTGCGAGGTTCCTGACTTCAATTTTTTTTAACTGGTGCCGTTTTATTTCGGTGGATAAACAAAAAAAGAGGAAATTGTGACTCACTCAACTGAAAACCTGAATCATTGTACGATGCTGCTGCCGAATTATATGCTGTCGAATTGAAGGCTGGTTCTATGTTGCCAGCCAAAGCCCAGACAATCAAAACAGTGACAGTTTTCGCCAGTATTGTTAAGCCAATGGATAAAAGAAGATTTCATAAAAGTATTATGTGTTTACGGAGAGAGGCACAGAACGACAAACATTTTGGAAGGGTGGCATAATAAACGTAATGCAGCTATATCGAAAAAAAAGACCAAGTTTACTGAAACTCCTACATTTTTTGCATGAAGACGCTTTGTTTTATGAAAGAAGTGCTAACGAAAGTCACCGTCGGAAACCGCGATCACAAAGAAGCAAAGAAAAAGACCAGTTCATCTTAGATGCTCAACTAGTGTTAATGCGTGGCAGCATTACAGTGCCATTTTTTTTAGAAAGAATGAGATAAATTCTCAACCACGATTTACGTGATCCTATAATGTTTAAATAATTTTTGTTTGAATCTAGTCAATTGAGTTTCGTTTCAATGCAAACAATTTATAATGGAAGTTGGTTATTATAATATTGACATAATTAGTTACTTATCGTAGGTATTGATTAACGCATTTTTTGTTTTAATTATTTAGAAACAACAACACCTGGTGGGGATAGTTACTTATTTTTCCAAAAATCCCCACTAGGCTGAGTTTATTTAACCAGTGGGGATTTTTGGAAAAAAAAGTAACAATCCCCACCAGTGGGGATTTGTGGGTGGGGATTTTTGGAATAAACCGCATATACCATGGAGCCAGTTTTTGTAATAAGAACGTAACAGTGATTGAAATACCGTTCTTTATACAAAACTGAAAACTTAGTTCGGTACTATGTTGTCAGTTTTGTGTTTAGGAACTTTACCATAGTCGGAATAAAGTTCGAAATTCAATAATGGCTCCATTTTTTAAACCTGAGTCTGAAGATAAACCTTGTTTTGTATTATAGGGGTGGGTGTTTAATGTGATAAATCTTATTATTAGTTTAGTAGTGTCAAACAACCAGTGTCAATAAGAAACACTAGCCTACTCGTACAACTTACATATGTGCCAAAATATGTAACTGGGCTGGGCACTGGATTTGTGTTGTTGGTAAGTACCAAAAAAGAATTTGCATTGTACCCAAACTGTACGAAGTCGATAACAGTCATCAAAACTAGTTGGCGACACGAATTAATTAAGTGCCGTCAGAAAAACAGTTTTGGTAAAGGCGTCGGGTACACGGTTCCGGGCACTTTGAAAGGCGCGTGGCGGTCGCGCGCCAGCAGCCGCTCGGCACGCGTCGAGCGCATAGGGCTCGACCACGTGGTCCTCATGGTCTTGTGGACTCGCTGGATAATCCCCACCCAACATATGCACCCAAATAAATAAATTAACTCAAGCTGGTGGTTTGTAAGTTTTTAAAAGCTTGGTTTTGGATTAAATTTATTATTAATAACACTCCTGTGAAAAATGTTTATAATTCAATTTGCAAAATGCTGGTTAAGAGCTTTGTGGAGCAAAATAATATACCCAATCGGTTAGTTAAATAAGATCAATGTAGCTAGGCAATTTCTCTAGGAATTAAGGAACTCAGACCCAATAAAATATAAGTAGTCGTTACTCAAGTGTCGTGGCTGAATCAATATTTCGCTATTAGCATTCTAGTTAGGTATTTACAACTTGTACAACCCTTCGAGCAATTTACCAGCTGAGCGCCAGTTTCACTGAGAGTTTTTTTTAAAGATTTTGGTATTCTCACCGTGGTATCACAATTCATCTTTGCCAACATCTTATTTATCTTATACACAAAAAACAGTGATATTCACAATATTAACTAGAACTAAGGACAAACTAAATTCATACTTCACCGGCTTCATAAGGTTCATAACACATTTTTTGGGCTTGGTATAACTTTTATAACAAGCTACACTCTTCTTTGCTAGACTTGCATTTTAATGCGTTTAAAGCGTGTTACACACGATGAATATAATGTGAAATATATAAGTATTATCTTCGACTTATCGCTCACCGTACAATTTATATTTTATAATAGAGTATCTTCAGATACTGGCCGATGTGCGAAAATCATGTTAAGCGGATCACACACAGCGAAGATAGTATATGTATAATATAGTGCTTAACATAAACATAATTATCTTAACCGACCTCGCACAGTTAAAATACGATAATATAGTTATCACGAGAGCTTCATTCTACAGGACAATCGCACGTTTTGTCCCTTGTACAGGCTGTTCAGTTTTTGCATTGAAGCGCATACAAAACTTACCATTGCTACGCCTACTTGACAGTTCATCTGACGAAGATTGGGATAGTGGATTCGATATTCAAGTTGTAACTAGGTAAAAGTTAAATGGCTGGCTGTGACACGGATAATATAATACGCTGTGTGTATTATATTATCCATTAACTCAAGACAATGTTTATGATCCAGAAGTAGCTTACCAACTGACAGGTTATAAATATGAGTTCATTTATTTGACTGCAGTCAATTTACTTCATTATATTTTCAATTATTGACATAATCTACTCGTTACAATTTATTAATGAGTTGTATTGCGATACATGATTAGCTAGCGACCTCGACAAACGATCATATTATTCTTGCCTGAGGAACCGGCAGCAAGTTCGTCATGCTCCCTTAGATGTCACTGTTTGCTGTAGCGCGGTAGCTCAGGGGTCGGGTTAACTCCTTCCGCCAAATATGGCGAGGGGGTAATGGCTGATATCTGAGTTATGCTCGTGATCGGATGCTGCTTGCTGCTGGTCGTCTTGCTGACCGAGGTTTTGTTATTAGTAATTAACTGTTTATTCATTTAATACAATGTTTCTAGATTATCATTTGTGACCTCAATTTACAGCTATATAAACACAATCCAGCATTGTACACATTGTAAGCGGGAATGCCATTTATACGGAGGCTTTTATTTAGGTACTAAGTTCTGTTTACATTTTGATTTCTGCTTGAGTATAGTTTTCTATGTTTTTGCATATATTAGCGTGTGCTAGCTAGCAGCCATATAAGGCAATTCATTTAATTTAATGTTTGGTGTTTTTCGTTTTATAACATTCATTACTTTGCATACCTACTATTGTATAGAATTAAGTTAACTTAAGGCGATTTCATACTCAAGATCACATCTAAACGAGTAGTGTTAACTATTTGAAAAAAAAATATATGTTAAATTAGAGCATTTTACAATAATTTAATATGTGAATATTTTAGATTATGTTTATATTACATACTCGTAGTAAAATTAATTTGTAAAGTTATGTCTAACGCGGATAAAAAACTGAGAATGGCGCAAAATCTACCAAGCGTATTTTTCTGAAACCTTCACCAGTTGAAAGATAATTTAATTATTGATCTTTTAGGATACGCGTTTTATTAAAATACCTTTTGTTTTGTGTTTATTAAATTAATAATGCTTCAAATTGGGGACAGCGCTCCTTGATGGGCGAGTCCTATTACTGGCTGAACGTACGACGCGTTGCGTGAGCTCAGTACAGAACACGCAAGCTAACCACTCAAGGTCACTGGCAGTTGTGCTGCTGGGGAGTTTGTTGCGCCGCTTCATCTTCCCAGCTAAAGAACTAGGAAGTGATGAAGGGCAGGCGTTTTGGAGGACTGTCTTATGTAATTTTGACGTTCAAAAAGTGATGATTCTCACTCTTATTTAAATAAATGACCTTTAAGTTTGATTTTGTGAGTACTAGCAGTATTAATTTCATAGGTAGACCTAATTAAAAAAAACTGTCTATTTAATCAAGCGACCATTTTTCGTAACTGAAAGTTTTCGTAAAGTATTTTTTCAAGTCTACGCATTTGCTTTTGCTGGTTGAACTGGACTGGGTTGAAGTTGAAGTACAAAACCACAATTTATTTAACTTAAACAGATCGCTGCACACGAGAACCCGCCACACAAACTAAAACCGACATGAGATCTCACGCGAAAAGCTATCACACATGGTCCTTCGGGGCGTGGTCGCGGCACGTGCCGGTCGCGCGGTGCGACATTCGCAGGTCGCGGGGTCGCGCGTCTCCGCGACAAATCAATTACAGGGTCGACGAGGGCCTAACTTCCGAGCAGAATTAGCAGCAAATTATAGTAGTTGTGGATATTTCTTGTTTATGAAAGGGTGACTCGCTAATTTATAGTCATGACAAATTGCAGCTAGTTTGTTGCGAGTGTTTTTTAGCACCAAAAACAGGAGTCATTCTCACGCTCCAGATTTTGTTAAATGTATTTATATTAAATGGTAGGTTTATTTTTATTGTATCATAATTTAAATAAAATAGGACAAAGGTTAACCCTATCGTAGGTACTAATCATCGCCTGATGAGAGGCTGCATGCAGTGGGTTTTTTTTGTTTATTTGTAATTGCGGGGACGCATCGAGTTGACCAGTACACCCACATTTCGCCAGTTATGTAATAGGGAGCGAGCCTAATATATTATATAATATACTACATTCGTTTTTGTGTACCTACTCATAATTTTTTTTTAATTCTATGGGGCTAACCTTCAAATCGCGAAAAAACAATCTGCTGGTCCATACCAAATGTATGGACCAGCTGATTTTTTTTGTGATTTCAAGGTTGGTCCCATAGAAAAAACAAATCATAATGATGAGTACAATGACCCCTTTTCGGGCTTAGGGTAAACAAAAAATAATGTTGTATATTATATTACATAATATATTACAGCGGCGAGGTGTCAATTTGTGTAAGAGAAAAGCCGAAGTGAAGCGGCTTTAATTGACTTACTTACTTAACAATAAAGTAAACATTAATATATAAACTTAAAAATAAAAGTCTAGCTTTACTTAATTTAATACCATCTATCGTCAAGTAGCAGCACCAAAAAGGCGCTATCACTACACAAACAAAACTTTCAATGTTTTACAGAAATAAACTCAATTATATTAGGTATCTACTATCATACTAAAATTATTATAGGAATGTAATGAATCTAATACAATACACTTGAACTGGTGAAAACTAAATAAAATGTGTAATATTCCTACATCTCAATAACGCTGACGCTGACACTATTGACTGTGCCATTTTTCAATAGCAATAGAGTTGCTGATGCGAGCCTCCGAAGGGAAGCCGGTAGGAATCGTGTTATATGGTGCTTTCGCCACTGATATATTATATTATATAAATGTTGTGTTATAATATTGTTTTCTTTTCTTTTGTATTTTTACGTTCAATTACGATTTATGGTTAATGCTAAGTGGAAGAGCGGAGTCTCCTAACACAAGCAATTCTTGCTTAAAAGGTGATCTCCAAATCATGTACCTACCTATGTTAATGCACTTTGTAATTGAAATAAACATTTTAATTTTTATTTGTTGCCATACACTCGTGCCAAGTCAGGGTAACACGCAACGCGGCTTCCTAGAAGAGCGGCGGCCGCCACGTAACGGCCAACGTGACGGCTGACACTTTACGGTGTCAAAAAACGCTCTCTAGGAAAACATCGACCAACTACCAACTTACTTTCATAATAACGTTTCAATGACGTCATTTTCGTCCGTGTGGTGCCTGACGTAAAGAATAGCACCATCCTATTTCTTACCGTGGGTGTCGTAACAGGCGACTAAGGGACTTACTAGAGTATGGGCAGCAGGGTTCTCTATGCATTTTAACACCGTACTGCGATCGCCAACCCGCCTGCCAAACGTGGTGAATATGGCAAACCCGCCCTCCCTTTGGGGGAGGTCTATGTCCAGCAGTGGACGTCTTTCGCCTGAAATGATGATGATGATAACCTCATTTGCCGTTAAATTTGGGACGATTTGTGGCTGCGGTCTTCCAGGAAAACATAGCCCCGCGACCGGCTAGCTTACACCGCTAACGAACATTATTATTTATTATGTGGTAAATTTTTTGACTGAACATTTGTAGAATATCTTTTTATTTACTATTATCTAGCTATTTGCTATGTTAAAGTAAGCGCACTCTGCTCAATCGTGGTACCATAGGGCTGGCTTCGCTCGCCCGGCAAGAAGCTGTGCTCGCGACATTCGCTTTTATTGAGAGAGAGAGCTTCGCTCGATCATCTATTGCGCTATGCTCGGGTCGAAAGAAGTATTCATAGTTGTAACATAACCTACATTACCGAGGAAGGTATAACCGAGCTGTCGTAACCTTGCTAATCGATGCAAGCCTTTCACAAGAACTGTCTTGGTATGCTTGCTTCGCTCACTCAGTTCGAGCGCGGATGTGACAGTTCGAATCAAAACCTGACGTTTAAAGAGGGGTCGCCTTACTTAGTCTACTGCCGTTGAAACCTCTTAATATCGTAATGCTCACGCATAACTTGCACGACGACACGGCACCACCGATTGATAAAATTACGATTTTGATGATTTTTTAAGTTCTCTGGTGCTAGTTGCTACCCTGGCTTTTGTATCCGCTCATAACTAGACTTTTTAGGCTTATTGTGTTCTTTGTGAATAGATTACGAGCTGATTTACAGCCGATATGAGGTGAAATATTATGTTTTTACTTAAGTATTTGTAACAATTTTTCTTACGGTGTCCGACCCATTCAGCACACAAGTCATATAACTGGCGAACCATTTAACCTTATGCAGGGTTAAGCTTTATTATATATGTATAGAAGCTGTGTGTATTACGAAGTTCTCTATTAAACATTTTGTTTGCTATAATACTGCTATTAGCTGAGTTAGTTTTGTAATATGCCGATTTTATTTCTTAAAACTGAATAATCATCATAAAAAGACCTGTTACTCAAGAGTTTGTGTAACCTTTTGTATAACATTGGTTTAAAATTCCATTATCAAGCATGATACTGGATAATTTATATTCTGTTCTCTTTTAGTTGTATTAAACACCACATCGTGACAGTTATTCAGCTGCTGTATAAAATAGGCGTTGTTTCTGTTATGAAGCATATAGTAACTTAACAGAAATTAAGATAGCTGTTTTAACTGCTTTATGTCGCTTTAAGTACGAAATTACCGTCATGTGCAGCTAACTATGGTAAAAGCAATAGTAACAGATTCTTATGCAGAAGTTTGCTGGGTACTGGGACTATACCTATACTGTGGGTTTTCATTAATATATGACTGAATCCTAATTGTTTGATTTACAGTACGAATGTGTGTGATTATAGAACAGTTATCGAAAATATGTTGAGTGCAGACCACTTTTAACCAGAGAACAATTTAATAAGTGGACACATAGGTCTGTTAAGCAGACATAAGACGATAAGCCGCTGTGCAATCAGATTTTATTCAGAATGCGCGTCGCCATGTCGAATAACATAACGTATTATAATTATGTGGAATTTTATACTCAAATACTCAATTTTAATAACGAAATCGGTATAATATTTTTATAAAAGTATTACAAGGTTATTTTTGAACCCTTAAATTGCATACAACATAAAAAAATATTTCACACGTAAAACAAACCAATAGACGAAATGTTGTTTATTTCTCCAACACCAGGAAGGATATCAGGTAGCGCATGAAAATTTTATACGAGATGTATTTATAAATACACAGTAAAGTTGCATGTGCAATTAGGATATTGTCCTAATTTAAGCATAAATAATTAATTACGATAAATTTGGCCACATTATATTTCAATGTCGCAGTTCACCATGATGATACAACGCGTACCGCGGGTGTTGGATTTGTCAATTTCAATTTAATTTGATTAACTTCTTGATAAAATATACTTTAAATAAGCTAAACGCTGTGTATGATCTGAATATCTGAGCTTTGAAGGACTTAACTATAGTTCACTCGATCATCATTTATTCATCATCTGGCTAATAGAGCTGTAATACTTGTATAAAAGAACATAATGCTTATACGCAGAATATACTCAGCTTGTCGTACAATTATTCAAAACTTATTCATCTGTTACGTTGCTATTAAACAGCTATTAGCAATTTAATTTTGTGCCCAAATTGCTTGAATAAAGTCTAAATAAGCGCCAAATCAGCTAATTACGGTAGTCTTATTAATTTCTATGACTGCTGTGCTGCGGTACCTAATTAGTTTCTATGACTGCTGTTAAACAAAACTTACTCAGAAGGTTTGTGCTGCCTGGGGAGTGTCGAGCAAATAAAATAACTACGGCAGTGTAGTGATTTAATGTTTTCGGCATTAGTTTTAGTACCTAGGCTAAAATATTAAACTTAAAAATTAAACCTTGTGATATTTTTCAGTTATAAGCAGCCTTTTACAGCCGGTTAGTTGACCATCTTAAACTTTTTGCTATTTGTAAAGATTTTCTTACGGTTTCTGACACCGCGGTAGCTATTGTATTTGCTCCGCACTAGAGTTTTCAGGCTCATTGCATTCCTTTTGCTGCAAGCATCGATTGGTTGGTTGGTTGGTTAGTTCGATTGGTTTATTTTTTATTTCTGTGTAGATTTACGGCCGATATGTGACGACATCTGAAATTATTCTGCTATTGTGAACTTCATATTATTTTTTAACCCTATTTCGGCCAATATTTCTGTTGTATCTCTTTAGGTCCTGGTACTGCTTTGTGATTTTTTGACAACGACACTAGAATCACTGTTCTAGCTAAACACGTTTTTGCGCTATACGAATTCCGATAAATAGTGAAAAATAGAGAGTCGTGAGCATGCGCATGCATAGCAGTATGCCGTCATAGGCAAATTATAGCCTGCTTCAAAATTGTTATAACATATGCCCTATCCTTTGAATGTCCAAACATTACATTGCAAATCTCGTAGTTATTAGCGGTTAAAATCTTACATGTTTTTGTCGGTCAGAAATGTTGAACTTACCACTAGGCCACCAGTAAAGCGAGAGAAAATACATTTTCACGTCATAAAACAAACTAGACATGGAATGGAACATGCGAGTTTGACAACAATCTACTCTTCATAAACACTAAAAGAAATAATTAGCCGAACTAATTAAGTTACTTCAAAAATAACTCAACTAATACCTATAAGGAAATAACTATTGCTTACATTTAACAAAACTGTATTTTTATTAGCAAAACAGGGTTATGTAGGTAACGGATAATACCTAGTTCGCAAGTCACAATTTTTGTGTAAACAGTAACCAAAGTTTTGTTACAGTACAAAATACAAATACAGAAATAAATACAAAAATATTTATTTTTCAACTACACATCAGTACAGTCATTTTTACAGTATTATGCAAACATTTATTTCAGTGAACCAAAAAAGCTTTCGTTTTCAGCGTTCGCGCCAATAATGTTTCAAGAATGGCTATAGCGGGCAGACGTGAAGTAGGTACGACTGCCGAGTTTATTTTATAACTGTGGAGCTGTCAGAAACACTCGCACAGCCACCAATGGGAGAGCGGGACCAGCATCGATCCGACTCGTAGCCCCGACCCACCAAACCATTTCTTTCCTCCATTTCCTTGAGAAAACGATGTAGATAGGTACTACCTACAGATTTTAGTTTTAGTAAGCATCAGCTAGTTTTAAAACAGAATTTAGAATGAAAACTTGCTCATCATTTGGTACGTTTTATAATTTTTGAAGTCTGATTGATATAACATGATTGGTTCTAAAGTTTTGGGTTTTTCGTCGTCTTGCTTGATACTGAAGGTACTTATGGACCTACCTAACACATTTTTAGTCACTGTGTAGGTATGATGTAGGAAGTATTAAATTTGTATGTTGCCTAATCGATTGGAATTCCAGATACTTACTGTACGTCTCGTGATAATCCGCCTCCTGGCTCCTGATTAGTTCGTTAACTCTCTCTATCTCCATAGTGCTCTTCTTTCTTCTTCCCTAACGGCCCTACCCTACTCTAATAGTAATGTCCGTACTAGTGATATCTGCGCTCTACAGCCCTAACCTACCATATACCTTTGATGTGCGTAGTCTAATTCGTTAATTTTTATAAAACGGTACATTTTCATAATAGGCATACTTATGTTTTCGATTTTAACCATTGTTTTTGTAAAGTTTGTAATAGTGTTTGTAAATGCCATATTGGCTTGTCCTGAGTAACGGATTCCTTAGCCTGAGATATTTTCTTAGATAAAAAATAAATGTACGTCCACCCTTAACAAACGTCACGTAAGGCCGCAATATTGGTAAGGGTGTGACTGACTTTATTTTTGATAAAAGCAATTTAAGATGGTGTCCAGCTCGAAGAAAACTAGAAAAGTTCCTAGCATTAGAGAAGTAGTTACTTATCAGATGCATTGCCGTGAACGAAATCGGCTGATTTTGCGTAATTTTGTTCAGTTAGTAGAGAAAGGGAAAAACAATTTAAACAAAATTATTTGTGATTAGCAAAGTCGAGTTGTTGGTTTTGTATGTGGGTTTAAGGGGATTTAAAAAAAATGAGTATTCATGGAAACTCACTAATATACGCAACAAGTTTTCCAAAAAAATTTAGCGAAACTGACGTTTGATCATCTTTTTAAAAGAAACTACTTTTGTTTTTGTGTATTAAAAAATATCATCAACATCACTATACGGTCTACATGCAAGTGAATGTTAAGCACTCTTTTTCAACTTTGATACAAAATATAGCGGAAAAATAATGTTGAAAAAGCCTATATTTTTTTAAAAACTCAGTCGGTAATGTATTTTTTCCTATTATTTAACAAACCTTAGCTAGAAATAAAAAAATCACACACTGGGGTTCAGCTATCCTTGTGATAAAATCAAAATTTTATTTTATAATTATACAATATCTTCATCAATTATGTAAATCAACGGCGAAATAAACTATATTTTCAAGAGCGCAGTTACGAGTATGTGATGCGAAGTGATGACTGACACGAATGGTTTATCACCACGAAAACTCTACACATTTATTCACTTAATGTTTCAATTATTTCAAGCTTTGTCACAGTATTAGTTAATTGACGAAAAACGGTTTTTTTCGTGCACTGACAACAGTTTGTCGCTTGCTCCCGAGTCACCAGTTCTGACTCTCTTTATATTTTGGCTACACAAAACTACCAACGTGGTATACAGGGAAGCTTTGTAAAAATGTGGCTGTTGTTTTAGTATTATGTGTTATTGTGGGGTCTTACGACTTCCACGCGAACGAATAGGCAGTATCTAGCACCATACCTAATATAGAAAAATTCTTCTGGCAGGGTTTTGTGTAAGTATAATACTTTTATAATTGACTTGTATTAAATTCGAGTTTTAGCTTAAGAATTCTATGATAAAAGTGAAATAAATACCAAAATCAAGCAACAAAAATACATGAAATCGGGAAAAAATAATTAGCCTTAAACTTTCTATTTTTAAAATCAGCCAGTTTAAGTTTCCGAGAGCAAAAAGATTGTATACCAATCTAATTTGTTAAGAAAAAAATAAAATAAAACAGTTTCTGTAAATGATGCGTGTTGCTTGGACTTTTTTGATGTGTGTATTTTTTTAAACAAGAAAGTTAAAACTAATTTGACACAGCCAGCAAGGTGCAGTATTGCGCATTTTAAATCTTTCGCGGCGTTTTGATTCGTCCAAATTCGAGAGCTTTTGTTTAAGCTAATCACCTTATTAGTTATCCAACATCCGGTAGTTTAGGATTTGCGTAAGTAGGCCCCGCCCCCACGTGCCTCAATTTTATAAAGCTCCACCCCAGCAACAGGGGATGAAAGACACACTAGCATAATCTGCCGTTTTTGCCAACACATTATAAACGTTAAATTCATCGCGGTAGGGTGAATTTTCATGTAGCCCCAAAATTTGGTCACCAAACTCACACTAACGTGGACGTGGATTGGTAAACACCCCTTGCGGTATAATATTAGATAGTAAGCGGTCCACGCAGATTCAGTCGGGATTCGAATATCGGACGACGTATAATCGCGGAGCATTGGTAGCCATAAGAAAAATGTCAGCTACTAGAACCCAGCTTGCGGATTCATCTACTTCACCACCTTTGAGGTATTTTTATCAAGTTTTTTTATCTAAAATTTGTATTTTTTGTTTAGATTTTTTTTTTGTTTTTTTTTTTTTATTGCACACTATATTATTGAACCGTTTTCCCACTAGTTCTAAAACCGCGAGGTCCGTAAACTTAGGTAACTACGGCAAAGCGTTCGGTACTACTTCGGTAAGGGTTACGGAAATGAAGTCATTCAGTCGCTCTTTGGAGTCATAATCGACATTATCAGCTGCGTGAAAAAGCTTTGTTTAATAACCTATATATTCTTTAAAACTACGAAAAAGAAACGTAATCAGTACTAAGCACCTACAAAAATATAGGTAATCTGTATTGATTAAAAAGTTTTTATTAAAAAAAGTGTTTTCATCTCGGAAGAAGTTTTTCATAAACTGTACTCGTAGTGTCCCATAATAAAACTACCTAATTAAATAAACTACAAACTGGAGTTTTCTTTAATTATCGTCACTCAGTTCACTTGTTTATTTTTGTTTAGTGATTCCCGTCGGTTGGATTACTCCGGCCTGAAGTTCGCGTACGCCGACGGATCTGACGATGAGGGGGCATCACTGACTTCGGAACTGCCGTCTTGTGTGTATGCTGCAGCCAGGAGTCGACTGCAGCTGCCTCTAGCAGCCTACGTGCATCAGCACACCAGGCAGCTTCATTCAGGTCAGCATCGTTAGTATTTCTTGTCTTATCAAAATGTTTTAAAAGTGCCCGTCACAACACTATCTATATAATTATCTTTGCTTTTATTTTAAACGCTGCTGGCGCGAATTTTATTAATTGTTACACTGTTGTTGTGTTTGTTGTTAAGAAGGATGAATTTATTCGTATTTAAAGTATTATTAGTAATATTAATAGTTTAACCGACTTCCAAAAAGGAGGAGTTTCTCAATTCAGCGGTATCTTTTTTTTTTTTGTGTTTGTTACGCGATTACTCCATCAATTATGGACCGATTTTGAAAATTCTTTTTTGTTTAAAAGGGTATACTGCCAAGGTGGTCCCATTGCCATTAAATCAGAATCTGATCAGGGGATCCCATGGATATCGAGGGAAATCCTCAAATTTTATAGGCAAAGCTATAGCGATTTGGGTATTTTTTATAGTAACTCATGCATTTGCTCTCGGAAAGCACCATTTGGTGAAGTGGAACTGATGATGGAGACCACAGATGGCCACCGGAACAATATAATAATGAGTACCTATTTAACGGGTTGCGATTAAGCAATTTATGCTCGTCACTATACATATGGTCAGTCGTCAACAATCAAGGTCCCAGCATCGGGAAAAGCAATATTTTGTAAAAGGTGATAAGCAGTTAACTATCAGTTATGGCTATTGTAACTTCGATAAATTCAAAACTGACCTACTAAAAAGTGAAAAAAAATGGCAAAAAATTCAAATACAGATCCAAAGACACCGACTTCCAAAAATAAAGTAATTTTTCACTTTGTAATGTTATTTTTGATACTCGGTTATTATTTTTTTGTAAAAAGTTTTTTTATTCAAAAATTACAAGGTATAAAAATGTGTTCAGTTTTGCATAAATGTAAATTATTTATGTTGTTTCAGGCGAAAAGTACTAAAATAGTCTTATAACATTAATGAATAATCTAAAAGTTGAAATTAACAAATAAATTATAGCTATGTTGAGTAGCTTAAAGGCTTACATACCGGGGCGACCGCTCGTCCCGCGACACGCGGGTCCTTTGTGCCGTGTCGCGTCGCGCGACAAGTCGCGCTGGTATGTAGAAGCCCTTAATCTTATTTTTTAAATTTAATAAATAGGTACTTAACGTAGGTTAGTATTATATTTACTTTAATACAGTTAATAAATTCTCTGTATCTTCGTAAGACATACTTCGGAGAGTCTCCTTGAGAATTCTCTTAGTTCAGGGAGTAAATGTTTGCTTTCGAGTTTAGTCTATTAAAGAGGAGAGGACCGAGGTACAGGTAACATTTGGTACAAAAGCATGTTTGGTTGCATTTTGTGGGCAGACAATATCTTTACGTCTTTTATTAGAATGTTCAGTGCTGTAGGGTAGAGCTGTGTGTTGTTTTAATACAATGCCCATTATAAATAGTTGCCGAACTGTTAATACAATAAAGTTACTGAAAAGGTAAAAAGGTAAGGTTTAAAGGTAGGTTAAAGGTACTGTTATTATAATAAAGTAACAATATGCTGTATAACAAAAGGCATTTAAGTGGAAATGGAAATTTCAGCTGAAAATGTTCAATCGTAGGACAAGCTTTCAACGGATGTTCGGAGAAAATAAATAATTATAATTGAGCCTTTAAAATTCAACATTAGCTTTGGTGTTCAATATTTTAGGTTTTGTAATTATTTTTGCTTCGTTGGTGACGTGAGTGTACTTTTCAATGTATCATAAGTATTTCTTGAAAGCTATGTGCTGAAATTAGTAAAGTACTTATCACCAGGTATCCGCGTTCTTTCTTGGTGTAATTTTGTTTTAAAAGCTTGGTAGTTTCAGGCAGAGAGGGAAACTTATTTTACATCACAAAATAGCAAAGCTGCATCATTTATATTTTACTCTCAAAGCATACCCACTGATGTAACAGGACCCTTTCCTTGTCGAAGGAAAGGCTCCTCCTAATTAAGAGGGCTATCACAATTTTTCTTGAATTTGAGCGTTTTACTCGAGTTTTGATGTGTGATTATGGTTTAGATATAACTATATTTTTTTTTTTTTTAATTATGCCCGAGCTAGTTTGATTATTTATCTTGGGAGCGCTTTAAATAAATATTTTAATTTGTTTACATAAATCAGTAAAAACCTTGTCTCTGGAAAGGATGTTTCATAAAATTTTACTTTTGGGTATCTTTTGATGCATTCTTACACCGAAGATACCATAATTTAAAAATGTATAATAATATCCATGGTACTTACTGTATCTTATACTTGGGAGCGCTTTAATCAATTTATTATATTTCATACACCAAAAATAAATCTGTAGAACAGAGTTACAGGGGGGGGGCCTAAAAAGGCCGCTTTGGCAGAATCATATTAGGATAATATTATGAATCATATTAAAATTCGTAAAATGGTCACAAACTGACAATTCATAGTATGATCTGCGTATAATTCATATCCCGCAATTCATCTGTTTGACAGTTTTGTATGGAGATTCGTAAAATGGTCCACTTATTATGAATTGCTTTCATGAAGTTTAATGTCAAATAGCAGAACATAAGAAGTTAGTCAATAGCAACATTTTACAAATAATATTGATGATTTCATGAAGAACTATTGTAATAATGGCTGATTTAGCCCTATAGGAAAATTTCCTAGAGCACGCGCGTTATACGGAGACCATTAAGTATCGCCGATGATGCGTAGCTCTTCAGAAAATGGAAATAGTCTTTGAGATGACGGACCTCGAGTTTGTTGGTGTTAATAGGCTAAATAAAAGTGTGGATGATAGCACTCACATTGCTATTGTTAGGCGGTTAGGCCTGCAGAATATGATGAGAGGTTTTTCGATATCAGTGTGTGTCCGTTTGGTGCCGGACGTAAAGAATAGCACCATCCCATTTCATCCCGTGGGTGTCGTAAAAGGCGACTAAGGGACTTACTAGAGAATGGGCAGCAGTTCTCTATGCATTTTAACACCATATTGCGATCGCCAACCAGCCTGCCGAGCGTGGCGATTATGGCAACCCCCCCTCCCAAATGGGGAGGCCTATGTTCAGCAGTGGACGTATTTGGGCTTATCTGAGGTATTTTTAACTGTTATGAGTTTATTATAATGAAATAATATAAAAACTATAGACTTAAGACATACAAAACTAAATTAATTCATAAAAACTGTAAAGAAAAAATAACCGGTAATATTACGGTCTTTATTTTTTTCATGCGGCAATATTTACACCAAATATGATTCTGCTAAGAATTGAATTGAATGCGATTCTGCTAATATGTGTCACCATTTTACGAAAATTAGAGGAGTTACTAATGATCTGCTGGGAATTCAGGAAATGAATTGCTTTTAGAGGAATTGCTTAATGTGGCCGTTTTAGGCCCCCTGATCATTTTACGTCCTAAATTTTATTTTCTATCTACGAATATATAGTCCAAATTCAAACAAAAACTTTTTAATAACTAAGTTAACTATATTAACTTGCTCGAAAAAAATAAAAGTCTATTAAAAACTAAAATAACGGCGTAAATCAACGGTGAAATAAGCTATATTTTCGAGAGCGCAAAAGTGATGAAACTATTAACGGATGCTGTGACTGACACAAATGGTTTATCACCACGAAAACTGTACTTTTATAGTTACACAGACTAAACCCCAACATCTTTAGTTTTACAAAAAATCTAAGCAACCGTTTTACATAGTTTGCCTGCGGCAAAACAAAAGAAAAATATGTTTCGATTATTTTACGCTTTCTCACAATTAGATAAGAAATTGACGAAAAACTTTTTTTTTTGTGATTGCACCCTTAAACAAGACAAAAGATCGAACACAACTAGTCGATGACCTATTTCAGTTAAACCAGTTGTGCAGCGTGGTGTTGCGTTGTTGCGCAGTTGTTGTGCGTGTTGTGTGTGTGTTGTGTTGTGCAGTTGTTGTTGTTGTTGTTGTTTCAGTTACCTAGAGTAGGTACTGTGAGTACTAATGTAGAGCTTCCGAAAAAGTGGGTCTTAAAATGAACATGGACAAGACAAAGGTCATGTCAAATGCCCATGTAATACCCACTCTCATGAAGATCGGAGACGCTACACTCGAGTTGTGGGTGATCATGTTTACATAGGACATACTATCCAGTTAGGTAGGTCCAAGGCCTATGTCCAGCAGTTCCAGTAGACGTCTTTCGGCTGAAATGATAATGATTGTGGTATAGCAATTTTATTCTAGGTCCATCGTCTTCACGTATTATTATATCATGAATTAATATGTAAAAATTTTGTAAACCATTTTATAAGAATAAGTAACGGTGGAGTTTCTTGCCCATTCTCCATGCGAAACTACCTTTTGGAGGGCAGCTAGAATCAATTCGATTTTCTTGCAAATTTTGACGTTCAAATTTTATGTCTATTTGACACATAAATTATGATTTCACTTTCACCTCGCACCTTTTCTATAATTGGATAGGTATTATTATTAGTATTATTATTGTATTTTTATAGGTTTAGGGTCTTAGGCCAGGTACAGTTTAAAGTTTAAAAAAATCTTTTAAATGTGAATAGACTGCTGATTATCTACTTTTTGGTTTGTGTTATTAAATATTGTTATTAAACCATAGAGTTTTTTTGTGAAGTGCTGAAAATTATCCTCATTCGTCTACTCTGTATAGGTACTATTTGGCAGAATCTTTCTAATTTCATTTCTTTCAAGCTGGTTCGTAGACGCGGAACCTCGCAATCTATGTAGCTATACATAAAATAAAATCTTATCGAAAACTGAACATACTCGTATAATACTTTTGAAAAAAGAAAACTACGAGGTCTTCTAATGCCGAAAATAATATAGTTTTTAGAATTTTTTACTGTTTGTCTGAATGTATGTTCCAGCATCACGTAAATACTACCGGATAGATTTTCATCAAATTTTGAATAGATACGAGTATTCCCTAAAAGTCTGGTCAGTTGGTACAATACAAAGAAACACAGATTTTAGAAAATCAAATGAATTTTTATCTATGTATACAGCTTTTTGTGACTGACTGTACAAGAATGACTACCCCAACCAGATGTCCTGCTGGAGCCGTCCGTGGAGCCGGAGTATCAGTGCGGAGGCTCCCCGTACCGCGTGCAGCGAGCAGCCGCGAACGTGCGGGAGCGCCGTCGGATGCTGAGGTCCGGACCCAATGGGTATCCTTCTTATTTGTTGCACGTTCCTACATTTCTCTTTCATCTAAGATACATATTATAAATTGAAGTCACTTTTCGTGTCTGTATGTGTGACCGCGTTGTTCTTCTAAAGTACGCAACGGATTTTCAACGTCTTTTAGAGAATTTATTCCGGAAGGTTTAATTATGTGTATCGATAATAAATTCATATTTAACTTAGGTACTTACGAGTACATTAAAGAAATGTTCATGTTTTGTCTAGTCGTAAAACCGCGTGAAGCAGGAGCGGTACTACTACTAAGATAGGTACTACTAAGAGAGGAACTACTAAGATAGGAACTACTAAAATAGGAACTACTAAGATAGGAACTACTAAGATAGGAACTACTAAGATAGGAACTACTAAAATAGGAACTACTAAGATAGGAACTACTAAGATAGGATCTTCAGTTAAAAACTGGAAAGTGGTAAATTCACTCACTGAGAGACAACGCACGGGTCGATCGATCAAGTTAAGCTACGATTGCCGTGGCTGGTCAGTGGATGGGTGACCATCTTTACATACCAAGACCCCTCCGTGCCTCGGAAAGCACGTTAAGCCGTTGGTCCCGGCTGTCATTCGTGAATTTTTGACAGTCGTTTCGGGTCTTCAGAAGCCCTAAAGTCTACCAAGGGGTATCGTATTACCCAGTAACTGGGTTGTGAGAGTCAGATAGGCAGTCGCTCCATGTAAAATACTAGTACCTATTCAGCGGCATCCGGTTAGGCTGGAAACCGACCCCAACATAGGTGGGAAAAGGCTGGCAGACGATGATAAGAGACAACGCACAACCTAAACCGTTGGCTCTAACTAAAGCATGGAAAAGGCTAGCAGATGATGATAAGAGACAACGCACAACCTAAACCGTTGGCTCTAACTAAAGCATGGAAAAGGCTGGCAGATGATGATAAGAGACAACGCACAACCTAAACCGTTGGCTCTAACTAAAGCATGGAAAAGGCTGGCAGATGATGATAAGAGACAACGCACAACCTAAACCGTTGGCTCTAACTAAAGCATGGAAAATTGTGCACAAGAGTTTCATAATTATACCTATCTACAATGAAAGTGAGCACTAAGGAAGGGTTTTAGAGAATCCATCCCTTAAGACTCAGATATATGCCAGTGACCTGAAGTGGTTAGCTTGCGTGTTCTGTACTGAGCTCACGCAACGCGTCGTACTTTCAGCCAGTAGGTATAGGACTGGCCCATCAAGGAGTGCTGTCCCCAATTTGACACATTATTAATTTATTATACACAAAACAAAAGGTATTTTAATAAAACGCGTATACTTAAAGATCAATAATTAAATTATCTTTAAATTGGTGAAGGTTTCAGAAAAATACGCTTGGTAGATTTTGCGCCATTTTCAGTTTTTTATCCGCGTTAGACATAACTTTACAAATTAATTTCACTATGTAATATAAACATAATCTAGAATATTAACATATTATTTTATTTGAAAAAATGCGCTAATTTAACATATATATTTTTTCAAATAATTAACACTACTCGTTTAGACGTGATCTTCAGTATAAAATCATTCTTTTTAGGGTTCCGTAGTAAACAAGGAACCCTTATAGTTTCGCCATGTCCGTCTGTCTGTCTGCCTGTCTGTCTGTCTGTCTGTCTGTCCGTCTGTCCGTCCGTCTGTCTGTCCCCAGCTTAGCTCAGAGACGCTTAGTTCTAGAAAGCTGTAATTTGGCATGGGTATACATATTAATCATGCCGAAAAAATGGTAAAAATTATGAAAAACATTTTTTTTAGGGTACCTCCCTTACACGTGAAATGGGAATGATATTTTTTTTTTCTCGTCAATTCCATAGTGTGGGGTATCGTTGGATAGGCCGTTCAAAAATATTGTGGGTTTGGCAAAACTATTTTTCAATTAATGGACCCGTTTGCGTAATATTAAGCTTTAAAGTGCTATTTTTTGTTAGAGTCAAGTGTCCCCCCCCCCTGCCAGCTAAATGGTTGGTTTTGGATATGTGAAAAAATTCATGGCAATAGTATATATAACGAAATTAAAAGGAAAACTATCACAGCTAAGTAGGCTTCACAAGTTAACGAGTAATAGTCGACCAACTTAAAATTGCAGTTGGAGAATTGACCGTAACGTATATCGATGTATGGGAGAGCATGTTTTTCAACTACAATGTTAAGTTGGTTTTTGGGATAAATTCATCCCAACTACGGAACCATACATTGTGCGTGGTCCGACATGCACTTGGCCGGTTCTTTTTTTTTTTCTTTTTTAAAAAACGTTGCATTAAAAGTCAGTTATCGTCGCCTTAATGGGACATCGGATGAAAGTTTGTTTGATTATCCAGAATGTGCGCTTTTATAATTTCTAACGTCACGATATTATCTTGGTGGAATACGTGCACGTTATAAATGTTAGCGGGACGGAAACTACAAGAGCTCACATTATTATAGGTAGGCAATAGGTCCGGGAATGATCCTCTAGGTAGGTACTATACTACTAGATAGCTTTATCATAATTCCATTTTAATTCATACTATACTAGCTAGCAGCATTCTGCGTAGATCCTAGATATCGTTAGTTCTACGAAAATATTAACAGATTTGCATTGCTAAAATACAAGTCTGTAAGTTGCCTAACTGACTTACCCGCTGAAGTGTTAACTTACTGTAGTCCTTAGCTGAGCAAAGGCATACCATGCTTGTGTACGTCCTGTAGGATATTTTCTTCTGAAGGTAGGTAAACTCAGGGAAATCAATTGTCCGTTCATTCAAATCACTACTGTCATTCTTTGACAGTTGTAACGGGCCGCAGTGCGACACATTTTCATACAAAAAAGTGCGGTGCGGCCCGCTTGTAGATTGGTTGGTTCAGAGTTCAGTACCACCGTCAGTATACTATAGTAGTCTTTGACCGTCAGTCACCATCCGTTGGTTCAGAGAAAATGAAGGAACATTATTGGAATGCGTTGCGTTGCGGCCCGCCCTAATTTGCGTTAACCTTCTTTTTTGTTGGTGGGAAATTGTCAAATAACTTCTCTCGCTCTGGGAGGAGCCGTGTCAGACTTTTACTGACTAAACCCCACTCGCCGCGTGTTCCTTCTGTTGCCTGTGTGCCAGGGCCACGATATCCCTTTGGGACACTCACAACCCTGGCAGGAATTTGTGTTACCCTTAACACGGCAAATTGATAAAGATAAACAATTAATTTCCCTAAGCACACAAACATTTTTCTTCTGTTTTACTAACCACATCTGTTCACTTCACAAGCTATAATGTTGTTGTGGTGTTGTGATTTTAGCAGTATAAACTCGGCGTTCGATGAACTGCGGGTGCACGTGCCCACCTTCCCGTACGAGAAGAGGCTCAGCAAGATCGACACGCTGAGGTTGGCCATCGCTTACATCGCTCTACTGAGAGAGGTATTAGTTGTTTATAGGACAGCAGAACCCTTTTTAACTTAATATGAATAACATGTCATCACCGCCTGTTTTCCCCGAAGGTTATAGGCACAAGTTTACTTTTAGGGCCATCCATAAATTATATCACACGGAAGGGGTAAACGAAGTGTGACACCACATAAAGGCACAGCTTATTGCCATTAACTGGGCACAAATCCAAACTCCGAATTTGGGCTGCTACTGAGAAATTCCTTTTGGAAACACTTTTCCCGATCTGGGAATCGAACCCAGATTTCATTGCTCAGTAGTAGCGCTTACGACAACTAGATGACTAGAACAAAGTCATGATGGACTTCGAGTCATAAAATACCACACAGTGGCTGTGTTCACCTCCTGTAGAGGGGCCCCGGGATCTCCAGCTGAACGTACTGACGCGGGTGCCCCTTCTATATAGCTATTATAGCACCTAACGATGGAACTTATTTCCAGGTATTGGAAGCCGACTACGACCCGCTAACCTACGTAGAGAAATGTCTCCGCGGCGAGATAAAAGCTGATCGCGCTCATTGGAATACTAGTGGTGAATATTATATCTACCTATCATTTAGATATTCATCGTTCCGACCTTATAGATTCCAGCATTGCAGCCGGCATTTCAGATCATTTAGCAGGAATTTTGACTTTTTTAATTTGCACCTACTCCAATATTGTTGCTCTAGACACGAACAATGTCACATAACTGACAGCAATGCTGGTTGGTAAAACTAGGTAGGTATGGTGAAGCTGGATGCCCAGTTGCAGCCCTTTGACTTAGCTCACTATTAATACCTTATACGTTAGTATTAAAAGTTCCGGGTCCATTCCTGGAACCGCAAGATCTGGGCTTGGACTTTGTACATCAGGCTCAGGGTCCGAAGCCATTGCAGGACATTCGTGAACAGTTCGTACAAAATTTATAGTAATTTATAGTAATCAAAAATTTTCTCATACTTGGAAGGGCACTTAGCCCGGATGACCCGGAACCCTGATCCTCAGACCTCTGTGCGCACCCTGTAAGTTAATCCCCGAACAGATTTTGCCATAGGCACCTATCAAGTATCATATTAAAATAATTCGTTTTCTGTTGTTTAGACTTAACTGCCAGGCTGTCGTGGATCAATTGGGAGAACCTCGGAGTGAATCCGCAACGGCGCAGCGTCCTAACATCTCTGGCACTCAGTTCCGACAATATTCAATATGGCCACAACTAAAACCTAGCATAGGCCTGTCGTATGTTCAGCCGACCTATTCTGTAAAAATCTCATCGTGAAAACGTAGGTAGGTGAAGTGAGCCAAAAGTGAGGTGTCAATCCCTAGCAGTGGCGTAGCTAAGGGGGGGGCGGGAGTTGGGGGCGAACCCGACCCGTGAAAAAAAAGTATTAAACATACTCACGTTTTTCAACGATAAACCACTCAGGCTTGAAGCCATTTTAACCAAGTTATCCAAACAAAATAATTTTAATAAAGCAAAAAAGGGAAGGAAAAAATCACGGCAGTAGTATATAATTATAACGAAGTTAAAAAGAAAACGAGTAATAGTCGACCAACTTACATTAATTTACAGTTGGAATGTATGGGAGAACATGTATAACAACTACAATGTTAAGTTGGTTCTTGGGATAAGTTCATCCAAACTAGGGAACCCCTCATTGCGCGTGGTTCGACAGGCACTTGGCCGGTTTTTATTCTTGGGTGACACAATTATGCGCACCGGGTGTCACCCATGCTAGTGCCACTGATCCCTAGCCTAGTATCAGGTGGAATAGCTCACTTCACCTACCTACTTTCATGGTGAGAATTTTACAGAATACACCGGCTGGTGGAATGACAGCTGACTTCACCAAAAATTTCACGTGTGATTTTTACGGAATATACGAAATGCGGCAGGACTACGATAGGCTCTGGGTTGAAATGTACCTGCAGGGTGATTGCGTAACACACTATCGGTTGCAATCGGTCTCATTTTGGCACTTCAACAACATTCATTGCGTTAGTTACGTTGTTGAGCAGACAATTTGTTCGGCCATAAGAAGCAATGATAAATAAATGATTTATTTTCTGTAAGTAGGTTTGTACAAACACTTTTACACGTCAATCATATTTAAAAAAAAGCTAGATGAGGTCGGCGTTAAGTATCTGACTACTCTGAGAAGAAAGGCCGAAACAAACTCAGAGGTCACAGTCTCTTTTAAAGTCCAGACATAATCTTGGTCAGATCATGTGAAGACCATGTAGATTGGTGCCTGAAATGATCTTTTGATGAAAGAATCACACAGATTGAGGTGACCTGAGGGCTAATTCACGTAATTTTATGACGCGCCGATCAAGTTGCAGTGCAGGTGCAATGAAGTTTAAGTTTGAGTGATAGCTGAATTTATATAGTATCTGACAGCCGTAGAGAATAGTAGAATACGAAATGCGTTGTTTTGATCGAAACTTAATTGCAACTGCACTGCTACCGCACTTCTTTAGTTACGTGAATTAGCCTGCTGTCCAGTCAGTGTCAGTAATCTATGAGTGCATGCGTTTGTCAGTAGTCGTGCAGCTCAACCGATCAGCAATACCTACCTATACTTCAAAATAATTCAGATAGTGAGATAGTGATTGATAGTGTGTTACGCTGGCCTACATACCCGCTCGACGCACTTAGAAAACAGAATTTTGCAGTTTGTATACACTGTTTTTTATCAGGTGAAAGGTAAGGTACCTATCTCTTTATTACGAGTATCTATCTAGTCTTTTGAAATATCTTTTTAGAACTATCACATACGCATCTATTTTACTGGGTGTAGGTACACACGGCTACACATCACGCTATACATTTCTAGTATAAGCTGGCCTCTTATTGTAGGAAAATCCTATACAATGCGTGATCAGCCTAAACTGGATTTGTGTAGCTTGATATGTAGCCGTGTGTACCTACTTAAGGCCGTCTTTTTCGTTGATGTCAGTCCCAAGGTTCACGAAATATTTCTTGCAGATTCATCTTTGAGACCGCAATACCTTGTGCGGTTGGGTGCGCCTCCTACAGAGGCTTCACCCTCTAGGAATATGAGACTGTCACCAACCAAAATATCGGCCTATAATAATGCACTATATACTAGCACCTTGTAATCTTCAATAGGTATTCGTATTACCTTAGGTATTTATTATTTGAGGTTTGTAATTTATTATAAGTAATGATTTTAAGTATTTCCTACTTTCGGATTAAATGCTTATCAAATAATAATGTTATTTATATTATATACTATAGCTCACCCGACAGTTGTTGTCCTGTCCAAATTTCAGTAAGTAATTCATACAAAATTCTCATAGAAATAGCACTATCAGTTTTCCCGGTATTTATTTTTTTCTTTCCGTAAGAACCTGAGGGTCTACTACGAAGCGATAATCTGAAGTATCGGCCGAATTTTTGGCCATTTCTTGAATTCCAAAGTTTCCTTATTTGACCTTGAGTCCTTACCCGACTTCAAGTCACATTTTTGACTTTGACTGTCATTTTTTTTTTCGCCGTAGACACCCCTAGTTAGTCGTAGTGAAGAAACAGTTGAACATTCGGACGAAACTTTGGATTTATCTTCGGAGTGGACTATAACGGATGATTCGGACTATAACGGATATTATAAAACAAAAAAAAATGTCATATCAGTCCAGCCGTTCTCAAGTCATCGCTTACCAACGAACAGCATTTCATTTTTATTGTATAAATTATTATTAATGTTAAGATTATGTGCAATACGTAGCGTTAAGTTATTTGATTAGCTCGTAATTTAATTTATTAATTGAAATAAAATAATTTATTGGAGATCATGGTTTTATTTGTTTTAAAACCTACACATTAAGGACACACTGTTACACTTAAACATTAAATACATTATAACAATTTATAAAAAAATATAACATTGTAAAAAATACAAAATTAATTAGACTATAATAAAAGATTGTAGAAAGAAACAAATTGTTGTTTTACCAAATAACAATAGATTGTATAAGTACAGAAAACAGGTAAATAATATAAGGAATGTTTCTTTAAGTCGAAAGATAATAAGTTACTTAATCTTTGCTTACTTGTTCTTGTTAAAATAAATGCATTTTCACCTAAAACCAACACACAATTCTTGGCCGGATTTTCTTTTTGATCCTTGTATCATTAGATATTATATTAAAAACATTTTAAAATGATGGTATTTTTTGCAAAATACTTTCAAGTTGGATTCGATTGAAGTCATGACAGCAATTTAATGAGAACCTCCTACTTTTTTGAAGTCAGCCAAAAAGCAGATTAGACTTTTTGAAAACAGGGTCGAGCTTTTCTATTGACTGATTTTTTAAGTACCGTATACAATTCAGTCACGTTATTTCTCATTATGGAGTAGGTAATGTACTCGATGAATTATGGCTGGTCTGAACACAGGCACTACGAACTTTCGCGCATATTTTCGCCTCATGTCAAGATTTGGTTCCTAAAAAAATTTATTGCGGAGCCTTCTGTGCAAAGTTCGGAACAGCCATGATTCATCAGCCGTACCTACTTACTCTATGTACGTATTTCTTTCGTTACTCCGGGATTACAAGGACCACCAATCTAAGAACCAGGGGGCCTAAACTGGACGCATTGGCAGAATCATAATATGATCTGCGTACAATTCATACATCCCGCAATTCATCTGTTTGACAGCTGCCGACTTCATTACAGCAATTCTTAATTTGTGGACCATTTTACGAAACTCCATACAAAACTGTCAAACAGATGAATTGCGGGATATGAATTGTACGCAGATCATATTATGATTCTGCAAAAGCGTCCATTTTAGGCCCCCTGAGCAAATTCCACAATTTAAAACAAAGCTTTACTAAACAGCAGTTTATTTGGCCCCAACTATGACGCGAACATGTAATTGATACATAGTTATTAAATTCGCGTTATTATTTCGCCTTTGTGATGAACTCGTCAAACAAAATGCAATTTATTTAGTAAAATGTCGAACGCGCGAAGGTAAATTCTATAGAAAGAGAGAGAAGAGAAAGATACTGCATCTGACAGAACAGTTGGTTGTTAAAACTCCACGCCCATAGAATTTTGAGCTTGTAAACGGCTTATCCGTATAAGTCTATAGGACAAAAATTATCTTTCTTTTCGATATACGAAATCGACTGATTTTGATCAATTTTCATTGTTTTTGAGAAAGAGAAAAAGAATTTAAACAAAATTATTTGTGATTTGTAAGTCGAGTTCATTGTTTTGCATGTGGTGGAAAGGATTTTTTCAAATAAATTTAGAATTCCAGGAAAATTACAACATTCGCAACAGGTTTTCCAAAAAATTACGCGAGTGACGTTTGATCATCTTTTTACAAGAAACTTCTTTTGAGTTTTAACATTAAAAAACATCATATATATCATTATATGGTCTACTTGCACGTGGCGGGGCCACATACAAAATATACTTAATAGAAAAAAAAATAGCTTGTACAGTATTTTTTCTTATTATTTAGCAAACCTTATCAAGAAATTTAAAATCACACACTGGGCTTCAGCTATTCTTGAGATAAAATCAAAATGTTATTTTATGAATTTGCAACATCTTCACAAAGTAAATCAAAGGCGCAATAAACTACATATATTATTATATATTTTCGAGAGGGCAAGTGATAAAACTATTAACAGGTACTATAACTGACACGAATGGTTTAGCACTACGAAAACTGTACTTTTATAGTTATACAGACATAATGTTTCAATTATTTTAAGCTTTCTCACAATTAGATATGAAATTGGTTGGGTTGGGTTTTTTGTCGTGCACGGAGCCATAAATTGATGTCTATTATCTTCTCGTAATTTGTCTACAAGCAAGACTGAGAGAAAAAGGTGCATAGACACAATCCCTTTTCACATTAATTCTAGACTTTTTGCTCCTTTATACCATGCTATAGATAGTGCATCAAAGTAGCGCTACTTTGGATGTAAGGAGCGTAGCAGGTGGCATTCTATAGTTTCTGCCTATCCACATGGGAAGAACGCGTGAGTTTATGTATGTGTATGTTTAACTGAACTGCTATAGGCTGAGTTCAACTCAGCCTATAGCAGTTCACTGCTGGACATAGGCCTCTCCTAAGTTGCATCACAACACCTGCAGCATGCTATATAAGCTTCTTTAAACATACACGTACATAAACTCACGCGTTGATCCCATGGGGGTAGGCAGAAACTATAGAATGCCACCTGCTACGCTCCTTACATAGTGCTTGTGCTTCGTTTACGTCCATACATCTGGTCATACACGCACGCCGGTTGCAAGTACTACGCATCTGACCTTTCTGAAGAACATCACCAATTAGGTCACTATTTGTCCTCACATGGAGTCCCCCCTCCTGTAGTCTCCACTCACATCTGCCTTCACTTCTGCAGCTTCTTTAAATATACAATTTAATACTGAATGACAAATCATGTGAAAAATCTAAAGTCAAATATCATGGTAACCGTCATGATTGGTTACCCAATGCGTATAACATATTAGTTAACAAGACACTTAGTATCTATTAAAAATTTGAATAGGAGTTCAGAAAATTGGGGTTTTTTTTTTTTTTTGGGTGGGATATCATCAAATAACTTCTCCCGCTCTGGGAGGAGCGAGAGCGAGTGTCAGACTTTTACTGACTAAAATCCACCGTGTTCCTTCAAATGCCTGTGTGCCAGGGCCACGATATCCCTTTCGGACAGACTCGTAACCCTGGCAGGATTAAATTATCTTTAAGTAGAAAATACTGTACATGAGGTTCTTAAATCGAAAATGTAAATATAACAACCAATTTCACTTTACATAAAATAAATTAGCTTATAAATAAATGTAAAATATCTTGGCTACCGCAAACTGGTGCGATAAACTGCATGGTTCAAGCAAAGCCATACTTAGTTCTAACTTATTAATTGCTATCATCAGCAAGACTTCAGTCTTAGTGTCATCCTTTACAATTTTTACAATCATCTTCAATCATTTCGTCATAGGCCTCCTATGTGCTACTAAGAAAATTGACAACCGTGAAAATATTTGCACCTACATAATTACACCATTTATATACATTTATACATCTAACAATAATTTAATTTGAGTTAATAAAACGCAGTATCGGTTTACGGAGCAAGGAGCTAATGTTAATTATTAATAATCCACACTTTTTTAAACTACACATTAGTTCTCAAGTTTACTACAGTGATGTCAAAGATTAAACACTTAAGAGGCCGTACAACGGTCCACAAGCGCCACTCCTTTAAAAAAATATTATCTCGTGACTGAGAAGGAATTATGAATAACGGCTAGTACGAGTAGGAACCCTCGGTAAGTGTGTCTAGAATTTTCTAATATCTTCCATAAACTTTCATATTGAGACACAAAGCAACAAAATAAGATCTAGAGGAATGTGGCCAGTTTTCTTTAGATCTTATTTTGTTGCTTCGTGTCTCAATATGAAACTTTATAAAAGGTATTATAAAATTCTAGACACACTTACCGAGGGTCCCTATTAGCCGTTATTCATAATTCCTTTTTCATTTTTCTCATTAATTGTCAGGCACGAGATAATATTCTTTTAAAGGAGTGGTGCTGGTGGACCGTTGTACGCCCTCTTAAAACGATTGACTTTTAATATTATTGATAAACAAGAGTTATTCTATTATTTTATATTCGGACTGCACTGTACTGGGGATATTATACAATAAGTATTACTATATGATAGTATAATCATTAAAATTTTACTTTACTTTCTCAAATGTTCAAAAATATTACAGGAAAAAAATCAATCAAGCACTTCGTTCCGAATATTCCCGATGAGTCAACTCAAGAGACACTTCGTCGTCAACACTGTTGACGATCGGGAAAAAAGTCCCATTCGTTCACAGTGTAGACGAACGGGAATATTTTTCGACTATTCCCGTTGAGTAATACTCCTGTTGACGATCGGGAAAAAAAGGTCCGTTCGTTCCTGTCAAAAAACTTTGTGATTGCAATATAAATTATTTTCGCGAACAAATATTTTCTGTAAACTTTCTGGGTTACAAGTAGCAGATTCTCATTCAGTTATTCACGATCCAATATTTAAACGCCCGCTGGCGCCAGCACCAGCACTAAGCAATAAAAGACCGTCGTGCAGACTACACAACAATAATAATACTTACAAATCTAAAACAATGTACATTTATATCAAACACTAGGTCCTAAGTTTTGGCCCGAGCGCTTACCAAACACTGTCTGACTTGATAACTGACAGAAAGGTAACTGTAAATGCCTAGATACTTCACAACATGCATTTTATTAGTTAATACCTATAATTTCACACCCAGAGAGTTGGAGTCTCTTCTGTGTCACTTGTGCACAGCACTAATTTGACGACTTTGGCAGCTTCACCAACAGTTTGTAAATAAACCTTGTTTAAGGCCAGTCTTCAAGGCCGCGTCTGACGGTATGCCAAGCTAATCCCGTGCCAGTAGGAGCATGGCCAGAAGGCAGCAAAACATGCTTCAAGATAGTTCGGCCTTGAGTAAGTCCCAGGAATAGCCGCCAATTTTTTCTTTTCCCGAAATCATACGGATTCCTGTAAGTGCCTCTTGAAAATTTTCGCAGTTTCTCGTTAATGTGCGCTTCTACGCTAGTTTCTCCTCGGCCGATGTTCTTGCCATGGAGGACGGTTAATGTTCCAAGTGCGACAAATACGGAGATGCATGTGACGGCCATGAACACGACGGCTTTTCGTTTATACGGATGAGCGCAGATTCGTTGAGCTTCGGTGATGGGCGGCACGGGCAGCTTGTGTTCTCGAGGAAAGTTGACGGAGTCGTCGTACTCCACTATCACCTTCACCGGCACCAAGACACCGGTCTGGTTCAACCGGACTGGATGACCAATCAGATCTGGATCGTTGTTTGGGATGATACCACCTGGAAATACAAAAAAATAAAATAAAAGAGTAACTGTGGAGTTTCTTGCCGGCTCTTCTCCATAGGAAACGACCAATTGGAACCGTGCACCTTTTTTCTGACGTTTCATAAGTGCCCATGTAGGTTTATGTGATTGAAAGGTAAACAGTAAGGCCAATTTATGCCGATAGACGAAGATTTAAAATAAGTTGGTTGTAACCTGGACTAAAGATAAAACTCGTTTTGTAATGAGGTGTGGTGGTTTTGTGATACTGTCAGTTTAACGTGGGCCTCCAGATGAATGACAATAAAGAAAGCAGTAGTATATTGTTTAATCAAAACATACACAACAAATTACCTGTATCATTCAGCCAAATGACTTTATATCCAATATCAATGCCGGCGGTAATGACGAACCCTACTCCTACGACCATGTACACCATGTAGAGGAAAAAGAACCTTGCGTTATAGTAGCCAACACAGTTGTTGAGCCACGGACAGTGGTGGTCCATGGCCAGCACGCAGCGGTCGCACACCGAGCAGTGGTGCGTGCGCGGCGGCCGCGGGGAGATGCATCGCCGGCATATACTCGCTGCGTCTGATATCAATGTGCTCTGTGGAAACAACGTGTGGTAATTATTATGTTATCATACGAAATATATTGAGGAAATCAAATCCAACACTCTCTTTCGAATAATGACTTGAAAGAGAGGGGGGGCTCACGGCTAAGTTACCAGGTTATGGAAGAAAGATCAAGGTTTGCAAGCAATGATTAACCATTTCACAAAGAGAGCCCCTCTCTGGCTGTCATTTGTAGATCTTTGACCATTGTTTATGAGTAGTCTAAAGCCCGCGGAATCCGAGGACCAGTCCAAGGGCTTGTGTTGCCCAGAAACTGGGTTGTGGAGGTCAGAAAGAGAGTTGGTCCTTGTAAAATACCGGAATGCAGCTGCAGCCTGTTAGACTGGAAGCTGATCCCAACATAGTGATGAGATGACAAATGACCATCATTTGAAAGACAGACAATTAATGATTTTAGTGGAACAACTTGCAGCTAATTCGACACATACATATTTGTCATAGCAATGCCTGGACAGTGGGTACTGTAAAGTAGAATACTCATGTGGAATTGAAACTTACCGGTGGTGGATAGCCAGGTTCAGTCACAACGCCCTTGTAGTAGTGAAATACAATGTTGATAAGCAGCCAGTTGCCAAATATGACTAGGAATACTGTAGTGTAAGGGCATCTTTGCCACCAATATGGTAGGCCCACCCAGTAAGCAATGGCCACCACAGCGCTTGTCAATACTGTGACACAGAACACAAACACCTGAAAAAAAGAAAATAAAGAAGTTTATGGTACAATTGTTGTCATCAATGACTATTTATTATAGCCTTGTGACTTTCAGATCGTCAATCTGAGATATTTGTTAAATCCTTGACTTAACTAAGCTCAATATGTGTATATTTTGCTTGTCTTAAGATGTTGATTGCAAATCTAATCTCCACTTTACTCGTCTCCACATCACTGGAAGCATATCCTTACAAGCCCTTACATACTGACCCTTTTCTATACTACTAACTGGTATAGTATTGTTAAATGTACAAAAATCCATGAGAATCTGTTGAATCCAGGTAGCATTGTGGACAAAAGCTGGAATGAACATCATATTGTGCAGTCAAAAGGAGCAGACCAATGACTCAACGCAAAGCTGTAATAGCATGTGAACAACTTTGCTGACCACGGCCTAGTATTAAAGACACACATAACTGCTTGTATTAGAACGATAATAATTGAAATGATAAAAATATTGGCACAGCACTTTTTGGTAAAAAGATACCCTTAATTCATTATGGTACAATGAATTTTATGTTGCAAGTTGCAGTTTCTCTTGTCAATTTTTTATATTGCATCATACAATTCGCTTCAGATAATTACTTTTAGCAGTGAAGAATTCTGGTTGATATTATGACACTGGGAAAGTAAATTATAATCATTTTTATAAGGTCTTTTGGAAGATAAGTGTAGATCAGACACAGCGAGAATATTATCATTAGCCAAGCTAGGCAACCATACCTATAATAAACCAACATCAATTTACAAACGATATACGGTAATCGATACTATTTTATATTATTAATGCGGAAGTAGTTACAGATTTCGATGAAATTTGGCATATGTACAGGTAGACTGTGGCTTGGGTTTCCTAGCAAAGGATACTTTTATCCCGGTGGTACGTCCCCATGGGATAATTTCCGACCTACGCGCGGGAAAAAGCTAGTAAACTATATTACTTACTTTTCCTAGATACTGGGCGAAGTTGTCAACAAACCAAAACACTGGTTCCAATAAGAAATCTATTGCGTAGCTTTGGCTCATGTGGTCATTGTAAGTAAGAGAGCGAGCACTCAGCAATGCTTGAGATGTTTTCCAAATTATATAGTCTCTGAAATGTAAGCATACCATTGTAATAACATAGTAATTATCTAGTAAGATTAAATTTGTTCTATGTACTTACTTTATTCTTCGAAACAACCCTTGAAATCTCCATGTTATGATCACCATTTTGAAAGATTACATTTATTTTATGGCAACGGTAACGAAAACCTTCGAATACTTAGCTTAGGGTATTAATTTCGACTATTTTCCAGAAAATAATTGAGGTTATATTTTTTATTTATTGCATGAATTTCAGTCAGTGTTGCTAGATAAAAATTATAAAAATATGCACAGACAGCGGTAGAACCATTGAGATAGGAAAACTATAGAACTGTAGAAGTCGTAGATTATGTCACCAAATATACATTATAACCTTAACATTTACCGAGATGACGTATATCACAACCATATCTTCAACTTCACTATGGATAGAGACTGGAAGGGCTGTCAGCTCTTGTTCACAGATGCTTCGAAGCATGGAAGAGACTCATGTGTGGGAGTAGGTGTATACCACTCCCAATATAATATCGTCCAAAAAATAAAACTCCCTCCCGAATCATCTGTATTTACGGGAGAATGTTACGGTCTATTCAAAGCTGTCGAATATATACTTCTAATGGGCTTACGGAATTCACTCATTTTGACTGATGCAAGGAGTGCCTTACAATCTTTGGCCAGATTCCCTTTCTATTCTCATAATCCTTATATTATATTTGAAACACGTGAACTCCTTTATAGGTGTTCTATTAAGGGGTATTCAGTGCATTTTGCGTGGATACCATCGCATTGTGGCATTTTAGATAATGAGAGAGCCGACCAGATAGCTAATGATGCCGTATTGTGTGGAGACGTTTTTCCGAACAAAAATAACACCCAAGATCTGGCAGCTCTGCCCAGGGTTTATCTACAGGAATCCTGGGGTCAGCTTTGGTCCGGGCAATCAGTGAAAGGGAAATGTTATCGTAATATTCAGCCATCCATTTTTGTTAAACCTTGGTTTAGCAAATACAAACTAAACAAAAAGATTACAACAATATTCATACGTATGCGATTAGGTCATGTGTGCACTCCTGCTCATCTTGCCAGGCTTGGCATTGTGCAGAACTCTGCGTGTGAATGTGGCGCTGAAGTGGGAGATCTGAACCACCTTATTTTTTCCTGCCCCCTTTATGACCACTCCTCACTTTTCCAAAGTCTTATTTCCCTCCGAGTCCCTTTTCCCACTTCTATTGCATGTATTTTATTTAATTTTAATGTAGATATCTATAAAACCATAGCTCTTTTCCTTGTAAATAATGATATATCTATACATCATTTATAAACCTCTTTTATGTACCATGTAGCTCTTAGTTTACGCATCGAGTCGGCCTTTTTGCTGGGCCACCTGGGTGGCGTTAAAACGTTAGTTTTCTGTTAAATTAAATTCCCATAGTGTTAATTTGTTATAATTTATTATTTTTATTTAATAACATCTAATCTCCTTTCCATTTCCAAATTCCCCGTTATAATATTTTATCATTTCGCGAGTACTTGATTCTTACGTTTTGTTAACAAATAAAACATTGTCAGTGGCAATAATCACGAATAGTGCAACGCCAAAAAAAAAAAAAAAAAGTCGTAGAAGAGTAATAAATTATAATAATTATGCACAGATATTATAATTCAAAAAACCGGTCAAGCGCGAGTCGGACTCGTGCACCGTGGGTTCCGTACGTATGTATGATGTTGACGATTGTGCTATTGAGCAGGGACCGTACAACCCCGGTTAAGAGTTAAACCTTTCGAAGGGGTAACCCATTCAATTGGTTACCTTTATCATGATGTAATCCATTGAGAGTTTTAAACTAGAAACCCATGAAAGGGTTACATGATAACACATTGAATGGGTTTTATACTTGAACCCCAGTGAAAGGGTTACATGATAACCCATTCAATGGGTTCTATACCTACTTGAAACCTAATAACATGAAAAAATCATAATATTATGTTATTTCGATAACCGCCCAGCACGCGTAGCATGACCAATTCTATCTCTATTCTACCCAGGGACCATTTTGGTTACCATTTTAGAAAAACCCATACGGTGTGGGTAATTTGATATGAATGGCTTAAATTAAGCCGTTCAAAAGGGGTAACCCAGACCGTATGGGTTTTTATCGCAAACCCTGTCAATGGGTTACCAAATTTTAATCTAAGCCGTTCATAAGGGTTACCAAGGGAGGGGGAACGGTATTTTTTTTACATTTTTCATCAAGTCGGAAACTATGCTGCCCAAAAAAAAATGTTTGAGAATGTGCAAACAGCGTTCTTTCATAATAATGATACCCCACATGCCCTAGTAGCCCCCTTCAAATTTTTAAAACCCCCTTTCTGTCCCTTTTGCAAAAAAGATATATTTTTTTATATAAGTATTTTTCTTTCTTGACATTTTTTTATAATTATGAATCAACAATAAACTATACTTTCGCAAATTAGTCTTATGTATTATTACGCCATTTATTAGCGACCCGGAATTTTTGCGATCCAGTGTAGTTTCTATGTACAGACGCCAGCACATCAACCTACTACAATCTGTCAAATTTATTTAATAAATTTATAACTTAATCCCTACAGTATATGGTTCAAGGTTGATTGAGGAAATTTGACAGTTTCGGGTAGCTTGACCTGCTGGCGTCTGTACCTAGTAAACCAGGTCGAAATTACCATGGATGGGGATTTTTTGACACCAAATTCAAATACGTTCGGCAATCAGCAGGAATCATAAGTCAAAAAAATAGTCTCACTAATACGACTATTTTTTGGCATTCTTAAAATTATTTTCATGAAGTTTTCAAAGGTGAGGATTGCGTGATGAGGGAGACAAATGTATCCAAGGTCCCTGAATCATTAGACTGTTCAAGATCCGCGAGATTTTGTTGCTAGATGTCAACCTAAATTACTGAGATCATTTTCGTATGGGTAGGATACTATACATACACCTCAACACCTTTTTGTATGTCGATATGTCCCAGGTGTGACCATCAATTTCAATTTGTGGAAGGAATGGTAGTTTAAAATAAAAGGTCAAATAAATCAAAAAAGAATTTATTAGGAAACAGAGTCATATCTAAGTTTAAGACATGATCGCTTTACAAAACCGTTTATGACTATTTTTCTGTACAATGTTTTAAATTTAAATTCACATCACAGCAACCTCTTCAGCTTTGTTGAACGTAATGAAATATTTTGTTCTTAACTATATTATGAACTACAAACTCAAGAAATTAGCCATACAATGATCTATTGATAATGAGATCATTTTTATATTATACAAAGGAATGACGTGGTCATGTACCGAAGGAGACTATAATAGCGAGTCTATGAACCAATAATAATTGAGGTACTACGGTGACTTTCTCAGTTATTTTCCCTCTGACTTTGCATCATTTAAAAAACAGGTTTTCTTAATTTCTTGTTGCAATAAGGTTGCTGTGAGTGGTAAAATAACTGTGAAATGGCTGTGGCAAAAAACCGTGTACATTTTCAAATTAATTGGCGAATCATCACAGGCTTATTTATGGATATCACTATCTAATAGTCACACCTCTACAGGTTCTTCGCTGTCTCCACAAAATTAATGGCTGATTAATAGTCTATTAAAAAATATATTTACATAGTAATTTTTAAACCTGAATGTTAACATAACGCTTAATCTAAATATTTCGATGAGATCTTAACTTTGCGTTTTCTATTAATTATAATTTATAGACGAAAATATATTATTATCTAGACTTAACTGAGTTCGCATGTGCCCAGATTCATATTAATACATAATTAGGTTTCAGGTAATGTTAAAATTTTCTAAAGACTTGGTCCTAAAATCGTACGCACTGCCTGTTTCAACATTACACAACTGTTTTAAATACTTATGTGAACTACAACATTATTCTTTATTTTGATAACATAGGATGTTGCTGTAAAAAAATCTACTTAATAAGTACCCTAAAAATTACTTACTTACATATTATTTACTATCCGGAACAATAATGTCGAGATAAGAATTAGTTGAGACATATTCTCCTAAAAAGATTAATGTCAAACTAGGCAGTCTTTAGAGCGAGTTTTTGGGATGGAACATTAGGGCTTGCTTTTTCACCAAATACTTCAGATTTAGTACCTCTCTTTTCATGGTTCACCTCATAGCGTTTCTCGCGGTCCGAACTTTACGTGCGGAAGCAGCTCGTGGTTTCGGTATTCGCCCTGAAGTTCCATCTCGAACACTCACCCTAATAGAGGTCCTTTTTTAATTAATTGCCAAAACTTCAGGTTGTCAGACTTTTGGGCTTTTACTACCCGTAAAGAATGACAAAGATCTACGAATGACAGCGGGGCCAACGGTTTAACGTATTTACCTTGTTAATTGTATAAACAAGATATAATATATTTTCTATTTGAAAATAATTTAAGTTACCACCAAATCTGAAGAAGTTCACAAAACTTTTACAATAAAACACTAGGGTCAAGCTCTCTAAACTCTGTTAGTTATTAAATGCATTTAGCATTTTGACTGTTACATGCATTGATGTATTAAATAGGAAGATATGGTACGCGCTCCTCGATGTGGACCGCATAAATTAGGGGAAAGGACACAATCGACCTACATTACTCTCGGTTTGCGGGGAATACCCGAATCGTAGTTTGTTTGCGAGTTGTTATGGGTACGTAACAGTGACAATTATTGCGATCTCGTTCCCGCTATAGCCCGCGTAATATGTCTATCTCTTTCGGTTGTCGAGCACATGACGCACGACATCGGCTCCATTTAATATTTACATGATGTTAGAGAGTGGCCTATCTTCCTATTTAATACATCAATGGTTACATGTTATATTTTGAAAACAGCCCGTTGTTTAACGTGAAATTAAATAACCAATTCAGTTTGGTGAAATTGACCCTTTACTTTGACTTAGTTATAAGATTTAAGATATCTAATCTAACGCGATTACTAAACTGTTCTTAATTATCTAAGATTAAATCGTAATTGATACTGGCAACCGAAGCAAAAGCGTGCTTGTGAACTCATAGAACAAAAAAAAAACAAGAAAACGGTACAAAAAAATTAGTGCACATTTGTGGAATGGAACTGTCTACCCAGGAAAATAAGAAAAAATTCAGTCGAACGAACAAGTACCTTTTTCACCCATGTTTAAAAAACATGGAAGTAAAATATATTCTTTTTAGTGTATAAAATAGTTCTTTTAGAAATTATTACGTATTTTCCCGAGTTATTTGGAATGCGCAATACAAAAACAAAAAATAAACAAAAATATACGTCAATACTTTTGGAATACTTGCGAAGTCATATAAAAACGATAAAATGTTGAAAATGTTATAAAAAACCAATACAAAAAATCAATGATGTAAAAAACTTATAAAAATGCAATTAAAAAAGTAGTTTGCCAAGTGATCAAGGATTACAATAATTACTTTGTTAATGAAATTGTGCAGTGCGATAAAGAGGGAAGGTATCTTTTTAGTACATATTATTTAGATTTTATCGAAATTCATAATATTTATTAGAATATCTCTCTGAAATTTTGATGAAGAAATTTTCTACCGAGAGTTTTAAGTAATTTTTACTGTCATCCATATTATATTAAGGTGCTCCTAAACGGGCCATATTTCCAGGAGACGTGTGGCTGCAACGCATTGTCGGCAATATTGTCTGTGCTCCGGCTACTCCGGCAAATTGCTGCAACACTCGATATGTTGCAGCTACAGATTGCAATAAAAGTATAGTAAGTTGTTTAGAAGCGTCTTATAAATCTCACATAATATGTGAGATTTATGAGACGCTTCTAGTATAATAACATATATTATATGTATAATTTATCACTAAAGAACTTCACTGACAAAAAAATCCATGTAAGTGTCATACATTAAACTGACGATTGATATTACGTAATTTAAGAGCAAATAAAATGAAACATGGAATGTATTATAATTTATCGTCACGACACACTCCTAAACGTTAAAAAGTTAATTTCTAAATTTGACAAATATCATAGAAAAATTCTAATACAAAGGTCGATTAAAGTTCAGTAATTTAAGAGTAAGAGTAAAATCTAACTAGATATCAGAGGAAGGTTACACTAGACTGTTTAAATCACATTAAGGACCCTGCAATGTATTAGACTCAAGGTTCAGTCAACTACTATATGTTTGAGACTGGTCTTAGATGCCCGATTCCCTTTTCTAACCGACTTGCTGGATAGTACAACAAATATCATAACGTAACTAGTTCGTTTAATGCGCGAAGGTAGCCCGCGGGTTTTCTGCTGAATTTCACGGGACACTTTCGAGCACCCCTCGTTAAAAGACTCAGCGCTTTCGAAGGTCCGTTAAGCAAAACCAAAGACAACAGTTGGAAAATGCAGGAACCGGACGATAGGGAACTATAATATACCCTGTTGTAGCTAATTAAAGGATGTGAACCAGTAAATTGTTATCAAAAACTGTTATTACAATATAGCTATGAAATATGGCGGTATTTTATATAAATCTAGCGCTAACTAGTATATTACTGTTGGGTAGATCTATTTACAAAAATATTGTTATTCTGCTATTGAAAGAAGGTTCGAAATGTTGAACCTAATACGTGAATAATACATTATAATACACACTACGGCAGTGTCGGTGGACGAAGATTGTAGTTTTTATGTTCCGCGGCGCTGCATTGTTCGGGTTTCATCGGCAGAGCTTCTTCGCAAACTATGTGGATGAGACGAAGTGGGGCGGTCATGGTCCACGGCGTCAAGTGTCCGCGCCACCGCCATCATTCTCTTAACGAGGCAGTTCGTGGATAGGATGAGTACCTGTAGGAACAATATTTGTTTTCATTAACCGAGTGTGTACACACGGCTACACATCAAGCTATACATTTCCAGTTTACGCTGATCTCGCACTGTACGGAAATCCTATACAATGCGAGATCAGCTTATACTGGAAATGTATAGCTTAATGTGTAGCCGTGGCGTGTGTACATGCTTGTTAGTGTAATTTTTACATGGGTTGACTCCGCCACACTATTGCCAACCACTGTCAAAATCAAAATATTTTATTTCACATAAACCTACATGGGCACGGTTCCGATTGGTTGTTTCCTATGGAGAAGAGCCGGCAAGAAACTCCACGGTTACTCTTTTAAAAATAATGGGCTTTTACAATGTTTTCAAGTTACAGTGTTAATCGGTATGGGAGGACAGTGTAGGCCCGTCGTCAATAAGTACCAAGTAGGTACTTAACAAAATAGAAAATGGTTACAAAGCTACAGTCCATTAAGCCTAGAACATTCTCACATTAACAAAACATTACAAAAAAAAAACGATATAAAATATTATTAAAATAATAAAATTTAGAACCTTGTTTAAATTAAAATTGTAGGTAGGGTAATGCCAAAGAAAAAAAAAATTATGTCAAAAAGTAAAGGAAGGAATTATGTAAAAAATAAATAACATTAACATCGCAACTTGAGAGCAGTTATTAGACATATACATATTTTTGCCGTTAATGAGGTACCAGGGAAGCCACATGTGCAGAAGGAATTAATGCCAAACTTCCTTGTCTTCAACGATGCAACTGTAACTCGTGAAAGCCGAAGTCTACAACAGTGGCAAACACAAAAAAAAAAACGCATAGACAATGAAACTCGACGAATCGGAGCCTAAAAAAACAGTTTCTACCCTATAGTTTCGTAGCTAAATGTATGATGGACACACAAGGACAGCATACCTTTATCTCCGATCGTAGCGGTAAGACGGCTACAAGCCACCACAGCCACGACGGGCCATCAGTGCTCTCCCACCAGCAGTCGTCGAAGAACCCGTGATGCTGCAGGACCCCAAACGCGGTTTCGATATCGGCGAGCACCTTGGCATTCAGCCGACTCAGCCACAGCAAGGCTTTGAACAGGATGCGTTGCGCCAACACTTTGATGTCCCATGATTCGTAGTATCCTCCTACCACGTCGGTAATCGGCACGATACGGGCGACGTCACACCTGTGAACATGCATAATGTGATGTCATCAAACTTATAAAAATATACTAATACTGACATTACGTCCGTTTTCTTGTCAAGTTCAAAGTTTATTAACCCAAGAACAAAATCCTCCATTCACCCCTCAAATTCCATACCCTAACTAAACGGTTCGGGCTCGGCGATGACGAGTCAAAATAAGTGGGACATTCCCTTTTACATAATATAGATACTTGGTGATAAAAATGTATGCTCACCCGTCTCTGACTCCTCGTTCGATGACTTTAAATCGCGATAAGCCTACAGTGGATAGGATGGACCTGCCATCCTCCAAGTGAACGCAGTCACGCACCTCCAGTATCTGCGAAACATTACATAACTCACGTTATTTACAAGTTCTGATATTTAAAAGTACACTTGACACAACTTAATTTATCTGTATTCCCATACAATCTCTCTTAAACCCAGTTTCTGTGGTACTCAGATAAACTCTCAATCGCTATTGATTCGACAAAGTTATCTATTTTAGCGATTTATTTTTTAACAGTGCTTAGAAATGTGATATCGAACCAACAGTGCACTATCGAATAGATAAACTCCGGTTAATGAAGCCTGGCTTAGGCCCGACGCCCATTGGCGGCACGGCATGGCAAGGTATTTTTAGGCGACGAATAAAAATATAACATAAAAGTATGGAAATAAAGATGAAATTTCAATGTTAACGGTCGTAAGCTTACTGCGGTATTGTGTTTGTACATAAGACCGTTAACATTGAAATTTCAACTTTATTTCCATACTATTAAGTTATATTTTTATTCGTCACCTAAAAATACTTTGCCATGCCGTGCCGCCAATGGGCGCCAGGCCTTAGACACACCTAAATAAAGGGCTTAGTTTTGTTATTTCGCATTTATCACAATACATATAAGCCTCTTGATTATGTGATGTTGTTAGATAAATGAAGGTTGCAGCCTTGGATACTTGCAGTTAACAATACATTGTAACTAAACCTATCAGCATTTAGTTCAGTAACTTTGTCATATGAATTTATTGCACGAACCGAACGAACAACGTTGTTAGTGAATTTGATAGTAGCATAGTTAAAAGGTGAATACTGACCGTGCCATAATCCACATAATCCTGCCCTCTGTCGCACGCAACCATGCCGAACCTTCGCGAGCCTGACTCCAGGACCCGCCTGATCATCAGCCAATACCGAGGGTCGAATATGAACAGCGGACAAGGTATTCTAAATACACATAACAAGGTTAAGGTGATACGTCAAAAATAAATCATAGCAAACTGGGCATCAATCATAAGAAAGTGACAGAGTCAATTACTTCCACATGTGAAAAAAGAGAGGCAACAATGCGCTGTAACCAAAATAAAACAACGTAAGATCTTCAAAACAAATAAAAATTGTTTAAAAATAAATTAAGCTATGTATCTAAAATATTTTCAGCCAGTTTTTTTTTTTATTTCTATTTTTACTACGACCTACATTAATTTTTAGATTAATTCTTATTGGATAAAAAATCGATTTATGTAATTGGTAGAAGACACGGGCTCTTGTAACACAGGAGCTATACCTAGCGCAGGAGTCAGGGCCTCACTATTCTGTTAAAATTATTTATGCCAATAAAGAAATTATTATTAATGATTAAATACGCACATTTTGAATGCAATTTTGCAATGATATCGCTTACAATTTTAGAATTACAGAAAAAAATATAATAAAAAAGTAGAGGTCTTCGGAATTAATTTCTATCGAGGTTTAACCCCATTACGATTTCCTTCAGTCAGAGTATTAAAGCCATACATGCTGTAATAGTGAAATAAATGGTTACGAGAAAGCCCCCAATTTATTTTGGTATTGCCTTAAATACACTGGTTTAATATAAGGGCGAAATATCACGGCATTCATTTGAGCGAGAAGCCAAGCGATTTCACCCTAAATAAGAGTTTTGTTCTTAGCTAAGCCAGAATATAAAACGGCAATTTCTTTAATTGAGTCTTTAAAAAAGAGAAAAGAATACCGTCCACGTCCTGAGTTAAACACCCTCCATTGGGTTGTTTAACTCAGGACGAGGACGGTAATATAAAACACACACACTGAGGAGGACCATTGACCAGCCATCTTAAACTATACTCCATTGGTTTATGTAATTTAAAAAAACAGCCAAGTGCGAGTCGGACTCGCGCAGGAAGGGTTCCGTACCATTATCTTTGAAAATGGCAAAAAAAATCACGTTTGTTGTATGGTACCTTAAGTATTTGTTTTATTTTAATTTAATTATTTATTTTTAAAGTGAATATAGAACTAAATATTCTGCGAATATTTCAAGCATACTACCTGTTGCCGTTATAAATATAGAGCAAAATCGAGCAAAAAAATCATGTTTGTTGTATGGAGCCCCCTTAAATATTGATTTTATTCAGTTTTTTAGTATTTGTTGTTATAGCGGCAACAGAAATACATCATCTGTGAAAATTTCAACTGTCTAACTATCACGGTTTATGAGATACAGCCTGGTGACAGACGGACAGACAGACAGCCGGAGGAGCCTTAGTAATAAGGTTCCCGTTTTACCCTTTGGGTACGGCACCCTAAAAAGGTAAACAAATCGTAAAAAGGGTTTTTTAAAGATGACACTTTCTTGTTAAGAAATACGTATAACCAAATAAAATTTATTTTTTTAATTTTTACGATAGTTTCCACTTTTATTAATGTAAGTTAATCTTTATCATTTATTCTTAAACTACTCCTCGTAGACTATGTAACTGCTTGATCACAATTTTTTTGAAGGTTTATAATAATTAATGCTATATTATTTTGTAATCTGTCTATCGTAAATAGCCCAAAAAGACAGTTTCCCTAAACGTCAACGAATTATATCGTTGCTGAATTCAAGAGTACAAAACTGTGACGTAGCATGATAATTGAAGTGACAGGTTACGTTTACTCGGTTACTTGACAGCTCTCTCTCATCACGTGGTTTTTTTGTTTACCCTTATTTAACTACCTAAACCAACAGAGTATACAAACCCCCCTGTTATTGATAAAATAAAACAGTTCCCCATTCCAAGACCACTTTTCTGTCTACTGCGGGACATCACATGATCACATCTCAGTCTCAGTTTGGAGGTATCATGCTTTTGCTCGGTTATAATGACTCAAGCATTGTAGAATAAATTTGTGTCACATACCTAAAAAAACATAGCAAACTGGGTATACATGATTAATCCACACATGCAGTAACAGTGAAATAAATGGTTACGGAAGAGCCCCCGATTTATTTTGGTAATGCCTTAACATGAAAGTTATCTAAGATTCTGAATATTAGTTTAGTGTAAGCGAAAGTTAAGGGACCGGCGTAGCATGCGTAGTTCATACAAACGTAATACCAAAATAATTTGTAAATCAAACATATTTTTAAAGTAGTGTGTATTTATTTTGATTGGATTACAGAATATCTTTCTATGTTCCCAAATATATATTTTGAAAGGACAATGATATAAAGACGAGATATGAGGAATTTAAAATTTCTATAGCAATCTTATTTTTCTCATAGCTCTTGTTTAATCCAGCCTCTTAAGATAATAATATAGGTACTTACGAGGGGTAGGCGACTGTGCACACAAATATAGGAATGAGATCGGGTTCCAACGGCAGCGGGGTGACGTTAGCGTTAATGCTTTTCAGCGCCGCCTGCACGAACGATGTGTTTCGCGTCTGGGAAACAAATAATATATAAATTGTAACAAAAATATCCTATTGGGCACTAATTGGAAAATAAATTATAACATTCATAAATCCTTTTCGGAAATTGTAATTTATCTAACCATGTTGACTCGTTTCCTTTCATCTTTTTATTGTTTTAGCTCCACTATCGGTGCAATAATATAGGATGTTATTGTTTTCAAAACTACCGGAAACGGCTTCCGTTTTGGCAGTAGACTACAGATTTAGAGTAGGCTAGATACCACAAGCCGTCCGACCAAGCGTGCCCCGACGTTTGAGCACAGCACAAACTTCGAGCATAATTGCGACTTCCTATTGCATGTCAAATTAAAAAAATTACAACGCACGTCCGCTCCTGACGAAGTCTTTTAGCTCCAGGGACCATACTACCCCGGTTAAGAGTTAAGCCTTTCGAAGGGGTAACCCATTCAATGGGTTACCTTTATCATGATGTAACCCATTGAAAGCGTTACATGATAACCCATTGCATGGGTTTTATAGTTGAAACCCAGTGAAAGGGTTACATGATAACCCATTCAATGGGTTATATACCTACTTAAAACCCAGTAACATGAGAAAAACATAATATTATGTTATTTTGATATCCGCCCAGCACGCGTAGCATGCCAATCTATTCTACCCAGGGACCAATTTGGTTACCATTTTAGAAAAACTCTATCGAAAACCCTTTTAATGGAAAGGGTTTTCAATAGGGTTTTTCTAAGCAGTTAATCAAAAGCCCATACGGTGTGGGTAATTTTGAATGGCTTAAATTAAGCCATTTAAAAGGGTTACCCACACCGTATGGGTTTTTATCGAAAACCCTTTCAATGGGTTACCAAAATTTAATTTAAGCCGTTCATAAGGGTTACCCATATCGTATGGGTTTTAGTTTAACCGTTTAGGAAAATCCTATCGAAAACCCTTGCAATGGGTAGCCAAAATGGTCCATGATTAGCTCACAGAAGTCACAGACGCGCTTTGCGATAATTGCTATTGAAATGAAATGATTCTGTTTACGTTGAGCACATCACTAAATGACAGGGGTGACGTCATCGTAGGTATAAAAAAGATGACACACTTGGTTTTCATACTATTTAACCGCCTACTGAATGAAATAGCCTACTCTAAATTTGTGAAGTAGACTTGGGAAAATCTTATGCTCGTTAGGATTATTTTACTGTTACTAAACCATTTAGATTGGAGGGAGTCCTAAGACTAATCAAGTAGTTTCTAGTCTGACTAGTCAAGGTTAATAACCTACTTGATTAGTCTTAGGACGGCTTCCCCTATCACACAATGCACTAATAAAGAATCTACACACGTGCACACATGATTAGATTACGTCCGCAATTTGTGGCTAGCTATCACGTCCTACATAAACAAAAGCATTATTAACGCGCGCGAGTTGCTACACAAAGTGTGAATTTTAACACAGCCGATACAATATTTAGAAACTATGAAACTCGCGTTCCTAACAATCGTACCTTAGCCATCGACTGCTAATTACATGTTGAAACTTTTGTACGGTCAGCTTTAACCGACACAATCGATTTAGCAACACAAAACTATAATGGCCAGTAGAGGTGGTGCTACCAAATCAAATTAATTAACTTCAATGTAGGTTAACCATTATGATTACAATACATTTAATTCGTTGAACATACTACATTCGAAGTAAAAATACACAGTTTTTGTACTCACTTCTGGCAGGACGAAGTTAATTAGATCGCGCAGACACAGGGGGCATCTTTTGCCATAGTCCAGCGTGCGTTCGAGACATGTGCGGCAGAACATGTGTCCGCAGGGCGTGGTGACGGGGTCTGTGAAGGTGTCGCAGCACAGAATACACTCCATGTCAGTGGGCCTGATCCACGAGCGCGACGTTGTCGACAAGCGACGCACTGAACGGGTCAGTTGCGTCGCTAAACCACGCGGGTCACGATTGTTACTCAACACGGTTATCGCCTGCAATGAAACAATATAATCAATAGAACAACATCGTGTCATGCAATGAAGTCATACACCTTATCAGCGGTCCACCATCGTCTTAAAGCGACGTCACCAGAAAACAAATATAGCGACTTACATTACGGTTCACATTCAACAAAAAGATCTTTATGTGGTGCCATTTTTTTTTAAACCGATAATAATCATAACAGATACTTTGACCTTCCCACATTTTATTTTTTACTGTAAACAGAATGTTCTGTGTATCTAGAATACGATTAGGTAATCTTAACTTACTAGTGTATAGAGGTATGAGGAGCAGGGTGTAAAGTTTACTCATCCCTAGAAAAGGGAGGATCCTCCGGCCAGACGGGTGTTGTGTCTGGTGGGCTACTGCCCGACGATTGAAGGCTCGTACAGACTGGCGCGATATCGCGGGCGAGACACGCGTCACCCTGCCTGTCGCGCCCAATCAGAACCAGCCTTTTCTTTTTGGGTGGGGAATTATCAAATAACTTCTCCCGCTCTGGGCGGAGCGTGAGAAGTGTCAGACTTTTACTGACTAAAACCCACCCGTGTTCCTTCAGTTGCCTGTGTGCCAGGATCACGGTATCCCTTGCGTCCAAACCTGCAACCCTAGCAGGCTTTGGCCTTAACGGACCCCGTCAGTTTGTGCTGACATTCTTTAAGGCGCGCGTGGAACACAACGCGTCGCCGACCCGGGCTTGGTCTTTATCGGACGGCGAGCTACCCATTGCTCATCGTCCGCAAGACTGCGCCTTCGGTGGCCGGGAATCGGCCTGCGATTCCCGACGCCCAGGGCGTCTCCTGCGGCTACTAGGGGCGTGAGGGCGCGAAATTTGCCTCTCCCTCACGCATTTCCTCTCCTCCTTCGCGAGCATTACTGCTTCACAGGAGGGACTGCCTCCCATGCACCCTCGCTGCGTACCATGGCCTGGACCAGGGCTGGATGCGAGTGATTGCCGCCGCCGATCGCCTCCGCGAGGACACAGCGATGCTCCGCCCAAGCCGGATAGACCTCCACCGTGTCCTCCGGTCGACCCACACACTAGTAACACGCGGGCGTTTCCTCCCTCCTTATCAGGAACAGGAAACTCCCGAAAAAACCATGTCCGGTGAGGACCTGCGTCAGGCGGAATGTGAGGACACCGTGGCGCCTCTCTAGCCACTCTTCAAAGAGGGGACTCATCACCTCAATTGTGGCGAGCCCAGCGCTGGGTTGCAACAATCGCACTTTCCATGTCGCCATGAGATCCAGCCGGAGGTCTGTCCACTGTGCCGTGATTTTTCGCGGCAACGGAGTTTCCGAATCTGCACGAGCCTTAATGTCGGGATGTTATTAGGTATACATATGTATATACAAGGTCAAATTAAATTAGCTAGCGAAACTCCGCAGACGTGATTGGTATCGATATCGCGTTTACGACGTACGGTAATTCATACAAACTTTGAAGCCCTTGTTTTTCGAAATGACTGAATCGATTTTATTGAAACTTCATACGCATAAGCAGGATACAAAGGTCTAAAAAGTTAGTTAAGAATATTTTCGATATATCTTATTTAAAAATAGATAACTGGAAATCTCTGTTTCTATGGAAAAATTAAAATCGGTCACTGAAAATGTTCTTAACTAACTTTTTAGACCTTTGTATCCTGCTTATGCGTATGAAGTTTCAATAAAATCGATTCAGTCATTTCGAAAAACAAGGGCTTGAAAGTTTGTATGAAATGCCGTAAGGTGTAAACGCTCTTAACACGATAAATGAAAAAGATGTGATGTTATTTTTTTTGTGTCATCGGCCGCTTCTAGTGTTGTTTCTGGAAGGTAGAGAAAAGCTGTTTTTTTATCGTGTTTAGATATGGATACCTTTCACGTCTGTGAATTCTACAAAAAAAAAAAAGATTTTTATAGTGATTTTTTAAGTGACTACACTACCGGCCGGCAGGCGAAAATAAAAATTCATGAACTTTATTTCTTTTTTGTTTTATCATGTTCAGATAATATCGATACCCATCACGTCTGCGGAGTTTCGCTAGCTAATTTAATTTGACCCTGTATATGCTAGTCGCGCGATAAACTCTGCTTGCGCGATGCAGGATATTGCGTGACGTCAGCGTGATGCGTAGTTCGCATTTGGCGTTGTAGATAGTACCACAGTAGCATATCGATCCAGAAGCCGATTATGAACAAACTACTTTCAGGTCTTGCGTTTATTCTGTTACACCTAGTATATTATATTATTATGGCGTCGGGTATCGTGTATGTCAATATTTGATTGTGTTCTTATAAACATTAGCGTGAACTGCAAGACTGGGGCTAATAGTTTCATCACGGTCTACGCTGCCGCGCTGGTCGCTGAACCGTTATTATGTTGAGTCATTGAACGGTTCATTGCAAGGCTGTAGATTGCAAGTCTCAGCTCTCGTAATATGGCTTAAGTAAACAAAGATAATGGCAGAGCGCAGCTGTAACTACCTCCTAACTTTAATGAGAATTCCTATGCTTTAAGTTTTGTGCAAATTATGATCAGGAAAACGAATAACAAAATTGAAACTGTCGTAGTTCAGTATTGTTGGCTATAAATAACAACCTTATATATTAATTATAATACTTGCTTCAATAACGAAAATAATATTAATACTTACATAAGAGCTGACACGGCCTCCTCACATTAGTCGGTTTGGTCCTGATTCCTATAAATGCTTTGATGATCTATGCCTACTATTACTTTGGTAAACTGTAGATAGAAACCTACCTGAGCTAGAAGTGCCCGCGCTTGCCGCAGTTCTGGCTGGCCGGCTGCAGCCGCCAGCGCGAGGTACGGCACGGCCTCCTTGTGTTGTCCCAGCCGAAGCAGATCCAGAGCGTGGTTGTACCGCGCCTAGATAACAGCATAATAATAACATAACAATCATAATATTCAACTACGAATTTATATGTGCGGCAAAACAATCGCTTTGCTTAGTTAAGATCACTCGCCTTATGATGTCATTTCACTAACCCCGTATCTTTATTTATAAACTGGCGGCTTTTGGTTCAGTTCAATGCCCTGAAGTCATTCGAATGTTCTCTAAAAATGACATTGTAATAAGCATTATGAATAGGGTTCCCACTCGTACTCTAAAATAGAGTATTGTCCTCTTTTTCATGTAGGTGTACTTTATAATCTATGACACCGATAAAGTATGCTAAAAATACTCTATTTACGTAACTGTGACTGTTAGTACTGGCTTTTTATTGGATAAGAATACTTATGAGATTAAATAAACTGATATCCAAAGCCACAAACTTTTGATTGCGCGTTTCTGAACGCAGCAACGCAAAATTTCGAAATGAGACGCAAGGAACAATGCAGTTAATTTAAAAAAAAACCGGCCAAGTCCATGTCGGACGAAGGGTTCCGTAGTTGGGATGAATTTATCCCAAAAACAAACTTAACATTGTAGTTGAAAAACATGCTCTCCCATACATCGATATACGTTTAGGGTCAATTCTCCAACTGCAAATTTAAGTTGGTCGACTATTACTCGTTAACTTGTGAAGCCTACTTAGCTGTGATAGTATTCCTTTTAATTTCGTTATATGTATATACTATTGCCATGAATTTTTTCACATATCCAAAACCAACCATTTAGCTGGCAGGGGGGGGGGACACTTGACTCTAACAAAAAATAGCACTATAAAGCAAACGGATCCCTTAATTGAAAAATGGTTCTGACAAACCCACAATATTTTTGAACGGCCTATCCAACGATACCCCAGCCCCCATGGAATAGACGAGAAAAAAATATATCATCCCCATTTCACGTGTAAGGGAGGTACCCTAAAAAAAAACGTTTTTCATGGTTTTATTTTACGACTTTTTCGACATGATTAATATGTATACCCATGCCAAATTACAGCTTTCTAGGACTAAGCGTCTCTGAGCTAAGCTGGGGACAGACGGACGGACGGACAGACAGACAGACGGACATGACGAAACTATAAGGGTTCCTTGTTTACTACGGAACCCTAAAACCCTGATGATATTTATTTATATTTAAAGTTTGATTGCAAAGAGGCTGTAACTATCTTCAAGAAAGAAAATTATTTGTTGAATGTTACGAAAAGTAACAAAAAGTATGTTTTAAAGATAAATAAAAGTAAAAAAAGTTTGATTGCAAAGAGGGTTTAACTATCTTCAAGAAAGACAAATTTTATTTGTTAAATGTTACGAAAAGTAACAAAAAGTATGTTTTTAAGATAAATTAAATAAGTAAAAATATAGGAAAATCTCTTTTTTATGCTGTGTACTTTATTTTTGTTCTACCGAAATGAAAAAATACTTTATTCGTCCCAAAAAAAGGTGGCAACCCTACTACTTGTGATATTTGATTTGGTTTGATATGGGTGGCCGAACGTGAGTGACTTATCAGTTGGTGTAAAGTAAGTGCATGCTTGTGTCAATAAACAAGTTATATAATGATGATGCTTAATAATACATATTGTTTACCCGAGGTGTCATTGGAATACGCTTAGGGCCCCCGAAGTCAGGAGTGCCTTCCCGCACCCGGCGCCTCAGACGAATATGGCTGCGACATGACCCGCTTGCACCGATCACTGCGAAAGACATCCAAATTCGAAATAAAGCGAAGTGCAGTGCAGTTAACGATGACGATTATTCTACGAAGGACAACATATTTATTCCAAGTTTATAGTGTAAGTCATTCGATGAAACAACTACACATGTACTTCTACAACTCACGACGACGACGCTTAGGTAAAATATTTCAAAATCTCCGGAGCGCTTATGTTGTAGTTATACGACAGCACCGAACTTAACAAAGAAGCACCATACGTCTTGTGACATTTCGTCCACACTGCTACATAATACGCTGTTATATAAGCGGCAAGAGTCAGAGTTTGTGTTACGTTGCGTAACGCGGCGCGAGTTGCGAGCGCGGAGCGTGTAGCTACGACCACGACTCAGATCTGAAGCAAGCCAAGGTCGCGATCAATGCAATCGGTGACAGTTATGTGAAACACCTACTACGGTTTATTGCTGTGCTTCACACGGTGTTGAGATGTTTTGATTTTGGGCATAAAATAACCAGATGTTGTTACGTGTTTTTTAACAATAGAATTGGTACTTTATATCATAAATTATATCAACGATATTTTAGTTTTGCCTACAAATCTGAAGCAGGTATATGGAGCATTCGCTTGTCACAATAAATGATTAAAACTTCATACAAAATACCTTTCAATGGCGATTAATCGTCACGCAAAACCAGTTGAGACATTTTTTTGTATTATTTATTATACTTAAGTAAAATATGAATTCATTATTAATTAATTACGCAAGCAAACGAATGATTAATATTTTACTCAATTTAAAAATTCAATTCAAACAAAGATAATAAATCGCTAGTGTCGCATGCATTGCAGAAATCTTCGCGTTCACAATGAAATCATTCAAGTTCGCTGCTGCTACAGCACAGTTGACAACGACCTAAGCCTTTCATGATCATTTGATCAATCCTATATTACGCGGCCAATTGTTACGTATTTAATTTTACAAATTATATAATAAGAAATATCAGAAATGGCTACAGGATGAGTTGTAGTGATAGTAATTAAGTAACAAAATGCGTGTAAGAAGGTACTATGTTGAAAAACTTTCCATTTAATAACCACGATGTAATAATTAGTCAAATTCAGTTAGTGAAATTTAAGTGTCCACACTTTTAAACAAAAATTGTAAAATTGTGTTCTGTTTCCACAGACAAACCGTGAAAACGGTTTTCCGGGGGAAAGTCCTTATGTAAAAGTTTTTTTTGTAAACGAATTTAATACATAAATAATAATTAAAATACTATAATTGCTTTCTATATTACTATGTGCCGAATTAAATATTGGGATTTAGAAAAACAGTCTGTTTCAACTATCAATATCTTGTCAACTTGCGCAAATTGGAAAGTCAAGGTTGAAATGGGTGATTAAGTGATGTCATGTAATAGCAGCTCACATTAGTGTAAATCTGCTGCAGTTAACGTACTTATAAGATGCGAGTAACTTAGACCGTAGCCACGTTTGATCGAGTTCGTCTGGTTCGTTATTGGACGTTTTTCATGATGACGTAATTTTTTTCGTAAAGACTTTATTTTTCTATAATTATTATTACAAATCATGCCACTAACTTCTGCGGACTACGCTTCGACTGAGAACATTCTGAATACCCATAACACAATTAACACATGTAATGGGTTTTTCGAACCCAGAACTTCACTCTCAACTGAGCGCTTGCGACCACTAGACCACCGACGCATTTCGTTACCTAGACTTCTCTGCTCACAATTTGTAAGTGCATTATTCGTATCGGACAATTAAGCAAGTTGCATCTAGAGCAAAGGGTAAAACTATAAATAGACTGAATTTAAAACAAAACACTTCGTAAATGACTGTGTCATAAGCTTCAGTTGCGTCACGTTTTCAACTGAGAACAACTGAGAAGTACTTAATAATATATAGACTTCTGTTCAAGTAGGTCAGTCGGAGTCCTTGCGTCACTCCAACAACCTATAGTAGGTGCCTATGTGCCCTGTAGAAGATTTAATTGAAGGCCTCTTCGTGTAATGACTCCAAGGGAAAGGCTTCCAACAACATTATTGGTATTAATTTTGCGAGCAGATTTTTAATCATGTCATCTCGCACTCAGGTAAGCGCATTGACTAAAAAATAAATTGAAAAGTGAGCTTGTTCTGAACTTTGTATTTTCAGTCAGGTTTTTGAGATTTTCCATTTTTATTTTATTTTAAACCTTCTGTTTGTTATATTTTTGGAATAGTCTCCTCAAGCTCTTTATTTTGATAACCTACATGGTCACGGTACAAATATTTTTACTAAACCGAAACCCAGGTGAGTCGTTAAACACCTCATGTACTTATTAAAATCCATCCAGCTGTTAGGGTGCTTCGAGGGTATAAATAATCTTATTTACTTAAATACATAGATTTTGATACATGAGAAACATAACGCACGTCTTTGCTCTGCTGGCGCGCAGTCGGGTAAAAGAAGGCGCGGGCCCACCGAGGATCATTGACTACACGAAGTACACGAACGGACGTTATAGGAGTATAGGGTATTACCAAAATAACCGAGATCAGCAATTTTTTTAAAATTAGAACGTTGGTTGCATCATGCTATCGCAATACTAATAATAATTATGACGTATTTCCTACTTATTCTCCTTTCATAATCTCGATTCTACTTGTCAAACACAACTTATCAAAAAGCTACCTTTATTTATTTATTTTATTATTTATGTACAGACGCCAGCACTGCAGGTCAAGCTACCCGACACGGTCAAATTTTTCCAATCAACCTTGAGCCTTATACTGTAGGGATAAAGTGGAAAATCTATTAAAGAAATTTGACAGATTGTAGTAGCTTTGTGTGCTGGCGTCTGTACACACAGTAAAAAAATACAGAACGTTATGATATAATTATAATTTAAGTACAAAGGTACTGCTTATTTCTTAAAAAACCTTGAACCTTTGTTTTTTGTTTAAAATTATATTTGCTGCAAATCGTCATATTTTCACGAATTAGTCTTATTTGTAGGAAATATAATTTCGTGAGTTATATTGATGTTTTAAATTATTATAATTTATGAATTATTTTATCATAGGTAATTGACGGTTGTTATATTGCTTAATTTGGACCTGATTACATGATGTTCAGGCATTGGAAGTTTAATTATCTAACTTATCTAGTAATTAAGTAGGTGGGGACTTGTCAGTGCATCAAAGGACAACGTTCTGTATTTAGGAATTAGGATACATTTTTAGGGTTCCGTAGACAACAAGGAACCCTTATAGTTTCGCCATGTCCGTATGTCTGTCCCCGGCTTAGCTCAGAGACTCTTAGTACTAAAAAGCTGTATTTGGCATGGACATACATATTTATCACGCCGACAACTTTTTAAAATAAAATCTAAAAAATTAAATGTTTTCGTGTATCCCTTGTTCGTGAAGTGGAGATGATTTTTTTCTCGTTTATCCCATAGTGTGGGATATTGTTGGATAGGCCGTTCAAAAATAATGCGGGTCTGTGAAAACCATTTTCCGATTCAGAGCTCTGTTTGCGTAATATTAAGCTCTAAAGTGCAATTTTTTGTTAGAGTCAAGTGTCCTCCTGCCAGCTAAATGGTTGTTTTTGGATATTTGAAAAAAATCATGGCAGTAGAACATATAACGAAATTAAAAAGAAAACTATCACAGCTAAGTAGGCTTTACAAGTTAACGAGTAATAGTCGACCAACTTAAATTTGCAGTTGGGGAATTGACCGTAACTTATATCGATGGAGAGAACATGTTTTTCAACTACAGAACATTGTACAAACAAACTTAACAAATTTTGTTTTTTGGGATAAATTCATCCCAACTACGGAACCCTTCGTTGTGCGTGGTCCGACATGCACTTAACCAGTTTTTTCAAGGTCTTTTGTTTTTTCTAGGGATGAACTTCAGTACTACCCACTTAAAGACTATTCATTTCATGGGGAATAACTAAGCAGTAGGTGTCTGTCTTACTCCTAGGATATTCACATACAATACGATAACATTTTATTTTTATAAATAGCATATATCTCGCAGGTCAACCTAGGAGGTTGTCGTCTGCTTAACCGGACTTTCCTGTGGGTGCCCTCAATAAATTAAGGCCTCTAGCCAGGGCATAAACTAATAAACTTAGCGACTACACGCTAAGGGCACCCCCTGTGGGGTACGGACCTCGGGTTAGGGCGTGGCTGGGGGAGGACAGCAAGGGACGGGCTGGATCAGATTAAGGCGATAATATTACGTAATACAGTTATTTATACCCATGTCTAATCCCAGCCACATTTAGTGGTGCTACGTGCCACCCGCATATCACAAGGTAAGTTGTATACAAAATAGAGAAAAACGCCGTACACATTTAGTGGTGCTACGTGCCACCCGCATATCACAAGGTAAGTTGTATACAAAATAGAGAAAAACGCCGTATAATAGGCCAAGCCGAAAAAATATAATGTCCACAAAAGATAGAATGCATTTAGCAAACGCTCTAATAAATTAGACAATAAATAAACCGCATTTTTTATTTATTTTTTACTTAGTAATTCATCTGAGCGGCCTTATCAATAGAAGATAAGCGGTTGCAAGGGAATAGTTTAGTTTATTTAGATCCGTGTTTCATGTAAGCATTGTACTAATCCGTGAGTAATCGCGGGCATCGCGGGCGTCTAGCGAATACTTGAGACCTATATAGCGGGCGCAACGTAACCTGCGACCCAGCGTTCTCCATTGCATCGTCGACAATGTTGTTACATAACAACTATGTAACAAACAAATGGCCGATTTACATAATAGCCTTGTCGGTGCGCGATTATCGTCGTATAAACGCCCACGCGAACTGACGTGGCGTTGTTGTAACGCGCCTTTATTATTATATTGTTTAAATAATATTATTAGTTGTATCAAGTATCCCGTTAGATTAAACTTCGCTACATTGTGGTTTAATCTAACGGAATGCGATACTGCCATGTACCTCATTACGAAACAATACCACTTTTGTTACACGGAATTATAGAAAAGGTTTGGATATTATTATTTAGCAGCCCATTGTCAACTATAGGACCTACAACATGTAAATAAATACCATTATGTAATTAGTCATTCCAAGGATCAAATAAAAATATTATGGTGTTAAAATGTTATTGTAAACCCTGAAACACAATGGAAAGGAAGAAGGAAGCCTGCCCAGTGCCTGTTGAGTTTGAAGAGTTTTTACTAGTAAACAAAGAACGAATGTTTCAAGGTTTCGCGGATTGATTGGATTACATAACAGTTTCAAAGTTATGGCCAAATCGTAAACAATTTTCTAAATATATTCATATTTATTTAGAAAAATGGAACATAAATACTTAGATATTGATAGGGAACATGAAATGATGTGGGGGAAATAAAAATAAATACCTTTAGTTATTAAGTACGTAAGCAGCGTAGTAATCATTAGTTACGTTTCGATTATAATAAGTTCCTAAGACTACTGTAGGACTAAAGGCTTCTCCAGACGAGTAGAAGCCTTAAGGGCCTGCGCACACCACGTTTTTTAAACGCGCCGTTATTAGTGATACTGACGCGATACGCATTAATTACTGCAACGGATTGAAAATTGTAGTGCTACTTACAAATTGAGTTGATTATATGAATTAAATCCTAATACTTAATCTTAAATCCTAATTTTATATAACCTTTCATGTTTCACTCAACCAATAAGTAATTGTTGGAAAAAGAGGTGCAATATATAAAGGTGAAACCTTCTATATACAGAATGTCTCAACTCCCTTTTTAGTGAGTTATTGTGATTACGTAACAACTTAACCTGAAAGGGTTTGTTTACACTCTCGTCATAAAGTTTTACAAGAGAGAGAAATGTTCACAGAAATTCAAAGGTAAACTTTTCTACATTTTCCGCGGGGCTTCAGTACCTAGCTCTATATATCTACCTCTCGGGGCTCCAATACATACAACAGCCATTGCACAACGTGCCTCCCTCGAGTGACTTTCATGACCTGTGCCACGCGATAAGCGACTGATACACGTTTTTTTTTCTTTTGTTCAAAGATTGACAAACGGTAACCAAGTTGTTGAGAATTACGTATGTTGTTAGAGACATTAATTGTCTTTTTGAATTTGATTATTTTATTTTATGCTTCTCGTGTTAAATTGAGTTCGTTTTAAAACGTTTAAGGCGGCGATAACCGACTTTTAATGATTTTATACTGAAGATCACGTCTAAACAAGTAGTATTAATGATTTGTTAACAATATAATTATGTTAAAAATAGAGAATTTTCTCAATAATTTAGTATGTGAAGATTTTAGATTATGTTTATATTACATAGTGAAATTAATTTGTAAAGTTATGTCTAACGCGGATAAAAAACTGAGAATGGCGCAAAATGTACCAAGCGTATTTTTCTGAAACCTCCACCAATTTAAAGATAATTTAATTATTGAACTTTTAGTATACACGTTTTATTAAAATAACTTTTGTTTTGTGTATAATAAATTAATAATGCGTCAAATTGGGGACAGCGCTCCTTGATGGGCGAGTCCTATTACTGGCTGAACTTACGACGCGTTGCGTGAGCTCAAGGTCACTGGCATATATCTGCGTCTTAATATTTTCGTCTAAAACTGTTATGATCTAGTTTACATACACTGAGTTTCAACAACGTAATTAGAAGCCCAGAAAGTTCGGCACAAAATAATTATGACGAGTACCACAGATTTGTTTGACTAATCCCTGGTGGCTACATTATGTAACCGACAATAGGTAGGTACTGATAAAACAGCGATAAATAAAATGCCCAGCAAACGATATTATAAAATACAAAACAACCGTTATGCAAAATAAAATTTCGTAAATATTTCATTAGAAATGATAATTATGAATGATCAATTTTGGTGATGGTTTGTAAAAATTGTAACTATGATACACACAAAAAAACGGCACAAAAATTATAAGTAATTCACAAAAAAGGACCTTCGCATAGGCATTAAATTAATAATAATGAAGCAAGCTAGTTTAGAAATAGAGTAACTTTATAAATAACTGCGCAAAATGATAACAAAACACATACAAGTTAGATACCACAATCTAGAAATTAAAGAACATGCAAGACCAACACTAGTGTAATGGTTGATAAAGACGTTCGCGGAAAAAATAACAATGTTTAATTTTTTTTTTAATACTCACAGGGTGGAATTAGGGCTGTTTCATCAGATTCCATCGCCGCTACATCAATATCTACTGTGGTGAACGCAGACTTAACACTACTTGGCGCCGGCACAGTTCTAAAAACAAATCAAAAGTAATATTGTTAATTGTAATACACCGCATTACGAACTAGATTAGGTACAATAGATTTTGTTATGGATCCTACCTGGAAGATTGTCCGTCACATGTTGTCTTCCCAACAAGGTCCCGTATCACAATATTTACGGGTAGTTGGTTAAAAGAATCGTTTCCACACGGACATGTGATCGTATCTGTTACACACCTAAAAAAAACAGAATAAACGTCTACTGATGATTTGATTGCAAGAGAACTTATTAGCAGAACCATGTCACAGAATATGAAAATAGATACATACCGAGAGCATCGCGTATGGCCACATTTTCCTGTCACAGGACAAACAGGAAGTAAGCCGCAGTTGAGGCAGCCCATATCGCTTTCATAAATATTTCTGATGCAGCGAGCATATTTCACAAGTCTATCAGCCACTTGGCTGGTGAGACGAGTGGCAGCGGCCAGTCTGTGACCAGCACGGAGACGGCGCCTGGCCAATGTGGGCTCCGGAGTTGGTAAATCTTTTCTACGGGTGGCGGTCATCGTGAGCCTTGAGGAGTGTTTAATCTTTATTGGGGACAACTCAGCTTCGGAAAGCGGTTCTCGTGAAAAATTGGTCAGGGCCACGTCGGATCCTGTTATTGTGTGGTTCGATTCTTCATCGATTTGATCATTATTGTTCTGCCGATTTAGTGAGATGTCAGAAGGATGTCTCTCAGGAGTATTGGAGCGTTCACGCGGGAGGGGGTCGGGGTAATACATCATGTGAGGGTAGGGAGGACTCGCAGGTTGCAAGCAACTTGTGGACGCCATTTCTGGTGATCGCACCGACAACACCTGCTGACAAAAAAAAAACGTTTGTATCGGAACTTACGGTGAAAAATAGAAGAAAAAGAAGTCTTCCCAAAAAAAATCCAATAAGTGAAAAATGACTTTGAAGTCGGTTAAAAATACATTCACATCGATGTTGATATGTAGGTAATATGTATTAAGCATTGTATTAATTGCGTGAAGTGTTCAGAGACATAAAAGCTTCATTTTTTGTTTGGGTAATTTTAACAGTTAGTACTTTATTAGTTTTGAACTGGTGTTTCGGTTTATGTATGAGTAAAAAGCATGCGAACTAAATATATAATCGGTTAAAAAAGTACTCTTTGGAAAGTATAATTAATGTAGATGAAATACTCGTAAAAAAATTATGTACGAGTAGAGCGATGTAAAATGGTGAACTTGGCCCAGAACAGAGAAACCGGTTGCGCGGAGGCATCGAGCTTGGCTCCGAGTGCTCCGACGCAACGCGAGCCGATTGCACCTCACCTAATAGATTTATGCAATCGACGACGACGCGACCGCTACTCGCAGCGTTGATTACTGCACTGCGCCCATCCGTTCTGGCCGTTACTTCAATATTTAGGTCACTCGTACAATGCAATATTTAGACTTGTATTAGCATTAACGGAATCCTGGCGATAGTAACTTTAAAGGTGTACTTAAGTACCTTACAAATAACTTTCATTCAAGACAAAAATAAAGCACAATTTTTTTAAATTACTTAGCTGAATTTTATTATTAAATTAATTAATATTTTTATTTAGTTAGGGTTATAATATTATGTACATAAATATAACAACTTATAACGAATTATATTATATAAAAAAAAAAAAAAAAAATTATAAATAATAATAATATAATTGTTTATATTTAATCTTTTTTTTATTACTCTTTGAATATAATTATTATATTGTTTATTGATTTAGATACACAAATGTATATTCATTAAAAACATATTTAGAAACCAAACAAGATAAAAAATTATAAGGAAATCTAGGGATAACCCAAAAAGCAAATGCATGATGATTGCAGAGCATAAAAGCGATAAATAATATATAAATATGCACACGTGCTATCTACGAGTATTTACATACAGACTTTTACTAAAATGTAAACATTACCTTAATAAAATAAAAAATATGTATCGAAAAATAGATCTAACTATACCTACGTCTACTATACAACATTAACAAAAAATAACAATAAAATATTATTAAAAATAAATTGACAAAAGACAATAAAAATAATTAACCATAGTCATAAATTTATCCCGATTTCCTACAAGAGTTGCAGAATGGATATTTACTTAGGCAACTATTCTATATTCTTCGGACATTTCAGCCACTTTTTCGGTCATTTTATTCGGTCGAGTAGTGAACTCAACCGAAAAAATGTGACTGTAAAACTATATACTTACATGAAAACAAAATTAAACCCTAACCAAAACTGTACGTGAAAAAAACTTCTTCTTATCGGTAAACTACAATACCTACCAACTAGGGACTGATTTCACCATCGAAACTGAACGCGATCAGCACTCAGTTTCAATATTCCCTAGCAATAACACTCTGACAGCTCGTAAGGTTTCAGGCTCGTACAGACTGACGCGATATCACGGTCTTGACAGGCCCTTGTCGCGCCCGCGATATCGCATCAGTCTGTACAAGCCTTTAGATGTGCTGATCACGTGCAGTTTAATTGATGAAAATTGCTCTAAGTAATTGTAAAATAATTAAAAAATAATACATTAATATACTTCAATTAATTAAATAATTGTAAACAAACTATATAACTGTAAACAAATAATTACTATGAGAATCCTGAAATGAACAGGTGTTCATTTCAGGATTCTCAAGTCAATGTATAAGTAAGCTACCTAATTATTTTTTCGATACAAATAAGCAAACAACCAAGTTTTCTTCAGTAAATTAAGTTCTCTGTAAATTTGGTCTATACTTATGTCTGCTGACTGTTCAAAATCGTACGACCGCAGTTTGCTAGATAAAATTGACAACTTACGTGAAGGTGTACCGTCTGTAAGCCATTCCACGGTAAAAATAAATCTTCAGAGACTTCTTCAATAAATTGCAGTAAGCGAAGATAAAAAAGAAAAGCAGAACATCTAACAGGCAGGGTGGCAATAAGGAATGAGGCCTAGTAGGTGTTCTACTGCAAAAGTGTAAAAACTAAGTAGGCTTGAATGAAGCAGTACATAAATGAATAATAAAAGTTTGAAGCCATGCTGCTTCCCACCGCTCACCTCTGTACAATCACATGGCAACGGGCGCATCGTGGAGGATCTCTGGACCGCGGCCTAGAAGTTTTGATTTCATAGACTGTGAGACACTTGGATACATTCACAATTAGTTCGGATCACTACACTCGTACTACGTTTCACTACCACGAGTACCACGCTTCTCAGTCAGTAGAAGAACACTGAGCTCTTTCAATAATATGCGAATGTCTAAGTAAGTGAACTGTAAATCGCTGTCGCTCGAATAAAGGCTTCTACATACCGGGGCGACTTGTCGCGCGACGCGACGCGACACAAAGGCACCGCTCGTCCCGCGACACGCGGGGCCTTTTTGCCGTGTCGCGTCGCGCGACAAGTCGCGCTGGTATGTAGAAGCCTTAATACCTTCGAGCGCAAACGGGGTAGGCCGATGCGCATGCATACACATCATCGTAACAGATAGCATACTTCTAAACATATCAATTGTTTCTAAAACTTTGAACTGTGTTTATTCAAATCGCCTGCTACGGCACTAAGCACATTAATTCATGTTGTCTGATCGACTGCGAGGTGTACAATGAACAAAACTTACGTAGGTGCTGAGGGATGTAAATAATAATAAGTCGACGGGCGCGTTCGCTTCATGGAAGGTTTCATCATGCGACTCCTGTAACAAAACAACATTTTCCGCTAGAACGTCACGTAATCATATCCAAGAATTCGGTATATAAGACGGTCATATAACTTTAACTTCATTTTCCACATCAATGGAGGCCCCGTAGGTGGTCTATGTAAATAACTACAGGAGCTTCAGGGAAGATGAAAGAACGATGTAAGGTGTTTATTTATTTATTTATAAAGGTACACCAACAGCTTCTGTATGCAAAATATCAAATAAAAGTAGATAAGTCATGGGCTTATATATACAGTTGCCAATAACAGGCGAACCTAATTACCACTAATTAGGTTCGCCTGATAATGGTAATAACGAAACTAAAAAAATATATATATAAAAATAATTAATAAAAATTATGTGGTTTCAAACTATACGAACAGAAGTACAATATGACAAGAAATAAGGTTGCAAGAAATACCTACGTACTAACAATGAATCTTTAGATTATGTGGGTTGCGTGCTTTGGGACCTTAAAATTTGGGATTTAAAAATATATACGGAGTAAAATGTGTCAACATGTGGAGTGGATTTTATAAAAGAATTCCTCTCTCGGCTGAGCCTATTGAGAGGTGAGTTTACTCCTATATTTTTTGTTTTTGATGCTTTAGTGCAGAATAAGTGGGTAGTGGGATATCTGGGTAAATTATTATTAATTATATTATTATTATTTTTCCTTTATTTCATTAAATATACATATAAATTATATTATTATGTAATTATTACTTTTAGTCCAATTTGTTCAGTTAATTTATCGCAGTCCAATTTATTGTTAACTAATTTGAAAAAGAACATGAGATCTTGTACCAGTCGACGGTCGCGCAGACTAATCATTTTGTAACATTGAGTACGTTGTTTGTATGGACACCGGGGAGATATATCATTGAAGGCATATACTAGGTGTTTTGTGAAGGCTCTTTGGATACTTTCTACTTGGGTGTTTGACATTGTGGGGTGCTTGAAGGCTTCTACATACCGGGGCGACTTGTCGCGCGACGCGACACGACACAAAGGCACCGCTCGTCCCGCGACACGCGGGGCCTTTGTGCCGTGTCGCGCTGGTATGTAGAAGCCTTGACGGTGTTGACTGGTTCGATGATCAAATCTACCTGTTAAATTAGTGTACCTACATATTATATTACATACATAATCACGCCTGTATTATTTGAAGCGGTAGGTAGAGTACAGTACACGTACATTTCGCCAGTTATTGTATTATACTAGCTTTTGCCCGTGGCTTCCCCCGCGTGGTGGTCGGAAATTATCCCACGGGAACCACGATACTAACGGGATAAACTGTCTTATTTCGTATTCCTAAGCCAGGTCATGGTTGACCATGACCTGGCTAATTGCCAACACACCATCAGTAGCAATTGGTTTCTTCTTGAAAATTCAGAGTGCCTGTAAATGGTTTAATTGAAATAAATGCTTTTGAGTTTTCAATTTGACAGTTCGACAACCTTGATTGCGTTATTTACGTTGTTGAGCAGATTTGTTATTATAACATGAAGCAATGGATTAGCAATATACTTCAAAATATTTCCGATTGGGAGTCAAACTGTGTTACACAATTTGGGTGCTGGCTTAGGACGCCTGTGCCAAATTTTATTGAAATCCGTTCAGCCCGGAAAAGGTGACAGACAGACACACAGACTTACAGAGTAACTATCGCATATTTAAATAAGTATGGATTGTATTACTTATTATAAATCCCAACGTTTATGATCATAATCATAAAATTTTAATGACAGTACATAATCACATCAATCATGTTACTCATGAAAAATATAGTAAGTAGGTGGGAAATTCAGATAGTGTCCAAAAAACCGGCCAAGTGCGTGAACCCTTCATTCACTGTGTGTCACCAGTTCAGTTCACCACGCACAATGAAGGGGTTTGTAGTTGGGATGAATCCTAACAGCTAGGATACAGCAAATCCGTCGTCAGCCGACCGCGGCCGATGGAACCAACCATTCATGAAGTTGGTTGAAGTAGTGTAGGTCGGCCGATGCCGGATTTGGTGTTTCCGAGCCGTAAGAACAAACTAACTTTGAAAAAAAAATCTCCAATACACTACAGTTACAAATTAATTTAAAAGGAAAAAGTTCGATTTTCGAACTTTATCCTTTACTTATTACCTATGCTTTTAGAGAAATATTAAAATATGTCGCATAGTATTTTTTATTGCCTTGACTTAGAAGCCTTATTTTTTTAGAGCTTCAAGGGACTTTAGACCTACGAATTCTATTTGATATTGATTTCCACTTGATACCTCCACGCGTTCCTGAGAAAAAGCGTCTTGAGAGACAGACAAACGGACGGACGGACAATGAAGTGATCATAGAAGGGTTTTTTTGCCCCCTGTTTACTCTTTGTTATACAATGGTCTCTGTAGTCCTATGAAACATGAGGCTCCAGGGGCCAGGTTACGAGCTTGTCCGATAGGGATATCGTGGCCCTGGCTCACACGCATTTGAAGGAACACGGGTGGGTTTTAGTCAGTAAAAGCCTGACAAAAAAACAGGGGGGTTAGTGTGAATCTTTGGGTTCATTCGAGTAATCGAGTCTGGTTAAAACCACCGCTGGGGTCGGTGCATTTCATTGATTCAATGAGGTACGGGACCATAAAAAAATCGATAAGTTTCTGAGAAGAAAATAATATAGTAATTATTGCAGTTGACCTACAATGATATTATAACAAAAAGTTATGTTGTGAGCGCGCAATCGTGAAGACTAGAAAACGTCCTAATTGGGACGTATTTGTTAGTCGGTGATGCCAACATTCTGTGATTGGTGGCCAGAATAATGTTTGTTTACATTCACGCGCAATTGACAACACTAGCTGTCTCTTTTTTTTTCTTATTGTTTTTTATCTAAGAATAAGGGTTTTTATTAGCATTCTCTGTCTACGGTATTTATCAAGCCATCATTTTTAATTTCTTAATTTCAGTCATTGAAAGATATTGGGCAATGTCAGTCAATATCAGTGTTATCCTTGTAAATAGGTTTTAATTCAATAATAAGGTTCTCGAATAATTAGGGGATTCAAAAGTAAATTAGAGTTTTATATGATCCCCTAGGGTATCGTAGTGGAACATTGAGTGCTGTGTAGTCCCCTGGGGGACTGGTCTAGGGGATTTTAGTGGAACGAGCGATTTTTACTTGTAGTTAAATGTAAAATGAATGAATAGTGGGTATGTGTGCTGCCGCTGCTGCGCGGAACACTTTTTGCGGTTGTTTTGTGAGTGTATATCATATCTGTTTAATATAATATCATTGGTTACCTACTTCAGAACAAGTAATAGGTATTTCTTATTATTTGCATACTTACGTCAGTTTATTAAGTAGTTAAGGTACCTAGTTAATGTAAATGTGCCAAAATAACACGAAAATAGATTTTCCACGATTTTCAGGTAAGTACTTGGGTAATTAGATAACGTTTTTAAGAGATTTGAATAATTACGTTTTGTAATGAAGTTTCGTATTTAACCGTGTGAGGTAATAGAGAAATAGTACCTACCCTAAGTGTAAGTTTGCAAGAGAGTAAACGTAACTAGCGCGTTTGCGTTGAGATTTTTATTCTCACTCGTAATCGTGTTTGGTGCATCGTGTGCCAAATTGAAATGGTCGACTGAAGGAGTCATCCGCTAGCCTTTTAGACCCTTTAACACCCCTCATGCTCTGTGGATTTTTTTTTATCGACTTTTTATTGTTTTCCAAAAAAAAGACCCAAATTTTACATTCAAATACAGATTTAAAAAAAAATATAAGGCGTACTCTGAATTTTATTTTTATTTCGATGTGTATTGTTTAAGAATACTTTTAAAGATTCAGTTCCTGAATAGTATCAGTATTTAACTGATACTATTCAGGAACTGAATCTTATAGTTTATAAGAAGTTTATAAGGAGTTTTAGTATATTTTAAATTGGCATTGCATCTGTCTTCTTATGTCTGTCTAGTAAATGAAACAAAATAAACCAATAATATTATGTTATGCAAGTACATAGGTATTATAAGTACGATAATAACAAAAGCCGGCATTATTATTACCGTTCTGTTACTCATACCAATTATCTAAAGAAACCACAAGTTAGACTAATGACTCCAATGAGTAACAAGGTCATTGACCGATAACGTCGTGCGAAAACTTCATTACAATTTATTACCCGTAAACATCGTAGTTTTGGTACCTAACCTACCTATGTAGCTATCAAAGTGTAAAGTAGGTGATTTATTTAGGTCGTGTGCCAAAAACTCAAAATCTTTGCCCTAAGGTCTAGAATGACTCATAATTTCATATCGATTAGTATGATCTGAGCCAGTCGCTTATCAGTAGACACCGTAATACCTCCTTGGAATACATAAATTAATCATCGTCTGCGGTATAGTATTGCCTACAACGTTTCTTACGCAAAACGAAGTAAGCGGTGGGCTTACATAATGTGACCTACTGGCACACTGACTCTGTGCCGTGCGCATGCTTCGCTTGCACTGAGACTAGGTACCGCCTCATTTTGCTGCTTTATCGTAACTAACTATTGCAAACGGTAATGATAAAACGGTAATGATAAAAGCATTTAATATGAACGTTGAGAGCTATGCTTTGCGTTCACCCGGCCGATGAACCGACAGGGACGAATCCAATCTAACAAGGAATACATGAACCTTGAAAACATACACTCCCTTTTTGGGTTCCGTAGTAAACAAGTAACCCTTATAGTTTCGCCATGTCCGTCTGTCTGTCTGTCTATCTGTCTGTCCGTCTGTCTGTCCGTCCGTCCGTCTGTCCCCGGCTTAGCTCAGAGACGCTAAGTCCTAGAAAGCTGTAATTTGGCATGGGTGTACATATTAATGACGTCGAAAAAGTCGTGATATAAAACCATGAAAATCATTTTTTTTTAGGGTACCTCGATTGCACGTAAAACGGGGATGATATTTTTTTTTCTCATCTAATACATGGTGTGGGGTATCGTTATATTTAATGAAATTAAAAGGAAAACTATCACAGCTAAGTTGGGTTTACAAGTTAACGAGTAATCGTCGACCAACTTAAATTTGCAGTTGAAGAATTGACCGTAACGTATGGGAGAGCATGTTTTTCAACTACAATGTTAAGTTTGTTTTTGGGATGAATTCATCCTAACTACGGAACCCTTCATTGTGCGTGGTCCGACACGTACTTGGCCAGTTTTTTTTTTAATTGAGTACGACCACGAAGTACGACTCACTTGACCTCTGCTACGGCTGCCAAATAAGACGTCGCGCGTCGTTTGAGTAGACCAGAGGATAGTGATGTCAAATGTCCTTTATATCGATATTTCACAACGTCTCGGACGTGGTCCGTCAATGGTTTACGTTGGTGGGTTGGCGCGAGGACTCAGACTGGTGTTTCTCCGCATTGCCGATAGGGGGAGCGCTCGTTTCCCACAAACAATAATGTCGCAAAACGCTTGAAGGCTGGTTTACTACCAATCACAACGTCGGATTAGTAAGACGCAACGCAAACAGCTCTCCAATTGAAAATTGTCCAAACACGGATAAGATTCAAAACAAGCCGTGTTACTACCACTCACTCAGAGATGTCACTTGAAAATAATAAACCATTACCTTTAATTGGCGAGTGTAATTTGGCAATGTAGATAAATTACTAGATAAGTAACTAAAGCGCTCAGGGTTATTTACTATGAATTCGATTGTCTATCTGAAGTTTTGGGGACCACCTCGGAAGAAAACTCTTTTAAACAAAAAAACCGGCCAAGTGCGAGTTGGACTCGCGCACGAAGGGTTCCGTACCATTGTTAATAAAAAAACCGCCCAAGTGCCAGTCGGACCACGCACAATGAAGGGTTCCGTAGTTGGGATGAATTTATCGCAAAAACAAACTTAACATTGTAGTTGAAAAACATGCTCTCCCATACATTGATATACGTTACGGTCAATTCTCCAACTGCAAATTTAAGTTGGTCGACTATTACTCGTTAACTTGTGAAACCTACTTAGCTGTGATAGTTTTCCTTTTAATTTCGTTATATATACTATTGCCATGAATTTTTTCACATATCCAAAACCAACCATTTAGCTGGCAGGGGGGGGGGACACTTGATTCTAAAAAAAAATTTCACTTTAAAGCTTAATATTACGTAAACGGATCTCTTAATTGAAAAATGGTTTTGACAAACCCACAATATTTTTGAATGGCCTACCCAACGAATCCACACCATGGAATAGACGAGAAAAAAAATATCATCCCCATTTCACGTGTAAGGGAGGTACCCTAAAAAAAATTGTTTTTCATAGTTCTATTTGACGACTTTTTCAGCATGATTAATATGTATACCCATGCCAAATTACAGCTTGCTAGTACTAAGTGTCTTTGAGCTAAGCCGGGGACAGACGGACGGACGGACAGACAGACAGACAGACGGACATGGCGAAACTATAAGGGTTCCTTGTTGACTACGGAACCCTAAAAAAGGCAAAAAAAAAACACCGTTTGTTGTATGGTTGTAATATTATGTTGTAATATTACGCCCCCCTTAAATATTTGTTTTATTTTAATTTAATTATATTTAAAGTGAATATATAACTAAATATTGTTTGAATATTTCAAGCGTCTACCTGTTGCCTTTATCATGGGGGGGCTCCCATACAACAAACGTGATTTTTTTGCCATTTTTAAAGATAATACGGAACCCTTCGTGCGCAAGTCCGACTCGCACTTGGCCGGTTTTTTAAATTGGGTACTATTTTAGCGCGTATGGTCAAAAATATTGTTTCTTGTAGGTACGTATTTTCTGTCAATGTTATCCGAAATCAGTCGATGTAAAATATGCAAGTAAGTAATAGATTAAGGCTTCTACAGACCGGCGCGACACGAAGGCCCCGCTTGTTGCGCGATGCTTTTGTGTCGAGTCGCAAGTCGCGCTGGTCTGTAGAAGCCTTTAAACTGGTCGTCCTGCCTTGTTGCTGAATATCGTGGGCGCGACACTTTCCATGAAGTTTTCATAGAAATTGTACTACTAGTGTCGCGTCGCACCTGTCTGCGGGAACCATTACGAATTGATGACTACCAACTTAGCCATTTGAAAAGAACCAAACCTTCATAGAATATGTAAATTGTTTCATACGTAGGAGTTACGTAACTTTGAATAAGAACAAAGGTACCTATCTACTCGGACACGCACCCCGTTCAATTTTAGAGGTCAATCAAGCCTCCTTCTAGAAGCTTCTTTAACGATTAACGACGTCTAGCAAGGCGTCTTGCGGCAGACCCACGATTGGTAATTAAAATCATACTTAGAAGCGATGACAAATCATGTAGGTACTCAATCGATTTTATGATTCCACAAATTCTCGTAATAATTATGTACCATAGGATACGGTTTAATAATATGTATTTAGCTTAAAAATATAATCCATAATCGAGAAAAGTTTAGTAATTAAGTTCATGGAACAATTGTTAGCGAATCATCTTGTTCTAAGCCTTGAAATAGGTACCTATGCGTTTGTATTCAAAATTGTCAACTGACGATACTAATAATTAATGACTTAATAGATATTTTAATCCAATAATTCATATTACATCACATTTAGTAGACTCTCCGAGCGGTAGGCGAATCAATCATCAACATCTGAGGTCCCGAGACCTTGCAGACCTTGCTTGAGAAACGGTATGGTTACGCCACTAGTCAGTCCGACTCCAGCATGTCGATTCTGTAACCATCACCGTGAAAACCTATGTGAAGTGAGCGTGGAGTGAGCTGTCAGTGTCTTCTCACGGACCAGACCAAAATTCACTTTAGTACATAGAATAAAAATACATATTCTAAGCTTTAGTACCTACATACTTATGTTTTACACAACTTTTTAATACAAAGCGACAGTTTCCTATGTAAGCACATAAGGCGACGATAACAGACGTTTAATGATTTTATACTGAAGATCACGTCTAATATTAATGATTTAAAAAAAAAAATGTTAATTATTATAAACATTTTCTCAATAATTTAATATGTGAATATTTTAGATTATATTTATAATACATAGTGATATTAATTTGTAAAGTTAAGTCTAACGCGGATAAAAACTGAGAATGGCGCAAAATCTGCCAAGCGTATTTTAAAAAACCTTCACCAATTTATAGATAGTTTAATTATTGATCTTTTAGTATACGCGTTTTATTAAAATACCTTTTTTTGTGTATAATAAATTAATAATGCATCAAATTGGGGACAGCGCTCCTTGATGGGTGAGTCCTATTACTCGCTGAACGTACGACGCGTTGCGTGAGCACAGTACAGAACACGCAAGCTAACCACTCAAGGTCACTGGTATATATCGGAGTCTTAATATTAATCACATAAATTTTATTGATATGAGATTTGACAGCGTGTAGGTGTAGGTACTATGTACCTACCTATGTTAATTTGTGTGTTGATCAGCCTTTCAGATAAAGGCTTCTACAGATCAGCGCACTCGCGACACAAAGGCACCGCTCATCGCACGACACGCGGGGCCTTTGTGTCGCGTCGCGTCGGTCTGTGAAAGCCTTTAGGCAGTTAACTTATCCTTGCTTGTTTAACGCTACACGTGATTTAGTGACCACAATAAACTTAGGAATGATCTTACAATATTTTGGTACCGTGGGTTACGTAAATAAAGCGGTCTGTTGCGATCAGTACCTACTCGGATATTTTTTTTTGGGTTGTTCCCCAGAAGCAATATTTTTTAGGTTGTTTTGTTGCTAACTGACGTAGGTAGGTCGACTAACCTAGAAACGATGGACCACCAGCCAAAAAATTTGAGCCATATCATATGTTCATATTTCATTTCATAGTTTGATTTCCGACAAAGGACATCCCACCTTATCTACTCGTATGTGTGACATAAAGGGGCAATTTTATTGAATGGAAGCAGCGTTCATTTTTTATGCTAATAATAACACACTTCCGACTGCGAACGTGTGCAGAATATGGCAATAAAAGCTTCTATATACTGGCGCGACACGCGACGCGACACAAAGGCCCCGCGTGTCGAGTGACGAGCGGTGCCTTCAGCCTGTGTGACGCGTCGCGAGTCGCGCCGGTATGTAGAAGCCTTGACCCTGCGACGGTTCTCTTCTACTTCAACTTATTAATATAAGATTACTATGAATGAACTTGACCATAGGATAAACAACACTTACGACGTGCTCATTTTTGTTTATACCGCTCCTTTGAAAATCGAGAAGCATCGGCGCACAGTCTATGTAGTGTTCCCCGGCAGTAAACAAGCGGCTAGAAGGTACTGTTAGGCCCTTTGTATGGCACGGTTTGTTTACGGTACGGTGTATAAACCGCGCCGTAGACAAAATGATAAAATCTCGTAAAAAAAGTGTACGAGATTTTATTTTTCTCGTATCTCGTACAGAGACTGCTAAATCTCGTAAAGTTACGAGATTTCTCGTACGTCTGGCAACACTGGTTCATTACAGCCTACTATTACACCTTCGAGTCACTAGACGCTGCGAACAAAAATGTACCTAACCTTACAAGCGTAAAGTGAGTTTTGCTTTGTAGCTGCACCGCCGCCAAACCACGCGCGCCTTGCGGCTGTCGGCAACCCACTGAAAATTGGGTCGCGTGCGACCCGGTGGCCGGTTAGGTAGTTAGCGCGCGTAAGCAATGAGTGATTTACCTGAATTGTTGGATTTTGTACGATAACTATCGTATTTGTACGATTATATTAGTTATCGTATTTAGGTAGTACTTAATCAAGTTTTAGTTGTTGAATACTTCAATAGGTAATAAAGATTTTCCTTTTGCTAGTAAAATTTGACTTTTGACTACACGAATATTGCAAGCTATAGTTTTGTATAATTTAAAAGCATTTTTTCAATTTTGTAAATGTGAGAAGTTTTGTTGTTGTTTTTGTTTTTTTTGTTTTTGTTTTTTTTTTTTTCATTATTTTGGAGCCGTTTATTATGTTATGAATTTATGATGTTACATGTTGACTTAAAAAAGCTTGGAGTTGAGAGTATGTCATGCTCACTTAAATGTCTCGCTGATGGTGGCGCGTGTGTTGGGATCAGTCGGTTCCCTACAAAATGGTTGAGCTGGATGGTGCGGATCCACGCGTCATGTTCGTGAACGGGCGCCGTCAGTGATACTGGTCATCTCTTATCAGCCAGGGCTTATTTGTAATCTTTTAATCTTAAATTGTTTTTAAATATATATTTTTTTACATTTTTCTCTCATAGAAGCGACAAGAATAATATACCCAAAACTTTGTAATTATTTTGATTTAAAAGAGTGTCCTTGGAGTTTATTGATAGAGATCCACCTATTTGGAATGGGCGAATAGCTTCAACTTTCTGACTAACTGACCGACTTTGACAATTCAAAAGTGCCTGTAATTGGTTTAATTGAAATGCTGTGAGTTTGAGTTGAGATTATTTGTCATGAAGTACGATATACAGGGTGTTTGGTGCATCGTGTGCCAAATTAAAATGGTCGACTGAAGGGGTTATCCGCTAGCCTTTCAGACCCCTTAACACCCCTCATGCTCTGTGGATTTTTTTTTATCGACTTTTTATTGTTTTCCAAAAAAAAGACCCAAATTTTACATTCAAATACAGATTTAAAAAAATATAAGGCGTAGACTCTGAATTTTAATTTTATTTCAATGTGTATTGTTTAAGAATACTTTTAAATACAAAATTAGTGATATTAGTCACCTAGTTTTTTTTTTAATTCACTCGCAAAGGTAAAACTTAAATTAAAGCTGTACATGTTACAGCTATTTATAAGGCTACAAAAAAAAAACCAAAAGCGACCGGGATCTTCCAACTCCCTCATTAATTCTCCAGTCTATCCTCTTTCTAATGATGTGCCACATGCCATAAAAGTATTTTAACAACTTTGTGAATTCGCTAGAATTGTGAATCAAGTCACATAAAACTACATTCCAAATTCTAATGAAAAAATATTTATTGCGGAACTGTTACTTGAGAAAGAGGTAAAATTTGTTTTCTCACTCTTTCACAGTAAAATCTATCTTCTATCTCTTTCTTGCATACCTTAAATCGGTTTGAACAAATCGCGCCGCCCGACCCGCCATTTTTTTAGTCGAGACATGACTGCCTCTGCTACCTAACGTGTGTGCTAGTTCACCATACTCCGCGATTCTTTTATTACTTTGTTATCCTTAAGTTTTGCTGGTTCTTGTTACATTTGTTTAATTTTTGTTGTTATTGTTAAACTTTGAGTTTTTTGTTATTGCAATGGCGACATTCTCTAACGAAGAATATGCGGACATCATGATGGCTTACGGAGCCGCTAATGGCGTCGCTCGTGCAGCGCAACGACTTTACCAGGAACGCTTTCCTGGTAGACGATTACCTGGCCGCAGAGTCTTCCAAAACACATACCGACGCATACGCGAGACTGGCAGTGTTACTTTTAATGAACCAAGGGGCCATATTGTGCGACATAATGTTGAAGTAGACGAGAGAATACTGGCACTTTTTGAGGAAGACCCTACAAGAAGCATTAGAAATGTGGCATCACATCTTGATATTTCAATATGGAAAGTGTGGAAAGTACTTCGTCAAAACAAAAAGCATCCATTCCACTACACTCCGGTGCAAGGTACGTAATTTTAAACTAACTTTAAACCCGTGCAAGCTTTGTTTGACCTTGCCTTTGTTTAGCAGGTAATGGGTATGGTATGGCGTCACTTCCAGGTAGTGAATCTATTAGCACGAACAGCGGGTCCTTTCTTGTGCAATTACTTATTGCCGAAGAGAAATTTAAAAGAGTTTTTTGTTTGTTGCAGGTCTTGAGGGTGGCGACTTTGAGAGACGAGTGGCTTTTTGTCGGTTTCTTTTACACACGGATGTGGATGATCCTGATTTTTTAAAAAGAATACTGTGGACGGATGAATCCAAATTTACCAAGGATGGGATCCTCAATTTACACAATTTGCACCACTGGACAACGAAAACGCAAAACCCACGTGTTAAAAGACAGAAATCTTCTCAAAGAAGGTTTAGTGTAAACGTTTGGGCAGAAGTGATTGGGAATCAGGTAATTGGACCGCATTACCTGCCCGATAATCTCAATGGCGAAGACTACCTGGAATTCCTACAAAATGACCTGCCCGAATTAGTGACCGATGTGCCCGTATTTAATGAACGTGTGCCCATTGTATTTCAAAATGACGGCTGTCCCGAGCATTGGCGATTGACTGTGAGGGAATATCTCGACAATGTGTTCCCCAATGCATGATTGGACGCGATGGCCCTATTCCATGGCCGCCACGTTCCCCAGATCTAACTCCGTTAGACTTTTATGTCTGGGGACGTGCCAAAGAGTTGGTATATGCCACGGAGGTTCCAACTAGGGAGGTATTAGTCCAACGCATAGAAGCGGCATTCAATACTATTAAGGAGGAAATACGACTTCGTACAACAACTGTTGAAATACGAAACAGGTGTCGGGCCTGCATTCGCAACAGAGGCCAACAATTTGAGCAAGATTTGTAACAATGATTAAATAAATGTTAAAAATGCAATTTTGTTTTTTTATTTCAAGTAAATCCCACGAAAGATACAGATATGAGACACGAATTTACCTAACCATAAGAATGAGATAGCAGATTTATAGGTTTGACAGGTATCATTTAAGAGTTTTTTTTTTAAATCATAATTTTGAATATTAGCCTTAGGTGACTCGATTCACAATTCTAGCGAATTCACAAAGTTGTTAAAATACTTTTATGGCATGTGGCACATCATTAGAAAGAGGATAGACTGGAGAATTAATGAGGGAGTTGGAAGATCCCGGTCGCTTTTGATTTTTTTTTTGTAGCCTTATAAACAGCTGTAACATGTACAGCTTTAATTTAAGTTTTACCTTTGCGAGTGAATTAAAAAAGAACTAGGTGACTAATATCACTAATTTTGTATTTAAAAGTATTCTTAAACAATACACATCGAAATAAAAATAAAATTCAGAGTCTACGCCTTATATTTTTTTTTAAATCTGTATTTGAATGTAAAATTTGGGTCTTTTTTTTGGAAAACAATAAGAAGTCGATAAAAAAAAATCCACAGAGCATGAGGGGTGTTAAGGGGTCTGAAAGGCTAGCGGATGACTCCTTCAGTCGACCATTTTAATTTGGCACACGATGCACCTAACACCCTGTATAAGGTGTATCTATTCATACACGAAATCTTTTAAGCGGTCATTGTACTCATCATTATGAACAATTTTTAATATGGGAACAAACCTGAAATCGCGAAAAAAAATCAGCTGTTCCCTACATTTATGTTCTCATAACTCGTCAAAATGTAGGGAACAGCTGATTTTTTTATCGCGATTTCAGGTTTGAAAAAAAAAATTAAAATGAAAAATGGTTTATTATTTTTACAAGTAAACCTTACCAACTAGTGATTGAAGCCTCCTTTTAAGCAGGTGGTTAGCACACTCCAACTCATGAAGAAACACTACAAAGTGAAAAATAACCTTCATTTCGGAAGTCGGTGTCTTTGGATCTATTTTAATTTTTTGCCACCGACTTCCGAAATGAAGGTTATTTTTCACTTTGTAGTGTTTTTTTTTTGTAAAAAGTTTTGTTATTTTTCACTTTTTAGTGGGTCAATTTGCATTTATCTAAGTTACAATAGCCTAATTTCAACTGCTCATCACCTTTTACAAAATATTGCTTTTCCCAAAGCAGGGGCGTTAATAGTTGAGGAATTCTCCTGGTTCTTACCAGGAGAATTCCTCAACTATTAACGATGAACTGATGGTGACTTCATCCTATGCATTGTGAAGAGCATAAATTGCTTAGCAACCATATTAAAGTGACTAATCGAATCGCAACAGTGAAATGCTTATTATTACGTAGTTCCGGTGGCCATCTGTGGTCTTCATCTAGTCACTAGAAGAACTGATGTTCCACTTCACCAAACGGTGCTTTCCGAGCGCATATGCATGAGTATAATATACATCATAGTCGATTGCAATTGGCTACTTTGTATGTATTAGAGTGTGTATTATGTCAATTTTTATTGTATTTTTGTAAAGTCTCTTGTTTGTGCAGAATAAACAAAATAAAAAAAACGGCCAAGTGCATGTCGGACCACGCACAATAAAGGCTTCTACATACCGGGGCGACTTGTCGCGCGACGCGACGCGACACAAAGGCACCGCTCGTCCCGCGACACGCGGGGCCTTTGCCTTTAAGGGTTCCGTAGTTGGGATGAATTTATCCCAAAAAGAAACTTAACATTGTAGTTGAAAAACATGCTCTCCCATACATCGATATACGTTACGGTCAATTCTCCAACTGTAAATTTAAGTTGGTCGACTATTACTCGTTAACTTGTGAAACCTACTTAGCTGTGATAGTTTTCCTTTTAATTTCGTTATACAACGTGTTTTTTTTGATATCCCATAACTCTAGGGTATGATTGAGGCCATATCAAAGAATCAACTGGCATATGAGTTATGTTCCAATCCTTCGTTTTTTTTTTTTTAATTTTCCATACAAAATAATTCGGCAAAGTCACGATTATTAATGTAAAACACCCTTACGTGAAATATGACAACGTCGACAAGGTAGCTTTCCCTTCACTAGCTGCCGCCGGGAAGCCCCGATACCAACATACCTACATATTTTATTTTACTACACTACTGCGAAGTTTGGCAACCTCGCAAAAGTAAAGATTCGTCATACTGGTGACAATTTTTGACCTAATTTAATTATTTTTGATGATATCTCCGAAACGATGCATTTTTGGACCAGCTATTCTTGGAGTTTTAACTTTTAGTATTATTTTTATCTACAGAATATAACCCTAGAGTTATGGGATATCAAAAAAAACAGGTTGTATATACTATTGCCATGAATTTTTTCACATATCCAAAACCAACCATTTAGCTGGCAGGGGGGGGACACACTTGACTCTAACAAAGAATAGCACTTTAAAGCTTAATATTACGCAAACGGATCCTTTAATTAAAAAATGGTTCTATCCAACGATACCGCACACCATGGAATAGACGAAAAAAAAAATATCATCCCCATTTCACGTGTAAGGGGGGTACCCTAAAAAAAATGTTATTCATGGTTTTATTTTACGACTTTTTTGGCATGATCAATATGTATACCCATGCCAAATTACAGCTTTCTAGGACTAAGCGTCTCTGAGCTAAGCTGGGGACAGACGGACGGACGGACGGACAGACAGACAGACAGACGGACATGGCGAAACTATAAGGGTTCCTTGTTTACTACGGAACCCTAAAAAATACATACAGCCGATATGTTTTTATCTGTCCGATTCCAATATTGTTTGTGGTAATCTGTGACTCCAGTCCTCCACTCTATCCTTACCCAACGACGACGACGACGGTAAGTCCTGGTATTATTATTATTTGTATGTGTTTTGTACATCTCGGGACCATGCGGTCCCGGTCCTTTGGAAGGCGTACGAGGGGCCGTAGCCAACTCATAGAGGCCCCTAGACAATTTTAAATGGAGCGAGGCACCAACCGACGATTATCACTGGTCGCACTATGCAAGTGCACCCAAGGACAACCCCCGGTTGGCGTAGGACTATTGCAGGATATGGAAACGAAGATATTGGATTACGGGTTTGGGTGGCTATAGTGAACTGGTCTGGATCTAGGACTATGGAAAGACTATGGACCCTGCCTGAACATAAAATGCCCAGATATAATGGCAGGGGACAGAAAACGGCCACTAGCACATAGTGTCGTAGCGACAAGGGGGCAACATGCCTTGAGGTGCTTATGAGGAGTGGAGAGATAGGTAATCCACGGCTGTCGGGACAATCTCGGAAGTACGGTCAAGATCCCTACTGGAATACTTTTTTCCTCCGAGCACGTTTGCTCTTGCGAATCTCCACTCAAGCCAATAAAGGCATGAATGAGGTGGGAGCTCTGTTACTCGTCATTGTTCACCCCAGCATATAAAGGGAAGCCAGAGATGAGAAACAAGACTTCTCCCGGGATATAGGGTCCGTGGGGTCGCTACTGCCCAACAGCATGCCACATGCTGCCCTGCGGGATTCTGTATCTCTCTTGGTCTGGCTCCTTACCCTAGACCTGCCATGTTTAGGCAAAGTAAACTCTTTCACACCTAGAGTTCAGGAGCGCTCAAGCCCCAACACGACGTCAACTTAGAGATACGGCAGTGGGGTTATTATTATGCGGTCAAGAAATGGGTACCTATTATTAGTACCTACCCACCTGTCAGGCGACAAGTTAAAATAACGGTACGTCTTTACACAGGTCAAACCCGTATTTGTTTCACCGGTTTGTTTTGTAGGTTTTTTTCAAGGAAATTAATTGTTAGGGCGAAAGCGCCAGTCGCTCGCGAAATTTATTTTGTAAAATACAAAATAAATTTCGATTTTTGCAATTTGCGTCAAGGCTTCTTTCTACAGACCAGCGCGACACGCAACGCGACACAAAGGCCCCGCGTGTCGCGTGATAAGTGGTGCCTTTGTTTGTGTTGCGTCGCGAGTCGTGCCGGTCTGTAGAAGCCTTCAGTCAGTTTGTATGTTGGTTAAAATATGATTCGCGACGGTAACAAAAAAACAAAATCTTTTAGAATCAGCAACACAACTCCTTAAGACTCAGATATATGCCAGTGACCTTAACTGGTTAGCTTGCGTGTCCTGTACTGAGCTCACGCAACGCGTCGTACGTTCAGCCAGTAATAGGACTCGCCCATCTAGGAGCGCTGTCCCCAATTTGACGCGCTATTCATTTATTATAGACAAAACAAGAGGTATTTTAATAAAACGCGTATACTAAAACATCAATAATTAAATTATCTTTAAATTGATGAAGCCGTGAAGGTTTCAGAAAAATACGCTTGGAAGATTTTGCGGCATTCTCAGTTTTTTATGCGCGTTAGACATAACTTTACAAATTAATTGTCAATATGTAATATAAACATAATCTAAAATATTCGTTTATTAAATTATTGAGAAAATGCTCTAAAATAACTTTTTAAAAAAATCATTAACACTACTCGTTTAGACGTGATCTTCAGTATAAAATCATTAAAAGTCGGTTAACGTCGCCTTAAAGTTAGAATTGGCCTCAAATGTCATGGATTTAAAGAAATAGTCATTCAATAGGATAATAAATGAACTTAGAGAGTTGTTTTGATGATTTTTATGATTATAATTCTATAAATAAATATTTGATACGGCCGGGAATAATATTTTGACCAACATACAACCTGAAACTGACCTGCCATTTGCAAAAAACCTAACTAAATTTGAATTTCGCGGGCTACCTTAGCGCATCCCCCAAATTGAGACCCTACGTGTACGTAAATTTGTCGTGCTCAAGCCATTTCACTTACAACTTTGCTGTCAAAGAATTATAGTCGTGGTTTGAATAAACCGTTATTGTTATAATATTCTGTACAAAAATTGTAAATACTTATGGTAGACGCGAATCATATTTTGATAAAACCTGACAATGACCTGCAAATTGCAAAAAACATAAGAAAATTTGAATTTCGCAGGGCAGCTACAGATTCAGATTCACCTGGAACTGGCATTATTATTATTTTAACGTCACAAGTTAAAGCTGTTTGCCGTAAAAAAAGTGGAAGACTTCACACTCTGTTCATCAAATAAAATGATCGTAGCGAAATAAAAAATTTAAACGCAAAAAATAAATATATGTAGTTTTATGTTTTCTCAGAAAATAGGTAGATATCTAGTATATACCTACCTACATTTTTGTCATTGCAATTAAAAAACCTACAAAAGTAATCGAAAGGAAAACAACACGTTTTGCTGTCGGCGGTAATTTAGACAAGTTAATAAACTTGTCTCGATAACCAAGTAAGATGATAAATGTTAATATTACTTTAAATTTAGACATCGGTGTCTTGAGTAAATCTTCTCATAAATAAAATTAATTACTGGGTGCCCATGATAAGCAAGATCACCGTGGGCCACCATTTTATTAAGTGAGTTATTACTTGTTACGTAAAATTACAAGTTACGTAAAACAAAATGACATCAATGTGTCAATCCAAATTCGCAATAACTGTAACAAAGCGACCAAGAACGAGCTCATCGCTCCTGCCTGCTCCAAGCGCATTAGCAGCCCAGAAAACTAATCAAATTATATAATAATTATGCAATTTAGTGTGAACAAAGGTTGGCGTCGGTTGGGTGCTTGCCCTCGGCCGGCCACGGCGGCGTGACGCGCCCGCGACTTCGTGTTTATGTTTATCTTGTTTACACGCCAGCGGATTTACATTGCGCGCGCTCCCTTACAGTTCTGTTTTTTCAGTTGTTTTCCTGCCATCATCCCTTGATTTTCAACCTTACATAATTCCCTTACGTAACGACCGCGTGGCGAAGTTAATACCTGCCTCCCTCGCTCTGCTAGGACCTTCCGCCATATAAAATTACGTAACCGCAATAGTTTTTTTTTTGTCCCACATGTTTAATTTACACTTAAATGCCGGTATAAATAAAGAGAAGATAGATAAAAAAAATTAAATGTCTTACCTCTCGCAGTTCCTGCGGAGTAATGTATTGCCCCATCCGTCGATTTGGCCACATGCTTAAATTAAGTTTATAACGATATCTTTACGAGTAACTAGAATTTAACGGATAGAGCAACAAAATTTCCGCAACGACCACTATCATCAACACAATGATATACACTGACTGAACTGAACAAGTTGAACAACAGACTATTATAGATTATTGTATACTCTTTGCATACTCTTTGTACTGAAGTGAAGTTGAACGACGAACGATGATTATTTTTGGCATTCTCAATTCTCATCGTCACTTTTGGATCAAAATAAGCACAGATACGCAAGTGCCTTGTCCATACAAATTTAATCTATTCTGTGGTAGAGAGCACAGACTATACGCTAACATATAGAGCACATACTAATACCATGCATGGCTCTAAAGAAGAACGAAGATGGCAGCGCTCTGTTTAGCTGTTTTGTAAATTATTTTGAATTGTTTTGAGGAGTCTGAGGTTGAGATTATAGTTCATTCTCTATCTACGGTTGAGACCAGAGACAGAAACCCGTATTGAGCAAAGGTCTAAAAGGAAGGTGACGAAAACTTGTCAAATCAAGTAGAATCAAGTCTTGATCCCAATATTAAATGAACCTGAGGTTTGAAAAAGAGCTAAATATGTTGATTTTATCACAAATATTTCAAGTTTCAAGATAAATATATAGAATATCGACGAATAAGACGATTAAACACCATCGTTTTTATCTCAGAACCACTAAAACGTAATAAAAATATGATTATTCGATATACAATATTAATAAACTCTTTTTTGTTTACCCATAACATTTTTCCCACAGCGATTTGATATTTTGCGCCATAGGAAAAGTTGTAGTATCTAAAAAAACCTATCTGATGGATGACGTATCGCTTATTGTTATTGCTTTCTAGGCTGACGTCCATACATTTATGCCCATCCTCCTTTTTAGGGTTCCGTAGTAAACAAGGAATCCTTATAGTTTCGCCATGTCCGTCTGTCTGTCTGTCTGTCTGTCCATCCGTCCGTCTGTCCCCGGCTTAGCTCAGAGATGCTTAGTCCTCGAAAGCTGTAACTTGGCATGGGTGTACATATTAATCACGCCGAAAAAGTCGTAAAATAAAACCATGAAATACATTTTTTTTAGGGTACCTCCCTTGCAAGTAAAACGGGAATGATATATTTTTTTCTCATTTAATGCAGGGTGTGGGGTATCGTTGGATAGGCCGTTTAAAAATATTGTGGGTCTGTGAAATACATTTTTCAATTCTGAGATCTGTTGGAGTAATATTAAGCTTTAAAGTGCAATTTTTTGTTAGAGTCAAGGGTCCCCTGCCAGCTAAATGGTTGGACAGCTTTCGTTGGTCAGTTTCTCTCAGATAACGATATCTTCCGTGAGTCAAGCAATACTAGCGATACCCTTGATTGACCATGAACAGTTGCAGCTTGCAGATTGAAAGTGCCAGATTGATCGTCTAAGGTCTCCCATGAGGAACCTCATAGTCCATGTCACACAAAAAAAAGTTGTGTAGGTCTATGCAATGCCAATTCGTGTGAATTGTTAGATTAGAAATTAGAAGGAAGCGAGTGCGAATCACACAAGGAGTACTTCTCTAAATGTGCGGATAACTTACACACCTAAAATTATATGCTCTGTGTTACACACCAATAATAGAGAGTGCTCTGCAATCTGCAAGGAACTTATATCGAGGTGCTCTGTGAATTCTGTGATTAACACACTACTGACTACACAATTATACAGCACCGTGAATGCACTCGTAATTTTTTTTTGTGAAGTTGCTCGTTATAATCACAATTTTCTACGCGTTGAATTTATTTGTTGTTACGTGTTGCAAACTTGTTTCTAAAACTATTCATAACTTAGGTGCGTAATGTGATTGAAATGTGTTGCATTTGAAAATAGTTATTGACTACAAATCTGACGCAGTGCTAGGTACACAGTGTTCATTTTCCAATTACCTGTTTACAAACGCATCGTATTTATAATGTATTTTGATGGTATCAATCGAAACGTAACGCTGTGTTAGTTATTAGTATTGATCGAATGACAGTCCTAAGTGATAGCTGAAATAACGCGGAAGTTTGGTCTGATTTCAGTCGGCACTAGACCCTGTTGACTGTAGTGTCTGGTGGAATGTTCCGCCATTGCGATGTCTAAAACATAAAGATTGATTGGAATCCAGTGCTTACTCCAAATATGAGTGCCAGCACCATGGACGACGACGGGGATGATAAGGATGATACGAAAAGGTATGTAACTTCACTAAAATATGTTGCTTAAATAAAAACATACTGTAGACAAGCTGATTTGTGACTAAAATAATTATTTGTTAAAAAACAACAAATAAATGCAAAATTATTATGTGCTTAGCAACCACACAACAATGGCTTGAAAATTTAAAAGCATAGTTATGTCTATTTAAACATTCTTCCATTGTTTTGGTTAGGAGGACTCGTAACTTGAGTGAGAAAAAGCGTAGAGACCAATTCAACTTGATGGTCAATGAGCTCAGTGCTATGGTGTCGACTAACAACCGGAAGATGGACAAATCAACTGTTCTCAAATCCACTATATCCTTTTTGAAGAATCATAATGGTAAGTACCATTCTTTTCTATGTTCAAGAAATTGTCAAAGTTTTGGATTTATTTGTGTTATTGTAACGGGAAGCTATGCTTGAGTAACCTTGATGTTTTCATACAATCATAAATTATGATTATCACTACATATTATAAAACAAAGTGTCCCATCCCGTCTGTCTGTCTGAACGTGATAAACTCAAAAACTACTGATTTTCATGTGGTTTTTTACCAATGGACGGAATGATTCATGAGGAAGGTTTAGGTGTATAATTCATTCAGTTTTAGCATAAATTGGCTGAAATATGACAATGTAAAATACTCCAAGTAGGATGAACATCAGTAACATTTTAATCTAACTCTGCTACCCGTGTGACCCCGGAGCAGGTTGCTAGTTAATCATAAATACAGAGACATACTTAATGTGTGTTATAGGGTGATTCTCTGTAAAGACGTTTTCAGCCCGTACATAGTTGTCCGGTCATATTATTGTTCTTTTTATTTAAAAAAAACCCTAATGGACTAGGAAAATAGTAGTTTAATGATAAATGCTAAAAAGCCCATTGAATTTATACCAATTTTTCGAGATATTAGCTTTTTTCGGGCAAATGGTTGCAGGGGACTGTTTGGTGTAATAGTGTCCTGTAGCAAATACATCAAAAACACATAAAAAATAATTACAATTACATTGCTTGCAGACATACGATCAACATTTTTATAATTACATTGCTTCAGTTTCAAATAAAAATAAACAAAAAATAAAAACAGCAGTTCTGAAATATGAACATAATAAAAAGTAGGTTCTTAAAATGAAAATATACCTCGTTACCTTTTTAAGAACCTACTTTTTTTGTTCAAATGCCTCATTAGTTATAAGTAAACTGAAGTTTACTGAAAAATAAAAGGAAAAAAGTAGGTGCTTAAAATTAAAACGAGGTACTTATGGTAGGTTTCATTTTATATTTGATATCATTATTATCACCACCATTTTTAGGGTTCCGTACCCAAAGGGTAAAATGGGAACCCTATTACTAAGGCTCCGCCGTCTGTCTCTGTCCGTCTGTCACCAGGCTGTATCTCATGAACCGTGATAGCAAAACAGTTGAAATTTTTACAGATGATGTATTTCTGTTGCCGCTATAACAACAAATACTAAAAAATAGAATAAAATAAATATTTAAGGGGGCTCCCATACAACAAACGTGATGTTTTTGCTCGTTTTTGCTCTATATTGATAACGGCAACAGGTAGACGCTTGAAATATTCACAGAATATGTAGATATAATATAGACTTCAAAAATAAATAATTAAATTAAAATAAAACAAATATTTAAAGGGGGCTCCCATACAACAAATGTGTTTTTTTGCCATTTTTATAGATAATGGTACGGAACCCTTCGTGCGCGAGTCCGACTCGCACTTGGCCGTTTTTTTTTATGATGGGAATTTATTAAATAACTTCTCCTGCTCTGGGCGGAGCGGAAGGGCGTGTCAGACTTATACTGACTAAACCCCGCCCATGTTTCTTCCATTGCCTGTGTGCCAGGTTGGTGCTGAGATCTTTTTGAGGCGTGCATGGAACACAACGCGCCGTCGACCCGGGCCTGGTCCTTATCAGACGGCGAGATACCCATCGCTCACCGTCCGGAAGCTCGCGCCGGGAATCGGCTTGCCACTCCCGACGCCCGACGCATCTCCTGCGGCGACTAGGGGCGCGAGGGCGCGAACCTTGCCTCTCCCTCACGCGTTCCGCCTCCTCCTTCGCGAGCATTACTGCTTCGCAGAAGGAGGTCACGGCCTCCCATGCACTCTCGCTCCGAACCATGGCCGGACGCGAGAGATCGCTGCCGCCGATCGCCTCCGTGAGGACACGGTGGTACTCCGCCCAAGGTGGTCAGACCTCCACCGTATGCTCCACCGTGTCCTCCGGGCAATCCACACAGTGGTGACACCCGGGCGTTTCCTCCCGCTTTATACTGAACAGGAACCTCCCGAAACAACCGTGTCCGGTGAGGACCTGCGTCAGGCAGAAGGTGAGGACGCCGTGGCGCCTCTCTAGCCACTCCTCAAAGAGCACAATTGTGGCGTGCCCAAGGTCTTGACACCTGAACTAGGACATTCTGTATGACAGGGGTCAAAATCAAGAAAATTAATATTGAAAACCGTTGAAATCACCACCAGCGTTCACAACAAAATCAGCCGTTCATTTGCATGTTGCTCCGACACCGTATGGAGCACCCTTCCCATGCCCATTCTCTGTATACATCCAGGTATTTCTTCAGAAAGTAGAGTTTTTTCCTACGTTGGAACCTTGGACGTTCCGCATCTCTCTTTTTCTGTAATAACTCCTCTCTGAATAGCTTTTGCTTTTTAGGAGGCATGTCTTACTAGCCTGCAACAAAATATTATGACTATTAGGGTTTCATTAACTAAAGTAATTTCAAAAGAGAGAGTGTTGTCAAACGTACACCCCTGGAATGAAATACAGTCTCCTGCCACATTACAAAGCAGTTGCCAGGGGACTGTGTATTTTGACTAAATCGTGAAATATCAAGCAAACTATTGTAATGCATTTAGTTATGTGAGTTCTCTACAAAGATGTACAATCACTATAAAATTATATAGAATATATCCAATTCCACAAATAAACAATAAATAAAATAATTACTAGTGTACTGTGCGTCGAAGCGTCCCCGACACGCGCTCCCGTCGAAATCGATTTTTACGGCGAAGCCGCAAAGTACCGCGAACGACTACTAGTCTAACTAGTAACAGTACTAACTAAGCTAAAATAAAAGTTCGTCAATGAATGACACTAACGCCTATACCGCCTCACCATCTGTGCGTTTAAACGTTGCACGTTGAAGTAATCCAACCTGACGATAGATGGTGTCAACGAACTGTATTACCGACTAGAAGAACTGTTTTACCGGCATGAAATTTATGACATACCACATGAAAACTGACACGCTAATTGAGCAATCAATCTCAATTAGCGTGTAAGCACCTTCTGGTGCCGGGTTCTTCGGCACCAGCGGAAAGAATATCTCAAACCAGCATAAAAACAGTCCCCTGTGCTGTCCCATTTCCAAAATTAACACTTTGAGATTTTATTTTAAGATATTTATTTATGATACGGAATATTGTGCATCATTTTTAAAAACACAATTAATTAACTTATTTTCTTTCGAGATAAATCTTATATATAAAATTCTCGTGTCACAATGTTAGTTACCATACTCCTCCGAAACGGCTTGACCGATTTTTATGAAATTTTATATGTATATTCAGTAGGTCTGAATATACATATAAAACTGCTACTATCTATTTGTTATACCCCTTAGTGTTAAGGGTAGCTTGCGCGGGTGAAACCGCGGGGCGCAGCTAGTAATATCTAAAATGGATTTATTTCAGTTCATTCATTTGATCAAGTCTTGTCCGGGCTTTTTAAGAACAGTACCCTGCCAAAACTTCAATACCAAAAATATTTATTTCCACTGCGCCCTTTCATGTTGTCTTGGGTAGAAAGGAACGTAACTAAACTGAAGTTCATCTCAGTGGCGTTAGCGGCGCTGTGCCACAATTTTTTTTAATGTCCGTGCATCGTTTGTAGGGATGTGACATAATACACTAAAAATCGATTATGAATTAATCGATTGTTTTGCACTAGCAACAAAATCGATTTAAAAATAATCGATGTTTGTAATAAAAATAATCGATTTTGTTAAAATAATCGATTTTTCCCTTATTTTTATTAAGATATTAAATTAAACGCCTGAAATATCTTTAATCGCAGTTCAGCTTTATTAATCTTATAATCATTTAATCAAATATATACAGGGTGGCAGGGACATCGACGCGCCAACTGAAACCATGAATTCAGTACATGATTCTGAACCATAACTAATTTCGTCGGTTAATACCGACGAAAAATTTCAATGCAGGGGGCGTTGAAATTCTTCGTCGGTTATCAGGTTATGCGTCGATATATGCGCCCATTAAAAATCATAAAATAAGTACTTAAATTAAAAGTATGTTGTGGGCAATGAATGCAGAAATAAAAGTTTTGGTAAACGTTTAGACAGTATTCGGCTCCTGGTCTTTGTTAGTATGGCGCCAGCTTTTGAAAACAATCTTTCCGCTGGTGCCGAAGAACCCGGCACCAGAAGGTGCTTACACGCTAATTGAGATTGATTGCTCAATTAGCGTGTCAGTTTTCATGTGTCATGTCATAAATTTCATGCCGGTAAAACAGTTCTTCTAGTCGGTAATACAGTTCGTTGACACCATCTATCGTCAGGTTGGATTACTTCAACGTGCAACGTTGAAACGCACAGATGGTGAGGAGGTATAGGCGTTAGTGTCATTCATTGACGAACTTTTATTTTAGCTTAGTTAGTACTGTTACTAGTTAGACTAGTAGTAGTTCGCGGTACTTTGCGGCTTCGCCGTAAAAAGCTGGGTGTTGCGACCGTTGCGGGAAAAAAATCGGCAGAGAAAAATAAATCGATTTTTCATTAATCGATTATTTTGCAATATATAAATCGATTTTTTTCCTCTGCCGATTTTTTTCCTTTTGTTAATTTAAAGTTAATTAGTTATGGTTCAGAATCATGTACTGAATTCATGGTTTCAGTTGGCGCGTCGATGTCCCTGCCACCCTGTATATATTTGATTAAATGATTATTAGATTAATAAAGCTGAACTGCGATTAAAGATATTTCAGGCGTTTAATTTAATATCTTAATAAAAATAAGGGAAAAATCGATTATTTTAACAAAATCGATTATTTTTATTACAAACATCGATTATTTTTAAATCGATTTTGTTGCTAGTGCAAAACAATCGATTAATTCATAATCGATTTTTAGTGTATTATGTCACATCCCTACAAACGATGCACGGACATTAAAAAAAATTGTGGCACAGCGCCGCTAACGCCACTGAGATGAACTTCAGTTTAGTTACGTTCCTTTCTACCCAAGACAACATGAAAGGGCGCAGTGGAAATAAATATTTTTGGTATTGAAGTTTTGGCAGGGTACTGTTCTTAAAAAGCCCGGACAAGACTTGATCAAATGAATGAACTGAAATAAATCCATTTTAGATATTACTAGCTGCGCCCCGCGGTTTCACCCGCGCAAGCTACCCTTAACACTAAGGGGTATAACAAATAGATAGTAGCAGTTTTATATGTATATTCAGACCTACTGAATATACATATAAAATTTCATAAAAATCGGTCAAGCCGTTTCGGAGGAGTATGGTAACTAACATTGTGACACGAGAATTTTATATATAAGATTTATCTCGAAAGAAAATAAGTTAATTAATTGTGTTTTTAAAAATGATGCACAAAATTCCGTATCATAAATAAATATCTTAAAATAAAATCTCAAAGTGTTAATTTTGGAAATGGGACAGCACAGGGGACTGTTTTTATGCTGGTTTGAGATATTTTTGATAAAAATATATAATTTATACCATTTTATCTACATCTGCACTAAACAGGAATAGTCCTTAGCTAGAGTTCTGAGATATTTTAATTTATGATACAGCAATTTTTTAAGAAAAGATGGGTTGGACAGCCATTGAATGTGTTTTCAGAGAATTACCCTATAAGTAGGTACATTGTGTGACGAATTATTATTATGTAGGGAAAAAGTAAGTAAAGTAACTTTTATGGTACCTAACACTTTTATGGTAAATAACATGGGAGACTTACAGCTAAAACAAACAGATCAAGGACAGTACATTAGTCTGAAAGCCAATCACAGGTCTCCTTCTCCTCCTCCTCTCCAGGACTTATACAAGTTTTAGTAGTGTGTGTATTTATTTAAAATGTATTCTAATCATTTTTTTATTTATTTTACATTATTTGCTTGACCTAAACAGGCAAAATTTGGACTGTGCAACCAATTTTTACAACTACAACTTTAACACCTGTGTTTTCTGCAAATAAATATTTCTTCATTCTTGTAGTTGCTAGACAGACACAGAAACGGGTCTGTACGATGATATTCAGGAATGTGCTTTATCACAGGATGGCAGATTTATAAAACATAGACCTATACTTTTTTACGTTGTGCATGGTTTTTACTTTATGCTATATGATACGATACTTGCACAAGTTCAAGTGTCTTGGGTACGTATTGACCACTAGTCTTAAAGTATAGATAAAAAATCCCTTTAAAGGGGTTGGAGGGAGGGAAATTTTCACAGGATAATACGAAATCCAAGCGGACCAAATTCTTGGCAGACTGCTAGTAAGGTTTTAATCTAGTTTTTGTCTTAAAATGTGTATGGGTGCACTTTTATATATTCCTTAATTCTGTATACAAAATGAATGTATCTAGTAATTACTTTAAAAAAATACTTGCATAAGTTCATGTGTCTGGAGCATGTATTGACCACTAGTCTCAAAGATGATGACAACATAGATACAGAGCGAATATATTTGCTTGTAGATTCGCGCGTACCTTTACAAACAAACAATATCATCATCATGTCCTTGTCCTTGTCCCGTGTTACTTGGTGACTTGGTGTTAGTGTGTTTCGTCCTTCCATTATTCCCTGTAAACCTTCACTCTATCATTCACTCCCTTTACTTTCTGAATATCATTCGCACATTCCATCCATCCACATTTTAATTCTTCACTCATTAAGGGGGATGCGCTAAGGTAGCCCGCGAAATTCAAATTTTCTTACATTTTTTGCAATTTGCAGGTCTGAACTTAGACAGTTGTAATGCTGATTCTAGTGATTATAATTCTGTAAAGCCATATTTGTTATGGCCGCGAATCATATTTAGATCAACATACAAGTCATAACTGACCAGCAGGCTTAGCATGGCGTTTTCGATCTCTACTCTACTATAGAATAGACATCGCTTGTCTACACTTCTCGTTATCTCTTCTTCGCGAGCACGAGGACACACCTAGACTCGGGTTTCTTCGTAGACAGTGACTTGTCCATAGCAACGGGGTATTCGCTAGTGGTGTGTATTACTACCCAATTTTACCGTACTTTTGCGTTTCGTTCTCAAACAAATCTATGAAGCAAAGTGTTTTTAACGAATATTTCTTCAATTACAAAACGCAAATGGTCAAGGGGGATGCGCTGAGTAGCCCGCGAAATTTTCGAACGTTTTTTGAATTCTAAGGATTTTTTGAAGAGAGTTAGTTGTTTTGCCGATTCTAATGATTATAATTCTGTAAAGCAATATTTTTTACGGCCGCGAACCATATTTAAATCAACTTATAACGTGTTACCGACTTGCAAATTGCAAAAAACGTAATAAAATTTGAATTTCACGGGCTACCTTAGCGCATCTCCCTTTTAAAAATATTGTTAAATGGCTGTAGCCAATGACGTATTATAGGTAATACATCATTGGCTGTGGCGCCACTAAGTTTTAAAACTCATTTGTATTGCATACACAGAACACTATATAATATTGGTAATTGCATAAAATGTACAGGCATTATTTAAATAAAGAGCCATAATTATACTATTTTGATGGCGTCACGCAAGAAGTATCCTTTAAGGGTACTGCAAACTGGCGGGTCGCGCTATCGCGTCGCGCCTGTCTGCGGGAGCCCTTGTTTTTACTAGGTACTAACATTGTTATTGTATTGTTGTTTATCGATATTTTATTTATTAGTAGGTTAATGCTCCATTTAAAACTGAGTGTGTAAGATTTAGTAAATGAAAATAATAATCACTACATAGTAAAGGCTTCTACAGACCAGCGCGACTCGCGACGCGACACAAAGGCACCGCTCATCATGCGACGTGCGGGGCCTTTGTGTCGCGCCAGTATGTAGAAGCCTTAATGCAACGCGGGCGAGGCCGCAGGCGGCAGCTAGTACTTCATAAATAAATAATTTAGTGTTCAATGAGGAGATTTTGGCTCATAGTCAGATGTTTTATATTCCCTGTGAATGTAGGTATCTAATAAATCAAAGTTAAGGGACAACATAGTGTAAAAACTATAGGATACTTATATTGTTGTTCTTATTTTATTGTTAATTCCAAAAATCTATTATTTATTTTGGGCGACAGGTCCTAGCCGAGTTCTTCGCATAAACATTGATTGCACTATCTCCTTGCTTATTTTATAATTCTACAGAACTCACTTCCCGTGAGATCAAAGGCTCCCAAACAAGCAAAGCAAGCTCGCTAATAGTATTTCTTTCCCATCTTCGCTGAAGTTTTTCTATAAAAAAACTTAAATAAAAAGCGCAATTTGAACCCAACATGTTAATTTCAGCTTAATACATGATAAAAGTAAAAAAGCACCACCTATAATTACTCGAATTAACGAAAAAACAACTAACGAATCGTTGTCTAGGTCATTTTATATGTAGACTATTTCGGAAGAAAGGTTTCTATCCCAAGCTGTCAACACCGGATAAAGATTGTACGCCGTGCTCGACGTTGTAGACAGTTGTCTAGGGTAGAGAAGACAAGTCTCTTCACATTTGGTTTTGTAATCGCCGTGCTACAGACAGTAGAAAACTTTCTGTTGTCTACACTGAAACGTCATTTTTGTCTATTCTTCCGTCGACAAAACGCGTAGAGAGGGTTCTCGTGCTAAGCCTGCTGCAAATTGCAAAAATCATAAGAAAATTTGAATTACGCGGGCTACCTTAGCGCATCCCCCTTAAGACGCAGATATATGCCAGTGACCTTGAGTGGTTAGCTTACGTGTTCTGTACTGAGCTCACGCACCGCGTCGTACGTTCAGCCAGTAATAGGACTCGCCCGTCAAAGAGCGCTGTCCCCAATTTGACGCATTATTAATTTATTATACACAAAACAAAAAGTATTTTAATAAGACGCGTATAGGTACTAAAAGATCAATAATTAAATTATCTTTAAATTGGTGAAGATTTCAGATAAATACGCTTTGTAGATTTTGCGCCATTCTCAGTTTTTTATCCGCGTTTGACATATCTTTACAAATTAATTACGTACACTATGTAATTAATATAAACATAATCTAAAATATTCACATATTAAGTTGTTGAGAAAATGCTCTAATTTATCATATATTTTTTTCAAACCATTAACACTACTCGTTTAGACGTGATCTCCAGTATAAAATCATTAAAAGTCGGTTATCGTCCCCTTAAGAAGAAACGCATGTGAGCAATTCTTCAAACTTTCTACAAACAATATATCCATATTGTTTGTAACCTTGAACAAAGAAAAATATATGTGAATTAATAGAGCCCTTTTCCCCTTCCGAAAGTTAAATTGGATAAATTTGAATGGTTGTAAGTATCATCTATTTTACCATGATTTTTGTTTTAGAAATTACTGTTAGATCAAGAGCTCATGATGTCCAAGAGGATTGGAAGCCAGCATTTTTGTCAAATGAAGAGTTTACATATTTATTGTTGGAGGCTCTGGAAGGATTTGTAATGGTTTTCTCAGCCACAGGTCAAATCTTCTATGTATCAGAAAGCATCACATCTTTGTTAGGTCACAACCCAGTAAGATTTTATTATCATATTTATATTTTTGAATAAAAATAATGTCATAACTAGACATCGGATTTTTTAGCACTATCAAAATGCCATAATATGCATGCAATTATGCACTAAAAAAGGGCGACAAATGCACAAAACATGCATAATCAAAATACTATTTAATAAAAGAATTTACGTTTATTTTCACAATAAGTATATTTATATAAACATATTAATAATCAGATAAAATTCTTGTGACAGTAAACCATTAAATATTTTTTTTGCGACGTTTGTCACATAATATTAATTTGTAGGCTGAAAAGGACGTCTCTACGTCAACTGACGTTACTGGACAGAACTTGAAATTTAGCGGCGGCACTTTGGTCGGTACCGTTGATAAGTGCATTAGCTTTCTTATGTGTAATTGCGTAATACAACACGCCTAACACATTAACTACTGAAATAAACACTTAATGAAAAAATACTAAAATATGCAATAATGCTATAAATTATCGTTTTATGCATTTGCATAAGCAAACGCATATAATCCGATGTCTAGTAATATCCAGAGAATAAACAGCAAGATGCTCTTTAAAGAGAAAAATGCTTTTTATTCTCTTTCGTAAAAAATTTTTAAATCGATTCTTTGTTGTGTTTCATACTGAATTCAAACATAATATTTAACTTAGTCATTTATTTGCAGGCTGATATAGTGAATAAAAGCATATTTGACTTCTCATGTGAAGAAGATCGGCCAAGCTTATACAATCTATTGCAAAATCCTGGGAGTGCATCTGACCCAATGAACACAATTCCCGGTAAAGGTAAGTCAATACTTAACAAAAAAAAACACGCCAAAAGGGCCATATTTCTATTGAAGTCAGCAGGGTAATTGTTTAACACACTTTCGATGACAATGCCATTAATTTAGAGTCTAAAAGAATGACATTGTTATCGTAAGTGTGATACTTGCTAATGAATTTGTTCAACTGTCTAAATTTTCGACAGTTCAACAAATTCATTGGGTTATTTAAATATTGAATTATAAGTTTTCTTCAAAATCGAAGGGATTGTGATTGAAAGTTTGTTACGCAATTGAGGTGAAATTGAATACTTAATATAAAATATAATAGTAGTAGTATTGCGCATAACAATAAAAAGTATACTTTTTATTGTTATGCGCAATAAAAAATCCGTTAATTAGATGAATAAAGGCAATTCCTCGAACTGATTGTGTAACGAAAAATTACAGAATCTTCAAATCTTTTCAACAAACTTGATTCTAAGTTTGAGTAACAAACTTTGGATCAAGTTTTCTTCAAAGGTCTTTTTTGGACAAAGAAATATTAAGACTTCTTTTAAACGAAAATAAAAACTTCGGCACAGATTACACATACATTTCTGTTGCAAAGGTGTGGTGACAGACTCCACTACATGGCAATTCGTATCAAATTTGATGTTCTAATCAGTAAGAAACCAGGTTTTTGTTCTGGACTTGGTATTATTTTAATAACATACTTATATAAATAATTTAAGGAATTAACTACTACTTTAAACCTCTGGTTACGTAATCATATTTAGAAATACTTATGCTAGCTTGCGTTAATACTACGTTTCTGTATTGCGTGCCATAACAACGGTTATAACCTTCGTTATTAGGTCTATCCACACATACTAGTGGTCGGCCACTGGTCGAAATTATACCCCCTCTATAATCTTTATAGTACTTACTAATTCCATAAGTACACTAATTCCATGCTCAAGCTGTCACTTCTGTCACCATCTATCTTCAAGTTAGGAAGCCCTGGTACTGTGTGTGTCACACGCATGGTAGTGTGTGTAATGTTTTTTTTTTATGCGTTTAATTTATTTATAATGCATTATATAAAAATATTAGTTGTCTGCACTTCTCCTTCATATAAACTTTTAACTGTGTCAAATTTGATACTCTTTCGTCCGCGTAATATTCGTAAAAAGGAGTACAAAGTTCTCGCTTCACGTATTAATATAATGATTAGGGTGAGGGCCCGGTCATATGGGACTTTTTTACTGGATGAGCTCGATCGACCCGAGTCTGTGTGGATAGGGCTTTATTCGAATGTTTATTAAACAGATTCTTATCAGTATACATTACTAACTGTTAATGTTTTTTGTAAACGATTTTATTATGCAAGCAAAAATATAAGCTCTTGCGAATGAAAGGCTTAGCAGCATAGCGATAGATATTTCCAGCATTGCCATTATGTTCAAAAGTAATGCGATTTTGGATCATACTATAGAAAAGTTACTATCATATAAACAAATAAATAAAATTGAAATGTCTGTTTGTAATGCCAAAAGAAAGCTTTTTACTAGATGCATATGAAAGTATGTACAATACTAAGTATAGGAAAAAAAACAATAAAAAAAAATTGTCTGTCTGTTCCCTCAACTCCTAGCAATTATTTTTTTTCAAAAATATTCAATGTACAGTTTTGACTTCATTATTGTTTTATAATATGTGTAGATTATTCATATTCCTATTTATGGTGCTGTCTGATTGAGTTGTAACAGCAATCATCATATCCAGAGCATAAAGACTAGATTGTTAGTGTGTCGTGCATTTAACCAATTTAGGTATCGTTTAAGACGCTGTCAACAGCTAAACCGCGGCCACTATAAGACTGCATACAAAAGAAAGAGAAGCGCGATGAAACAACGCTTGTAATTTATTGCAAAATATGAAGACTCAAAAATGAGTTGAGTAATCGAAAATAAAACACAACCAAGTTCTGCATACAAATATGACGTTCTTGTTATTAATTAAATACCAACCGTACGTTGATATTTAATACAGATATTTTGGATTGAAACTCAAAGTAAAGGGTTAGTTTACCGTTAATTTGTATCGTGATATTTTTTTCGAAACGTGTTTTGGTAACAACCAAGTTCTGAGAAATATGTTCCAGAATAACAAATATTTTTTCCGCTACCACAAACTAAGTATACAGATTTGGCATTTTTTTTGTTTAAGACAAGCCTAATTTTATCATTTGTCTCTTGTCAGCGCCTTAAAGCGCTTTTGCTCGGACACAATAGCAAACTGACATAGATACTATTGTGTCTAGATTGTATCTGTTGAATTAATCTCTGACCTGCAGGTTAGTTGTGTAACACACTATCAGTAGCAATGGGTTTCATTTTGACAATTCAACAACATTCATTGCGATATTTACGTTGTTGAGCATATACATTTTTCGAACAAATGAAGCAATTAATTAGCAATATACTTCAAAATAATTCAGATTGTGTTACGCAATTAAATTCACTTCACTGCTATTACTGAAAGTTGAGCAATAAACAACTGTTTACTACCTTCTGCCCGCGACTTTGCTGGCGTGAAATTTATTGACCGCGTCGCATCGCATCGCCCGCCCGCGCTTTTACTTCGTTTTAGCTTAGCATTATTTCTGACTTTTTTATTTTTGTTCGGCTCCTAAGGGTCGTAGCGTGATGTTAAATGGCATATACCCTTCCTCAAGAATTGAACTATCATATTATGCAAAAGCAGACCTTTTCAAATCCGACGGTAGTTCCAGAGATTAGCGCGTTCAAACAAAAAAACAAACTCTTCAGCTTTATTATATTTGTATAGATTTTATGAAAAGTTGACTGTACATTTGATGAAAAGTTGACTGTACATTTGATGAAAAATTGACTGTACATTTGATGAACAATTGATTGTACATTTGATGAATTTTGACTGTACATTTGATGAAAAGTTGTCTGTACATTTTTATTGTGAAAGTGGGTGATAATTATGAAGCTAACTTTTTTCATAAAGAATATATTTCCATGAAAAAATCACTTAAAAAAATTGATAGCGAAAGCACTGCGAACTATAAATGATATGGCGTTCGGTTTGCTTGTGTAAATAAATCTCGTGCTTTGGTCACATGTCCCGTCTTCTTCTGCTTGCGTGTTTGTCATTATTTAAGAGACAAAAATTATAATTACAAATCTAAAGCATTAACACTGTTCCTTTGTATGTTGTTATTAAACAAAAGTAGGTTGATGTTAAAGTAATATTTTGGCTGACGCCAGTGATTGTTCCTTCGCGTTAAGAAAATAGTCTTTGTTTGCAACAAGGAGCTTGTATTCAGAAAATATGTCGCTCTTCTAGCGTTTTCTTTGAATTATAAAAAAAAGTACAATATGTCATTAAAATAATACCTACTGATGCCTGTTATTTTATCCTGCGTATCTTATTTCCAAGAATTGATCCGGAATTGCATTGCGAGTGAAATTTTTGTGCTATTAAGTTTACTAAACTTGTGCGTTCGTTCTGTTTACACAAATAAACACAACTGTGTTATTTGACTGTAAAGTAGAAGCCACGTTCGATTTAATTTACTTAACTGACCTTGTTTTATTGCCAAATAATCTCTATGATAGTACTAACTAACCAACACCATATCTCACATAACAAATAAAATAAGCGAAATCGCTTTAAAGGCATTGAACTATGGCAATGTTTTACCTTCCATAATATGTGTTTATCGTAAACGGTTAAAAACAATAGATTACAATAATTCTTAGTCAGTTTTGTAAGGACGTGCGTTCCAATCAAAGTTTTATCTGTTGTAGAAAACGAAATCCGCTTCCAGTGTCATCTTAAAAGAGGAGCATTGGACTTCAGAGATGAAGCCACATATGAACTTGTTGTATTTAATGGTCATTTTCGTGAGTAGTATATATTTTTTTCTTCCTATCACCTTCAGACTAATAGCCCAAGATTCGAGCAAATGAAAAAATATGATATTTTTAATAATATCCACTTTAATATTTTCGGACAAATTCAATGTATTTAATCTTAGCTGTATAAACAGGTGTGTACCGTGTGCTGCCGGACGAAAAGAATAGCACCATCCTATTTCTTCCCGTGGGTGTCGTAAAAAGTGACTAAGGGAATTATTAGAGAATGGGCTGCAGCCCATTCTACGTACGACACACGTTATCTATACATTTTAACACCATACTGCGATCGCCAACCCGCCTACCAAGCGTGGCGATTATGGCAAACCCCCGTTTGGGGGAGGCATATGTCCAACAATGGACGTCTTTCGGCTGAAATGATGATGAATTATGCATAAACCATAAACAATAATCAGAGCACATCCCCAAAATAAGTATTGCAGCTTTGGAAATGTTTTATTGCATTTTCAGGAACAAACATGGAGGAGCCACTTGATAATGATCAGATGTCTAGTTACAACCAGGATCATGAATCAAGGTAAGAATATTACTGCTAGCGGCTAAGAAAGCATTACGTCTAATAATACAAAGTAGAAAACATCGTCCTTTACCTTAGGGCCGTCCACGTCATTTCTTTTTCGAACCATAGAACGCTGACCCGGTCATGGCTCGGAGCCCAGACCCGTATTTCCTTTTCCGTGTAACAGGAGGCAGTCCAGCAGGCTTTGCACGAGCACCGTTTTATGGACTGAAATAATAGACAAAAAAAACTTTTTACAAAACAAAATAACCGACTTACAAAAAAGAAAACACTGCAAGGTGAAAAATAACCTTAATTTCGGAAGTCGGTGTCTTTGGATCTATTTTAGTATTTGGCCACCGACTTCCGAAATTAAGGTTATTTTTCACTTTGTAGTGTTTTCTTTTTTGGAAGTCGGTTATTTTTTTTGTAAAAAGTTTTTTTATTTTTCACTTTTTAGTGGGTAAGTTTGCAATTTATTTATCTAAGTTACAATAGCCTAATGTCAACTGCTCATCACCCTTTACAAAATATTGCTTTTCCCGATGCAGGGGCGTTAATACTTGAGGAGTTCTCCTGGTAAGAACCAGGAGAACTGGAACTGATGGTGACTTCACCATATGCATTGTGACGAGCATAAATTGCAACCATATTAAAGTGTCTAATCGAATCGCAACAGTGAAATACTTATTATTAAATAGTTCCGGTGGCCATCTGTGATCTTCATCATCAGTTCCACTTCACCAAATGGTGCTTTCCGAGTGCAAATGCATGAGTTACTATAAAAAATACTGAAATCGATGTAGGTGTGCCTATAAAATTTGAGGATTGCCTTTGATTTCCATGGGATCATCAGATTCTGACTTGGTGACAATGGGACCACCTCGGGAGCATACCCTTTCAAACAAAAAAGAATTTTCAAAATCGGTCCACAATTGACAGAGCAATCGGTGAACAAACAAAAAAAAAAAAAAACAAAAACACAGCCGAACATATAACCTCCTCCTTTTTGGAAGTCGGTTAAAAATGACGTTCCGTGTAGACAGTACGACGGCAGCAGAGTAGAAAGAGTCAACTACACTTTTTACGAAATTCACTCTTTTAGGTACATAATTCGACTCAGAATTCTTTGTTTTGTCATAGGATTTTTTCTCTGTTTGATTCTCAATTTTTACTGATATTAGTCACGTATATGAAGACGACTACAAAAAAATGTCTCAAACTGTCGAAGTACCGTATTTTGGAACAAAAAAATATTACAGTAATATTGGCTTTAACCATTTCCTTGGTATTACCCTATTAACTAAATGATGTAAAATAAGAGAAGATAGCTTTGTTCTTCTATTAATTTTGCGCACAGTTTTGCGTTCAAAATACTCTCCTGTAAAATCATGATTTTGTAGATAGCAGTATATATTTTGTGGCCGTCGAGTAGAAAGTTTTCTACTGTCTTTAGCATGGCGATTACAAAATCAATTTGTCTTCACTACCTTATACAACTGTCAGTTGTCAGTGTGATTTTGACAGTTTGGGATAGAAATCTTTCTTCTGAAATAGTCTACTTTATAAAAATTTTGACAAAGATCGTTAGAAACGAAATACAAAATGACAGATTATTGAAGGATTTTTACGGTGCGATGTCAAAAATGGAGAAACGAAATCACAGAGTACATTTGTCTATAGGAGGAAACGAAATGTTACTTTGTGTATGTAGAAAGAGCTGGGTCTATACTTCGTAGAAATAGAAAGCGCCATGCTAAGCCTGCAGGGGTCTAATTCGTTGATAAATCCGAAGTATCAGCAGTTTCCTGACTACGACTGACTATGCCTGACTACGGCGAAAGAAAATATAAAGACAGTCAAAAGATAAGTCACAGCAAAAAATGTGACTTGAAGTCGGGTAAGGACTGAAAGTCAAAAATATAAACTTTGGAAGTCAAGAAACGGTCGGCCGGCAGCGATAATCCGAAATAGACCCCCTGGCGTTTGAAAAAGAGTTTACAGGCAGTAGGTACTGCCTCTGTGTAACTGCCATATCGTCGCTTAAGTTGAGAGAGACACCGCGGATGTCAAAATACGCAATAAAACCGTTTCATTTTCCACCAAACAACTGTTTAAGAGTTAGGTTTATTCAATATTCCAATTAGAATATATTTAATGCATGTTGAACCTAACTCTAAACAGTTGTTTGGTGCAAAATTACTAGACTCGGATATGTGTGGAAAGACTAATATTATGATTGTGGTATATAATATAGAGGTTGATTACGTTCGTTTTTGTCAGGTTATTGTTCGTATGCACTGGTCGGCTGTACACCCCTCAACTGATCCGCGATGTGTCGCTCATCGACTCCAGCCGCAGCGAGTTCACATCCCGACACAGTCTCGAATGGAAGTTCCTTTTTCTGGACCACCGCGCCCCGCCCATCATCGGCTACCTACCATTCGAAGTACTCGGCACCTCGGGCTATGACTACTACCACTTTGACGATTTAGAAAAAGTAGTCACGTGCCACGAGGCTTGTAAGTATATTCGCCCCAATATTATCCTAAATCATTCATGTAATCGGAATACATGTTATTGACATACGCCAGAACTGTATCACTTAAAACAATCTATGTGGAATGAGGCAAAATAAGTAAAAGGCGCACGACCCCAAAGATGCTAGTGATATTTTTGGTGCAGGAAACCTTACGTGAAGTGAAGATAACTTACATATAAATCCTTTAAAACCTCATCAACTTCCTGAGCTGTTTCTTTTGGTCTGTATGACGCAGGGCTTGAAACAGGTTAATTATTATTTCCAAAGATACAAATTGTTTTTGATACAATTGATATTAGCTCCAAAGATTGCTTCATTAAGTTCAGCATTAATTTTGTTAACAAACAACATTTTAAATAATTAACGAAATATGTTTGAAAACCTTTATCATAACGGTTAAGGTTACATAGAAAATTAACTGGTTTCCAATCCCTGGTATGATGACTTAATACGCAGATATATGCCAGTGACCTTGAGTGATTAGCTTGCGTGTTCTGTACTGAGCTCAAACAACGCGTCGTACGTTCAGCCAGTAATAGACTCGCCCATCAAGGAGCTCTGTCCCCAATTTGACGCATTATTAGTTTATTAAACACAAAACAAAAGGTATTTTAATAAAATGCGTATACTAAAAGATCAATAATTAAATTATCTTTAAATTGGTGAAGGTTTCAGAAAAATACGCTTGATAGATTTTGCGCCATTCTCAGTTTTTTATCCGCGTTAGACATAACTTTACAAATTAATTTCACTATGTAAACATAATCTAAAATATTAAGTTATTGAGAAAATGCTCTAACTTAACATATATTTTTTTCAAATCATTAACACTACTCGCTTAGACGTGATCTTCAGTATAAAATCATTAAAAGTCGGTTATCGTCGCCTTAAATTACAAGTGACGTTATTTTTTACAGTGATGCAGAAAGGTGAATTAACATCGTGCTACTACCGATTCCTAACAAAAGGGCAACAGTGGATTTGGCTTCAGACTCGCTTCTACATCACGTATCACCAGTGGAATTCAAAACCGGAGTTTGTAGTTTGCACCCATCGAGTGGTTAGGTACGTATTCATATACACAAACAGCCAGACCCGGAACAACTACTTGAAAAAAAATTTAATTGAAATATGTTCGTCCGTTTAGAAGCTATGATACACAGGTAAACAGACAAAAGCTCCGAACTTATAACAACGCTTTTTGCGTCGGGGGTGAAACAATAAGCTGCCAATACATCATGTTCTTAGTAAGCTACAGTAATTATAAAGCATGTGAAACATCCAGGCTAACCATATGCGTCCGCTACAATAAACAAACGCCGTAAATAGCCGTATTTCTCCTGTACGTAATCATATAAAAGTTCGTGGTTTGGTAAAAATAACTTAATTTAAAACGCTGACAACAGGTAAACCGCTGTCACTGTCAGACTGCATACAAAAGAAAGAGAAGCGCGATGAGACAACGCTTGTAATTTGTTGCAAAATATGAAGACTAAAATGAGTTGAGTAATCGAAAATAAAACACAACCAAGTTCTGCATACAAATATGACGTTCTTGTTATTAATTAAATACCAACCGTACGATGATATTTAATACAGATATTTTGGATTGAAACTCAAAGTGAAGGGTTAGTTTATCGTTAATTTGTATCGAGATGTCTTTTCTAAACGTGTTTTGGTAACAACCAAGTTCTGAGAAATATGTTCAAGAATAACATATATTTTTTCCGCTACCACAAACTACATAGATTTGGCAATTTTTTTGTTTAAGACAAGCCTACATTTCGTCATTTGCCTCTTGTCAGCGCCTTAACCAGCTAGGAAAGTAAGTAGTCGTCGCCAAAAGTACTTAAGCATCGTTACGTGTGGTTACGAACGGGAGAAAGATTTCAAAGGTATTAGAAACCAAAACAAAATCAGTCATCCTCCAAGGGAAAGCCAAAGACAAAATACTAAGCAAATTCAGTACAGTTGAGCAATAGTAATATAATATAGGACACGTGCCTCTGAATATGAAGCGGCTTTTTGTTCGGATTTTCCCATAAATTATGCAACGCGTTGTAGGACCGACGTCATAAAAATGAATTTTGATGCCTGTTTGGGGACTCTTTCGAATATGTTTCTAGATTCCTATACAGGTGAGACCGAAGCCTTGTTGTACACTCCCGGACTCTTAAATCGATCCACCGTGTATTTTTATGTTTAAAGGCCTAAAACATTGAAACAAGAAGTCAGAGAAAAGTTTTTATGCAGTTTTGAAGCTGACTTATTGGCCATCATTTTGGTATCACTATTGTTCGAAAGGATGTCACCAAAATCTGCCCTAACGAAGTACCGAGGTACACTTAGTGGCATAGAATACACTAGATTATACTGAATAATATTGCATTTAAATATTTTTCTTCTGTTTATCCGGGGACGGGAATAAAATAACTTTTATCTTAATAAAAGTCACAGACAGACTTAGTCTCACCATAAGGGTTCCTTTTTACCATTTTGGTACGGAACCCTAAAACAAACTGTCAAGTTGACCAAAGACAGTTGACAACTGTCTGCAGTCGGCTTCAGCCACTGTTGTTTCACGTTTGTTTCGTTTCAAATATATAGAAATAATTCAATCTGAATTCAATAATAACCCTCAATCTATAATCGACCTTCGTTAGGCAAAGTTATGTACCTAAACGTAAGAAAGTATGCTTATTCCCAAAAGTACATGAATACAAACTGTGAATGTTGAGGAACAGTAACGTTAGAAGCAGCGTTAGAAGCCTTTAGAGCGAATAACAACTCGATAAATAAATGAGTCCCTTAGCGTCAACATCCAGGACTAGATCCGTACAACGGTTAAGAGTTAAGCCGTTTATGAGGTTACCTTTATCATGATGTAAGTCCTTGAATGGGTTCTACGCTTGAAACCCAATAAAAGGATTATCCACATCGTATGGGTTTTTGATTAATTGGTTAGGTTAGCCCCATCGAAAACCCTTTCAATGGGTTACCAAAATGGTCCCTGCTATTAACTGCTCCCAAATTATATTGTTATTATTACGATGTTTATTTTAATTTTGTTTATTTATATACATAATACTAATATACCTACAATTTTAATTTGAACAAGGTTTTAATTTTTATTATTTTAATAATATTTTATAACGTTTTTTTTTTAAATATTTGGGAATGTGACAATGTTGTAGGATTAATAGACTTTAGATTTGTAGAACATTTTCATTTTGTTAAGTACTGACGACCCTTCGACGGGCCTTCACTGTCCTCCCATACCTATTAACACTGTAATTTGAAAACATTTTAGAAGCCAATTATTTTTAAAAGAGTTAGTTACCGTGGAGTTTCGTGCCGGCTCTTCTCTATAGGAAACGACCATTTGGAACCGTGCACCTAGCTTCTGACGTTTCATAAGTGCACATGTAGGCTTATGTAAAACAAAATATTTTTTATCCCTTCAATATGAATAACCCATTGAATGGGTTCTATACTTGAAACCCAGTGAAAGAGTTACATGATAACCCTTTAAATCGGTTCTATACTTGAAAGCCAGTGACATGAAAACATCATAATATTATGTAATTTCGATATCCGCCTAGCAAAGCTAAAATTAACTCTTAACAACAATTACGAGGGCTGCACTAAAAGTATCGGGAATGGAATATTTCCACTGTTCCTGTCATATTAAAATCTTTTTAATTGAAAACTCCTTGGTTTTAAAAATCGAATACCATTTATTTATTTAAAAAAAGATTCTCGGTCTTGTCACAAGGTTTTGTCAAACTTGTTTAGTCGTTGGGAAAATGGAATTGACTCGAGAAAATTCAAGAGCGATGATTTATTATGACTTTCGAAGTGGTTTAACACAAAAACAGTGTGTTGACCGGATGATTTCTGCATTTGGTGATGAAGCCCCATCCAAAACCACAATTTATCGCTGGTTTGCTGAATTTCAACGTGGACGTGTCAAGCTCAGTGATGATCCCCGTCAAGGTCGTCCAAAAACTGCAGTCACCCAAGAAAACGTTGATGCTGTGCGTAAGCTGATTGAGGAAGATCGACATGTGACATACCGCGAAATTCAGGCAACTTTAGACATTGGCATGAGTCAAATACAAATAATCTTGCATGAACAATTAGCTGTAAAAAAAGTTGTTTTCCCGATGGATACCGCATTCGCTCTGTGAAGAGCAAAAAGCGGCTCGCGTTACTTGGTGCGTCAGAACTCTCGAAAGATTCCACGCAGGATCCTCAAATGCTGTATACAACATTGTATCAGGTGACGAATCCTGGATATACGCGTACGAACCCGAAACAAAAAACCAGTCACGAGTTTGGGTGTTCGAAAATGAGTTAAAGCCAACAAAAATTGTTCGTTCACGGAGTGTTGCAAAAAAAATGGTGGCCACGTTTGTCTCCAAAACCGGCCATGTTATGACTATTCCTCTTGAGGGACAAAGAACGGTTAATGCAGAATGGTATGCTAGCATTTGTTTGCCACAGGTCGTTTCTGAACTCCGTAAAGAGAACTGCAACCGCCGCATCATCCTTCATCAAGACAATGTGAGTTCTCACACCGCGCACAGAACAAAAGAGTTTTTAGAGCAAGAAAACATTGAATTATTAGACCATCCGCCGTACAGCCCCGACCTAAGCCCTAATGATTTCTATACTTTCCCTAAAATAAAGAATAAATTGCGTGGACAGAGATTTTCATCACCTGAAGAAGCTGTGGACGCCTAAAAAACGGCCATTTTGGAGACCCCAACTTCCGAATGGAATGGTTGCTTCAATGATTGGTTCCATCGTATGGAAAAATGTGTCAAATTTCGCGGAGAATACTTCGAAAAGCAATAAATACATTTTTAAATAGTAATGTTGTGTCACTTCCTTGATTCCCGAAATTTTCAGTGCCGCCCTCGTACATGCAATAATGATCATAGATAGGGATCTATGATAATTATTGCATGTAATATAGAGTTCATTTTAGCTTAGCTACTTACCGAGCGGCTTGTAAACCACTGTTTACAAGCCGCTCGGTAAGTAGCCTCACCGTATGCTTTTGATTAACTGCTTAGAAAAACCCAATCGAAAACCCTTTCAACGGGTAACCCAATTTGAATGGCTTATAAATTAAGCCGTTCAAAAAGGTTACCCACATCGTATGGGTTTTTGATTAACTGCTTAGAAAAACCTTATCGAAAACCCTTTGAATGGGTAAGCAAAATGGTCCCTGGATGGGACTCTTGATCTCCATCATATCCCAGCTCGATATAAATCAAGCCAGAGCAACCAGGTTTCAGTGAATAGACGTTGCATTTAAATAAAGCCTTTTATTATGTGTATTTGTTTTATCTTGATTTTTTAAAATAAATAGAACATCAAGCCAAGCAACATCAAATCTATATATATAAAAGAGAAGTCCACTCACTGACCACTCATCACGAAATCTCGGAAACTACTGGGCCGTGAGGTCTAAAATTTGGCACAAGCACTCTCTATGGGGTGCAGGCGCGCACTAAGAAACGATTTTTATAAATTCTTACCTTAAGCGGTTGAAAAGGGGTGTCAAAGTTTGTATGAAAGTCCTATGTTTTTAAAGTTAGAGACATGAATGTTGGCCTGATTGTTCCTATCGACTTCTAGGTGCTCACTAAGAAAGGATTTTACGAAATTCGGCGCTTAAGGGTGAAAATAAGGGTTTTTAAAGTTTGTATGAAAAATGTACCAAATCCAGCTAAGATCCAAATTGAATCTTACGGCAACGAGTTATTGCATACTTTACATTGAAATTAGAATTCGGAGGCCGATAAAGATCTAAGTTGAATTTTACGACAACGCGTTAATGCATATTTTACATTGAAATAAGGATTTTTGGAAGTTTCTTGAGGTTTATATTTAGTTTTTTTTTCTAGGTGGCCAGTGTGTTTCAGTGCAGGCGTGATAACGTTCTAAAGTTTTTATGCCAGTTCTAGGTGGCCAGTATTTTTCACTATGCAGGCATCTGCTAAAAGATAATGAAATGAGGTTCTAATTGGTATTCAGGTAATTTGAACGTTGCATTTATAGCATTAAAGTCGAGAATGCCAAGGGGAAAACTTCACTATGTCTAACCTTAATCGCGGCTTGCAAGCCGATCGTATCAAAAAACGAAGTCATGTATCAATCACAGAATACAAACCTAACCGATACACGTTCAAGCTATAGTTACCGAAATTTCTGTTCTGCGATATTTTTTTATTACTTAGGTACCACTAATTTGCTTTGAAATATTTTTCATCATCGTTGTTTGGTTTTCGTTTTGGTTTGTTTCACTTCCTAATTTTAAATTGGAGGATAATAATTGTGTTTTTACCTATTGCCGGGTTGGAATTTTGTTATTTCTATTTCTTTGCGAATTACTTATTGTGTAGGTATTTCACACTGTGGTATTACTATAATAGTTTTTAGTATTAGTAGTTATTAATTTTATTGCTTAGTACCTTTGGTTTAGGCTGGTGTTGTAAGGGTTGGAAAAAGGCGGGAGAACTATTCCCATTTTAAATGGATGTCAGCACCAACTGACGGGGTCTGAAAGGGCCAATGCCTGCCAGGGTTATGAGCCTGTCCGAAAGGGATATCGTGGCCCTAGCACACAGGCATTTGAAGGAACACGGGTGGGTTTTAGTCAGTAAAACTCTGACACGCATCAAAATGACCTTCATTGAAGTTTCCTGAGAATCAGATTATTTTTACTCCCTGTTGTGCGTCCCCAAAACCAGCAATAAAAATACCATCTTGAAACACCTGGAACTCAAATGGGAATAGTTCTCCTGCTGCCATGAGTTCACAGGTGGTTCCGTAGGTGCCATTACAAGACATTTCAGCGACGTATTCACGCTTTGAACCGATGAGAAGAAAATGACATGGCCACGTTACTGTTCACCAAATTGGAGAGAGATGAAAATAAGCATGCGCCATCGCCAGGGATATTTACTATTTGGCAAAGAATTTGCATGCCACAATTGTGGCGATAAGTCCCCTCTATGAGGAGTGGCTAGAGAGGCGCCACGGCTTCCTCACCTTCCGCCTGACGCACGTCCTCACCGGACACGGTTGTTTCGGGAGGTTCCTATTCAGAATAAAGCGGGAGGAAACGCCCGGGTGTCACCACTGTGTGGATCGCCCGGAGGACAGGGTGGAGCATACAGTTGAGGTCTGCCCTGCTTGGGCGGAGCACCGCCATGTCCTCACGGAGGCGATCGGCGGCGGCGATCTCTCGCATCTGGCCCTGGTTCAGGCCATGATTCGGAGCGAGAGTGCACGGGAGGCCGTCACCTCCTTTTGCAAAGCAGTAATGCATGCGAAGGAGGAGGCGGAACGCGTGAGGGTGAGGCAGGGTTCGCGCCCTCACGCCCTTAGTCACCGCAGGAGACGCCCTGGGCATCGGGAATCGCAGGCCGATTCCCGGCCACCGTGGGCGCGGGCTTGCGGACGGTGAGCGATGGGTAGCTCGCCGTCAGATAAGGACCAGGCCTAGGTCGACGGCGCGTTGTGTTCCACGCGCGCCTCAAAGAGATGTCACTACCAATTGACGGGGTCCGAAAGGGCTAATGCCTGCCAGGGTTACGAGCCTGTACGAAAGGGATATCGTGGCCCTGGCACACAGGCATTTGAAGGAACACGGGTGGGTTTTAGTCAGAAACAGTCCGACACGCCCTCCCCGCTCCGGCCAGAGCGGGAGAAGTTATTTGATAATTTACCACCCAAAAAAAAAAATGGCAGTGGCAGAACTATTCTCATTTGAGTTCCAGGTGTTTCAGGATGGTATTTTTATTGCTGGTTTTGGGGAAGCACGGCAAGGGGTCAAAATAATTCGATTCTCAGGAAACTTTAATGAAGGTCATTTTGATATTTTAATTCCGTTGGCTAATTTAAATAATAAAAAAACCGGCCAAGTGCAGGTCGGACTCGCCCACGAAGGGTACCGTACCATTATCTAGCAAAAACGAGCAAAAAAATCACGTTTGTTGTATGGGAGCCCCCTTAAATATTTTTTTTATTCTGTTTTTTAGTATTAGCTGTTATATCGGCAACAGAAATACATCATCTGTGAAAATTTCAACTGTCTAACTATCACGGTTCATGAGATACAGCCTGGTGACAGACGGACAAACGGCGGAGCCTTAGTAATAGGGTTCCCGTTTTACCCTTTGGGTACGGAACTCTAAAAATATCTTTTGACCCCTCACGCCGGCAAAATTGAAGAATCACCGACCGTCACCGACTCAGCGATAAATGTGCAGTTGAATTCACAATCCCAGTCCCAATTCACTGCTATTGATTTTGTCGAGAAGTCGCTTGCCTATAGTGAGCAAACGGAATGCGAGTCATTTTTTTTTTAAGGATATTGCTAAACCGTTGCTTCATCTATATAAATTAATATTTTATAGTTTGTGAGGCTGTAGGGGTAATCTCTGGATCTACTGAACCGATTTTGAAAAATCTTTTACCCATTGAAAGCCACATTATTATTTTATGAGTGTCATAACATAAGGCCATAATTTAATCCGAAAAATGAAAAGACCGTAAAATGTTTACCGCCCAACGAAGTGGGCACGGGTCAGCTAGTAATTACATAAAATATTCTATAAATGCTTAGCCTGCCTCTATTGTGAATTTGTGATGTGGAAGTTGAATTTCTGAGATTCAATACTCAGCAACCCACTTCATGGAATTCAATTAACACTGTCAAGTGCCGATAATGAGACGTTAAGTACTATATACATTTATACACAATTAATTTCCTATTGTTATCGAGTCCTGGAGCCCGAGCGGCGCTCAATTATTTACAGTCTAGAAGTTGACTTTCCAGTAATATGAGTGCGATGAGTACCCCGAAACGCAGAAACTAACGGATCGACATGCGAATGACATTTACGAAATAATGTCTACCCGAGTGTCAACCAAATGTAACGCAAGTGTACATGCAAAGTTGCCACATGATTTAATTGTGTTACAGGTTATAACTTTAAATAATGTATTATTTAGTTTTAAGTTATTTATGGATAATAATACAATTATTTTTGAATTCCTCTATCTGTTCTCTACGATTTGGTGCACGTGTATACCTCGAGGTACATGTTTGGGCAAAGTTGTATGGGCTTTTATTGACCTCCTTTGAATTTAATGAATTTGAAAAAGAGAAGATCGAGTTTGGTCGCTCTTAAAGAAACAACAAGTAGAGCATCTTAGTACTCTAGTCAATAGTTATTTCGTTATTTGTTTTGTTTTGCATAAAATAAATATCGAACCAAGCCGATATGCCTAAGTATCGGCCGAATGTTCAGCAGTTTCTTGAATTCCAAAACTTCCTTATTTGACTTTGACTCATCTCTTTGACCGTCGTTTTGTCGTCTTTGTCTCATTTTTGACTTTGACTTATCTCTTTGACCGTCGTTTTTTTTTCATTCGGCTTACGGCCGAACCCAATAACCTATATATCACCAGTTTCGGCCTACTGGAGATATAAAAATATATCTATCGATGGTTTTAACGTCCCAATAATCTAGGAATCATACCGGCCCACGCTATCTACTGATGGGAGGGTATATCGCCTACAACAGATATCTTTTTGTATGAAAATGCCAAAGTATGCGTCCCAATATACGATTTGTTTGACAGGACAGTACTACAGATGGCAGATTTGGCTATTCCCCGAATTGCAGGGATAAACGTAAAGTCAAGCCAACCTAAAATGAACTCTTTAGTACTTGCAATAATGATCATAGATGTTTTTTTTATTTAAAGTAATAAAAAAAAATTGAAATTCAAATATCTCGGAAACGGTGCGCCCTAGGCAAAAAATAACAGAAATTTAACCCCCCTCCTTACTAACACCCCCCGTGCATTACAACATGAATTTAAGTTAAAAAAAAAAACAATGCGCTAAGGTAGCCCGCGAAATTAAAATTTTATTACGTTTTTTGCAATTTGCAGGTCAGTAACAGGTTGTATTTTGATTCGCGGCCATAACAAATATGGCTCTACAGAATTATATCTTAATCCAGTAACTTATTTAGAAGTAAGAAACAAAGAAGTTTTGATATAACCCTAATTACACATGTTGTTTTTTAAAGTGATGTTGGTTGTAATGGAACGCACGGGAGGGCGAAGTAGAGAAACCTACTTATTGTTTTCGTTAGATAGATAGCCTTTATCAATGATTGTGAGACGCCATCCGAGCATAGATATAATTATACTGTCTATCATCAATAGCGATCTGTCTTTAACTGAAAATAAGTTATTGGGTTCGGCCGTTAGTCAGTCATAGTCAGCCGTAGTCAGGAAACGACCGAACATTCGGCCGATACTTCGTATTTATCTTCGGAGTAGACCCCCAGATTCTTTTTACAGATGCAACCAAGAATATGCTGTATGGCAATGATGGACGTAGGAAAGTCTTGAAGAACTTTGCTTGGGTAGTTTTTGAGTTAGCTTCAATAATGCGCCATATTTTTCCCAATTTTTTGTCTATGTGGATGATGTTATAATGTCTTGTCACTGTTATTTACATAGCAGGTAGTGGTATTCGAATTTGTGTGAGTTAGATACCACACCTAAAAAGTAAAAAAGTCAGAACTCGGTTGTTATTTTTTGGAAAAAACCCATTTTTATTTAACTTTTTCGTTATTGTTGTTTACTTTTTTGTTTAATTTCGTGTGTTTATAGGCTACATTTGATACGAACAAAATCAATATGACTGATTTACATAAAAAAGTCTCTGTTTTTTTTTGCTATGGTATCGAGTGGGGTGTCCAACGAAAGGGTGTACTTTCTTAAAATATGTTCGTTTCCTATAATTAAATTATTAATTCAACATTGTCAAACCAAAATAAATCTAATAAAGCTAAAAATGTAAACCAAACTATGACAAAAACGCCTAAAAAGGTATAATGTATGTATAATATAAACCATAACAGCCGCCGATTGATCAGGTTAAGCTACGCTTGCCGTGGTTGGTCCGTGGATGGGTGACCACCTGTACATATCAAGACCCTTCCGTGACTCGGAAAGCACGTTTAGCCTTTCGTCCTCCTGGCTGTCATCCGTGGATCTTTGACAGTCGTCAGCATCCCGAAACTCACTAAATCCACCAGTCTTACCAACTGGTATCGTATTACCTAGCAACTGGGTTGTGGCTATGTAGACAAGCATATTATAGGTTGGATGATTATATCGTAGATAAAAATGCTTGGCTTAATGCTGGTCCTTCTCCACAACCACTTGGGCTCACTTGTTCAAATTATAATATTTGGAAGAGATGCTTCCCCCCTTTTTTGATGTTCTGACATTACAATCATATCGATTTTATAAAATGTAATCGACGACGACTAAGAAGAAGAAGAAAATGTAATCAAGTTTTAGTTGTTGAATACTTTAATAGGTAATAATGATTTTCCTTTTGCTAGTAAATTTTGTTAATTTTTGAAATACATTGCAAGCTATAGTTTTGTATAATTTAGAAGCAATTTTTTTTTTTCATTTTTATTATAGTGAGTACCATGGAGCCGTTTATTATGATAAGATGTATGTTGACTTAAAAAAGCGTGGCAGTTGAGAGTATGTCATGCTCACTTAAATGGCTCGCTGATGGTGGCGCGTGTGTTGGATCATTCGGTTCCCTACAAAATGGTTGAGTTGGATGGTGCTGATCCACGCGTCATGTTCGTGAACGGGCGCCGTCAGTTGAGACTGGTCTTCTCTTAACTGCCAGGGCTTATTTGTAATCTTTTAATCTTATATTTTGAATTGTTTTTTAAATAAACAATATTTTTTTTTACATTGTTCTCACATATAGAAGCAACAAGAATAATGTACCCAGGATTTTGTAATATCTTGCTTTAAAAGAGTGTCCTTGAAGTTTCTTGCCTATTCTTCTCCATAGAGATCTATGTTTTGGAATGGGCAAATAGCTTCAACTTTCTGACTAACTGACCGACTCTTTGACAATTCAAAAGTGCCTGTAATAGGTTTAATTGAAATAAATGTTATGAGTTTGAGTTTGAGTGGAGGTCAGATAGGCAGGCGCTCGATTTAAAATACTGGTATCCAGCTGCATCCGGTTAGACTGGAAGCCGATCCCAACATAGTTGGGAAAAGGCTGGCAGAAGATGATGAAGTATAATATAAACAAGACGTCGATATTGACTTTTTTCGGTTTTGGTATAGTCACACGTAATCTGTACGACTTAATATGCCTTAATTATATTAGGTTGGGGAAAAAGTCTTTTCGCATTATACACTCGGCGTCACAAAAATCGCACCTCTCCGAAAATAAGTTTCAACCATGTCCCGCCATCAACGAATACATTAAACCTAATTAATATTAGTGTCAATTGAAAGTAATTTTAACGACCTTTAAATTAACATTAGTTAGAATTCCTAAACACAACAGATCCCATTAGCACGTAACGTAATTTTTTTTTTGGTCTTTCGAATGTGGGTCATTCGCTATCCAACCTTTGAAGTGAACACACGTGAACAGCTACAGCAAGAAAATACCCCAGAAAATAGATACCACTGCAGATGAAGCCGTTCAAGTCATTGCACTACTCCAATCAGGGATGCGGCAATGTGATGTTGCTCGGCAACTGAACTTAAGACCTTGTCCAGAAATGGCGAATTCGCCGCGAACCGTTTCGCGCGAATTTATTCGCGCGTTAGCGAGATACTAGGCGCCAGTACATTGCGTCCACAAGCAGTCGTTTTTCCGTTCGACGAGTGTTCCAACGCTTCCAAGACACTGGTGGGTATATCCGAAGACGTGGATCTGGAAGACAACGGTGCACATCCGAAAGAGACGATCGCTTCATTGTTTCGACGTTATTACGTAATCGGTGCTCCAATGCTGTTGAGCTGCAACAACAACTGCGATCAGGTCGCAGAACTTCTGAAAGCGTCTCCACGATTAGAAGAAGAATGCGGGAGAAGAAAATTGCAGCTCACAGGGTTGCTACAGAGCCAAAATTGACTGCACAGCATAGGAGAGACCGGTTGCAATTTGCCCGTGACCATGTGGATTGGACCATAGACCAATGGAGAGCTGTGCTCTTCTCGGATGAGACGAGGGTGTGTCTTTTCTGCATCGACAGGCGTAGAAGAGTGTACAGGAGGCAAGGGGAACGATTCGCACAAGTCTGTATTCAAGAGACAGTGGAATACGGGGGTGGCTCGTGCATGTTCTGGGGCATGTCAATCGACGGCAAAACGAACCTTGTGTGTGTTTCTCGGACTGGAAGTGCTCGCGGGCAAGGGTCGCTGACTGCTCATCGGTACTTAGCAGAGATCTTAGAGGAGCAGGTTGTCCCTTATGCGGGTTTTGTTGGCAGTGGGTTCACGTTAATGCACGATAACGCCCGCTGTCACACCGCATTAATTGTAAGTGACTACCTACAAGAAGTTGGGATCCCTGTTATACGCTGGCCGGCGCGTAGTCCAGACCTGAACCCTATTGAGCACCTTTGGGATGAACTGAAACGGCGAGTTCGGGCACGTGATCCTGCCCCTACCACTCCAAGACCTCCAAGATGCCGTCTTTGCAGAATGGGACAACATTCCTCAAGAGACTGTTGTCACATTAATTAGGTCCATGAGAGAACGCATGGAAGCAGTCATCAGGGCTAGGGGGGGTAACACTAGGTTTTAAGTTGTTTTTATGGACTTTTTTGCAATTTTTGCTGATAAAATTAAATTTAACTTTTTAATCATTTGCATTAGCTTGGTTTTTTTATTCCCTTGTAAACAAAAAACCAAATCTATTGATTTATTCTAAAATTTAAATAAATTGCCATTCCAATGATACCTTATAGTCATATGTCTACCATTGATTAATAGGGTTAAAATTACTTTAAAGGAAATTCTTAAAGAGGTGCGATTTTTGTGACGCCGAGTGTAGTATGTATGAACTTGTAATAAAATCTCTTACATACTTTAGTTAAATGTAAACGAACTATATTAAAAAAATTTTGAATTTTCTTAAAAAATGCGAAGAAACTTTTTCCCCAACCTATTATGACTTCACTACGAAAACCAACAGACAGCTTTGCTACCTTCTTGACTGGCTCATCTTTTTACGACTTTAGGAGTTATTTATTATCCTTAAGAGCGTTTACACCTTATGGCATTTCAAACAAACTTTCAAGCCCTTGTTTTTCGAAATGACTGAACCGATTTTATTGAAACTTCATACGCATAAAATCAATTTCAAATCAAAATCAAAAGTCATTTATTCAAACTAGGCTGAGAATCAGCACTTTTCGAACGTCAAAATTACATGAGACAGTCCCCCAAATACGCCCACCCTTCACCACTTCCTAGTGCTTTAGCTGGGAAGAAGAAGTGGCGCAACAAACTCCCCAGCAGCACAGCTGTCTGTTCATTTACAAAACAGGATACAAAGGTCTAAAAAGTTAGTAAAGAACATTTTCGAAATGTCTTATTTAAAAACAGATAACTGGAAATCTCTGTTTCTATGGAAAATATAAAGTCGGTCTAATTTGGCTGTAACACTATTTTTAGAAATCAGGTTTTAGGTTCAGTCATTTCGAAAAACAAGTGATAGTTTGTATCAAATGCTGTAAGGTGTAAACGCTCTTAATGCCCCGGATACACGAGGCTACTTTTTCAAAGCCAGGATAGCAAGCTAGAACCTCTGTATTTATCCTAGCTTGGCAGAAGCCAATGCTATTTAATCCTGGCTTTAGACGCTAACTTACTAGCCTAGAAATTAAGCTAGTTCTGTATACACGAAGCCAGAGTTACTTGCTTGCTAGCTTACTAACACTAGCTTCCTATCCCAGCTTCGTTTAAAATTAGACTCGTGTATCACAATATAGCATTAGCTCGTGTGGGCACTACAGAATAAGAGCAGGCGTGAGTAACTAAACTTCATATCTTAACAATTTTCACCTTACGCGATCACTGCCTGTACAGTTTTAAATACTTCGAGAAAAAAAACTTGTCGTCTTCTTGGTTGTTTTTGTTTATTCTAACAAAGGGGTTTGGAATATTTTTTCTATGGATTCTGGCTCCCTCACCAATTTGATTTTTTTTCGAAATGAAGGCCATGAATGAAACCTATAAAAATCGAAAGGCTATTTTAATATAAATCGTAAATATACTTTAGTAAAAGCTCGTTAAGTGTCATGTTTTCGAGTTTTAAGCTTCTATAGATGTAATACAAAAAAATGGGTCTACCCTTTATGGCAGAACTTTTTTTGTCATAATATTATTTTGCATTTATAACAGCTGATAGCATAAATATCATTTGGCAGACACTCATTTATCATACATTCAAAACTCATAAGTTTGTAAATCAGAATCATCTTTAGGCATAAATTTTATATCCATTATAATTAAAACGTAGAACCATCATAACGCAGAAAGTTCACAGTCAGAATCGCCTTTTGGTATACATTTCATATAGACAGTCATTAAAAGGCAGAAGTATCATTTCTCAGAAAGTTTACAGTTAGAATCATCTTTTGGCATACATTTCATACCCATAAAATTGAAAAACTCATACACATTACAGAAAATGTATCTGGGGGCACGGTAATGCCCCCGCCATGACGAGCCAAGCGAAGCGCAAGGGCACTACCTACCTTTTCTCGAAGTGTTTCGTCGTTTTTTTGAACCCTCATAGAGTTGGTTTCCGATGTACCAGATAGTTCATATTCTCAGGATATGATATTATGTCAATAATAGACTAATTAAACATACAAAGTCTCAATTTAAAAGCTTTAATACTTTAGATTTTATTGATATCTAAAATACACCGATTTCGTCACTGACACACTGATTATCATCAAAATGTTTGGCTACTTCCTGAAGTGCTAGAAAGCTGAAATTTGGTATGTAATCTAAGTTTAGTATACAACCAACAAAAAATTCATAAACTTATAACTTTCGCCCCCCATCCCCTAAAATGGGGCGGTGGAAGTTTGTATGAGACTTCAAAATGTTAAGGTACTTCCTGAAATGCTAGAAAGCCGAAATACAGGGTGTTTGGTGCATCGTGTGCCAAATTGAAATGGTTGACTGAAGGAGTCATCCGCTAGCCTTTTAGACCCTTTAACACCCCTCATGCTCTGTGGATTTTTTTTTATCGACTTCTTATTGTTTTCCAAAAAAAAGACCCAAATTTTACATTCAAATACAGATTTTTAAAAAAAAATAAGGCGTAGACTCTGAATTTTAATTTTATTTCGATGTGTATTGTTTAAGAATACTTTTAAATACAAAATTAGTGATATTAGTCACCTAGTTCTTTTTTAATTCACTCGCAAAGGTAAAACTTAAATTAAAGCTGTACATGTTACAGCTGTTTATAAGGCTACAAAAAAAAAATCAAAAGCGACCGGGATCTTCCAACTCCCTCATTAATTCTCCAGTCTATCCTCTTTCTAATGATGTGCCACATGCCATAAAAGTATTTTAACAACTTTGTGAATTCGCTAGAATTGTGAATCGAGTCACCTAAGGCTAATATTCAAAATTATGATTTAAAAAAATCTCTTAAATGATACCTGTCAAACCTATAAATCTGCTATCTCATTCTTATGGTTAGGTAAATTCGTGTCTCATATCTGTATCTTTCGTGGGCTTTACTTGAAATAAAAAAACAAAATTGCATTTTTAACATTTATTTAATCATTGTTAAAAATCTTGCTCAAATTGTTGGCCTCTGTTGCGAATGCAGTCCCGACACCTGTTTCGTATTTCAACAGTTGTTGTACGAAGTCGTATTTCCTCCTTAATAGTATTGAATGCCGCTTCTATGCGTTGGACTAATACCTCCCTAGTTGGAACCTCCGTGGCATATACCAACTCTTTGGCACGTCCCCAGACATAAAAGTCTAACGGAGTTAGATCTGGGGAACGTGGCGGCCATGGAATAGGGCCATCGCGTCCAATCCATGCATTGGGGAACACATTGTCGAGATATTCCCTCACAGTCAATCGCCAATGCGCGGGACAGCCGTCATTTTGAAATACAATGGGCACACGTTCATTAAATACGGGCACATCGGTCACTAATTCGGGCAGGTCATTTTGTAGG